>CAMAPE010000073.1:520000-1720000 GCA_945859875.1 Cuscuta europaea | reverse complement strand
CTTCTTTTAATTAAGGGGTATTCTGGTCACTTGCATAAAATCCGTGTCAAACATGGTTGACAAAGTAGGACTCCTATTTTAGCATAAGTAACTATGTTCTACTCCCATATTGGGAATTTTCTCTATTGTTATTAATGGCCTGAGAAGTAAAGAACTGAACTTAAAACACTCTAGGAGTCATCATAGGGAATCTGGGGAAATTTTGTTTGTTAGAGGAATGTCTAAAAGCAGGTCTAGACACTCTAAAAAGGACAATCAGGATAAAAATAGTAGACAACCTGGTAAGAAAAGGTTCAAGTCTAGGAAAAGAGTCTGCTATAACTGTGGTAACCCAGGACACTTCATAAAAGATTGCACCCAACCTAAAAGAAATGACCAGGCTAATGCTGTGACCAGTAAAACTGTAGAGGAAGAAGTTTTTATGATCTGTGATCAAACTAACTTTGTTCTTAGCAGTCTGATTGAAACTGAGTGGTTAATAGACTCTGGCTGTACCTACCATATGACCCCCTTTAGGAATCTATTCTCCTCCTATAACTTGTGTGAAACTGGTTTTGTTTCCCTAGCTGATAGTAAAAGGTGTAAGGTCCTTGGTATTGGTGACATATGTCTAAAATTTGAGAATGGAACTGTTTTTCAAATAAAAAATGTTAGGCATGTACCTAATTTAAGGCATAATCTACTTTGAGTTTCTGCTTTTAAAGAAAGTGGTCTTGAGGGAAAATGGGGGAATGGGTCTATGAGAATCCTGAAAAACTCTCTGGTTTTGTTTAAAGCTTTAAAACAAAATAACTTGTATGTTGTTCATGCTAAACCATTTTCTAAAAATGCTAATGCTGTTCTCACTGACAAGTCTGTGCTTTGGCACCAAAGGATTGGTCACATGAGTAATAAAGGGTTGAACATTTTGCAAAAATTTGGGTGTTTTGGTAATGACTTGGTGTCACCTATACCATTTTGTGAAGGGTGTGTCTTAGGTAAACAACATAGGGTTCAGTTCCCTACCTCTAGCTATCCTGCTGAGCCTAAGTCCAAAGTTGTCCTTGACTACATACATGCTGATGTGTGGGGTCCCTCCAGTGTCCCTACCCATGGGGGTAGGAGGTATTTTCTGTCCATAATTGATGACTTTTCTAGGAAAGTCTGGGTCTGTTTGTTAGAACATAAATCTGATGTGTATGTTAGGTTTAAAGAATGGAAAATTATGGTCGAAAATCAAACTGGTTGTAAGGTTAAAACCCTTAGAACTGACAATGGACTTGAATTCTGCAACAAGGATATGGATAGGCTGTGTACTGAGTGTGGAATTAGGAGACACAAAATTGTGCCCTATACTCCCCAACAAAATGGTTTGGCTGAGAGAATGAATAGGACCCTCCTAGACAATGCTAGGAGTATGTTAGCCACTTCTGGTCTCCCTAAGAAGTTTTGGGGAGAAGCTGTTAACACTGTCACCTACTTGATCAATAGGTCTCCTTCTGTACCCTTAGAGGGTAAATGCCCTGAGTCTGTCTTCTCTAAGAAACCCCTTGACCTGTCAAACTTAAAGGTGTTTGGGTGTGTTGCCTATGTACACAAACAGACTGACAAACTGGATCCTAGGTCCAAAAAGTGTGTTTTCTTAGGTTACCCTGAAGGGGTAAAAGGGTATAGGATCTGGGATAGAAGTCAGAGTGGTTTTAAGGTCATAATAAGTAGAAATGTTGTGTTCAATGAAGTTGATTTTCCTTGCTTATTGAAAAATGTGACTGACCCAGAACTGAGTTCTGATGGTACCACTCCAAATGAGGTGGAGCCTATCCAGACCACTACTGCCCCTCTTATTAATGAGTTTGTTACTCCTGACTTGACCAACACTATGCATGACACCCACTCCACCTCTAGTGAGGTGGAGCAGCCCAGTGGATCTAATGATAATGATGAAAGTGTGCATGATGTGTTTGCTGGTAATGACTCTACTGATGATAATGACCATTTTGATACTGCTACTGATAGTCAGGGTCTTGAAGACTATCAGTTAACTAGAGATAGGACTAGAAGAAACATAAGGAAGATTTCTGATACCATGACTGACTATGCATTTCATCTGTATGACACTTCCTTATTTGCATTCTCTGTTTTTGAAACTCTTAAGTTGAATGAGCGTAAAACCTACCAGGAAGCACTTGCTTCTAGAGAATCTAAAAATTGGCTAAGTGCTATGCAAAGTGAAATAGATTCTCTTAAGTTGAATAAAACTTGGACCCTAGTTCCTAGAACTCCTAATTGTTATGTTGTTGAGTGCAAATGGCTTTTCAAAGTTAAAGAAGAACCTAATAACATTAGGTTTAAAGCTAGGTTTGTGGTTAAAGTTTTCACTCAAAAGGAAGGAGTTGACTATGCTGAAATTTTTGTTCCAGTAGTAAAATTTACCACAATTAGGTTGATGTTGGCCCTTGTTGCCCATAACAACTGGGAGATGAAGCAGATGGATGTTACCACTGCTTTCTTGCATGGTGACCTAGATAAACAGATATACATGACCCAGCCTGAGGGTTTCATAGACCCTAAGAACCCTAGTCATGTCTGTTTACTTAAAAAGACCCTCTATGGCCTAAAACAGTCTCCCAGACAGTGGAATATAAAGTTTGACCAGTGTATGTCTTCCCTGAGTTTCAAAAGGTCTGATTCTGATCCTTGCTTGTATTTTAAGAATACTGCTTCTGTACCTGTTTTCTTGTTGATCTATGTTGATGACATGCTTATCATTAGCCCCTCTGTGAATGCTATTAAGACTGTTCAAAAGTGCCTTTGTGAAAACTTTGCTATGAAGGACCTTGGAGATGCTAAGAGAATCCTAGGAATCAATATAATTAGGGATATGAGTAAATGTACCCTTACCCTGAACCAAACCTCCTATATAGATAAGGTCCTGAAAAAGTTTAATCTTGACTCTGCCCAGCCTGTAAATGTTCCTTTAGCACCCCATTTTGTGCTAAGCAAAAACCAGTCCCCAAGGACTGCTCCTGAGATAGATAGGATGAAGTCTGTACCCTATTCCAGTGCTATAGGGTCAGTCATGTATCTCATGGTAAGCACAAGACCTGATATAGCTTATGCTGTTAGTTGCTTAAGTAGATATATGGCAAACCCTCGTATGTCTCACTGGACTGCCCTTAAATGGCTTCTTAGATACCTTAAGGGTATATCTTCTCATGGTCTTGTGTTTTCTAAAATTGAAACTCGCATTATACTTACTGGCTATGTTGACTCCAATTATGCAAATGATAGGGACAATAGAAAGTCTACTACTTCCTACATTTTTACTCTTTGTGGTTCCTGCATAAGTTGGAAATCCCAACTACAATCTATTGTTGCACTGTCCACTACTGAATCTGAATACGTGGCAGCCACTGAAGCCTTTAAAGAGGCCATTTGGCTGAAACGCATACTAACTGAAATTGGTTTTGCTTAAGCAAGTTGTCACAGTTTACTCTGATAGCCAGTCTGCTATCCAATTGTGCAAAAATCCTGTATTTCATGACAGGACAAAGCACATTGATGTCAGGTTTCATTTTATCAGGGACATCGTTGATGCAGGATGGATAAAGTTATCCAAGATAGCCTCTGAATTTAACCATGCTGATATGGGGACTAAATGTCTCACTTTTGAAAAACTGTTGTCTTGTAAATGTATTCTTAATTTAGATTGTGGCTAGATAAGAGCTGAAAAAAACAAGAAAAACCGGTGATGATGATACTCCCTTTCATGTTGTGCTCTACACCACAAGGCGGACCAATAAGGTGGAGATTGTTGATGGTATTGGTCCACCTCATTTATTTGTTGGTCCACCTCATTTAATAGCTTGGTCTCCTATTTAATGGTCCTGGCCCATTTGGGCTGTCTACCCGGCCAAGCCCATATGCCCTAATTGTCTTCTACCCAGCCCGTGTCCCTGTGACCCTTTGATATATATGTCTGGTTCCTTCTCGAACCTCCAATTTCACCCGCTCCTCCTTCTCTCTATCCGATGTGCTCTTCAGTGTGTTGCCCTAGTTCTAAAGTGAGAGAGTGCCGGTTTCACTGTTGGGTTGAGCTTCGGCTAACCTCCGGTGACTCCTTGGGGATCCTTTGGTGGGCTTCACTCTGGTCTGGTAGTTTGGGGCTACTCTCCGATGGGTTTTCTCTGGGGCTTTGGTCTGGGGGTTTGGACTCTATATTTGAGTGTAGTTGACTGTTGCCCTTCATCTTCCCTATCTGTAACCCTGGTGGTGAATGCCAGGGCCGGTCCTGAGGAAATGAAGGCCCTGTGCAAAAAAAATAGTTGAGCCTTTTTTTCAAAGTTTCAACACAAGTTAAAAAAACCGAACCGAAACCGCACCGACTCAAATGGGACCCAAAAGTCGGGAATCGAACATAAATCGGTTTAATGAAGGTTTTTTGAGTTATAAAATCGGTTCAAACTGAACCGAACCGATTTTTATTAAGAGGTATTTTAATTATTTATTTTGTAGAACAAATAGGTAATATAAAACTTGTACGTCCGTATTTCAACAATTAGTTGATTTGGTCTAATGGTTGATGTTTAGAAATCAGCGTGCATGCTTTTATTTTCATCTAGGTTCAAATCCCGCATGACTCGCTTATTTTTTTTGTTTCTAAAGCTTAAGATTCCCACACCAGTGGAAACAGAGGATTTACTACTCCTTCGTTCCTATATACACGCTCCTCCTTTGCAGATGAGGAATACGGGAAGTGACGAACCTGCTTCAAAGCCTTGCCCTAGTCCACCTAAGTAATAATACTCCCTCTGTCCCGCTAACATTGGGACAAAAGGGAGTGACACGCAAATTAATAAAAAGTGGTTTATGTGGTTGATATTTTTTTTTTGGACTAAAAATTTATGTGGTTGATATTGAATTGATAAAGTAAGAATAACGTAAGAATGATTTAGAGCCACACAAACTTTACCAAATTTGGTATGAGACAATCTTAATGGGACGAACCGATAAGGTAAAATGGGACAATCAGAGCGGGACGAAGGTAGTAGTATACTACTACAAAAAAAATTGGGCCCTTCCAATTTTTTGGGCCCTGTGCGGTTGGACACCCTGCACATCACCAGAGCCGGCCCTGGTGAATGCTGAGCAAGCCTTCGGGCTTTTGGTGATTGAGGTATGAGCCGGTCCGATCCCCAACAGTAGTATATGTAAAACTCTTTCAAATTTTAAGCATATATATGACTTTCAGCTGATATTATATTTTGTGCTCAATGAAATGGTCTATCTTTTAAGGTGTATCTTAATTTGCAAGAAATATATATGAGACAAACTAACTATCTTAATTTAGTATCAACTAGATGACTAAGGTTTGCATGTTGTTGTATGAATGAAATGAGATGTACAAAAAAGAAAAAGGAAATGGAGATCTATGAACAAAAAAAAACCCACTGCACGGCTAGTGCATCCTCATTTCGGAAACCTGGGAAGCATGTTGGAAACTTGATATTCTATTTCGATACCATTTCCATTATTACAAAGAATTGGGAAACTTGTTCCCGTGAATAATTAAAGCATCTCTAATGCTACAATGTGCACGGTGCACGGTGCACATGTGGCATGAGACAATAAATTTTTTGTTCTCCTTATTTGAATGGTTTTATGCAATTTAGGTAAGTTTTTCTCCACAATGTCAAGGAGACAGTTTAGAAATTGACATTGCGGTTGACATTGCAGAGGAAAACTTACTAAAATTGTATAAAGTCATTCAAATAAGGAGAGAGATAATTTTACTTGCTAATATTTATGTGGTGATCTTGCATGTCACATGTGTATCGTGCACACTATAACATTGAAGATGCTCTTAGTGCTTTGAAAGCTTTGAATTTCATATTTTTTCTTTAAATGGAATTTCTTGATGGAAAATAGTGTTTTTTCAAAAGCTTATGAGATTTCTTCCCAGCAACATTTTAATATTTCACAATTCATTGCATTGCTAGAAATATATTGCGCTGAATGTTTTATTATTCATAGATATGCATTAATTTCTAAATTTGAACATATATGTACACTTTATTTCTTATTGGTTATCAAATTCACAAAGTTATATGAAAAAATATGCGGACTCACACACAGACATATATATATACACATATATTGAAAAAAAACATGCAGATATATGAACTATTATTTTTTTAAAAAAATTAAATATTTCCCCAATATTTCGTGTTCCATGTTTCATTTATGAATCACTTTTCTCGTGTTTTCCCTACATTTCCCATTTCACATTTTTCATTTTTGTGCTATTTAGATTGAGATTTTTTTTTATAATGGAATAATGATAATGTTATAATGGAGTATACATTTGCGTATGTTTAGAGTTATAGATTACTCCATTATGATTCACATACGCATATGGCTTATGTGGTTTCATTACGGCAATTATTTTCATAATAGTATCAACAATTATTAATTTATATGCAGTATAAAAAATTAGTGGCATTAATAAAGTCAACTAAGTCCATATGACTCGATCCATGGTGGAGTGATAGGCATGGACTGGGCCTGTTCATGGCGGGCTTTTTTTGTTTGTTTAAATATTAAGTTAAGATTAGTTGGACATAAAAAAGTTAAAACATATTTATTTGAAATATGTAGTACAATTGAAAATTGAGAAAAAAATTAAAACATGAAATACACTCTTTAATAAATAAGAATCAATCAGAATCTCCGCCATCTTCGGTTGTTTCCTCCATTAAGTGGTGGGTGGGTTCAATGCTCATTTTTTGAGTTCTACGTTGGGCATTGAACCAATCGTAGAAGCAAACAAGCGTCCCAAAAGAGTTTGCGCTCAATCTCGTTCTATAGTCCGTTAGCACGTTGCCGACTGCACTAAACTCTTGTTCCACAGCAACTATTGATATCGGCATTGCTAGCACTTGCTTAGTCATCTTTGATAAGATCGGGAACGTTCTTTCTTTTTCCTTCCACCACTGAAGAACGTCAAAGTCATCCCCTTCTTTATACTCAACAGGAAATGTTAGATACAAAGAAAGCTCATTGATCGAGCTTTGTTCATTAACCGGAGTTGATTTACTTTTTTTCATAAGATTGCCAAATGCAGATTTAAAAATTGATTTTCCTTTAGATGAAGAAGATGTTCATGGCGGGGGAGGGGGTGGTTACCATATCGTGCATGAAACTCATTAAATAATTGATAAATAATTGCCAAATGCAGATTTAATAATTGTTTAACCTCTTGAAACTCATTAAGAAGATGTTCCATTAAAGTACCTTGAGCATCTATTTATATACTACGAATACGAAAAGAAATAGCTCATTAAAATACATTTTTGTCCTTTAAAAGATCCATGTGTCATTCTCTCCATAATTCACTCATTTGTAGAGATGGCAATTGTGACCGAACCGATGGATACCCGCACCGAACCGCCCTGGTCAAAATGGGGAAAACCGCATTGACCGGGTAACGGGTACGGGGTGGGGAATCCCCGTTTTCTTTTTACGGGTAATGGGGCGGTTACGGTTTTATACATGCCCGCCCCATTACCTGCCCCGTACCCGCCCCGTTTATTTGTAGATATATTTTTATTATATTTTTATCTATTATTTGTCTAACAACTATTAAAAGATGAGATTTTTTCTTTCCATTGTGTATATATAGATAATAGATGTACTAACTATAATGTATGAACGAAAGTTCATAAAAGATTTTAATAGTCTTGTTTGATTATTACCATATTTTTGTGATTAATTATTTTTTAGATCAAGTATTTTTAGGTTCAAATTAATTTAAGTTGCTTGATTTCTCGTCTAGTATGTATACGAATCTTTAAATTGGCATCTGAAGTGTAGAGTCGTCTAGGCGATGTCATTCTTCGCCGTTTAAAATATTATTTTTATATCAAAATTTAATGACTCAAGTAATAAAGTGGTTACTCGCGGTTACCCGAAGTTTTACCCGTTACCCGTTGGGGCGGTTATGGTTTGGGTAAAAATTACCCGTTGAGTAATGGGGCGGTTACGGGGCGGGGAAATTACCCAACGGGGCGGTTACGGTTATATGCAAAACCGTCCCCGATCCGCCCCGTTGCCATCCCTACTCATTTGTTATACAAATGCCATGTGTCAAATTGAAGGATTAAAATGGAACAGTAAGCCAAAGAACTTTAAGCATTGGTACTCCTTTGTATTATTAGAAACTTGGTATCTATTCATATGGGTCCCATTATATAAAAAATACCATTTTCTTCAAATTGCTATAACTTTTTCATTTTTTCTCTGATTTTCATAAAAGATATATCAAAATTTACAATTTTTTAAGAGCTTTCATTTGACACCAATATTGCATATATAAATTTAAAAAAAAACATTTGACGATTTGTTAATCAACCTTTCAATATTCAAACATCGATACAAATTATTTTGTATTAAATGAATAAATACTCCTTCCGTCCCTTAAAACTTTATCATCTTTTTCTTTTTGAGACGTCCCAAAACTTTGTCGCTTTCCCTTTTAATCAATTACTGTGTGGTTACTGTTGTTTCTCTCTTCTTTGCACAAACCACAATCACAACAATTTTTCACTTTATTATTCTCCGTGTCGGTCAAATTTGGCAAAATTTTAAGGGACGGAAGTAGTACTTCATAATATATGATCAAATTAAGTCTAATTGATAAAAATATAAACTTATTAATTTTTAGTAACTATAAATGTGTTTAGAATTATATCAAAGTGACTATAAAAATGTATACATAAAAACTTTTCTGGATGAATTGACTATAAAAATGTACACATTTAGATACTTTTTCATATAACCGTTGCTTTATTTTATTAATTAATACCATATATTTTAAAATATAATTTCATATGAATGATAATACAAATTTATTAATCGTGAATTGTGATATATGTTTTGTAACAATCGGAGTACAAATAAAAAAAAGTTACACGGAGTTTCACTTTAAAGAACATATATTTTTTAAAGTATTAATTTTATTTATTTATATATAAAATATCAGTGTTATATGAAAGATAATAAAGAAGGTACGATATATATATATATATTTTTTAATATATGTTTTGTAAATAAATAATTCATAATATATGATCAAAACAAGCCTAATTGATAAAAATATGACTTATTAGGTTTTTAGTAACTATAGTTGTGTTTAGAGTTTTATCAAAGTGACAGTCGGAGAAAGTATGTGGTTGATAGTGAGACTAAAGTAAGAATGAATTAGAGTCACACAAATTTTACCAAATATAATATGAAACAAATTTAGTGGGATAGAGGGAAATAAGAAAAGTGAGACAATTGTAGTGGGACGGAGAAAGTATTTATTTAATGCTGAATAATCCATATCGAGGTTGGAAATAGAAATGTTGCAATATTGATGTCAAATGAAAGATCTTGAAAAGTTATAAAATTTGATATATTTTTTGTTAAAATTGAAGAAAAAAGAAAAGTTATAACATTTTAAAGAAAAAAAGTGGTTTTTATACATTGGGCCCACGAATTGCATTTCTTCCTTTTATATATAAGAAAACAAATAGCTCTTATATGAAAAAGTGTTATAACTTTTTTATTTTTAATCCAATTTTTACAAAAATCATATCCAATTTCACAATTTTTTACGATCTTCATATGACATCAATATTTCATATATAAAAGTCAAAAAAATCTGAACATTTATTAAACAGCATTCTAATTTTATATCGTAAATACGAATTATCTGTATTAAATAAAGAAAAAGTTTCTGATATATGATCAAGATATGGATAGTTGATTAATATATGCCTTATTAACGTTTAGTAAACATAATTGTTTTTCAAAATTGAAAAACTGAATTTACATAATCACAATTATGTAATTAAGGAATGAAGATGTGGAAGACGAGGGAAAAAATTATAAATGGGTGAATCATTACACATTTGTGGAAGATGCGAGAGAATTTTCTCTCATATATAGTGCATAATATTTCTCTCTCTAACTTTTAGTGTTTTTAAGTATAAGACAATATAAGATAAAGTGGCTAACAATTGAGCGACCAATTTTTTTTCTCTAATTATGTAATGCTTTTAGAGGTAAGATAAGCCGATTAAAAATGATTGGGAAAATTTTCCTCTCATATGTAATACTTTTAGGTATAATAAGAAGATTTTAAGTATAGGAAGATTATGTCATAAGGCAGTTAACAATTGAGCGAGAGAATGTTTTCTATCATATATCATGCTTTTAGGTATAAGAAGATAAACCACCTAACAATTTAGTGGGAAAAATTTCTCTCTCATTTGTAGTTCTTTAATTTCAAGTAAAAGATAAGCCTGCTAATAGTTGAGAGGAAGAATTTTCTCTCTCATATTTAGTACTTTAGGTATTAGAAGATATGCTTGCTAACAATTGAGTGGATGAACCGGAGGGGAATTTTTCTCTCATGTGTAGTATTTTTAGAGTTTTAGGTATTAGAAGATAAGCTTATTGACAATTAAGCGGAATAATTTTCTCTCTCATATGTAGGTCTTTTAAGTTTAAGATTAAGATAAGTTGGCTAACAATTGAGTATGATAATATTCTCTTTGATTAATTTGTATTGCTTTTAGTTATAGGAAGCTAATGAGATAAGCTTGCTAACAATTGAACAATTGAGTTTTCTATCTTGCTTTTTAATACGAAGTATAAGGTAAGATAAGCCGGTTATCAAATGAGCGGGAGAAATATATATCAAAGTATGACTAAAATAAGTATATTGACTACAAGTATGACTTATTAATTTTTAGTTACTATAATTATATTTAAAATTATATCAAAGTCACTATAAAAGTTCATAGACAATTTAATTTTTTTATTTACAAATATCTATATATTGGAGAGGTTTTTCCTTATAGTTACTTTGATACGGAGTATAAAACTAAAATATATTTTTTTTTGCTGGAAAACGCTTACATTAAATTCAAAAATCAAACAACTAAACATCCTATATTCTGGCTACCCAAACAGTTCATCTAGACTCCTTATAGCCAATAGGCAAACTCACTCTCTGATTATATATAAAATAGACTGTCCAATAATGAGCAAGACTATTCGCTGACCATGCGAGAGATTTAAAGATATTATCGGCCAAATTAGCCCGCTTGCTTCCTCCCAGACTAAAAACTAAAGCCACAAAACAGAATTTTTTCTCTCATATGTAGTGCTTTTAGGTATTAGATTATAAATTTGTTAACATTTAGTGACTATAATAAAAAAAAACTAGCCCTTATCTAATACAAAAAAACTTATATGCTCATTTTCATTTGAAATTATGTCGTACTTTTAGTTACAAGATAAGCCGACTAACAATTGATCGGGAGAATTTTATCTCCCACATATAGTGGTTTTGGGTAAAAGAAGATAAGCTTGCTAATAACTGAGCGGAAGAATTTTCTCTCTAATATATAGTGTTTCTAGGTATGAGAAGACAATCTTGCTAACAATTGAGCAGACAAAATAAGCGGGAAAATTTTCTCTCATATGTAGTGCCTTTAGGTATTGAGCGGGAAAACTTTCTCATATGTTGTAATACTTGAGATTTAATTTAAACGTGTCAATAGTACTACTCATACCAACAAGGTGCATCTCCTTTTAAGGGAGTTCATTAGCCAAGAACTCCAAAGTTAAGCGTGCTTGCACGGGAGTAGTCTTGGGATGGGTGACCCCCTGAGAAGTTTCTCAGGGCGTGCACGAGTGAGGACAAAGTGCGCGGAAAAGGCTAGTGGCGGTTTGTGAGGACAGTACTAGAGGTCAGAAGTAACTACCTCGGGACCTACGGGGCCGGGGTGTTACATATGTAGTTCTTTTAAGTATAAGATAAGACGACTAACAATTGAGCAGAAAAATTTTGTCTCTCATATGTAGTGGTTTTATGTATAAGAAAATAAGCTTGCTAATAATTGAGCGGGAGATTTTTCTCTCTCACATGTAGTGTTTCAATGTATCAGGAGGTAAACTTGCTAACAATTGAGCGGACAAATTGAGCGGGAAATTTTTCTCTCTCATATGTAATTCTTTTAGGTATTAATAATTAATTAATAATATTATAAGATAAATTTGCTAATAATTGAGCGGGAAAACTCTATCTTCCTCTCTCTCATATGTAGTGCTTTTAAATACAAGATAAGATAAGCTGACTAACAATTGAGCATGAAAACTTTATCTAATAATTGAGCGGGAGAATTTTATCTCTCAAATGTAGTGCTTCTACATATTACAATATAAGTTTGCTAACAATTGAACGGGGAAATTAAACAAGATAATTTTCTCTCTCATATGTAGCGATTTTAGATGTATGAAGATAAGAAGATAAACTTGCTAACAATTGAGCGGATAAACTTTCTTTCTCATATGTAGGTCTTTTAAGTATGATAATCCAAGTAACAATTGAGCAAGAGAATTTTCTCTCCCATATGTACTGATTTTAGGTATAAGTAGATATGTAAGCTAACAATTGAGCGGAGGAGAGTTCTCTCTCTCATATGTGGTGCTTTTAGATATAAGAAGATAATCTTGCTAATTATTAAACGGGAAATATTTATATATTAATTTGTAATTACATCATGAGTACAATATATGCATCAACTGCTCTTTCCCGTGCGTATGCACGGGTACTATACTAGTATTCTTTAAAAGCAAGACTTTCGGAAAAAATAAAAGGCAAATTTTCTTCAACAATTAAATGAGACATACCGGTCAAATGTTTTTTATCATTATATGAGAAATTACCGAAGGGTTGGCCAGTTGCAAACCTTGAAATTTGTGTTTGCTTTCCCTTGCCTTTGTCCGATTTCGCATACACCGCCGGGTGCTTGGCCTTAAGATGCCTTGTGGCGCTCCCGTACCCTCCAGAAATTCCTAAGTTATACACTTTTGGGCAATGCTTGCAAGCGTCGTACCATATCTCGGTTTTGAGGTCTTTGGTCTTTGTAAAATTGGCCTTAAAGATAAATTTAACTTTGTCACCGCCTTGGGAAGAACCAGCCTCTTCTGCTTGCTCTTCCTCGTCGTCCGGTGTGCCGTGAACCTCGTCCTCGACCGTTTGCGGATCCCCCTCCTCCGCATCATCATCCTCGAGCTCTTCTTCCTCAATGATCGGGATGTCTTGTTGATGGAAAAAGCGCCCTTGATGTTGTTGCAATAGTTGTGCTAGTTGCTCATCGGACATCGCATCCCCATCTCTCCGGTTGTAATCCGCATCAAAATTATCTCGGGTTTGTGATGAAGACCCGGCCCGGCCCTTACCTTTGTGTGAGCTTTGATGATTCCTCGCAATCTCCTTTCTTCGGTTGCGGTTGAGGTTACCCATATCTACATAAGCTCTACCACGCTTCATCTTAAAAATATAACAAATATTAAATTCAAAGTACAATTAAACTAGTTAATTTGAAATACAAATCTAACAATTTGAAATACAATTAAAAAATGAGAAAATGTAACAATGCAACTAATTAACAAGTAAGTAATAAAATTCGAACTATTTTTTAACAAATACGGAGTAATAAATAAATAAAAATTTAACAAGTATAGCTACTTTTATTATAAAATTCGAACAACTTTAATATAAAAATAACAATTAACTAGTTCAACAATTAAACAATTAACTAATTTTATAGGAGAATAAGAAATATAACAATTAACTAGTTTCATAGGAGAATAAGAAATTTAACAATTAACACTACAAGAAACTGCCCTATTTGCGAAGGGAAAAGTAGTCGCAAAAACCTAAAAACTGGTCGCTAATTGTTAATTGCGACCGGAAAACGTGGTCGCGTGACAGTCGTTGTAGGCCTCGCCGCAAAAAGTATTTTGCGACCGGGAAAAACGATCTGTCGCTAAAAGCTTTTGGGACCGAATAAAATACCGTCGCTAATAATATTATTAGAGACCACTTCCTAAGACTAATTGTGACCCTTATCCTTTCGCTAAATCTAATATATTCATTCCAGGGTTATTGTTTGCGACAACTTAATTAGTGTATTTGCGACCATTTTCCCTTCGTTTTTATATTCCAAATTAATATGTTGAGTTTATGTATGCCAAACGTAACATAACATATAAATTTTGTATAGCAAATGTATGATCCAAAGCATATTATCATACATACTAGAAAACTGAAAATTGATTTAAATATATATAAACATAACATCATTTCACGTTCAAAACAAAACTAATATCATCATCAAAAAAAATTAATCTATCATCTATGCATCATAATGTATCATAGATACCAATCACAACGTATTATAGATACCAATTTGTAGACTAACTATAAAATATCTCTAAAAAACCCCAGCTCATGCAAGGCAATAAACATTAAATAAGGAAAGATGACAAGTGGAAGTTCTTGGAATATTAATCTTTGCTTCCTTGACCTTGTAACATTTCTTTAAGCTTTTGGAAATCATCTTGTAATGCACTTAGGCGACTTTTCATGCTTTGGTTTTCTTCTTTCATGCTCTTATTTTCTTCTTCAGCTACCTGCAACCTAGCCTCAAGCTCACTCTTTTTAGAAGAAGGCCCTTTAGATCTTTGCGGCTCACTCCACCTCCAAAACAAATGACATGACTACGTTGTTGAGGTCCAAAGCACTTCTCAATTACATCGACATGTGGCAATGATGGATTTGATTGAACCACTTCACGTATTTCTTCCTAATGTTTAATCAATGGATTACATAAAACTAAAAAATTATAAAACAAAAAACAACAAGACATTGAAACTGTGTGCTCACATATTTCTGGATTGTTTCCGGTTCCACAAGTTGATCCTTCTTCTTGCGGGTTTCATAAAAAATAACATCCATATTCGGCGGATTGTTATCTTTCCCCCCCCTTCAAATGTAAAAAGCACACGGTAAATATTAACTATTAAACTATGTATGCACTTGCTAAAACACCATCATAGTTACTTATGGTATTAACCCCTTCATTTGCAACAAATCAAAAGCTCACCGGGATGCTATATAATTAAGGTATAGAATGTATTAATGGAGCCACTATCATTGATAGCATTCATGATAAGTGCATTTTGAACTCAGGATATATACCACATATCAAATGAATATAAGAACAAAAAATTACAAGTAAACCTTGATACTTCTCTTGAACTTTAGAGCAATGGAGATACATCCTATACGCTCACTTCTATCCACCCAATATTGAGAGGTCAAGGTGAACTAAGAGCAGTAAACAGAACCTACAACTTTTGTGGCTTCCGGTTTATATCAGGCTATCCCTCTCCTCCCCAAACGCATATCAAAAAAGTATTCCAAACTCTCATTTCAAGTTTATATGATTATTATACCACAGCAAAATATTTGGTACCAACTCAAACTCCATTTAATTATGATTATCAGAGCTCATACTGTCCAAAGACTCCATAAATCATGATATGTGGACAAAAGTTAGGACTTCAAGTACGCTCAAACCCCAGGACAAGCAACATTATGAAATAAATGATCGATGAAAACAGCCTACATTAAGGACAGTCAACAACATTTGTATATATAGGTAAACTAGAACCAATTCAAGAGATCTAATCTGAGCATAAAAAAGCAATTAGTTATATTGATTAACTACGAAACACTGTTTTTCTCTTCATCTAGATATTGTATATATAATCCAAACATACCATTTGAAAAATAAGCTCTCTGACAGGCTTGCTACCCATTCGATGTAGCATTGTCAAACGACTTCTATTTTTTGAACCTCTCTCACTTTTTGCCTGCATTTACTTAAATAAGTAATCAATATTCATTGTCATAAAAACATTTCAAAATAGCAAATAATTTAGTGATCCAACATTCTGGTGCACTTGGTAATGGTGTAAGGAAATAGTTATTACTTTTGAATTATTCTTCAAAATATGATGTTACATGAATTAAATAGAAAACTGAAATCTCAACAAAACATTGAAATCCATCATTAACCACATGAAGAATTCAGGAAATTAATTAGCAAATTCAGAGAAATAAGAAAAGCTAATTGGAGTACATACCTTATATTCTGGAGTAAAATAATAATTCTTTATTAACCATCCCCAATCTTCCTTAGTTACACCAGTTGGAACCTTTTTCAATGCTTCAAGTGGTGTCCTGTTTTTCATATATGCAAAATGCATCCGTCCTCTCCATTTGTTCCATAACTCCCGCATATGCAAAAGAACATGATCTCGGTGATCCAAGAGATCAAAACCCTCAAATACTTCCTGAAATATTTGTATGAAGGACTGTTGTTTCACTCCACATCTCGATAAATAAGGGAATGCTTCAGAGGATGCATTTTTTCACTGTTCTGTACAAATGTTCAACCTTTTTTGTATACGCATTCAAGCATTCAATACATATATTATAAGCCATATAAATGGGGAAAAGGGGGAAATGGATGGGAAAATATTGTCAAACAGCGCCGTTTGTGTGATATCTTCCGTAATTTAAGGTTTGCGCCATTAGTATTAAAATAAAGCTCTGGAATTACCTTCGGACACAGGACGACTAGGGGATGGGATTGGTCGACAACCTTCGGCGAGGAAGATGGCTACTGCACAGAGAGAAAGATGACTACTGTACGGAGAGAAGATGGCTACTGCACGGCACCGCGAGAAGATGGTATTGCAGGGCGACTCAACTTTCTAGGGCTGCGGCAAAGTTTTGGGGTGCGGCTCTGTTACGATGAACTGTTTCTAGGGCTCTCCGGAGGAGGTTTTATGTTTTGGGAAAAATTAAAGAAGGGTTAGCAAAGCCTGAATTTGTTTTGGAGCAGGGTCAAAAGAAATATTGGTGCGCGAGATTTTTTTAGATGCGGCGGCAATTAGAATTACTTTTAGCGGCCAGAATAAAAAGAAGACAGCGAACGGGTATTAGGGCGGTCCCAAAAACAAAAACAGTTTTCGTGTATTCGGGACTGTATAAGAAAATCGTCGCAATTCATATACATATTGCGACTATATTGGATGTCGGTCGCAAATCGTTTGTCGCAAAAAATCAATTTTCTTGTAGTGTAACTAGTTTAACAATTAAACAAGTAACCAGTTTTATAGGATAATAAACTATGTAACAATTAACTAGTTTAACAATTAAACAATTAACTTTGAATTATTGTCTAACAACTTTTTTGGAAGTAAAATGTAACAACTTTCTTTTTAATGTAACTATTTCCAATAAACTAACAACTAACAATTAACTACTTTTATAGCAATGAACTAATACTAAAATGATAAGTGAAACAATTAACTACTTTTATATTAATAAAGAATTTATGAGTGTGTAAACTAAATTAATGGGAGTGTGAGTGTATAAGTAATTGGATAAGTAGATAATAAGTGTATAAGTAGATATACTTAATATATATATATATATATATATATATATATATATATATATATATATATATATATATATATATATATATATTTATAAGTAGATAATAAGTGTATAAGTAGATATAATAATTGTTTAAGTAATATATAATATTATGTTTATAATATATATAATATAAGTATATTACTATAGGATGAGTAACAGACTTATATTTTATACTTTAATATATATAAGTATATATTAAGTATATGTAATATGTAAATATAAGTAAATAAAAATAATATTAGTAGATAATAAATTTTATTAAGTAATATATAAATATAACTAGATATTATCTATATACGAAGTAGATAATAAGTAGATAATAAATTTTATAAATATAATATATGTAGTTATAAATTTGAGAAGATGAAGATGGAGAAGATTAGTAGAGAATAGAGATTAGAGAGTAGGAATATTTGCAGAAGATGTGTAGTAAATTGTATAGAAAAAATGGAGTATTTATAGATTTATTGTACCCCACCCCACCCCACCCCGGGATCCCAGGGAGTCTCCCAACGGCTATAGAGCCGTTTGGGTTTGTGGGCAACGGTCATAAGGCCTGTTTGGGAGGTCATTTATTTTTTTTTAAATTGTAGCCGTTAGGCCCGGACCGGGCCTGAACCGGCCGAGCCAGTTCTCATAAATCAGGGCACGTGCCTGAACCGTCCTACACGATCGGACTGGTTCAAAGCCCGAACCGCCCTTCCATCACCCGGCTCGATCCGAGCCCGCACAGTAGCGGGCCGGGCCGGTTCACTAGTCGGGCCGAACCGGTTTGGGCCACCCCTATGGGGTGATATATAACTATATAAGATTTCACAATATTTTTTATATCAAGTTGTCATGACTCACGATACACCTGATACTCCTGTCCTCTCTTTTTACAACTTTGTTAAACTTCTTTCATTTTTTGATTTATTACTTTTTTCTTACTTTCCTTGCAAAATACTACCATTGTTTAAATTTTAATTTTCATTTGTAAAACACTTCTCCGTCATAACCCTTTTTAACTATTTCCCTCCCATTTCATCTATGCTTAATTGTTTACTTTTTCATGTTTTTATAGATATTTGTAATTTACAACATTTCATTTACACATATCTGGGACCATTTACACCTGACTCCATATCTATTTCAACTTAAATCAACTTTATGTATTTACATTTAATTTAAGTCAAACTTCTTTTATACCACAAATCGGTAATTTCACTATACTATCTTTATTATTACTATTATTATTGTTATTAATACTGCTATCATTGTTGTTGTTATTGTTGTAGTTATTATTATTGTTATTATTATCATGTTGTTGTAGTTATTATTATTGTTATTATTATCTCTTACTACGTATTATATAATATTTATAATTATTATTTGATGTACGCACACATATGTGAAACATCTCATTTATATAGATTTGAATTGAGAGTATTTAATTTAATTTTTAATCTAAATCAAACTTTATTTTCTCAACGCAATTAATAGATTAAAATACTGTTAGATCATAAATTTGATGATTTATGTGACATTAAAGACGGTTGACCACAGGAGTTAATGGAGCATTCAGAAGCTTTAATCTTAATTATTGTGACATTTTCTATGTGTTATTCGGCTTTTTAATGTGATTAAGGAAGATATTAATTGTAATTGACCAACCTTTATGAAAGATTCGAAATCATCATAACGGACGGCCAACCCGTCAATAACAGACCAAACAGTCTTGAGAGGTTTAATTACCATTCCTATAAATAGGATATCCCCCATTACCCGCACGGGTAGCTCAGTTGGTTCAGTGGTGGGAGATTTGGACCAAGTGACCAAGGTTCGAAACCCGCAGCGGCCGTGTGGAGGTCACAGAACCTGAAATAAGGTTGGGCCTCTGGTGCGCACGGGAAAAAGGCCTACCATCATTGGGCCGACTGAGTCACCGTGATTAACATCCTCCCAAAAATCCTGTCGGGTCGGGGTATGGGGGGCTGCTGGGGTGGGAGATTCCACCTTTTGGACCAAAGATATCCCCCATTGTAATGAGCAGTTTTTCATTTGAATAGTACACTGAACTTCACTCTTATTTGCTCACTTGTCATTGATGGATAGTCTACCCGGGGGTATATATCCGAAGGGTTATTTCGGGGAATGACTTAGAGAGAAGTCAGAGCAAACAAGTAAGAGAGAGAGTGTATATTCGATATGTATTCAGCGTGTTATCACTTTTCAGCGTGGTTACAAATGAGGGAAAGGGGTGCTATTTATAGCAGCAATAAATGCCGGGCAGGGACACGTGTCAAGCGCTCATTGGCCGAGGGGTCACCTCAACTGGTTGGCGCTGGCAACCGCATGTGGCCGCATTTAATGCGGCTGTTGGATGGGACGTCTGTGCAGGGTACGGTGATCTGTACGCATGTGAGGCGGATATCTTGTCGAGTGAGATGCCTTCGGTCATAGAGCAGTAGCCGAAGGCTCCTCCAACCGAGGGCACCTTGGTGCCGAGGGCTTACAGTACCGAGGGCTACTGTTTTCGCCGTTTTCTCCCAGTTTCTTAGTTTGCTAGGGGAACCCGCTCTGTGAGAATCTGGAGCCTTCGGCCAGGGGGCCGAAGGCACCCCTGGCGCGTTGCGCGGGCTGCTTGATACTCGGGGCGCTGTGATTCGGGCCTGTTGGGCCTTTTGGGCCTGTTGGGCCTTCGCTGGAGTAGTAGGAGTCTGTGGGCCGGGGGTTCCCGGGCCATATACTCCATCAGTCATCTTCTTCATTGTTCTTGTACGAGACCCATTTTTTATATAATTTTCTTTTGTAATTAGTTTTAGCTTATCAAATTATTGCTTAAACAATTTGGCATCCATCGTGGGGCATCGTACAAGAGAAAGATCAACCATGGCCGGAGTTAATCCTTTGTTGATTGAGTTTCACGAACAGCTAGAAACAGCAAAGAAGGAAATCCGGCGTGAGGTGGCGGAACGGATGACCTATCTTCAGTGAGAGAATGACATGCTTTGAGCCCAGGTACAATCAACAGTGTCAATAGCTTCAAATTTAAGAATAAACCAGAGGAGCGACGCAATGACCACCACTAAAAGGATGGATTTAGGGTCACTCCACCTGCAACGGGTCCGCCCACCACTACGACAAATCACGTCTCTCTCACGTTGGGCCTATCACCAACTGGAGACCCACAATCTATTGTCATCTCACATGTCATCCCCTATACACCTTTTTTCCCTGAGATGACTCTGGTCCCCAACATTCAAACTTGTTTCTTCCCGGAGTCCCTTCGAAGTAGATCCAAGGGGATAGGCATGACAACGACGACTACAGTCTCTCCTCCGACAGAGCCCTCTATTCCTCATACCAACTCGACCTGAAACTGACCAGATGGCCAGACCTACAATTTCAGCAGCAGGGCAATTTCAACAAGGCATGGCGGACCCAATGTCCATGATAATGGACGAGTTACGTCAGATGCAGGACAAGATCAACGGATTATTAGGGGTACCCCCACACTTGGACCAGGCGTCACAAGCATGTTATGCAGATTCTCGTTTGAGCCGACAAATCACAGATGTCAAGATCCCCATGAAGTTTGTCGTTCCGTCCATGAAGATGTTTGACGGAACCTCTGACCCATTAGAACATGTGACCCAGTACAAACAGGGGATGCTGGCAGTCTCAGTCAGACCCGAGCAACGGGAGACGTGCATGTGTCGAGCGTTTGGAGCGACGTTGACAGGACTGGCTCTGACATAGTTCATCAATTTACCGAATGAAGGTATTGGTTCATTTGCAGAGCTTGACCTATTCAACCAACAGTTTGCAAGTGACTTGTATTGAGTTGTGTAGAGACGGGACGAGTCCTTGAGAGATTACTTTCACCACTTCAATAAAGAGAAAGTGTTAATCCCAAGGTGTGACATACCAACGCCGGTCAAATCCTTCCAAAGATGTTTGCTTGAAGATTCAGAGCTATACAAAGAGTTGACCAAATACCCATGCTGAACCTTTGAAGACGTCCAGGCCAAGACATTGGTTTTCATCAGGTTAGAGGAAGATCAGAAATCTCGTTATCGCCTCGATGGCTATGACGGGGCGCAACAGAAGTCCAACCCGCCCAGGAAACACGATTATAGGATGGGGAAACCTTATGCAAAAATCGAGGACCGACCAGTTGCAAAGGTGACAAGCTGGCTAGAAGATCCGATTCTGCCACCTGTCATTCTTGATTACTGTTTAACGTAAGCACTTTAGGACTCATCAACTCATTGGAGAAGTTGGGGGAAAAGTATGATGGCCTAGGAAGTAAGACAAGCCCGTTGGACGATGAGATCCCAATAAATGGTGCGATTTTCACAACGACATCAGTCACAACACGGAGGACTATGTCGCGTTGAGGAAGGAAGTTGCCTACCTTTTGAAGAATGGCTACCTGAACGAAATAATGTCAGAACATATAAGTCCCTCCTATGACGAGATCGCAAGCCATCATTGGATGAGCCACGAAATTCGCGCCTTCGCCCCCTGTAAGGTAATTAATTTTATTAACGGTGGATCTAAATTGTGTGGACTAACCTATTCTGTAGCAAAAAGACACGCTGGGGAGTATTCTCGAGACAAGTCGATGCAGGTTTATAGGATTGAACGACGACAGGTTGACTGGAGGAATGTGTCAATCATGTTCAACGAGACTGTTACGCCGGATCAGAAGCGTGAAATTAATTTCTTCCATCTGTCTGCTGTCCAAAGCCTCCTCTGAACAAAACAGTCTGTGGCATAGGCGTCTCTCCCATATGAACTTCAAGAATCTTTCCATTCTATCAACAAGAAACTTGTGAAGGGGCTACCATTGCTAAAGTCTTCCGCTGACAACCATTGTAGTGCTTGCAAAATCGGCAAGATGACAAGAACCTCTCACAAGTCAAAACAAGTTTCATCCTCTTCTCAACCACTTCAACTAATACACATGGATCTGTGTGGATCGATGAGAATCCAAAGTATAAATGGTCACAAGTACACTCTTGTTATCGCTGCCACACCCAACCGCAGCCAAACCAACCCTCGTCCTCAACCAACCAACGACCAACTTCCTCCACCCAACACAAAAACCAAGCCTCTACCCCTATTATCTCTTGCCCGATCGAGCTAGATAGAACACTCTGAGACGCATCTTTTATAGATGTTGACCAAGGATGGAGTGGAAGTCCTGAAGTTGCTACTTCTGGTACATCTTTTTACTCAGGCAATCAGTCAGAACCTAGTTCGAAGCTAATGATAATGGGCAATCTTTGTGATCCTGGTTCAACGTCCAACTGTTACAATCTTAATGGAATTTTATAGAATTACTCTAATGTTCTTTCGTAGTTCCACACATCTTTGTATTGTGAATCAATTACTTAATAGCTAATCATTTAATGGGATGGTGGGTTAGGATGTGTTTAAGCAAATTTTTGATAAGCTAAAACTAGTTAAAATGGAAATTGTATATTCATCGGGTCTCGTACATGAGCGGTAATGAAAATGACCAGAACAAGAAAGATGTCAAGTAAGAAAAATAGAGTGGAATTTAGAATGTTGTTCGAATCAGGAGCCTCTTCCTTGCAATAAACTCGGTCCTATTTATAAAAGAGGTAGTTAATCCCCTTTTGCTCGTAATTGACGGTTTTGACCGTTACAATGACATTCAAAGTCATCATTATGTCGTCATTAATATCGGTCATCCCTTTTGAGTAACTTCTGCCTTAATTACATTAATAGCTATAATAATAATACATGCAAAACCGTTACAATAATTAGCTAGCATTAAACCTAATAAATGTGTCATTTATCGTCGTGGTCAAGTCTCTTGAATGTAGAATACACTGTCAAATTCCTGCACCAACAGAATGTGTTCTCACTTCTCGCAATAATTTAATATATATTGCATTGACCGGGTTTACCGGTTTTGACAAGGTTAACCCTTGACCCCGGTCATTTGTCCGGGTCACCTCCTGGTCCGTTTTTTACAACATAGATAACAACAACAGCAACAACAACAACAATAATAGTAATAATAATAATAATATAATAATAATAATAATAATAATAATAGTAATAATAATAGTAATAATAATAGTAATAACAATAACAATAACAATAACAATAACAATAGTAATAGTAATAGTAATAATAATAATAATAGTAATAATAATAATATTGAGAAAACTTTCTTATTCATATTGCTTTACATCAACAGGAGGGAAGGTCTATTTACGTTCAAGATTCAACATCCGATGCCTGAGGGGTCTTGCTGGATTTCTATTAGATTGATTGTAATCTGATAGAAATTCAGCATTTTAGGCCTTCTGAGCAGCAGGTTTTTTGTAAGTATATATGCATAATATTAGGCCTTCTTGATTCCTAATCGATAATCATCGCACCATTACTTGTTATTCATGCATGGCAAATTAAAATTCCACTTATTTTTCCTTCAAAATTTACTAATCTGCATTCATAGACATATGGTGAAATTCTTATGCATGCAAATATGCATCGTCGTTCCTCAATCCTCATTATAATCTTCTCTATCTTATAGTGAAATTCATTCATTGTGTATATGGTCCTTAAAACAACATTTCTTTTTTCTATTTTCAACGATCATCCTGTAGTTTTGTCTTGTTTATGTTTCTCCTAATGTGTGTTACAATGATAATTGTGGTTTAGTGCATGACAAGATTAATCTTTTAGATATTAAATGGGGGATTTTCCGCCCGGGTATGATACCGTTTCCAAGTGATCAAAATGACATTGTTTTGCTTACTTAGACATGGTTGTTTTGACTTCGATCCCATTCTCTTCGGTGTTGTTCAACTGGAGGCATATGTTCCATCTTGATTATTTAGATTCTTGATCTAAAACACATTTTTCTTTATGGAAAAAGGGGCAAATAAGCTCACGTACTAACCAAAAAAGGTCAAATAAGCCTTTATACAGAAGGCTCTGTGCGACTGTCGTCATTTTGGGTAGTTCCCAGTGAAATTGTTTGATGAAATTTTTTGAGACTCTTATTCATTAAGTCTAGTTTACTCATACCAAATTTCAGTTAACAATTCAATTGGGAAAACATTCAAATAAATTCTTGAAGATAACTGCGCTTTTAACTGCACAGTTATCTTCAAGAATTCATTTGAATGCCTTCTCGATTGAAGTTTTAGCTGAAATTTGGTATGAGTAAACTAGACTTAATGAATAATATGTTCACAAAATTGCATCAAAAATTTCCAGCAGGAACCGCCGCAAAAGACAACGGCCGGACATAGCCTCGTATGTAAGGGTTTATTTGACCTTTTTTGGTTAGTACGTGGGCTTATTTGCCTCTTTTGATTAACAACCAATTTGTGGAGCGTTCATGATTTGTGCTTGAATATGATTTGCATTTTCCTGCATTGTAGATCAATTTCCATAGCATTCTTTTCTTGGTTAATTTCCTTTAATAATCTGGTGACTAATTCAGGGTATATTAATTAATGAAGGTATTAGGTATAGCTTCCATTTTGATATTGAAGCTAGACTTGGTGCTGAGGATCTGACATTTGCTGTTAGTTGTTGGTACAATAAATCCAAGAACATGGATCAATTCTGTCAGATTGGGGAGGTTGTGGGGAGCATGAAGGCCTTAATGGTGTTGAAGCACGACATCATAATAAACACGAGGCAATGTTCCTTTCTCTTCGACATCTATGTTCAAGCATTCAACAAAATCTCTGATGAAATCAAACAACACTTAAGATTAGATGAGAGGGGCACAAAGTGGAAACCGCTCGAGCGTCCAATGAGAGAGCTATACAGGACTTTCAAGGAAGGTGAGTCGTATATAAAGAACTGCATTGACATCAAGAACCAGCTGGGGAAGGCTATTAGTCTCTATTCAAATAGAGATTGCGTCGAGCTTCACATTCACAACTTGCTCTCCTGTTATGTGGTGGTAATCGAGGCAATTGAAGCAGCTGCAGAAATCTCAGGTGGGCTCCATGAAGAAGATGTGCAGAAGAGGAGACTTGCACTAATGAACAAGTATGACACTGCCAAGTGCAATGACCCAATGCTTTTCCAATGGAAGTATGGGGACCAGTATTTAGTATCCCGAGAGATATGCAGCCGGTTGGAGTGCATTTGGAAAGAAGACAGATGGCTGCTTCTTGAGATGTTGAGAAAGAACCAGAGCAATAAGCTTGTGGAGAAACTGATCATGAAGTTAAGCGGAGGATTAGAGACTGGTATTATGCAATTACCAACTTCCCTATTGTTGGAAGCAAGCGATTATCACGTGAAACGACGGATAGGATCGGGCGGGAGCCATCTTAAGGAAATCCAATGGCTAGGAGAGAGTTTCGCGCTGAGGACGTTTTACGGAGACATTGAATTTCTGAGACCAGAAATCGCTATGGCTATGTCAATGTCTCACCCGAACGTGCTGCAATACCATTGTGGATTCTATGATGAATCAAGGAAAGAGGGGTTTCTTGTGATGGACTTGATGAGCAAGAGTTTGGACATTTTCATGAAGGAGAATTCCGGGCAAAGGAGGAGAATGTCCTTTTCTATCCCGATTGCAGTTGACATTATGCTTCAGGTTGCAAGAGGGATGGAGTACTTACATTCAAGAAGCCTTTTCCATGGTGAGTTGAATCCATCAAATATTCTTCTCAAACCAACAACCATCTCCGCCTCCTCATCATTGGAGAGTTATTACTTCCATGTAAAGCTAGCTGGCTTTGGTTTATCCCTTCTGAAAAGTCAGTATACTCACAGAAGCTGCCCGAGGGTAAGTGGAGTTGATCCGGTGGTTTGGTATGCACCAGAAGTTATGGCTGAGCTAAGCAGCGGCAACAGCAAAGGCAACGCGAAATACTCGGAGAAAGCTGATGTGTACAGCTTTGGTATGCTGTGTTTCCATATTCTGACAGGGAAAGCTCCATTTGAGGATGGGGTAGGCAGTGGGGAGATAGTGCGGCCTCTTCAAGGAGATAAAATGGTACACAGTTTGATGGCTGGGGAGCGGCCGCTCTTCCCACACCCATTCCCTAAATATCTCATGAACTTGATCAGGAAATGCTGGCAAACCAGCCCCAACACACGCCCTTGTTTTTCTTCCATTTGCAGGATTTTACGATACATGAAGAAGGTCCTCGTTATAAATCCTGAGCATGGTCAGCCTGGTTGTCCTCCTCCTCTTGTTGATTACTGTGACATTGAAGCTGGCTACTCCAATAAGTTTGCTGCCATGGATGGCATCACAGAATCTTTTCCTTCTGTATGTGAAATACCATTTCAGATGTTTGCTTATAAGCTTGTTGAGAAGGAGAAAACTTCAAGAAATGGTGTCTTTCCATTCACGCCTCAAGGGATGCCTGATGAAGAAGATGATCTCCATGTCATCATGCAAAATAATGGTGGAACTCGTCACAGAAGATTGGCTTGCTCGGAAGTTATGGACAGGAATGATCTGGGAATTTTTTCTGATCAAAGATCTGTTGTCTCAGAGATCCCACACTCAAAGTGCTTATCTTCAGCTGATCACATTTCACTTCTATCTGATGAAACTACCTCAGCTTTTGCAGATACTCCTGACTGGAGGCTACTATCTGGGATGCCGAATGATCATCCAAGTCCGCCTTTCGTTGAGACACGACGAAGGAAAAGCCATCATTCGATATCCACAACAAGCAGCAATGAGACTAAGTCGGAGAGAGGAATGTCATCAAAAACAAAAATCCAGTGGTTGGCAAATGATGTTTCTGGATCTACAGGGAAGAAGGATTTAACAGCTGAGGTTGCGAGAAAGAAGAACTGTTTGACCACTATTGACCCAAAACCTGCATCAGATCCTGATGATCATGAGGCAACAGAAAAGATATCATCAGCAGAAGCTGGGCATAAACCAAAATGTTATGGAGAGAATCCGAAACGAACAACAGGCGTTACGACGACGCCATTTCGTTCTGAATCGACAAGAAAGAAATTCTTAAGCAATATGAAAACCAAATTTAGATTAACCAAAATCCCAGAAAAGAAAATGCTCAGCTCAATAAACCATTCCTCATTTAATCCCGAGAATCCACAAAAAGCAACCACTCTAAAGCCAAGCAAATCGAAGCTCACACTAAAAAATGGTATATTTAACAATAGTTTGAAAAGCAAGCAAAATGAAGCAGGTAAACTGATAAGTTTCTTCCGCCCAATTTACATACACATTTCATGGCATTTCTTAGCAAAATGTACTTGTTGATTACTGCAGGCACGTCAAATTGTCAATCACCAGGAGCGTCACCTGCAAGGGTGATAAGAACAAATTCCTTGGGAAGATTATTTCAATCCACACTTTCTTCACCAGTACATCCATTGAAAGCATCATCACCAGCAAGAGCTACCCCCACGAGATCCTTTAGTTTATGTCCATCTCCAATCGTAAAAGGAAACAAACGCCGTTTTTGAGCCCATATAGACAGATGAATGTTGTCCGATGATGGAAGCACAAAGATCTCTTTTTATTTTAGACGTTGCCATATTTTTCCAGCACATTGGTATAGACTTTTATCACATCTGTAAGCGAGTGATAAAAGGACACAAATATGAAATGTACTATATTGAATTTTGAAGCAATGATTCGCTACAACAAAAGGAAATAATACACCTCTTGAAGTTTTGGTTTTGTTAATCCAGTTCTATTGTAATTTGATATTAGAACACAAGTAAAGGTAGGCTGACTAAATCTTCTACCACTTTTTATATATATAGGCATTGATACATCATTGCACTTTGAACAATGACTTAGATAGTAAGGCAATATATGATGGTGGAATACTGCGCAGTGCCCGTTTCCAATATGTTAGATTTTGTTTTTTCATAAAGTTAAGAATTAAGATAATTAACTGGTAATGAATTTAATAAAAAATTACTTAGAGAAAGTTTACAGTTTATTAAAAGTTTATATAAAAGAATGCCTTTGGTCATATACAGGGGTCAAAACATAAGGAATCAACTCACATTTGGCCATTCACATTCATTGCAGCAAAAGATGTTCATCTTAATCCATATATAGAGAAGAGTTCTAGAAAGAAAACCTCAGATTAATAGCTATAGAGCATATGTAGAAAGAGAGGAAGGTTCAAAGTAAGGATTATCTTAGGTGATGCACAAGTACAACGTTTGAACCCGGCCCCAAAGGACCAAACCATTTGAGGAATTTATGGCTTCGCCTAGTTCTCGTTGGCTCCTTAGTTAGTATTAACGATTTGATGATTGTTAAAATCCTTTGTATACATGGGAAGTACCTGAATGGAGCCATCAACAATACCAAAAAGGCCTTGAAAGACAAGGAACAACTCAAACTGAGTTTGTCTAGTGAGGTAGTCTTCAACAGCTTTGAGTTTAACTTTGACAATCTGGCAAACATTAGCAATCCCATGGGAAAATGTTTGAGCTAAGGACGCCATAGGGGAGACGAACAACAAATTGTCGTATGTGGGCCGAGTAGTACCCGGAAGACCAATGAACGAAGATCCGTAGAAGGGAGAGCTAAACTGCAGCAGAAGACGATGAACGACCGGAGAAGCAGCCGGCCCAACTTGCTGCCACCGGAACTGAGGCGGCAGAACTTTATAAGTTTAATAAACTTATTATGAATTCACAGAATCACAAGACCTCATATATTTTTTGCTAAATATATGATTTTATATATTTTTAGATGTCAATAAACTTACTTCCTATTATTTGTCACTAAATCAGAATAAGTAATAGATTTTCCAGAATTTTGAATTCACATTTAGCTTATATTATGAATTCACATTTAACTTATATTATTACATGTTCTGGAAACTCGAGACACATAATTAACCCTTACCAATCCTATAAGTCGGAGGACAAAATTATATGGGCATGGGAGGAGAAGCTATTATAGATTACTCTGAATACTTGAGTGGAGTGGACCCAAGGTGAAGACTCTATTTTGGCAGTTGTATACCAGAAATCTTCCAAGTGTCAGGTTGGAATGAAGTCAATTCCCCGTCTGTTTATTTCATGCCTGCTGGCCGTGGGGGTTTGGGAAACGAAAGGTGGATTGTTGCAAATGTTTCTGGGGTTGCTGGAGTATCTGGCAAGTTCAAAATAGGTGTATGTCTAATAATGAAGTGGTTACGGTTGAAAAGGTTGTTATAGTGGCTGATTCGTTTTTGAAGGGCTCGAAGGAAGCTCAAGGGAGAGGAGCACTGTGGAAGAAATCGAAGCATGGAAGACTTAATGAACATAGATGTGGCGATAGGAATGTATTCTCCTGTGGAGGCGATCACTGTCGCTTCGGCGGCGGCCCAGACACCTGTCTGGTAAGAGTAAGTCACCATTCTGAAAGTACGCCTTTCTGATCGTGCATTGATAAGGGTGAAAGTCAAACTCATGCAGATTTTAAAGAACGGGGATAGTATAATATTTGAGAAGTTATAATTTTTTTGTTTTTATGAATACTTTAACAAAGACTGTTTTCACAGTTTTTTATATTATAAATTATTTCCTATACAAATATATAATTGGACAAAGTTGAACTTGGTTGATCAAAAAATTCAAAGATGACAAAATTTTAAGGGACGAAAGGAGTATAAGATACCGAGAATTTTGTATGGGAACTTTCAGAGTAAAAATGTTTATGAATTTCAAAATGAGAAAATTGTTGTTAGTAAGACTAAATCATACTCCGTACAAAGTTTACAAGATTTTTAGTACTGGTGTTATTGATAGGCATTAATTTTTAGTGCGCAACTTTGCATTTCTATATTTAGTTGTGATGTATTTTTACTTTTGTTGTGATAGTTTGTAATTGTTAGTTTGAATTTGATTGTAATCTTTTTTCTAGCATTTTATTATTTGTTATAAGTAGTAGCTAGTTGGGCTATAAGTTTAGGATAGGTTTGGAAGCAAAAAAGATGAAGAAACCTGAGTTTTGTGCAAAACTCGGTCGGGTATGGCCTTAACCGGCCGGATATGAAGTGAAAGAGGAATTGTTTCAAAACTAGCAAATACCCGGTCGGGTATTTCCTATACCCGGTCGGGTATGAAGTGATTTCGGGCAAACGAACGTGCAGAAGAACACAAGAACATGGGGAAAAGATTTGATTTGACAAATACCCGGTCGGGTATGGCAAATACCGGCCGGGTATTCGGCTATAGGTCTTGAAAACACATATAAATAACCCCATTTTCCTTCTATTTTTCTAGCAATGTTTAGTCTCCAAATGAGGACCTAAACTTCCATTTCTTGGTTTTGCTCTTGAAGCTTGTTGATTATTAAAGTTGTGAGTTATTTTCTTAACTCCTCTCCTTGAATATTAATTCTTCCCTTAATCTCATTTCTATATTAATGTTGGGGTGTTGCTAAGTGACGAGTAGTTAACGCTTCAACATTAATTATTATTAGAAACGATCAACGAACCGATGGTTAATCGTTGATGGTTTCACAAGTAAGTAACTTCGGTTTATTAATGCACGGTCGTGGTTAATAAACTTAAGAGGGATTAATTTTGTTGGTTAAACCGAAACCGTTGTGTTGAGGTTATCAATCTCAATTGATTTCATCAAGGAGTTAGAAAGATTAAATGCTACTATTAAATCGGTATAAGGCGTTGTTCTATATTTGATTAATAGTAAGGGTTATTAATGAACGATCGTTGTTAATAACTACCTTCGATGAATTGGAGATACTCCTCGATTGAGTATTCGAGAGGGGATAAGTTATAGATATAACAAGGATCGACTAAATATATCAACAAGTGGAAAGTAGCAAAGCCAGGTTTTTTTTTGAATTAAATCACATATAAGTCGTTCAACTTAGTGTTTAATTAAATTAAATCACTCAATCCCCAAACCCCCTTTTTATTTACTATTTTATAAAAAAGAGAATTATTCCTTTCTCTATGGATACGAACTCTACTACGCTATACTACGGTATTAGCCCTTAGTAGTGAATTTATTTTGGCACACTACGACAAAGTGTTCGTCAGTTATGTTCATTTTAAAATGTTATATCATCAATACCGACAAAACTCAATGCACCTGATAGGAGCTTGCTCACATAATTTTAATGCTAAATAATAGAAAACACAATACTCAATAAAGATGTCTTGATGCTTAGACGTGCTTTTGAAATTTTTGTATTTAATTAAAAGTTCTCATGCTCAATATACATAGTCTCAGTGCTCAATGGTCGAGAATACGATATTCAATAAAGAAATTTTGATACTTAAATGCGGTTTTCAAATTTTGTAGAGAATACGATATTCCAAGAAATTTAGAACTCAATTTGAGTGTTCTAATGCTCAATACACATCATAACGATGTTCAATAGTAGAGAACATGATGCTTAATGAAAACAATTTTAAATGTTTTCGTTGTTATTTTTTATTTAATATTCAAATATTTTGTAATATTGTTGAGATATTTCTTTCCAGCATTTTTTTATAAAATAAATCAGCAAACATAGCTATCTTTACTAATTTAAACTGTAATATATTTATTACATGTATATATTGAAATGAGCTTTATGTTATGTCTACTGAGTATAACGTTTAAAAAAATGAGTATTAGTATTAAATTATAAAATTAACACAATATATAAATACTTTAGATGATAATAAATCATAATCAAGTTAAATGAATAAGTTGATTTGTCGTATATATATTACATGTATGATTGATATATGTGGAGTCTATTAAATGAGTTTTATGTTATTCTAAAATGAGTATAGTAGTGTTAAAAATAAATGTGTATGATGGAACATTATAAAACGAGCACAATAACTTCTCTAAGTCAAGATCGATGAGTTCTAAATTATGTTTCAAATAAAATTATTATATTTCTCATTGCTAAATCTATTGATAATTCAATAAAAAATTATAGAAACGAATTCATGTTATACTGAAATGAGTGTAGTGTTTAAAAGAAATGAGCATTACATTACGTTTTATCAATATTTCTCATGCATTATAAAATAAAAGTTACTAATATTTGAGTAATAGGAGGTGTTTGGTTAACAACCTATCAACCATTTTTGGCTGATTTGACTGTTTTTGGCTTTTCAACCAGTTAATGAAAGTGTTTGGTTAGTTAGCATTTTCAATTGGCGTTTTGCCCAAACAACCAAAATATGGAAACGCCAACCGTTGTAGCGTTTACAATCGGTTGTTTCACAACTTTCCTATGTTGCCCATGTATTTTACTGTATGTGGCTCCTACGAGAGAGAGAAATCTGAGCGAAAGAAGCCTTCTCTTACATTTTTTGCTCCTTCAAGTTTAGCTATCGGTGGATTCCGTGCACTACGATATTGCTTTTTGACCAGCTAATTTTGCCTACTGATTTTCAAGAAACCAAGGATGATTTAACCAGATGATAAGCTTTGAGAAGACATTTGAGTCAAGTTAGTCAAACTCAAAAGCACAACCAATGATATTTTTTTTGAAAATAAGTAAAGAATGAAGACGACCATGAACCAGAAGCTTCCTTTCTATAGAAGATTCAAGATTGTATTGATAAGAATGAGATGACCATGTTTAAAATAATTATTACGTAATAGGATACATTGTTTTAAATAAAAAGGGGTTAAGAATTTGTACTATTTATATCAATAAAAAATAATTGATGTCTTTAAATGTCATTTAACAAGTTATCAGCTGATTATAAACAATCATTTAACCAAACACCATACTACAAACAGCTAACCTTATCTGCTAATCAAAACAGCTAACTGAATCTGCTGTTATCAATCCGCTAACGCAACCGGCCAACAGCTAACAACCAACGGCTAATTGCCAAACACCCCCATAATCCTAGTTACTTTAGGATTGTTTGTGATCGAAGAATATATACTACTTTTATGAATTAATGAAATGAGTTTTATGTTGTACCCAAATGAGTATAATATTCATAAGCAATGGACATTTATATAACATTCTAATATGAACACTATTACATATGGAGTCACGAGCCGAGCCAGTGCACTGGGCCAATACAAAGCATATTTTTTAAAAACAATTAGACGAAATTTTTACCGTAAATATTAAGGCATTTTTTTAAGTTTGGGTGAACTAAGGCCTAGGTTGGCCCTTCCCTAACTCTGCCTCTGCCCTCTGGTATGGACTATGAACTATATTGAAATGAGTTTTTTTTTGTGTTTTTTTTGTTCTTTCGTCTTTTCTTTATTCTTGTTACCTTAATTCCACCATGCATCACTATATTTGTCTAAGTACGTCCACTCATAATTTCATAAACTATGGGGATTGTGATAAAAAGACTAGGAAAAAATTAAATTTAAAAAAATCTAGGAAACGAAAGGAAGAAAAAATTACATAATCTTTATACGAAGAGGGATAGATGTGAGAAACATTATCTGAAAAACGGAAAAAAAGATGAAATTTAGAGCGAAAAATTGTCTATATTCACTAACATGTCCAAAACAAGCGAAAAAAGGAGTGAAAAGGTACAAAGAAAAAACATACTACTTTTTAGGAAGATGAGAAGGGAAAAAGAGAAGAAAAGGGACATTTAAAGAAAATAAAAATTGAAATCAAAATAAATAAGATACAAACGAGTAATGTGGGATAATAGCTTAGTCTTGAAAAGAGAATAACTGAATAGTAATACATAGAATAGGAAGAAGTAAAAATGGGGAGGAGGAAGAAAACAAAAAAAAACTATGAAGAAAAAAGAAAGCAAAAACATAAACAGATTAAATAAATGAAATACGGAATATATAATAAGAAGATGAAAAATGAAAAAAATGTGGGGCTATTTTGAGCGCTAGGCTATTGATATAAGGTTTTCAAAGAAAATGCAAAAAAACTGATAGAGGACATAAACAGATCGGGGCCCTAGATGAATGCAAAGGTGAGATTACGTGAAATCATTATCAGAAAACCAATCAAATGTGAAAATATTGTTGTCAATTTTTCCTAGAATTAGTTATTTCTCAAAACCAGAAGTAAATGCAAACACCTATTCAATCATTCCTTGACAAGTAATAGAACTGTATATACTTAATGAATCAGAAAAGTCAAATAGAATTGATTACAAGTTGAAATTCAAATTAGATAATGTAAAAAATGACTAAAAAAGTGTGTAGTAACTAACTAAAGAGCAAAACTAGATAGAAAAGAAGCTTCTAAGTAAGGATATACAGCCCGAAAATTCTTAATATAGTGGTATCCATTCCAGTGCTCGGAGGTAGGCGACGGTCCATGATATGGTACTGATTGCAATGAGTCAGTGTCCAAGTTGTAAAGAAATACCATACCCTGTATATGTCCTTGAAAACGAATTAGAGCAACAGGAGCCTTCTTGTTCTTAATAGGAAGCAACCCTTCTAAGAAAATACCCGGCGCTGACAACAAGACTAACTCGCTCCAGAAACAATCTCGACTAATTACGTACTTCAGTACCCATTCTTGATTACTTAACACAATAGACCGGCCATCTTCATTGCCATTTTGGAGCATAAAAACTCTCATGGTTTCGTGTTCCATGCACCCGAACCATAGCGTGTCACCGTCGTCGATGGATGACCTCGTCATAGCTGAGAAGGTGTGATTGTCATTAATAATTCCGTCGTAGCCACGGATGTGGATGACCTCTTCAGGGCCGGGACGGTAAAGTGCTAGTGTTAATTTGTCAGAGTATATGTACCAGTGGAAAACACTGTTCATGACTAAGGGAAATTTAAGAAACACTGAGTGAGGGTCGCCGGTGGTGATCACTTTCGGTTTGGTGGGGGCCCATAAGCCGGTGTTGGAAGAGTAAGTCACGATCCGCAAAGAATCCTTTTCGCGTTGAACGAATAGACAATCAGTTCGGATGACAATGTACTTGGCTGACAGTTCACTTTCGTTGTCTTCACACATTAACCCGATGGAAACGTATCTATTTACGGGCAGCGACGGTGGAGGAGGTAAGGAGACCGATCTTTTCGTGAAGGGGTTCACAACGCGGAACTCGCCAAGGAGTCTAGTGTCAGGCTGATAGTGAGTATCGCAGCAGAGGATCAAACCATTAGAAGAATTGATGAACAACCCTAGTTTTTGTTCTTGAGGCTTGCATTCGATTATTCTACCGCTGGGAATATCAAGAGGGAGTATCTTTATCACAGATTTCAGATTTGATTTCGGATGTTGGGAGGATAGACTGGGCAGCGTAGAATCACAAAAGCCGAACAACATCCCAAGACCGCCGCCAGGCCGCTGCTGTCTGCCGTATCTCTGGATGAAAAATGGGTGAGAAATCAAATCGTTCCATGATTTCGATACGGCCCTGAATCTGTAAACTGATTTCGGAGGCAAACAGACTAGAATTCGTGCGACTATTTGCTCATCCATGGCAGATCTGTTTGCGACTTGCAATAACGAATGGAATTGTTGATCCTTTTTTGGTTTGCTAAAAACAGACTAGAATTCAGAAAATTAATAGCAACACAACAAAGTGGAAGTGTTGAGTGTTGAGACATGAGAATCTCCAAACCATAGCAATACTAGGGCGAATTAAAATGGGGCGAAACAGGGAAAACTCCTATTGGCTTCTGCATACCATAGTGGGCGTTTATGGGCCTATCGTTTATACTTTATAAGATACGGGGAATTTTGTACGAGTAATCGCCGAGTCAAAATATATTTTTTTTTCGAAAAAGAGTCAAAAATTATAGAGGTAATTACCTAAATGAGAATAAATAAATCTTTAATTGCCAAAATAGGACTAAAGTTTAAAAATTCCTAAAATAGGAGTTATTATTTGTAATTGGACAAAAACACTCTTGAAGCTTAGAAATCATACTGCCACCAACCACAACACCGAACCACCGATGTCGGTCGCCGCCGCTCGTCGGACGTCTCTGCCACCTCAAAAAACGGCCACCGTTGTAGATCTGACCGCCACCGTCGCAGCTAATCTGGAATCTCCCACTGCAAATCTGGCCTTTTTCGTTTCAGATCTGGCCGTTCCCGGCATGAATGTCAACATTTTTATTAAAATGCCAAAATGAATCAAGAATGCCATTTTAATGGCATTTTCAAAGGAAAATACTAAATTTTTGTAAAATAAGAATGTCATTTTGATGGCATTTACAGTGTTGAACTTGGTATTTTTTACCAATAAAAGAAGAAATCGAGCATCTGCAACGAAATATAAGAGGGAGAGAACTAGAGAAGAGGGGCGGAAGGAAAGAACCTACCTTCAAAGAAGAGAAGATCTCCGACGGCGACAACGGCGGTGATGGCTATGGGCAGTGGCAGAGGACTTCACGTCAGCGGCGGGGGCTCAAAGCTTTGGTCAGCGGCGAAGGGGAAGGGAGAAGAAGGAGTGTGCGCAGGAGGGAGGAGACGCATGGGAGAAAAAGAATGGTGAGGAAAGATGGAAAGAGAAAAAACAGGGGTAAATGGGTAAACCAGTCCCATTTAAGGAAAAAATATATGTTTAGTCCTATTTTAAGAGTTTCGGGAAAAATTTAGTCCCTTTTAGAGCAATAGATCAAAATTATATTACTTTCGTTTTCTTTTAATTACATCCTTGAACTTTTTGCACTATTTACATAATCTACTTTGACTATATTTTATTTATTAATATATAATAAATTAATTTTTTTAAAAAAATATATTTAAATCCTCTCTTTTTAAATTTTCAAAATCTGAATTTTTAAATTTTTTTTAACTAATAAGGAACGAAAGATATTAATGGTCAAACTTCTGCATTGGCAAACATAAAAAGTAGACCGTTGCAATTAAAAAAGAACGGAAGAAGTATAAAGTAAGAATAAGTAATACGGGGTAAAGAATAATAATAATAATAGTAATAATAATAATAATTAATAAGAGTAACAAATAGTTTCTAAGGATATTCCATTTGACGTTTCATCTCTGTTATGAACTAATTAAATGGTTGAGAAAATTTCCGAAATAGGACTAAAAACGTTTGAAAATTCCAAAATATGACTCCCATATTTTTATTCCCTAAATAAGATTAATTACTGTCAAATTTGGAAAATAGTGACATGTTTGTAGTGTGGTAATGTCAAAACATAGCAGTAATTAGTCTTATTTCGGAAATAAAAACATGATAGTCCTATTTTGTAATAGATAAACATATTTACTTCTATTTAGGCATATTTCCCTAAATATTTCAATGTGTGGAGCCTACATTATGTCAAATGTTAGTTATTTAACATTACCCCTCCTACTTTATTTCTTCCTTTTCCATTATAGCTGATCCATATCCTTTTGTTTGGAACTAGTGAAATGCTTCATAATATAGAAAATAGAATTTTTGTTAACCAATAACAGGGTGACATATATGTTAATAGTTTGTAATCCTGTTTTACTGAATAAAATAATAAATTTAAATATTTAATCAAAATTGGATTCCTTAATTATATGTGTCACCGGCTATTATGTAAATTTGCATTTCCCATAATGCACATTCAAACTCAAATTTTACTATAGATATTATATATCATTGATTTATAGCTCAATTTTTACAATAGTTTTTTTATATGCAATTCAGTGTCATATGAAAGATCATAAAATTTTAAGATTTTTGATATTTTTTGTTAAAGTTGGAGTGATGCATCTAATGAGTTGATTACATTAAAATGAATAGAAGTGATGCACTGAGTGAACAACAGTTATGCACGAAGGCAGTAATGCACCAAGTGAACTTAGATTAATTAAATGATTTCATAATGGTGATAATGGAATTTTAATTAACCAATAAGAGACTCACACATCATTGATTCATAATTCAGTTTTATTATATAAAAATAATTCTTTTTATTTTTATGTATCCGGTATTGGTTTAATATGAAAGATGATAAAACTAATGATTTTGGATACATAGCTTATAAAACAATTGAGTATAAAAAAGAAAATAATTTCTCCGCCACTTTGTCTAAATAAGTTGGCATGATTAAAGTGAATAACAGTGATGCACCGAGTAAATAGTAGTGAAGAGCCGAGTGAACTTGAATTAATTAAATGCTATAGTAGTACTGTAGTAGTGATAATAGAGTTTATTAACTAATAAGAAAAAGTCACATTACTGATTTTTGACTCAATTTTATTATATAAAATAATAATATTTTTATTTTTATATATGCAATATTGATGCCATGTGAAAGATCATAACAATTTATGAATTTTGATATAATTTTCGTAAAGATTGGAGTACAAAGAAAAAGTTATAACACATGAAAAGAGATTTTTCTCCTTCACTTTCTCCAAATGAGTTGGCGTGATTAGCATGAATAACACTTATGCACCGGGTAAATACCACAGATGCATCGAGTAAACTTGGATTAATTAAATGTTTTAGTAGTAATGATAATAATTTTTTTATTAACCAATAATAGACTAACACCTCATTGATTTTTAACCCAAATCCATTGTATAAAATAACGTTTTTATTCTTATATAAGGAATATTGGTGTCATATAGAACATCATAAAACATTATAAATTTTGATGTGTTTTTTTTTGTAAAAATTGGAGTACAAATAAATAGGTTATAATATATTAAAAAAGAGACATTTTCTTCTTCCTTTTCTCCAAATGAGCAGTGATACATGTACTGAATAGCAGGGATGAACCAAGTCAACTTATATGAATTAAATGTTTTAGTTGTAGTGATAATAGAATATTTATAAATCAATAGAATTTTTAACTCGGTTTTGCTATGTAAAATACTACCTTCATGTCATTCAACAGTTCTCGTCCAGTATTCTCTGATCAACCTAAAGTCTTCTAATCTGTTACTTTATATATCCAACTTTTATCAAATTTGAGTTTTTCTTTTAACACTTTCTATGTAGGATTATTCTGCGATTAATGTGAGATTATTCTACGATTACGCAAATGTCAAAAAAATATCAAATGTGGGATCATTCTCAATGGAGCTTAATAATTCACCCCTTCCCTCAATTTCAAAAACATCTTGAGTCCAAGTCTCACAAGTGTCTATAGCAAAAAAGTGATTTTCGGTTGGATATTTTATGGGGTCATAAATATTAAATTCAACTTTTTCACCATCAAACTTCATGATTAATACTCAACTAAACACATCTATTTTTGCTTTAGCCGTTTTCAAAAGGGTCTTCCTAAAAGAATTGGGACTGCGTTTCTTAATTTAAAGGGAAGTTTTGGAATTGTTTGATTTTGATTAATTAAACACTAAGTTGAATGACTTATATGAGTTTTAATTCAAAGAGATAAAGAACTTGGTTTTGCTTCTTTCCATTTGTTGAGATGTTAGTCGATCCCGGTTATGTTTTTAACTATCTTACTCTCGAATACTCAATCAAAGAGTATATCCAATGCGACCGGTAGGATTTCTAATGTTCTACCTCATGCACACTTCTTCAAATAGTGTGTTAGGCCGGCCCGTACGTGACCCTTATGGGTCGGGCTAGGCTTTTTGACAAACGGGATGGGTAGGCCCTACGGCCTCATGAGCCCACATGCTAAACAGTTATCCCTATTCCTAATGCTATAAAAGAGCTACCGGGTCACAAACCCGTTTGATACAATTTACAAAAAAGAAAAGATTAATACCACAATTGGGAAAATACAAAAAAAATGTGAGCGTGAATTTCAAAATAGAATTATTATGTTTTTATTATTCAAATAGAAGTTATTATTGTCACGTTTTAATATTATCGGCCCATGTTTTAAACATGACAATATTTTTCAACCTTCACAATAAATACTCATACTTAGTGAATAAATGTATAGTAATCCTATGTCACAATTCTAAAACATTTGTACTTCTATATATCTGGGGAATTTTCCCATACAAAAACAATTAAACCTAAATTGGTTGACTCCAACTAAATTGGCGTATCTTCATGCAAATAAGAAGAAACCTAATACTCCGTAATAAATAAATGATTTTCAGAAAATAACAATAAGCATGGAGTGATGGAACGGATGTTTTGGTTGTGGTTCATAGTATTTCCAAGCCAGGAGGTTCCTCTTACTTGCAGTGAGTTGCAACTGGTTCTAGATCATATTCATTCTATCCTTGAAAATAATAGTCAGTTTATGATTTTTTGGTAAACAATCTGCGAATCTTGTTCCTCATGCTTTAGCTAAGGTAGGCGGTTCCATTTTTTTTACTGTTGCTCTGTATTTTAGCAAGCTCCGAATTGGATTGTAAACTTACTTCACAATGATTTACTCGAGTAATGAGATTACACGTTTACTATATAAAAAAAAAATGATTGTCCTAAATAGGACTAAAATATGCTCAAAACTCCCAAATATAACATAGAATGTATTTATTTGGACAGATTTCAATCTCAGACCAAACTTAAACTGTGTAAAAAAATGTGTTAGGATTTTCAAAAATATTCTTTGTACGATTCAATCTAACCAAATGTCTTGGCTCTGCCCCTGTTTCTCTGGGACAATCTTCTGTGTTTCAATTCCAGATGATATTTTTAAAACCCGGCCTTTAATTATATTTTTTTCTCGAAAGACTCGAATGTTATATTGTGCTTAGCTTCTCGGTCCATCTATGGCAGTACCCTTATGGCCTTATGTTCCACCTCCTCCAGAAACACTGAGGTAAATCATATATTGTGCTTAACTTTGATAGCTCATTATTATTATTTGGGAAAGTTCCTGAAACAGGACTAAAACAGTTTCAAAATTCCAAAATAGGACTGTCATGTTTTTTATCCCAAAATAAGACTAATTACTGTCATGTTTAGAAAATACTACCATTTTTGAAGTCTGGTACTGCCAAAACATGGTAGTCCTATTTTGAGAATAAAAACATGACAACACTATTTTGGAATTTTCAAACTGTTTTAGTACTATTTCGGGTAATGTTCTCTTGTTTCAGATAAGAGGACCGATATTGAAGTGAATGAGCATATATATAACCATTCCCTAACAATTTTGAAGTTGGTGATGCTAATTAAATTTTGTATGAAGTTCGTATTTAAAAACCAGGCTAAAAGCTCTATTTATTATTCGATAAACCACCTACAATCGATTACAAATGGAAACTAAAAAATTGAGAATGAAATGAATTTGTGTTCACAAAGATTACACCAAGATGTACCTATTAAAGAGCAAAAGTTGATAGACAGGAAGGTTCTGAGTAAGGATAGCAACTGCAGGCATTCAACATCAACTGCAGGCAGTCAAGAGGCCGTCCAGGAACGGATAGCAAGCTTTCAGTGTCCATGTTGTAGAGAAAGATCCTCTTTTGAAAGCGAATTACAGCAACAGGAGCCTTGTTAGGAATCGGAAGGAAAGCTTCCAAGATAATCCCCTTAGTACTCAAACTGGTTTTGATCCCGAGTGAACCACCACTTATAACATACATCAAATTCCATTCTTCACTGCCATTTGGGAGCATGAAAACTCTCATGCTTTCGCTGCCTATGCACCCGAACCATAAGACGTCCCCGTCGTCAATGGATGACCTTGTCATGGTTGTGTGTACGAAACCGTTATTTTCAATTCCGCCGTACCTGCGGATCTCTATGACTTGTCCATGGTCGGGACGGTAAAGTGCTAGCGTTAATTCGCCAGAGTAGTTGTACCAGTGGAAAACACCTTTCATTGCTAAAACAGACAGGGCAGTACCTTGAAAAACACAGGGGACGTAGACTCCGGGGGCGGCGATCACCGTCGGGTGTGAGGCGGTCCAAACGCCCGTCTCTGAAGAGTAAGTCACGATCCGCACATCATCCTTTTCGGCTAGGCGGCCAAACCCACCACAATAATAAGCTCGGATGACGACGTACTTGGCTGCCAGTTCCCTTTTGTTCTCTTCGCACATCAGCCCGACTGTTGGGTGTCTAATTGCTGACGGTGGTGGTGGCGGCGGCGGCGGTAGGAAGACCGATCTTTGTGTGAAGGGGTTCAAAACATGGTACTCGTCTGGCCCAGGACCACCCCAGAGGATCAAACCATTAGAGGAATTTATAAATGTGCCGCGTTCTAGTTCTCCAGACTGGTATTCAATTTTTTTATAGCCGGAAATATCAAGAGGGATTATCTTCAGCATACATGTCTTCTTCGTTTTCTCTGTTCTTTTCGTTGTCTTTGTAGGCGTCCGGAAAAAAGCTAGCAACCCGAAACGGCCGCCGCGCCGCTCACTGTCATATCTCTCGATGAAAAAGGGATCGGAGATCAAATCATTCCATGATTTCGATACGACTCTAAATCTGAAAACTGATTTCGGAGCCAAACAGACCAGAATTCGTGTGACTATTTGATCATCCATGGCAGCTTGTAAGAATTGTTTGTGGAAGATTTTCGTCAATATATACACTCCTCTAGTTTGTTCGGTTGAGACTCCTAATGCTATACAAGAGCTGATGAAGTCACAAACCCGCTTGCTACACGCTACAAATAAGGAAAAGATTAATACCACAATTGGAAAAATATAAAAAAGAATCGCTAAAGTGGATTGTGATTCCAAAATTCATCATTATTATATAATCATTTTTATGTTTTTTCCTTTTAGTAAATTGCCCTTAATAGAACTAAATAAGTTTTTGCCCTAAATAGAGTCATTATTGTCATAGTTGAAATTTAATGCTTTTAATAATAGTGATTACTGTCATTTTGAATATCTAGAAGATGATACTCGTAGTAAATACTGTCATGTTACTCTTTTTTCGATAAAAAGACATAATAGTCCTACTTTTGTTATACAAATTTATTGGTTACTGCAATTTTTAGTTTATTTAAATTTTAACGTGGTTTATAAAAAGTATGGGTCCTGCGGTTCGATCATCCAGATTTCAGATCATCATTGCAAGAGGTGGATTGTCCAGATCGATCGACAAGAAACGAAGCTCCAGGTTCTCAACTTTCAAGAGCTGAATCGCGAGAATAGATAGATAGATCATCATGATTCAAAAGTTTAGAACTAGGAACTTCAATCGGTTGATGGATTCACGTAGATCATAGGTGATTTTGCTCAAGACCAGAAAACAAAAAACCAAAGGATGGAAATAAACGTTCGCTAAAATTCTCTATTTGATCTATACCGTCATCACCAAATTCTTTATTAAAGAATACCTTTACTTTTGATTTCAAAATTCAACTGTTAATGATAATCATGTGATATTTTGAGCGATTATTTTTATACTTTTCTATCGTTACATATAAAACAAGCATTTACCAATTTTATAATGTGCTTTGTGTTAAAATCGGTTGAGCTTTATTGTTAAGAAAGATTTATCCAAAGTTAATTGTTATAAAAGTGTTACATATGTGAGTTATAAAAATGATTTTCATGTTACACACACATAGATATATATATATATATATATATATATATATATATATATATATATATATATATATATATATAGAGAGAGAGAGAGAGAGAGAGAGTAGTGATCCTGTCAGGCAGGCCTGACAGGACTCATCGTCCGGACAAGGACTTTTGGGGTCCTTCTCGGTGCAATTTTTCAATGAAATATTTTGAGCATGTTCTACATCAAGCCTAGTTTATTCATACCAAATTTCAGCTAAAAATTCAATTGGGAATGAAATCAAATAAAATGTTGAAACAAACTGCGTTGTTTAGATATAGATATATATATATATATATAACACTTTTAATAAAGAATTTATTTGAAACAAATTCTATTTTTTGAGAGAGAGTAGCGTTCATGTCCAGCCGGCTTGACGGGGAACCGCCGTCCGGCCGGGGCAATTGAGACCCTTTTTGGTGGAATTTTAATTTTGATGAAATTGTTTTAGCATTTTTTTTCATCAAGTCAAGTTTACGACCACTAAATTTTAGGTAAACATGCTTTCGGGAAAGAAATTAAATAAATTATTTAAGAACATTGCACTTTATATATATAATAGCAGCACAGTGTTTTTCAATTACACATTTGACTATCTTTTTGATTAAATTTTTAGCTAAACTTTCGTAGTCATAAACTAGACTTGATGAAAAACATGTTCAACAAATTTCATCAACAATTTCCATATACATATGGATCAGTTCTAATACAAAAAGGTCTTCCCAAGAATAGTCAGAAGAGATATATCTAAGCACTTAATTACTTAAAAATTGACAGAATAGATAAAAACAATGTGTGGAAAAATGCTACATCCTAATGTGTAATACTAAATAGTAAAAGTGCATATGCGATATGTAGAAACACACAATAACCTTGTTAAAAGCTATCACGAAACTATTTTTATACACATTTATCACTTCATTTCTCAAAAAGTTTCTATTAATTACACTTTTGCTACAACGTTTTACACTTCAAAATTGATCTAACCCACTTCTTCTCTCATTTTAGTGGCTAAGATTACATCTCAATTTTCATATAATAAGGAGTTTTGTATTTGAACCTCCATTTATGTGTGAGTGTGTGCATGTGTGCATATCGCCCATCACACCATGCTTGTATGTAATGGTCTCTAGTCAACGACCTCATCAAAGGATTCTCCCAAAGGGTTGCCTTGTTCAGGGTTTGCTAAAGAGATTGGATCCGCGGGCAAATTTGCATGTGGCACCTCGGGTTAAAGGACTTAGGGACTACACCTCGGCTAATGACCAAAAAACACAAAAATGAGCTCATCTTCAGCCTAATGGGAACACCTATACCTCGGCCGAACCCAAATAAATCAAAATCAACAAAGAACAAGATGCCAATAAAAAATGTCCAACTCACTCTTACCTCAACACCTCTCACCTTGGAGAGTGGGGGACTCCTGACAAAGTATATAGGCTCGAGCCCATGATTCACATACTCATGGATAGATTTATCACCCTGCAAAATGCAGACTGCCCACCTCGATGAGCCCATCGGCCAGATGAGACCCGAAAATATATATGAAAGACACTAGGGCACAAGGAAATCAGAGTACAAGTGACTAGATCAACACAGCCCGCAAAGGCCCCCTCGGCCTAGGCACCTCGTTCTAGAACATCTAGGAAATAACATTCATATTATTGTATATTTATCAGAATAGTTTACCTCCTGTATTTACCACTCAGTGGTCCACTATAGTAATTTCCCCTGCAGGCCCAAGCTTCAGAGTCCAACCCATATTTATCCTGTAAATACCGCACTCTAGGTAGGTGTAAGGGGTTCTAAAAAAATCACGAATACCATATATTTCTCTCTCTCTCTCTCTTACCCATAGCTCTCTCCTCTATCTACAATACCACTAACGGTTTACTGGTGAGCTGTTAGTAGTGTTTGTTATTTAAACTGTTTTAAGTTTAAAGTGTTTCGTATATACGATTTCGTACTTAGACGTTATCCTAATCGAATTTGAATTTCATGTCTTAAGACCTTTAATGGCACAAGGAGCAATAATGTACTGAGATTGACGAATACCATGTTTGATTCCCTAGAACATTATGTGGAAGCCTCTAGAACATTTTGAAGATTTGTGGAGATCTCTAGACTCCTCATTTCTATGAGAACATGGACGTAGTCAGATGAGAAATGAAGGTTGGGGTGAGCCGATACAAAGAATTTTTTATATAAATTTTTACGCATAAACTTTCACACTAAAAATACAAAGATTTTTTAAAATTTCAGGTCGGCCGAGCCCTGATTGCCCCCCCCCCCCCCCCTCGTACCTCCACCCGATTATGACAACCTTGAGGAGATCGAGTTATTGAGTGTGTGAACTCTGAAAGTGAAAGTCTTCCCGAGAGAGGAGATCGAGTGAGAGCCTTTTGTGAGATAAGAAGGCTCAAAGATATCTCATGATGAGTGTGAGCTAGTGATGAGCATTCTTAAGGGTGAGAGGAGACAGTCTAATAAGGCTTCTCATAAGTGCATGTGATCGAGTTAGGTATAGTAAAGTAGTCTCATATACAAAGAGTGAAGTAAGCTACCCGTTTATTTGTAAATTATTTCTCATACATTTCAATAGAAAATACAAAGTGATATTATCATATTGAGTCTTTGTATAATATATGAGTGTGTGAGTGAGTTCACAAGAGTAGTATGAGCTCATGATCCCAAAAGGCCAGAGGTCATTTTTTCTAACATGAAGTTATCATGCAATATTGTGAAGATATGATAACTTAATGATTGGTTTACCCAAGTCATAGACACGAGTCAAGTAGTATGTGATGAACCATAATTTGGCTAATGAATCATGTTTTTATTATTTTTTTTATATTTTGAGCAGATACACAATAATTCTTAACCTTCGGTATGCCCCCCTTTGAAAATTTATTGGCTCCACCACTGATCGCGATATTTTTGTGTTATGATAAAACCAAGTATAATTTAATAAAGGAAAATGCTTAGTGTACATGAGTTGTACACAAAATGTACACAAAACCCTCCTAGTTGTCTGTGTATACAAGCAATTCATTTAGAAAAAGGCAGAATTTGATACCCAATTGCCTGTGTACACAGGCAATGTACACATTTTGTGTACATCTTGTGTACATCAAGCATGACCCTTTAATAAAATGGAGGTGGGAGTGATTGGATGTTATTATTTCACTATAATTTTGAATCATGTGTTGCACAATATGTAGTTCATAATTTTGTTTTCTTTTATATCGAAACTTCCTCTATTCTAAAATAATTGCAACATGTTAAATTTTCACATTATTCACATGCCTTAATTTAACTATATTTTATTCATTGATATATTGCGAACAATGTTTAAAAAAATATTATTAAACTCCTCTACATATAAAGTTTCAAAATCTGAATTTTCTAAATTCTTTACTAATAGAGAATGTAATATAGTAATGGTCAATGTTATGTGTTGACAAACGTGAGAATGAAAATGTTTTAACTACAACAACAATGAAAGAAGTATAGAAAGTAATAATGGTAATAATTAAACCTCATAGGTTGTGAACGAAACAAAATTTGACATTGGTGGTGATAGAGTATTGATAGAGTATATCAAGAGAGAAGTGAGAGCTAGAGAGAGAAGTGCAATAATATGCTTCAATAGAATGATTTTGTAACCCCTATAACTACTCCCAAGGGGAGTATTTATAGAGAAAATTAGGGCTGGGCTCCCAAGTCTTGGGCTTGGGAGGCCCCTTTACAACTGGACCGCTACTGGGCCGAATACAAAGCCACTAATGGGCTGTACAAATGAATAAGTATAAAATCCGGTTCTGTGAGGTCTTCGTGGCCGACGAGGGCGTGGCCGACGAGGGCACGGCCGACGATGGCACGGCCGATGAGGGCACCCGGGTTCTTTGGGCTCAGGACCATAATCTGAGTTGGCCCCTTTTTGGCCGACGGGGGCGTCTTGGCCGACGAGGGTGCCACTCTGTGTCTTGTGCTTTATGTTCTTCCGAGTATGTGGGTCCGGGGGCTCAGACCCATATACTCCATCAGGAGTCCCCCACTCTCTAAGCTGAGACGTAGACGAAGTGAAGGAGAGTAGATTCCCGTGCCTTAGTGCTTTTGGCCGATGCGGGCGTTCCCAGGCCGTTAACCGTTGTGGCGTCGGCGTTGTTTCCTCTTTGGTGATCATGTTCTGTGCTTTGGCCGTTACCTGTTCCTCGCTGTGGGCGGGGCGGCCATTGTTTCCTTAATGTGTTCATTTGAGGACGATGAGTCTCCCGCTTCGATGGTGGCCGTTGAAGGCACGCTTTCCTTTTCATGGGCGTTGATGGTTGAAGTTTATGTTTGGGCCGATGAGGCCGTTGAGGTCGTTCCTTGCTTTGAGGACGATAGCGTCCTTTCCTTTGGGTGGCCGATGAGGGTGCTCGCGCACTCCTTTTGGCCGTTGTTGATGATGTTATGTGCCTCTGGCCGTTGTGATGCGTGGACGATGTGGCCATGCTTTGTGGTTACATGTAGTTTGTATTGTTCCTTTTTGTTTTGTTGAGGGCGATGTAGTCCCCCAGTCCCCCACTGCTTCAGGCCGAAGAGTGTGAGGGGTGAAGGAGTTGCTTGAGTCCCTGGCCGAAGCGGTCTCTCCGTAGTCCCCCTGAATCCAACCCTCATGGCGATTTTCTGGCCAAGGTAACCCTGTGGGAGAACCCTTGTGCGCAGATCGCTTGTAGAGAGTTAACATCAAGGGTCATTACGAGGAGCCGATGGCTGTGGGCTCTTTGTTCCTTTTGTTCTGTGGCCGTTACGGGCGTTCGTTACGTTCCTGGCCGTTGTCGTCTCCTTATTGTTGGCGTTTGTGAACCTGGCAAGCAAATGGGACGTTGTGGGCGCTTGCCGGAAAGTAGGACGATGTGGGCGCTTGCTGGCACTCGTGAAGCCGGCATGTGTATAGGCCGTAAAGTCCGTCTTGCCAGTGGGCTGTTATTGAGTTTGGCCCATTGGTGACGTGGTGGCCTCCCATTGGTGACCGCTGATGTGGCCATTGGGAGGGTGCCACGTGTAGTGACCGTTGGGTGGGGGGTTCTATAAATACCCCTCCCCCTCCGACGAGAAACCACATTTGCATTCTGAATTGTCGAAGTGCTGGCCATTTTTCTAGAGAGATAAACTCCCAAGCCTGTTCTTCGTGTTCTTCGTTGTTCAAGGTTAGTGTTCATCGCCATCTTCTGTACTTTGTGCATACTTTGCTTCCTAGGCTAGTGATCTAGTGTTAGGCGTTTGAACACCCCTAGATCCTAAGTTACTTCCCTTAGGCTCGTAGTAGTTTGTTGTGATGAAGAGCTTGAACGAAGACTACTACCCTTACGACGACCAGCCCTCCACGAGGTCACTTGACTATGAGGTGCTCAAGGAGTTCGAGGAGGAGATACAACATTTGAGTCCTTACAAATCCGAAGAGCTGGTGGACGATGAAGTCGAGGACGAGGAGTCCGCCTCTTCTTCCAGGGGTGAGGACGCAGGTGCGTCCTGAGTGGTGGACGGGGCGTCCACTTCCGCTGTCATTCCCTGCCCGAGGCCGGTGTCTGCCGTGAAGGGAGCAGATAAGCCGAAGAGGGTGAGGAGGCCGAAGAGTGGGCCGGGCCTCTCCTACCTGGATCTCACCAACATCTTTTTGATTAAACCGGAGAGCAGCGCGGCCGACTATCTTGTTGCCCAGATGTATGTGGGGCCGTTTGGGCGGGTTAGGGCACCCAGGCCGACGGACCATGTTCTTCTTCCGCCACCGGGATACTTTGGAGTATACCCGATGAGTTTCGCTAAGGGGTTGAGGTTCCCCCTTCACCCTTTCATCACTGAGTACCTGGACATGGTAGGGCTTCCTCCGGCCTTGCTGACGCCGAACAGCTATTCCTTGATGGTGGGCTTTTTACTCCGGTGTGAGGAGCTGGGCTACAGGCCGACAACAGCCCTATTCATGAATCTGTACCAGATCGGCCGAGGAAGCCACAAGAACTGTGCGGCCTATGCTACTCTTCAACAGCTGCCGAAGAAGAGGAGCTTCACGGACTTGCCTTCGTCCATTCATGGGTGGAAGAGCAAGTTCGTTTTTGTATCCCTGGGTGAGAGTGGCACCGAGTTTCCCTCCCTCGGCCATACCGGGAGGTTCAATCTCCATGACCCGCCGAAGAGCTCTATCTTGGACGCTCAGGTGGAGGCTTTCCTGGAAGGGGGGCCGAGGAGCGTGAAGGACTACATTACTGAATACAAGATGACCGCCCTCGGCTTCTTTATATACCATGTGTATGGTGATAAGGAGGATGACCTCCAACTCTGGCCGAGGATGACCACCACCTTTGAAGAGGCCGACGGCCCGGATTTGGTCATTCCTGCTGAGGCCGATGGTAATTATTTCTTCGGCTTTCTGTCTTTATGTTTTGTTCCTTTGCCTTACTAATCTGTTGTGTTTTTCCTTTGTAGATTTTGCGATGGATCGTCGTTCCATAATGGCTATTGCCAAGGCCAAAGCGGCCGAGGAGTTGGCTGCTAAGGCGGCCGAGGCGGCCAGACGTGCCGCGGCCGATGGGAGCGGGGCTACTACTGGTGCGGCCCCAAAGCCTGCCCCATCGAAGAAGAAGAGGCCGGCCACTGACGGCCAGAAAAAATTAACTGAAGCCGGCCTGAACGTCTCCAAGAAGACGAAGAGGGCACCGTCTCCTTCTCCGGCTACCGAGGCCGGTACTCTGACTGTCCCGAGCGTGGACGATGGTGGTCCCGTCGTGGACCTTACTGCTGCTGGCGATGCTGCCCCATCGCTTCCTCTCGTCCAGGAACCACGGACGAAGAGGGCCGGCAAGGAGATTGCCGGTGCTACCTACCAGAAGATGGTAGAATACCCCGTCGGTGGGGGTGTGTTCGATGATGTCGTCCTTGGCCACGACGTCCTGGCCCAGGCCATGCCGGCCAAGGATCGGGCTTACTTGAAGAAGCTCGGGGACGTGAAGATTTACGAGGGCGGCATGGACCTCCTCGTCCAAGTAAGTTACTTTCCTTCGTATGTGTCGTTTTTTCTCGTCGTCCGTGTAGAGTCGTTTACCTGAATTGTTTTCCTTGTTCTGCAGAGTGCCGTTATGCTCATGGAGAGCCATAAAAGGCAGTACCGGGAGATAGCTTGCTTGAAGGAGCTGGAGCAGAAGGCTGCCTCGGCCGACGAGGCGGTAGCTTGCCTGGATCGGCTCCGGGAGGATGCCAAGGCTCTGCAGCAAAGGGCCGATGAAGCCGTTGCAGCCAGGGACGATGCCCTGGCCAAGCTCGAGGAGAGCAAAAGGGGGCTCGAGGAGACCCAAAAAGCGCTGGAGGCCGAGCGGCGCAAAAACGAGGAGGCCGTGAAGGCGAAAGCTGAGGCCGAGGCCGCCATTGTGAGGGCTGCTGATGAGGCCGTTGAGAAGTTCCTGGCCGAGGGGTGGAAGGCCGATGAGAGGCTTCCCTGGTGCTATGAGGTGGTGGCCGCCAGGCTTGAGAATTGGGGGATGAACTCCACCGCCGGCCGGGAGTATTTCAGTAGGGAAATGGCCGTCTATTATAACATGGGCCAGGAGCGGATGCAGAGGCTCCTGTGTCGGCGGCTGTCTTGTGCTTTGAAGGCTATGAACTACACGTCCGGGTGGGCCAGACGGAACCTGAAGCTGCCAAAGCTGATGAAGGATCCAGAAGAGCAGGCCAAGCTTCCTTTGTCGGAGCGGGAGTCCCCTATTGAAAGCTCCGGCCTTGGCGAGCCGGATTACACTGAATTTGATTTCCTGGACGATGCCACCAGCGCTGCAGCCGCTGCCGGCCAGGAGACTGAGGCCGATGAGGGAGCCGACGAGGCCGAAGAGCCAGCCGCGGATGGAGGTGCCCCAGAGGCTTGATCGGCCACTTTGTAATTAGTTTTTATTTTTGCCCAGATGATGTAACGGCCGAAGAGCCCACCTTTGTACTGAACTGAATATAAATGAAATTTTTTGCTGTCCTGATCGGCTTTGAATTCATTGTATGTTTATTTGCCATTTGTCATTCCAATTCTAAAATTTGTCTAAGTGTCAAGGTCATAACTTGGGTCACCCGCGAGTGTCCGCTACGTCCGTGAGGTCGGCCTACCTGTCCGGTGGCCTGATCGGCCTATTCATCTTTGCTTTACTATCAGAACACTTAGGAGTTTTTTTCAAAAATTTCCTAAGTGTTTTGGATCCACGTAGTTGCTGTCTTTCCGGCCTGGTGGCTTGATCGGTCTGGCCGTCGTTTCTCTACTATCATAACACTTAGGATTTTTTTCAAAATATTTCCTAAGTGTTTTTGGATTCTTGTAGTTGCTTTCCTTCCGGCCTGGTGGCTTGGTCGGCCTGTCCGGTGCTTCCTTACTATCATAACACTTAGGATCTATTCATAATTTTCCCAAGTGTTTTCGGATTCATTTAGGTGCTTTCCCTTCGGCCTTGACCGTGGTGTCCGCTCCGTCCAGGCGTTGGATTTCTTCTCTTTTGTTAGAATTTTTCCAAGTGTCTAACTTCAAGTGGCTGAGTGTTCTCATCGTCCTGGCATTGGGTTTATCATTGTTGACAAATGCTCTGAGAGATTTCCCCAAGTGTTTGAACCAGTGTCGTTGTCGGCCTGCAACCTTGTGTTGTGGCCGATAAGGGCACCTTCACCTTGATCTTTTGGACTTAGAATTTTTCTAAGTACACATGCAGAGGCATAGGTGGCTAACGGCCTTGGAGTATGCAGGTACCCGCTTCGGCTAGAGTTCTTTCATTTGAGCACTTAGAGAATTTTCTAAGTATAAATGTAAGGCATTTACTTCTTTGCGGTACCGCTGCCGGCCAAGGTCTGGCTTGTGGCCGATGAGGGTGCCGGATAAGGAATGGCTTTTCGAAGGAGATGGTCCTACCTTCGTCGGCTAGCCATGGTTCCTTGTTGAGGAACCCTCTTTTTTCTCAGGATTTTTTCTAAGTGTTTGATAAACACTTGAACAAATTCCCAAAGAACTTTCGCTTAACCAACAGCCTTGGTTCCAGTGCCTGCGTCGGCCATCCGAGGTGCTGTGGCAAGTAGAGGTTGTTTCTTGATTGCTTGATCCTTCCGCGGGTGTGATAAGTGCCCGCTTCGTCCTGGTCATCCTCAGGATTGTGATTCTTTGTTTCATACCAAGCGTTGGCGCTTCAAAGGACTGTGGCCGATGAAGGTCACCTCTCGCGTGTCACCCAACCGATGCGGTTAGGGTTTTATAGGCGTGTGTTTCGGCCTTGATCATTCCCTTGTAGTGTGTGGACGTGTCGTCCATGTTACCTGTCAGTGGTACTACACTTGTGTTCAACTGATATGTACTTGGCCTAGTTGGGCCTGAGTTGTGGGGATTTTATTTTTTCATTACTCGAGGCCGGCTAGTGTGCGCGGCCGTCGGCTTCCCTCTTTTTCCCTTGTGTGTGTATATATATATATATATATATATATATATATATATATATATATATTTTGTTTCCGGGGAGTATCCTTCTTTCAGGCTTCGGCCGAAGGGTGTGCTCGTCCTTCGGCCGGTTCGGACTTCGTTTATAACGTCCGTGATCTCAGGGCGGGTCCCGTCGCCTATTTATGACGCGGGCTAGACTTTTGGTCGGTTTCCAACGGCTGTCGTTGCCCATCCCTGAGTTTTGGGATTTTGTCACCCCGGCCATGATTTCAGGCCTGTCGTCCTGCGATCTAGCACGTGGACGACGCGGTGAGCTTCCCGTTTCAAGACGTCGGCCGTTTGCGGGCCCCTCGTCCTGGGGACATCGTCGGCCATACCTGAGCGTTTCACTTCTAGGCTTACGGGGCCAGGACGATGTGCTCTCTCAGCTAGGCCTGAGCCCTTCGCTGATACAAAATACAATGGAGTGCCGGAGCTTGTCGCTCGTAGGCTGCAAATGCAAGGGGCCATGTCGGCCATGCCTGAGCCTTTCGCTCTAAGGTGGCCGACGGGGGCACCTGCTAATGTTTTACTTTAAATTCCAGAGAAAAAAAAATCAGAACATGATTTTATTCATAAGTGGCTCGAGGCCGAGGGTGGCGTTCAATCAGTAACCCGTTAAGGGGTGAGGGCTTCGTCGTCTGCACCTCCTTCGGATTACTGATAAAACTTCACCAGATGGTGTACATTCCATGTTCGTGGTACATTGGACCCATTCGGGCGTTTAAGCTTGTAGGTGCCGGGTTTGACCACGGCACTGACGATGTAGGGCCCTTCGTACTTCAATGCTAGCTTGCCACCCTCTGTCAGCTGGCTTGCTTCCCTTCGGCGGAGGACGTAGTCCCCCACCTGAAATTCCCGGGAACGTACCTTGGCGTCATAGTATGATTTTACTTGACGCCGGTAGTTCTCTGCTCGGACGTAAGCTTGCTCACGCCTCTCATCAACCAGGTGTAGGTCAATCTTCATGTTCTCTTCGTTGGTGTCAGGCTCGTATTGTTCCACCCGCCGGCTGGGGATGGCAACTTCCGTGGGCGCTTTTGCTTCAAAGCCGTAGCACAGGGCGAAAGGTGTTTCACCTGTCGCCCTCCTCGGCGTGGTTCTGTAGCACCACATGATGTTGGGGAGCTCGTCGACCCAACTACCTCCTGCGGCCTGGAGTTTCTTCTTCAGCCCTTCCATGATTGTTCTGTTGGCGTTCTCAACCTGCCCGTTGCCCTGAGGATAGGCAACGGAGGAGAAACGGTGCCTCATCCCAAACTCCCGGAGGAGTTCTTGGAAAGGGGCTGCCTCGAATTGGGTGCCGTTGTCTGATATAATCTCCTGGGGGACGCCAAAATGTGTGATGATGTTCTTGTAAACAAATTTTTGGCATCTGGCCCCCGTGATGCTAGCCAAGGGTTCCGCCTCGACCCACTTGGTGAAGTAGTCGACGGCGACGATGATGTAGCGGTTATTCCCGGCGGCTCTGGGCAGGGGGCCGACCAGGTCAATCCCCCATCTGGAGAATGGAATTGCGGTGCTGACGGGGGCGTAGTTGACAGCTGGCCGACCAGGGGCCTTCTGGAGTACCTGGCATGTGGTGCACTTCCTGGCCAGGTCAGCGCAGTCTCGTGCCATCGTCGGCCAAAAGAAGCCCTGGACGACGAGACGCCGGGACATGCTGAAAGGGCCCTAGTGTGAGGAGCAGACGCCACAATGAACTTCTTCCATGGCTGTGTCGGCCTCGTCCTGGTGCAGGCATCGGAGGAGAGTGCCATTATAGGAACGTTTGTAGAGTTTTCCATCTTCGATGGTGTAGCTTGGGGCCCTGAGCTTGGCAAGTTTGGCCCTCTCCTCGTCCGGGGGCAGCTCCCCCGTTGTGATGAAGGTGGCGATGTCGGAGATCCAGTCCTCTGGTCGCTGTTGGACGCACAAGACGGGGCTGGCATGGATGCTGGACATGCTCAACTCCTCGATCTTGGCCAATTGGGAGATGTGCTCCGGGGTGTCCGAGCTGAGTTTGGAGAGGATGTCGGCTTCGGCGTTCTCGGCCCTTGGGATCTGAGTGATCTCGTGGGTTTCAAACGCTTTCAGCAACTCCTCCGCCGCTTGTTTGTACTGCTTCATCCGGCCTTCCTTTGCTTCGTACGATCCCTCCACCTGGCCCACTACCAGTTTGGAGTCGCACTTGATTTTGAGGTGCTTGGCCTTGAGGCCGGCCGCGAGTCTGAGACCGCTGAGGAGGGCCTCATACTCGGCTTCGTTGTTGGATACCCTGAAGTTGAAGCGGATGGCATAGTAAGCTCTGAATCCTTCAGGGGATATGAGGACGACGCCGTCGCCGCATGATTTCGCGGCCGACGAGCCGTCAGTGAACAGGGTCCATGTATCGTCCGGCTCTGGCCCGGGGTTGGCGACGGCCGTCTCCCTTGCTGTGCATTCAATGACGAAGTCGGCCAAGGCTTGCCCTTTGATGGATGGCCTTGGCTTGATCTCAATTTGGAACTGGCTGAGGAAGATCGCCCATTTCACCATCCTTGAGGAGCTGGTAGGGCTCCTCATGAGTGCGCCGAGAGGCTGCTGGGTCAGCACATGGACGGTGTGGGCCTGGAAATAGTGCCCCAGCTTCTTCACCGTGTGGACGATGGCCAGCACCGTCTTCTCAATGGGGGAGTACCTGAGCTCGGCCTCCCTGAGTGTCTTGCTGATGTAGAAGATGGCCTTTTGCACCCGTTCGTCCTCACGGATGAGCACAGAGCTGATGGCCGACGTGCTCACCCCTAAGTACAAGAAGAGGGTTTCACCGACTCTGGGCTTGGAGAGCACGAGTGGGGACGACAGGTACCTTTTCAATTCGTCGAATGCCTCCTGGCACTCCGTCGTCCACTTGAAGCTGTTGGCTTTCCGCATGATCTGAAAGAAGGGGAGTGCCCTCTCGGCTGACCTGGAAATGAACCGGTTTAAGGCCGCCAGGCGCCCCGTCAGTCGTTGTACCTCCTTGACGTTGCGGGGCGGCTCCATGTTGATGATAGCCTGCGTCTTCTCCGGGTTTATCTCGATGCCTCTCCGGCTGACCATGTAGCCGTGGAACTTGCCGCCCTGGACGCCGAAGGCGCACTTCTTGGGGTTGAGACGGAGCCTGAACTCCTTCATTATTTCAAAGATTTCCCGGAGGTCGTCGGCGTGGGAGGTGGCCTGCCTGCTCTTGACGATCATGTCATCGACGTACGCCTCCATCGTCCGGCCAAGGACCGCTCTGAAGATCTTGGCCACCATCCTAGTATAGGTGGCGCCGGAGTTTTTGAGTCCGAAGGCCATGACGAGGTAGCAAAAGATTCTCTCTGGGGTCATGAATGTCGTCTTCTCAGCGTCATCTTCATGCATGGAGATCTGGTGGTACCCTCTGAAAGCGTCGAGGAACGACATCAACTCGCACCCCGCCGTCTCGTCCACCAGCTGATCAATGTTGGGGAGAGGGAACGGGTCCATGGGGCATGCCTTGTTCAAGTCAGTGTAATCAACACACTTTCTGAACGTCGGCGGTTTCTGTGCGAGGACGACGTTGGCCAACCATGTCGGGTACTTCACCTCTTTGATGTGTTTGATTGAGAGGAGCATGGCGACCTCCCCTTTGACGAAGTCCCGCCTGTCGGCGGACAAGTAGCGCCGCTTCTGCTTGACAGGCGCGGAGGCCGGATCGACGGTCAGCCGGTGAGTGATCACCTGGCGGCTGATGCCTGGCATATCGTCCGGGCCCCACGCGAAGACAATGGCGTATGACCGTAGGACGAGGAGGATGGCGTCTCGTTGGTCCTGAGGGAGTTGCTTTCCGACTCTGAGAACCCACTCCGACCGGGAGGTATCCAGAGGGATTTCCTCGACCTCCTCGGCCGGCTCAGCATGTGGCCTTTCCTCGTCCATGGCGACGGCGGCCGTGATGGTGTCTATCCTCTGGACCTCCCTCTCGGCCGGCCTCGTCAGTTTGAGGTAGCATGCCCTGGCTATCATCTGGTTTCCTCTGGCGTAGCCGATGCCGTCGTTGGTGGGGAACTTCAGGCACAAGTGCTTCATGGAGATGATGGCCTCCAAGTCCTCCAGCGCTGGCCGCCCCAAGATCAGGTTGTGGGCGCACTGGAGGTTGACCACCATGAACTCCATGTTAATTCTGGCGTGGTGGGGGCCGTCACCGACCTCCACGGGGAGGACTATCGTGCCCTCGGCGTCGATAGAGTCCCCGGTGAAGCCGGATAACGAGGTCTTGATCGGCTTCAGCAGAGCTCTGTCCAGCTTCAGCTGCTTGAAGGTGTCCAGGTACATCACGTTGACGGAGCTCCCCGTATCGATGTAAGTACGGTGGATGATGGAGTCACCGATCTCACATCGGATGACGAGGGCGTCCCTGTGTGATTCCGTACCCGGAGGCAGATCCTTGTCGGTGAAGGTGATCGCCTCCGTTCGCTGCTTCTTCGGCTGGGGGGGAACGTGGGACACCTCCCCAATGTAAAGGGATTGGGCCCATTTCTTTCTCTGAGTGGCGGAGTCCCCCCCAGTGTTCCCACCTACGATGAGGTGGATGTGATTCTTCTTCGGCGGGGGCTCTTCGAAGTCCTCGTCGTCGCTGAGCCTACCAATCTCCCGCTTCTTCGCAGAGGGTTCGCCCCCATGTTTGCCGGTGTTTACCCAAGTGTTCTTGCGTGGGCCACCTTTGACAAACTGGGAGAGTTCCCCCTGGCGAATAAGGCGCTCGATGGCCTTCTTCAGTGTGATGCAATCGTCGGTGTTGTGCGACGAGTTCTTGTGGAACCGGCAGTATGTGCCGCCCTGCTGGATGGCAAGGACCTCCTCGGCCGGTCGAGGAGCCTGCTCGATGAGGCCGTGCTTCTCGGCATAATCGAGGATGGTGCCGACCGGGTGGGTGAGGGTTACCCCCGGCCGTTCCAGCCTCGGCCGCCAGTGGCGATCCTTCTTACTCTGTCCACCAGAGCCGTGACGGCCCTGGGCATCCTGGCCGGCCGGGGACGGACCCGGGGCCGGCGAAGGATTTGTCTTCTTGGAGGGATGGCCCCCCTCTCTCTTGTGATTGTGGAGCTCGTCGGCGTCGGCATACAAGCCTCCGCGCTGGAGGGCCTTGGCGTACGACCTCGGAGGGTCGGTGATGAGGCTCCTGGCGTATGGGGAGCTGCGGAGGGCTCCCTGATACAAGGCGAGGAGGGTGCGCTCATCGGCCCCCTCGACCTCCTCGGTTTCCCTCGTCCACCGATCAATGAATGATCGGAGGGACTCCTCGTGCTGCTGCTTGACGGAGAGGAGGTGGGTGAAATACTTCTTCGCGCGCTTCCTCCCGGCAAAGTGAGTGAGGAAGCGCTGGGCGAGATCCTTCCATGAGTCGATGCTCCCTTCGGGGAGCGCGTTGAACCACTCGTACGCTGGCCCCTCGAGAGTAGAGAGGAACCAGCGACAGAGGTATTCGTCGGACGCGTTCACCATCAGCATGTTGTTCTGGTAACGGCTGAAGTGTTCCTGGGGGTCTGATCGGCCATCGTAGGACTTGATGGCGTTTCCCCTGTACTTCTCCGGGATGGGGGCCGAGAGGACCCTGTTGGTGAAAGGGGTCCTGGTCCTGACCTGGATGATGGGGTCTCCTCGCCCCTCGGCCAGCTCCCTCTCCAGGGCGCTAACCTTGTTCATGAGCGCGTTGAGGCCGGGGTCGTTGGAGGCGCCGGCCGTAGGGATGTTGGCCGACTGCTTGGCCTCCATCTGAGCCAGCCTCCTTTCCAGCTGGGCGATGACCTCGTCCCGGGGGTCCCTGGCGGCCGCAGCGGCGCCCGACTGGTTCCTCATGCGTTCGTTGTGAGCCGCGTTGATCTGGTGGCGCACGTCATCCTCGTGCAACTTTCCCTTGCCCTTGTCCGGGCGGGGCTGGTCCGCTGTCCGGGACACAGACCCCAAGCTTTCCCTCGGCGAGCCAGGACGAGGATCACCAATCCGTCCTGCCATCCTCTCCGAAACCGGACGACGGCGCGTGTCACCTAGCCTATTGAAGGCAGAGGCTGGGAGTGGGTCTGCCCAGGCCGAAGAGGGGAAGCAGGGTGGGAGTGGGACGACGCCGTGTCCTGGGGCACCACCCCCTCATCGTTGCCTATCTGGACGGCCAACGGTTGGGGCTGAGGGGGTTGAGTGACGTTCCCCCCGGTCCTTGGCAAGAGTGCGCTGAGGACGGTGGGGTTCTGAGCTAGGCTGGCGATGATGACCGACAGCGCGGCCTGGACCTGCGGATCCACGGACGGAGAGGCCGCGGCCATAGGCTGGGCCGGGGCGTGGTCCATCTTCTCAGCTCGTTTCTTGTCCAAGCCGAGGCGGGCGTCGGGGACTCCGCCGTTGAGTTGGTTGCGGAGGTCCGTCGTGAGGTTGAAGGCCTCCTGGAAGAGGTCCCCTCCACCGACCTGGTCGGCCGTGGCGTCCTCATCGTGCTCCCTGGGCTCTTGGTCCTCAGGGATGGCTTTGCTGACGAGGTTGCGGTTTGACTTAGTTCTCCCCATGATCAGTGGTTAGCTGTGCTTGGTAGCGACGAAGGGTGCTAACTTGATTGTTCTAGCTCTCAACGAGAGCACCAAATGATAGAGTATATCTAGAGAGAAGTGAGAGCTAGAGAGAGAAGTGCAATAATATGCTTCAATAGAATGATTTTGTAACCCCTATAACTACTCCCAAGGGGAGTATTTATAGAGAAAATTAGGGCTGGGCTCCTAAGTCTTGGGCTTGGGAGGCCTCTTTACAACTGGACCGCTACTGGGCCGAATACAAAGCCACTAATGGGCTGTACAAATGAATAAGTATAAAATCCGGTTCTGTGAGGTCTTCGTGGCCGACGAGGGCGTGGCCGACGAGGGCACGGCCGACGAGGGCACGGCCGACGAGGGCACCCGGGTTCTTTGGGCTCAGGACCATAATCTGAGTTGGCCCCTTTTCGGCCGACGGGAGCGTCTTGGCCGACGAGGGTGCCACTCTGTGTCTTGTGCTTTCTGTTCTTCCGAGTATGTGGGTCCGGGGGCTCAGACCCATATACTCCATCAAGTATATGGACTCGGATCCCCGATCTCACGATTGAACTTGGACAGTGGCTAACCCACGCTCATCAGATATCATTTGATATTTTTGTGCACCTTTTATTCATATATTCCTATTAGAATAAATTTTATACCATTTATTAGTCATTTTAGTAATTGGGCTTGTCAGGGTCAAATTTAACATCCCAACTCATATTTTGCATATAAATACTCCTGTCAGGAGCTATGTAAAGGTTGGAATTATCATTTATACAATCTCTTTCTCTCCCTGGTGCTCTCCTCTCTTATGGAAAAAGATCAATTTGTAGCACACTATAAGCAGTGATTTTCTAATAAACACTACATATAGTAAAAAAAAATCGAGTACACTCGGCGGTTGTAAAGCAATCGCCGCCTTTGTATTTAAACCGACAGTTATGATATAGAAACCGCCGCAAATTACTTTAATTTTATTTTTTTATTATTTTTACATGTGGCGGTTTTGACAATTAATACCAGGCACGACGAATATTTGGCAGTGGCTTTTGTCGCGGACAAAACCGCCGTGCGTGTGGTCTTAAAACTGCCGCAAATCCCGTATGTTTCACCGCTGTTGCGTGCATTCATGGAGAGCGAGAACACGTCAAGTGAGATCTTCTCATCCTACTACACTCAATGTTCTAAAACTCGCTAAACGCTAGTCAGGCGGCCAAGCACTGCCTAGCGCTTAGGCAGACTAGTCACCGACTAGCCACCGATTAGGCGCCAACTGGGAAAGCATATTTTCCCTCTCCCAAGTGATACTCGTGTAATCATGTAGTTGTGTGTATATAGTAAAAAGTGGCGGAAATTAATATAATAAAATAGAAGCAATATTACTAATTTAAGAACATATGTAAAACAATGCAAATATATCTATAATTTAAAACCACAACATGGTGGGAAAGTGCCATATCTATAAATAAACAATGCAAATCCCTTTGGCATATGTAAAAAAAATATGCATTAACCATATTTCCTTATTGAATTGCAGTTGCAATTTGATATACATGAACTCAAAAATATATTCTAATAGAGTAATAGTATATTGCTAAAAAAGACGCGTAGTTCATATGTAAAAATACACTCATCATATGTTTAATAACTAACTAAAACCGGTTTCTATGATCATGTTTAGGGTTGTAAAACACAAATCATATCTAAATATTATTGAAAATAAAAGATAATATTGATGAAAACTTAAAAAACAATGAAGCAGTGGACTAAGGGAGTGTAAATACTCTTGCTTTATGAAAAGCACTTTTTGATGTGATTTTGGAAAAAGTGATTCGTAGTAAGAGTTATAGTGTTTGAGAAAAAAGTGATTTTGAAAAATAAAAGTTGGTACTTGGTAGTGTTTAATAAAGTATGTGCGTTTTGTGTAATAGAAAAACAAAAAAAAAAGCAATTTTCAGCCAAAAGCCGAGATGTGCTTTTTAAGTAGAAGATGTCATTTGAAAACACTCCTTTTAGCTTTTTTACGCCAAAAGCCAAGAAGCGCTTCTTTTTTTAAGCGTTTGCAAAAACTCCCTAAGTATATACTGGGGTGTGGGCGGCTAGTGAAGAGAATGAAAGAAGCTGCTCATGTACGGAGGGAGACGATGAGGAGGTAAGCTAGAGAGAAACCTTTTGTGACCGTAGAAGGGAGTGGCTTGATTTTGCAATGAAGTCGGCCGATTAAGAGCCGTAGTCGCTCGATTAGGTATTGTAGTTGGACAATTAATCGGCGGACTGACTTTGATGTCGTGAGTTTTTTCACTATTACTCAATATAATGTGACAATTGTTTGCATGTCACACAAATTTTTGTCATAAAATGTGAGATTTTTTGTAGTGGTTACATGGCCGCCTACCGACTAGGTGGCCGCCTACCACCGACTATGCAGCACCTGAGTGGCCGCCTACCGACTATGCGGCACCTAGGTGGCTACCTACCGACTATGCGGCACCTAGGTGGCCGCCTAGGCCAAGTTTTAGAACATTGACTAAACCTTAGGTATATTGAGGAGCGTCAACTAGGCCTGGGATTTTGGAACCGGGGACCGAAAAAATGACCGGAACCGAACCGTTATAAAGCGGTTCGGTTCGATTCCTATTTTTTGTGGTTAAAAACTTATCGGTTCGATTCTTAATATATACTTTCGGTTCGGTTCTCGATTTGTTACTTAAAATGACAGTTTAACTTTAATGTGTCAATCAGTCCTAACTTATTTCAATCCTGAATTTGTAATATTAAATTCGATGGTGTATTGTGACTGTTTGGTTGATGGCACTTATGTTGTGTATTCTAACTACTTTGTGGCGGAAATCAGTGGATTATAGGTTTTTTAAGAACCAAAAAATGACAAGAACCGAACCGTTAACACTTGGTTCGATTCCATATTGGTTCTTGAATTTTTTGACTGGAACCGAACCGATATCAAGATTAGCGATTTTCTAAATGGTTCCTCCAATTTTTAATAGGAACCGAACCGATCCCAAGCCTAGCGTCAACCGCATCTTGTCCGAGCACCTTGGCTCAATGGGAGACAAGTTGACCTCTCATCCAAAGCCCTTGGATAAATTGAGTATCATCGCACCTCGTTCGAGCACCTTTGTCCGATTGGGGAGCAAGATGTCCCTCATTGAGAGCGTGTCATGTATTGCTTAAAAATGTCTTTCCACTTTTAGGTTCAAGAAAAATAAAAATATTATTTTCAAACATTTATTGCTTAACTTAAGCAGTTTAAAGATAAAAATTGGAGTTCAAATGTCGTTTTAAAGTGTTTTTCACTTTTCCTATCACATTAAAAATATTCATTTACCAAACACTCTAATTTATACCTTTTCAAATTTACTTTTTCTCAAAAATACCAACTATTACTAGTTATCTATTTTCATGCAATCTTTAAAATTAAGTAAAGGAAAACGGCTTATTAAACCCAGAATACTAACAATCAAACAATCTAAGCAGTTATAAAGAAGAGGCAGATAGAAAGATATGGAGAAGATGAACCGAATCTGGTATACCGTATGAAATGCCGCTGCTCTCCCTGAAGAAAGAGAGCAGCGGCAACCCTAATCTCTCTATCTCTGCGCCTCTATTCTCTCTAAGCCTCGAACGTTAGTTAGGGTTCCCGTAAGTTAGCCTCCTTTTATAGGAGAAGTTAGCTAACTTACGTGTTACAAGGAAGCCCCCGGGCTGATACACATTTGTGGCCCGTATTACACGTTTAATTAATAACTACACAAATACAAAGATATTTAATTAGATTGGACACCATAAACTATTCCTAACAATCTCTCCCTTGGTGTTCAATCGTGTTGAATCAGCATTGCAGCGCATATATCTTTGTCTTTGTTGTTATTCAGCTTCCCTTTGTCTTTGAACTTGACTTCTGAGGAAGGCTATCTGAAGAAATCCTTGCAATCTCCCTTTTGATGTCTTCTTGGCAATTTGATATTTGATGTCGGGGGTTGAGGAATCTTTTGCTTGTAATCCTTGCCTTCCAGAAGTTGCTCTTGATCAGCTTGGATGAAGTTCGGTGACGCCTCTAGAATGAGTGTTCTTTGGAGAATAGGAGATGCCCATGGAATTCATCTTCAACAGATTGAGTATCTGACCTTTGTCCTCTCCACAATGTAGTCTTTTTGACTGTTTGGAATGAATGCATTTGAGGAGAACTTGTCGGTGGTACAGCGGAACATAATGATGGTAGACTTGTGAGCGTAGCTGACCATTTGAGTTGCGAAGATAGTAGAGAGAGTTTTGGAGGAGAAAAGTGTCCCAGAATGATTTTTTTTTACAGTTAACGGCATGTGGACCACTCTCCCCCTCATGACGATCCGATAACTCGGGGCGTCATGCCTTTATTCTTTTATTTTGCGGAAATAAAACATGAAAAACAAGCAGAATGTAAAGAAGATAACGTAGCCCCCCGGGGTTGTGTAGACGCCCGTTATCATCACTATAAAGTTAAACTCTGATGTGATGGCCTGAAAATGATGGTGATTCTTATGTTGCATCAGCAGGACTTCCTTCCAATCATTGGTCTACATTTGTAATAGATGAGCCCTATGGAAGTTCTCGCGGGTCTTGAAGACCTGCAACTAACTCAAAAAGTGCGTATGTGTCCTAGAAAATTTCAAAACATTTGGGAGTGAGACTAGACACCACGTGATCAATGAAAGTTCAGTGGCATGGGGCTGAGGCCACTGTAGTGAGTATTACTTGTCTCGGAAGGAGACAGTAATGAGAGATGCGGTTCCCCGTGAAGTATGATTAAACACCTGTCTGTTGAGAGACAAGTGAGTGGTCTTGGGTAGGGTTCAACGTGCACTGTTGGACAAGATGCAGTGACTTCTACCCGGGATCTGATTAAATCGGTCCTGAATCTATTTGGGAATTGTCCAGAGTATTTGAGTGGGTAGGAGTAAATGTTCAATGGATATTAGGCAGTTGAGGTAGCAGACTCATCATTGATTATTGTTTTTCTTCTCACTAGAGCCTTCTGCTTCCTAACTCTCATAATGATTACTCTCACTCACTAACTCACTCACTTACTCTCGGCTTTGTCCCTTGGGTAGGCTTTAGTTGGGTTTACTAAGCCATAGGAACATGTTCTCTCATTGATTTTCTCTCTGTACTTCCCCTCAACTGGAGCACTCGGTATGCTTTATCATTGTTAGGCACCGGGTAGGATAACATTGAACACTCCCCCTAGAATGTTGCATCCGTTGAAAGCTTCCTTGCTTTGTCAGTGTAAGGCGCCAGGAGGAGAAAACTGAAACTCCCCCTCAGAATGTGAAAGGTTTGATTGCTCACAGCTCGTCATACCCGTCATGTGTGTGGAGCAATCTGAACAAGTACCACAAATGACGGTTTCCCTGAGCTCATCATGTAGAATTTCAGCACATTGATGATCACATAATGTTGATGAGTCACAGGAGGCTTCAGTGGTTGATTGTTGATTGTTGTAAGATGACCGTTGACGCGAGGTTGATTGAATTATCTACGATTTTCGGACCTTTACAGTGGAGCATAGAAAAGCTTTGACCTCAGGGTTGACATTGAAAGAATTTGAACAGATTTGCCTAAGTTTTGACCTGGACATCGGTGATTTACAATGTTTGTCGGAAAACTAACGTTTTGACCCTCAAAGACTGCGAGTGAGGGCGCGTGAAAGTGGGTTGTAGGGTAACCCTAAAATAAATGTAGATCTTTTCGTTAGCTTTCCAACAAAAAAAAGTTTGCTAAAATCGGATCACCGAGTCAAAAGTTATGGCCAAAACAGTGCGGTGTCACAGAAAATCTCTAATTTTGAGTTTTTGAAGAAAATCTTCGAGGTTGAGGTCAGAACTCGGGGTTTAAAACTCGAGGTCAGAACTCGAGGTTTAAAACTCGAGGTCAGAACTCGAGGTTTAAAACTCGAGGTCAGAACTCGAGGTTTAAAACTCGAGGTCAGAACTCGAGGTTTAAAACTCGAGGTCAGAACTCGAGGTTTAAAACTCGAGGTCAGAACTCGAGGTTTAAACTCGAGGTCAGAACTCGAGGTTTAAACTCGAGGTCAGAACTCGAGGTTTAAAACTCGAGGTCAGAACTCGAGGTTTACAACTCGAGGTCAGAACTCGAGGTTTAAAACTCGAGGTCAGAACTCGAGGTTTAAACTCGAGGTCAGAACTCGAGGTTTAAAACTCGAGGTCAGAACTCGAGGTTTAAAACTCGAGGTCAGAACTCGAGGTTTAAACTCGAGGTCAGAACTCGAGGTTTAAAACTCGAGTTGAAGATCGCGAGTTTACAACTCGAGTTCATGACTGCGAGTTTACAACTCGAGTTCATGACTACGAGTTTAAAACTCTCGATTTTAAAAACTGTCGAATTTTGAGAATCTAAAAACTGTTCTGAATAGCCCTGAAGGTCGCGATCCCTCCTGTATCTGTTTCAAGTCAAAATCGTTTCTGCAGCAGTGTATAATCATAAACTCGAAATACCATGAGAGTTCTACAAAAAATTAAAGTTTGCAGAAAACGAAAAAGGGAATATGCTGCTGGATCGGTTTTGAAAGGTGATTCCAACAGTATAATTTTTACAGATTTTCGTTCACAAACAAGATTACAGGAGCAAAACTCTATATGAAGAAAAAGAGAAGAAAAGCAGAGCATTCTTCGTTAGATCCAAGAAAATCGCAGATACATTCAACCTGTTTCACGCCTCGGCTCTGATACCAATTATTAAACCCAGAATACTAACAATCAAACAATCTAAGTAGTTATAAAGAAGATGCAGATAGAAAGATATGGAGAAGATGAACTGAATCTGGTATACCGTATGAAACCCCGCTGCTCTCCCTGGAGAAGGAGAGCAGCGGCAACCCTAATCTCTCTATCTCTGTGCCTCTATTCTCTCTAAGCCTCGAACGTTAGTTAGGGTTCCCGTAAGTTAGCCCCTTTTATAGGAGAAGTTAGCTTACTTACGGGTTACAAGGAAGCCCCCGGGCTGATACACATTTGTGGCCCGTATTACACGTTTAATTAATAACTACACAAATACAAAGATATTTAATTAGATTGGACACCATAAAATATTCCTAACAAGGCTCAAATAAGTCCGTCTATTATTTTCAATTCATCACTTAGGCCACTGTATTTAAAAAGTACTCCGTATCATATTAGTACACCTATTTTATAAAATTGATCAATTTGACCATTTAACCACTTGTTGACAGGTAATTGCAAGTTTTTAATATTTAAAAACTCTAAAAAATTGTTATTATTTGAAATTTTCTATACAAAAATTGTGACAATTTTTGGAATATCAAAGTCAATTTTTTTAATATTTAAAAGTATTTGTATATTCTACATCTATTTAAAAGGTTTTTCATTTTTTTATTTTTTTATTTTCACTATATTTTTTCACTTTTCTGATATTTTAATTTTTTATTTTAATGTTTTTAAAATTTTATCTATTTTTACATTTATACTATTTTTTATATTATTATTAGATTATTTATTCAAATTTACATGATTTTTTGAAAAGATTTATCAATATTCCCAATTTATTTATTTTTTAAAAAAAATAACCTGCTATAGTAGGTCAAATGACTTGATTGATTGTATTTTAAAAGTAAATGTACTTATATGATGTTTTTTAGTACAGGGGCATAAGTGACTGATTGAAAATAATAGAAGAGCTTATTTGACCTTTTTTCCTTAAGGAAAATTTTACAATAACAATTTAACCTTTGATCAGTTTTTTCATAAGATTTCCACATTTACGTAACTTTAGAATAATCTCACCTTTGCGGCTCTTCTTTTCTCATTAGACTCTGACCGATTGATGACATATTATAATACTCCCTCCGTCCCCCAATTAAGTTCCCGGTTTGACTTCACACATATTAAAAAAATAAATTTGACTTTACTGTGGAGTGCACTGTTTTGCACTGTTCAAACATTGTTTGACACTATTTGGCACTGTTTTGCACTGTTTGACACTGTTTTGATGTAGATAATTTGCCAAATAAGGAAAGTAAGAAAGTATGAACTTAATTTAGGGACTGTCCAAAAAGAAAAATGGTAACTTAATTGGGGGACGGAGGGAGTAGGTTTTTTGTCTTTTCTTTAGAAACATTACATAAATAATCTCACATTTCACGAATCTGTTCAAAACAGTCACACGTTTCATTTTTTGTTTTCGGCCTAAGTTTTTATCCCTAGACACTTTTTAATTTCTTTTCGCATCCTTTTGTTTTTATTTCCTTTCCATATTTATGATTCCATTTGTCACTCTATTAGGAGAGTTTTTTATATAAAACTTCCTTTCTGACTTTTTTGGTCATTTTTTCTTATATTTTTATTTCATTTTCCTTTTTATGTTTTTCTATTATTAATCATTCTCTTTTGAAGCGGACGGGCCTAGGTTTAGGTGAACAGCTTTGAACAGTTTTTGCGCAGATTGGGAGAAGGACGGCGCTTGATCGGCGCCTGAAGGAAGTTCGATCGGCGTCTGAAGGCCTAGTGGTGCGCGGCGCGATCGGAGGGACGTCTTACTTCCGGGAACGTTGTTTTGATGGTTGGGCTGAAGAAGTAGCCGGTACGCTGCTTCGGATTGCTCTGCGGTCATCCAATGGAGGGCAACATTTTCGGCTGAGGGTGGAAGATTTGATCAGTGGCGCGGAGAGGCTAGGGGGTTGGGGAAGAAATAGCCAGTTTTTGTTGTGTACGTCTCTCTTTGGAAAAGGCGGAGGTCGGCGAGGGGTGTGCCGGAGAAAGACGCGGCAGATCCATAGGCGAGGAGCTGGTGCGATGAGAGTTCTCAGTGGACTTAGAGAGGACTACGGACCAGTGGTGGCTAGGGTGGTGAGGCTTGATATTGCGATGTTGTGTTTGGCTATTCTGGCTTTGATGGTGTTTGAGATGAAAGCTACACCAACAGTGTTTGACCGGGGTGGAACATTGACGGTGTGGAGTCTAGCAGAAGGGGCGTTGGGGTCCAATTGGGTGGTGGAGGTTTTGGTGCGAGTGATTCGGCTGACTCAGGTGGTGGAGGAAGAAGATGACATGTGGATGATTCGTCCCCCTCCAGAACCGCCACCTTGTAGGAGCTTCAGGATTAGGATAATATTCATTTTTATTTATAATTATTTTTATGCTCTTTTCATTTCAGTCGATCAATTTCTTTTTATTTTTAGTTTGAACTTTAGAGGTAGGTGGCTGTTTTGCCTTTTATTTTTTGCTCAAAACATTATGGTGGGTGGAAGCGATAAGGCTTGTTTGGCCGTTAAAAGCTTCGAAGCTCTCACATGGTTAGCGAATAGTCTCGCTCTCTTCAGGGTGGTCTATTCTATGTCTAGTCAGAGAGTGGGAGGGCCTTTTGGCTATGCGGAGCCTCATTGGGAGGTTTGGTGTTGTACGGGTGAAAGAACCTTGTTCAGTTTGATTGCTATAATATAATCAGTTTCCTTTCAAAAAAAATCATTCTCTTTTTAATAAAAATCTTTTTCCAACTTTACTTTTTGTTATATTTCCTTGTTGTTTTGTCTTCCCGTATTTTTATTTCATTTTCCTTTTTATGTGTTTATATTATTAATCATTTTCTTTTTATTAAAGATCTTTTTCTCACTTTATGTTTTGTTATATTTCCTTTTTGTTTTCACTTTTCCCCTTTTCTCTTCTTGTTACTTTTTTATTCATTGGTCACTCCTATCATCAAAATATTGGAGTGGCTTATTGAGCTACGATTTCCTGATGGGTACACATTCAACTTCCATAGATGTGTTGACTCTAATGAAGTGTCCATGGATGATATGTTTGATGACATTCCCAACAATGCTGTTGTTTAAACTGCTTCTTCACAATGCAATGATACTTCTGAACATTTTTTTTATCTGAACTGCTTCTAATGGCTTTTATAGCCATTTGCTCTGGCCAGACTGCTTATATTTGTATTGTTTTATCTTTTAACTTCATATTACTGTTTTATTTGAACTGCTTCTAATGGCTTTCTTAGCCATTTGCTTTGGACTGGTTATATTGGTATTGTTTTATCTTTGAATTGCTTATGGTTGTGAATTGTTATTATTGCAATATTGTATGTATGTGGTGATGTCTATGTGAATAGTGAATTGTAAAAAATTATTTAAAACGTGTAAAAATGTGTAAAATATGTATATTGTATGAAACTACAGTATACGTTTTTTATATATCTGAAATACTGTTTGGCACAGAATTTTTACGACCCGTGAACCGATATAAAACTGAGCCAGTTGGGTTATTTTATTCCGAGGCAAAATCCGAGACAACAAAATTTTGTGCCAAATTCGAGGGATTTGGATGGTAAGTCTGGGACGCAAAATTGGATACAAAAGATGTGCCAAATGTTGACACGGATCTCATATTTCGAGCCAATACGTTTGGATCGACCCAGGTGGCACAAATAGTTTTTCCGAGCCAAAACCGAGCCAAGAGTGATAGTTTGGGAATTTTGTGAGGTTATCCGAGCCAAAATTCGTTCCTATACCGAGGTTTTTAGGAGTGTTGAGGCATTTTGCCGGCCAAATTGTGCGTTGAAGAAGAGGAAAATAGAGTTATAGTTAAAGAGATGTAATAAATGTTAAAAAAGAAATTGGTCTTAAAAGGACTAAACCATGGTCAAAATTCTAAAATAAGACTACATGTTTTAAATTTCCTAAACAGGACTGTCGATTGTCATTCTACCCTTCACATCCATCTGCAACTCATCGCCTTTCTCTCGATCGATTGCAATTCACCGCAGCAGCTTTGCATAGGCACACATCCCTTCCTCTCATGGACTGCAGCCCCGCCACCGACTATGGCCTCGAACATCACCTGCATCGTCGATCGTAGGTAATCTCCTTCTCCTCCTCCTCTTCTTTCTTCTTTCTTCTTCTTGCCCTGGTGCACTTCTTCCCCGTCCTAAACTCTGTTTTCTTTTTTCTTTTCTCTATTTATCTACTACCTTTTTAAATTCTAAATACTTTTTTGGATTTTATTTATTGATTTGGATTTTTGTGGATTTGAATTTTAGTTATCCAGAAAAATGTCACTTTTATAATCTGAGAATGTCAAAATTATTGGTTATTTGAAAAAATTGCCACGTTTGTGACAGTACACTTATGAGGATGGCAATTTGAGAATGTCATATGTCCATAAGAAAATGCCATTAACATGTCATTATTCATATCAAATGGCATAAAGTTAGTAAGAAAATGCCATTAACATGTCAAAATTAAAGCTGAGTAAGAAAATGTCATCTTTATAAAGTTAGTGGCATAAAACTGACATTATTTTGTGAAACGGACAGAAATATGACATTCTAGAGTTTTATAATTTCAAAATAATATTGTCATCTTAATAGGTGCAAATGCCATAAAAGTGATATTTTTCTAAATATTATCAATTTATAGCATTCTTAAATTCCAGATTAATCAAAATTAATAAATAAATAAAATTCAAAATCAAAGAAAAAGAAAACAGAGGACATTGAAAACAATGAGAAGAAGGAGAAGGACAAGAAGTGAGAATAAAGTGAAAATGTATGGTTGTGATTGAGTAAGAAAAATGTAAATGAACGGTAACCACACAAATCTTTTCAAAAAGGGAAATGGAAAGAATTCTTTGAGACATCCTAAAAAGGTAAGTGAGAAGAATTGATATCAGTCTTCCTTAGTATATACCATCTTATTTTTACTATTTCACATTTTCACATCTATTTTTTACGCTCCTTCTCTCTCCCCCCCCCCCCCCCTCTCCCATCTTTACTTCTCCTCTCTTCCATGCGCTTACTTCAATACTTCCATCCCTGCAACATTTGATGCACATCAGGTTATCTGCAAAGCTTAGAAAGAGATAACGAGAACATGCATTGCGGAATTAGGACTGAATATAGAGTAGAGGAAGAAGATGATTAAAATTGATATTATTTCGTTTATTCCAACGTACATAATGGCCTATATATACGGTCAAAATATGGTTCAACCGTTAACAACCTCTAACCATTCTAACTACAATGACACATGTTCGTATTTTATTACAATGCAATGTAACTAATAATACTGAGCTGGCAATACTGAGCTGGCAGCTGAACTGTATCAATACTCCCTCCTCAAGCAATGACTTGTCCTCAAGTCATACTATTATAAAAAACTGGGTATAATGTTTGAATAGAATCAGACCATTCCCATGTAGCATTCTCAACATTCTGACCCTTCCAATGAATCAGAAACTGAACTCTGTCCGCATCACCATGCTTTACCAATCTTCTTTCCAAGATAGCCATAGGTTCCACCTTAGTTTCTTTAGGTAACCCAAGTAACCACACAGGTATATGTGGTTTAGCAGGCAAATCTCCTCTAAATTCTTTCAACTATGAAACATGAAATGTATGATGGATTTTGGCTTCAGCTGGCAATATCAATTGATAAGCCACTTTCCCCACCTTCTTACCAATCTGAAAAGTACCATAAAACTTAGGAGATAGTTTGTCATTGGTCCTGTTTTCCACAGAATTTTGTCTGTAAGACTGAAGTTTCAACCACACACAATCTCCGAGATCAAACTGTCTTTCAAACCTATGTTTATCAGCCTGCACTTTCATTCTGTTTTGTGCTTTCAACAATTGAGATTTAAGCACTTTAGTCATAGCTTCCCTCTGCAGCATAGATTTATCAACTGCTTCCACATTAGTTTCCCCAGCCATATAGGGAAAATGCAATGGTGGAGGTTGATTATATACTGCTTCATAAGGGGTCATTTTGATAGAGGAATGGAAAGATGTATTGTACCACCACTCAGCAAGAGGTATCCATTTGCATCAATCATTGGGTTTCTCACTGCACATACATCTTAAATAGGTTTCAAGGCACCTATTCACTACTTCTGTTTGCCCATCAGTTTGAGGGTGAAAAAAGTATATAATAATAAATCAACACCCTGCACACTGAATAGAGCAGTCCAAAATTGACTCAGAAATATGGACCCTCTATCACTGACAATAGTTCTTAGCCACCCATGTAGTTTAAAAACATTGTCAAGATATACCTGTGCTACTTCCACTGTTGAAAATGGGTGCTTTAATGTCATCAAATGATCATATTTACTCATTCTATCAACCACCAGAAAAATGACATCTCTTCCACAAGATTTAGGCAACCCTTCTATGAAATCCATTGACACATCAAGCCATATCTCTTTAGGAATAGGTAGAGGTTGTAACTTGCCTGGATATGCTGCATTATCATATTTGCAAGCCTGACACGCTCTGCGTGATATGATAAAAGCTTGCACAAATTTATTAAGTCCCTTCCAATAAAATAGATTGCGGATTCTTTGAATAGTGGCATCCCTACCAGAATGCCCACCTGTAGAGGAACTGTGAGCCCATTGCAAGATCTTCTGTTTCACCAATTCATCCTTCCTAATCATAATCTTTCCTTTCCTTCTTATCAAATCATCCACCAACTTGTAAGTATTTCCCCTCATACTATGATCAGTTTGTAGTTTGACTTTCAACTGTTGGATTCCATCATCTCCTTCATAGCCCTTCTTGATCAGATCTAACAAATCTGACTTGATAGATGATATAGCCATACAAAGTAACTCTGCTCCTGTTACCCTAGAAAGTGCATTTGCCACTTTATTTTCCACTCCACTCTTATACTGAATCTCATACCTGAACCCCATCAACTTGGACAACCAAAACTGCTGAAATGGTGTAGAAATCTTTTGTTCTAATAATCATTTCAAGCTCTTTTGATCAGTTTTAATCACAAAGGTCTGACCAAATAGACATTGCTCCCATTTCTGGACTGCAAACACCAATGCTAACAATTCTTTTTCATATACTGACAATTTCTGCCATCTAGCACCCAAAGACCTGCTGATAAATGCTAGAGGATGCCCCTCTTGCATCAATACTGCTCCTATTCCATTATTGGAAGCATCAGTTTCTACTACAAACTGTTTCTCAAAGTTAGGTAAGGCCAATACTGGAGCAGATGTCAGAACCCTTTTTAACTTCTCCAGAGCTCATGTAGCTTCCTCAGTCCACTGAAATGAACCCTTCCTTAACAAATCTGTAAATGGCTTTGCAATCATAGCACAATGTCTTATGAATATTCTATAATAACCCACTAATCCCAGAAAACTTCTAAGCTGTTTAATAGAAGTTGGAATAGGCCACTGCAATACAGCTTCAATCTTCTTAGGATCTGTTTCCACCCTTTTGCCAAAAATATAGTCTCCTAGGTACTTGATGAGCACTTTGTCACGGTGCGTCAAAATAATTCAATACTAACACTTATACGTAGTATAGGTGAAGTAGATTTAGTATCCACAGGGAAAGGAATAGTTCTCTTTTTATGAAACTTAGTAAATGAAGGGGGGATTTGGATTGAGTAATTTAATTTAATTAAAAACTAAGATGAACGACTTATATGAGATTTAATTCAAAGATAAAAAGGACTTGACATTGCTACTCTCCACTTGTTGATATATTTTAGTCGACCATTGTTATATCTATAACTTATTCCCTCTCGAATACTCAATCGGGGAGTATATCCACTTCATTGAGGGTAGTTATTAACAACGACCGTTCATTAATAACCCTTACTATTAATCAAATATAGAACAACGCCTTATACGATTGAGACTAAACATGCTATAAAAATATAAGAAATGCTATTCTAAACTGAGCTTAGGAGTATGGAAGAAGGGATGATTTTTAGAGAAGAAAACGAGTGCAATTTATAGGTGTTTTTCAATACCTTTGGCCGGGTACCCGACCGGTTCAAGTATTTACCCGACCGGGTCCGGTCAAAATCAGATAATTCACCACGTTCTAGTGATCTTCGCACACCGGGTTGTCCCCGGTCACTTCTCACCCGACCGGGTGAGGTATGGGGCCCGACCGGGTCCAGCTCTTTCCTCAGCAGTTTGGTTTTCAAATCAAACCCGACCGGGTGAAGTTTTCTACCCGGTCGGGTATTTGCTCCTGGACAGTCAAAATTCCTTTTTCTTCACTTCAACATCTTCCTTTTCAACATCCTAATTCCTAATTCCTAATTCTACTTTACAACTTACAAATGAGAACTAAAATAGAATTACAACTAAAATCACACAAATGTTTACAAACTAAATAAAACGTCAAACTATCACCATCAATCAAACATAAAAACATATAATTATGCACTACTAATTAGTGTGCATCAAACACCCCCACACTTAAACCTTTACTCGTCTCGAGTAAATCAAACCCAATCCAAGAAGTCCTTTTAAAATGACAAGAATATCAACGCAAAACATCCAAGAGTGTTTTTACCACAATATAAAGCATCTCCAACAGTAATTAAAGTAAAACGGGGTATTCAACTTCATCTTTATCTCCATTTCTCTTTTAAGCTTATCACCTTCAGGATCCTGCAAAATAGACATTTCTCTCATTCTCTCGTTTTGCCTAGGTGCCCTTTCAGGTTTTCATCCCAGCTTCCCACATTTTTCTTCTAATTATCACAACCTCCCTCTTTATTTTATTGCTTTAATTTTTGCTTGAGTTTCCCTTTGTGGGTTTTCAACTCAACAAGCTCTTTTTCTTTTAAGAAAGATAAAATGAAAAAGAGTAGGATTGTGAGCATACCAGAACAATCTCTGCACCCCCACACTTAGTATCTGGCACTGTCCCTAGTGCCCGCCCAGACCTCCACCTTGGTGTCTGTCCTCATCCATGTGATCCCCGCCATAACCACCATCATCGCCTCCACCACCGGAACTCGATCCTCCAAAGTAACCCCACTGAGAGGGGTCATACCATGATGGTGCGGGAGGGGGAGTGGTCATAGAGGAAAAGGATCCCTGGTGTGCTACATAGGAGTATATCGGACCAAAGGTTCGCCATTGGTCCTCTTCATATCTCCGCCAGTCTTCTTGTCGTTGTTCCTCCATCCTCTCAAAGTTATGCCTCTGCTCAGTTCTATACTGATCAACTCGCTCCTGAAGCACGATGTAGTTGTTGTTGATCATGTTCATGTTATCGAGCATCTGTTGCTCGAATGGTGAGTATTGGTAGGCTGGAGCATCAGGCTGTTGTTGTGGTGGATTAGGTATGAAGGGCGGGTTTTCTTCAGCATGTTCTTGATCGGGCTCATCTTGTGCATAGTGCGTCGGGATTGCCCCGGGGAGACAGTAGTGATGACCATCACCGATTTCATGGCCCACGATATCTAGGGGGACGTCAGGGGATATGTTTTTACGTGGGATGATAAGCCAGTTGTAGATTGGTGTCCCAGTAGGTCTACAAAACCATATAAAGTGGCTAGATGTGTGATTAGGCCCCCTATCACAATTTGTCCTGATGACGTTGCCACATTTTTTAAATGAGTCCATAAGATAGAGGCAACGTCAACTGGTTCTGGTCCAGGTAAAACAACTTGTGCCAGAACACACACATCCCACATTCTTGTGTGATGATTATTCGGTCTTCCGAGGAAAAAATTTGAACAGAATTTTAAGAAAATTCGGAAGACCGGATGTTGCACACAGTTTACACTCAGCTTAGAAAGGTCCACCACACCTTGACCTATCATTCTTTTCCATAACTCATACCCCACAAGAGTATCATAAGCACGAGCTTCATCAAACAAAGGGAGGCCAAAATGATGTGCAAATTCTCTTTTGATCAATGAACGATTTTCATTGAGTAAACGAAAGGTGATGGTGTCATTTGCATGATCATCATCATCCTTTGTATACACATATGAACTAAAGAATTCATAAACCAAATGAGGGTAAGTCACATATTGCATTTCTAGCAACCTAGTCATTCCAATCTTTGCGAATATATCACGCATGATCATATCAATCCAAAGGAGTGCTAAAGTAGTAATGCACATGAACCGGGATTGTTTTACCTCCCTTTTGGCTTGTTCCTTGAAGAATGTTTTGTGTGCCTCTGTTGTAAATTCCACGCTTTCATAGCCCACCAAGGGTGGGATGGCCCTAGAAAAATAAGTTTTGGATTTTTTTGGAGCTATGGGAATGGATTTTTTTTGTTATTTTTCTTGAGGAATTTCGGACTTTTGGGTAGGGTGGGGTTTGGATGGCTTTTATGGGTATGGTGTTGAAGAGGATGATGAGAAGAGCAAGAATATGGTATTGGTTGAGAATTTTTCGGAAGATTTCGGACCTTGAATGTCCAAGAATGGAGATTTTTGAATTGTTTGGTAGGGTTTTTGGGTTAGGTTGATTTGGAAGGTTTTGAGGGATTTTATGGGTATAGAATTGAAGAGGGAGGTGAGGGGATGAAGATAATGGGATTATTTGGTGGATAAGGTGGAGAAATGGTGTAGAATCGAAGGTTTGGTTAGTTGAAAATGGGGGATTTGGGGAAGGTGGTGCGGGTTGGGGAAGAAGGAGGTGGGAGGGGAAGAGGTCGCCTGACCTGGTTTTGAGTGATTTTCACGTTCGCCCGGCCGGGTAAGGACATACGCCCGGTCGGGCCTTTCATTGTTTTCAATCCAGTAGCTACTGGAACGCTTACCCGGCCGGGTGAATTAGGCTACCCGGTCGGGTTTGTGGCTATTTCAAAAATTTAAATGCGTACCCGTCCGGGTTTTCGGTAATACCCAAACGGGTATGCATTCCAGTGGGTTTCAAAGCCAAAATTATGCACAGACCCGGTCGGGTGGTTGAATTACCCGGTCGGGTCTTATGCCCCCCCTTTTTTTCATTTTCACTCGGTGGCTGTGTTGCCCGGGTATTGTGTTTTTGTGAGGGAACCCGACCGGGTTGTTGAGATACCCGACCGGGTTTCAGCCCAGTCTCATTTTAAAAAAACACACACACGACTGAAAACAAATGAAAATAAAAATGAAGAAATTGGGTTGCCTCCCAAGAAGCGCTTGATTTAATGTCGCGGCACGACGTTATTTTATTTTCTTTTATTTGGGATCGTGAACATCCCTTGTTTCATTTTTCTTTTTCGGCCTTCTCCAGTAAGGCCGAGATTTCTTCCCTGTTATCACTTCAACCCCAGGTGGGATCCATTCTCTTTTTGAAAATTTGAACAATTCTTCTTTTTCAAAAAGTGTGATTTTCTCAGCTTTTTTCTCAACAAAAATATTCGGGGTTTGTGGTTCAAAAACATTTAGAGAACAAAGAGATTGGTCTTTATTTTTTTCGTAGAATCAAAAATGTTGAATCCTACTTTTTGATCATCAAACTCTAAAGTTAACGAACCATTAGACACGTCTATTTTTGTTTTTGTGGTTTTTAGAAAAGGTCTACCAAGAGGATGGATGTTGTTTGATTATCATCTCCCATTTCAAGGACGTAGAAGTCAACAGGGAAAATCGGATTTTCAACTTTTACGAGTACGTCCTGTACGACGCCCTTGGGGTATGTGCTAGACCTATCCGCCAATTGGATTATCACATCAGTTTCATTCATTGGGCCAAGTTTTAGAGACTTGTATAACGAATATGGAATGACACTGATCGAAGCCCCTAAATCCAACAAGGCCCTCGGAAATAAAGTGTCCCTTATTTTGCATGGGATTGTGAACATGCTTGGATCGCTACATTTCTCGAGGAGTTTCTTTTGAAAGATCGCCGAGACACGTTCACTAACCTCCACCTTTTGTTTTCCCTTTAATTTGCTTTTTCTTTTAATTGTGCATAATTCTTTTAAAAACTTAGCAAAACGGGGAACACTTTTAATTAAGTTAAGGAGCATAATGTTTACCTCATATTTGGCGAAAGTCTCATATATGTCAGCATCTTTCTCCAGCTTCCTTGTCCTTCAGTGCTTCGGGGAATGGGGGTAGTGGTTCATATGAGGACAATGGTGGAAACTTTGCTTTTATGGTCCTCTCTTCCGGTTGAAAATCTTCTTCGAGGCCAACCTCCTTTTTATCTTGCTCTTCTTCCCTATGTACATCTTTCAATGTCGTCCTACTCCTCAACATGATTGCATTAACATGTTGTCTTGGGTTTTGCTCCGTTTGAGAGGGGAGTCTACCTGAATCTTTTGCCTCGAGCCGGCTCACAACACTCGAAATTTGGCTCATTTGGTTCTCCAAATTTTGAATGCTAGATTTAGTCGTTTCTTGAAATTGGGGCACACTTTGTTGTATCGTTGATACACTCATGGTAAGTGCTCGAATCATGTCTTCAGTGGACATATTTGAGCTTGAAGTTTGGCCTTGGGAGGGCTGGTTGTATTGTTGGGAAGAAGATTTTGGTTGTTGAGGATTCCCATACCTTAAATTTGGATGATCTCTCCATCCTGGATTGTATGTGTTGCCATGCGGATCGTACCTCCTTTGACCTTGGAACCCCAATGCGTTGACTTGTTCGGGATTCTCCTCTTGTAGTGTTGGGCAAGAATCGGTGGGATGCCCTTATGTTGAACATATGCCGCAGACCTTGACTTCTTTTGTTTTTAGATTTAAGAGAAAATCTTTAACCAAAGAAGTCAAGCCGGCCACTTGACTTTCCAACGAGGTGTTAGATTCTGCCACCATCACTCTTTTTGATGACCGCCGGTCATAGTGTCTACAATTCTCGGCCAACTCCGAGATAAGATTCCTAGCTTGAGAAGGGGTTTTAATTACAATTCCTCCTCCGCATGCGGCATTGATCATCTGCCTATCATCATTGCAAAGACCATCATAGAAGTATAGGATGAGGTCTTGCTCCGAATAGTCGTGGTATGGACAGCTTGCACAAAGTTTCTTGAATCGTTCCCAATATTCGTAGAACGATTCATCATCTTTCTGCTCTACATTGCTGATTTGCTTTTTGAGAGATGAGGAGACAGAGGCAGGATAGTACCTTTCGAGAAAAGCTTTCTTCATGGCCGCCCATGTACCTATACTTCCCAAAGGAAGATAGAATAGCCAATCTTTTGCGGTATCTTTTAGGGAGAACGGAAAGGCCCTCAAATTGACCTGCTCCTCGGTAACTCCATTTGGGCACATGCTTTTGCAAACAATATGGAATTCCGATAGATGTTTGTTTGAGTTCTCGCCTCGTAGACCATGGAATGAAGGAAGGAGATGGATGAGCCCCGATTTGAGCTCAAATGTAGCACATTCATCAAGAGTAGGAAAGGTGATACATAGCGGTTGTTGGTTAAGATTAGGAGCTGTGAGCTCCCTCAACGTTCTCATTTCAAGAGCCATAGTGATTGGCTCTTCGGTGTCGCTAGAATGAGAACTAGCACTTGATGATTCCTCCGAAGAAGTATTCGGAAATAAATTCCTAAACCTCTCGAAGGCTTGTTCTGTTTCGGGCTTTGTTTGGTAGGTGATTTGGTTTATAGATCGGTGTTTGACCATATACTCAAATAAAGCTCAGAAGAATAGAAATCTAAGAACTATTTATATTTTGTTTATTTAATATTTTTTTTCTTGAAATGGAATAAAAAGAAAAATTAATTGCCTTTCCCCGGCAACGGCGCCAAATTTGACGAGCACTTTGTCACGGTGCGTCAAAATAATTCGATACTAACCTTTATACGTAGTATAGGTGAAGTAGAGTTCGTATCCACAGGGAAAGGAACAATTCTCTTTTTATGAAACTTAGTAAATGAAGGAGGGATTTGGATTGAGTGATTTAATTTAATTAAAAACTAAGATGAACGACTTATATGAGATTTAATTCAAAGATAAAAAAGACTTGGCATTGCTACTATCCACTTGTTGATATATTTTAGTCGATCATTGTTATATCTATAACTTATTCCCTCTCGAATACTCAATCGGGGAGTATATCCACTTCATCGAGGGTAGTTATTAACAACGACCGTTCATTAATAACCCTTACTATTAATCAAATATAGAACAACGTCTTATACCGATTTAATAGTAGCATTTAATCTTTCTAACTCCTTGATGAAATCGATTGAGATTGATAACCTCAACACAACGGTTTCGGTTTAACCAACAAAATTAATTCCTCTTAAGTTTATTAACCACAACCGTGCATTAATAAACCGAAGTTACTCACTTGTGAAACCATCAACGATTAACCATCGGTTCGTTGATCGTTTTTAGTAATAATTAATATATGAAACAAAACTAGTTGATCCTTTAAGTAATGTTCAAAATATTAATATGAAATATGAGTAGGAATTAATTAATATTTGATAGAGTATATCTCTAGAGAGAAGTGAGAGCTAGAGAGAGAAGTGCAATAATATGCTTCAATAGAATGAATTTGTAACCCCTATAACTACTCCCAAGGGGAGTATTTATAGAGAAAATTAGGGTTGGGCTCCCAAGCCTTGGGCTTGGGAGGCCCATTTACAACTGGACCGCTACTGGGCCGAATACAAAGCCACTAATGGGCTGTACAAATGAGTAAGTATAAAATCCGATTCTGTGAGGTCTTCGTGGCCGACGAGGGCGTGGCCGACGAGGGCACGGCCGACGAGGGCACCCGGGTTCCTTGGACTCAGGACCATAATCCGAGTTGGCCCCTTTTCGGCCGACGGGGGCGTCCTGGCCGACGAGGGCGCCACTCTGTGCCTTGTGCTTTCTGTTCTTCCGAGTATGTGGGTCCGGGGGCTCAGACCCATATACTCCATCAGGAGTCCCCCACTCTCTAAGCTGAGACGTAGACGAAGTGAAGGAGAGTAGATTCCTATGCTTTGGTGCCCTTGGCCGTTATCTGTTCCTTGTTGTGGACAGGGGGGCCGTTGTTTACTTGATGTCATTGTTTTTGGACGATGAGTGTCCTTCTTTCAATGGTGGCCGTTGAAAGGCACGTTTTGCTTGGGCGTTGATGGTTGAAGTTTGTGTTCGGGCCGATGAGGCCACTGAAGTTATTCCTTGCTTTGAGGACGATGGCGTCCTTTCCTTTGGGTGGCCGATGAGGGTGTTTGCGCACTCCTTTTGGCCGTTGCTGGTTGGCCTTCGTGTTCTTGGCCGAAGGGCACGTCATAATTAATTGTTGGCGGAGGACGATGAGTGTCCTTGCCTCTAGTGGCTTGTTGGCCGTCGCTAATGACGTTATGGGCCTTTGGCCGATGAAGCTCCGTTGTGCTGTATGGATGATGTGGCCATGCTTTGTGGTCACATTCATGTTCTTTGTAGTGTTTCATTTTTGTTTTGTTGAGGCCGGTGTAGTCCCCCAGTCCCCCACTGCTTCAGGCCGAGGAGTGTGAGGGATGAAGGAGTTGCTTGAGTCCCTGGCCGAAGCGGCCTCTCCGTAGTCCCCCTGAATCCAACTCTCATGGCGATTTTCTGGCCAAGGTAACCCTGTGGGAGAACCCTTGTGCGCAGATCGCTTGTAGAGAGTTATCATCAAAGGTCATGACGAGGAGCCGATGGCTTGTGGGCTCTTGGGTCCTTTGATCTTGTGGCCGTTACGTTCCTGGCCGTTGCCGTCTCCTTATTGTTTGGCAGTTGTGAACTTGGCGAGCAAGTGGGACGTTGTGGGCGCTTGCTGACATTTGTAAAGTCGGTGAGCGCGTGTAGGCCGTAGAGTCCGTCCTGCCAGTGGGCTGTTGATATTGAGTTTGGCCCGTTGGTGACGTGGTGGCCCCCCATTGGTGGCCGTTGGTGTGGCCATTGGGGGGGTGCCACGTGTAGTGACCGTTGGGTGGGGGGTTCTATAAATACCCCTCCCCCTCCGACGAGAAAACGTATTTGCATTCTGAATTTGTCGAAGTGCTGGCCGATTTTCTAGAGAGATAAACTCCCAAGCCTGTTCTTCGTGTTCTTCGTTGTTCAAGGTTAGTGTTCATCGCGATCTTCCTCACTTTTCATACTTTGCTTCCTAGGTTGTTGATCTAGTGTTAGGCGTTTGAACACCCTTAGATCTTAAGTTAGTCTCCTTAGGCCCGTAGTAGTAGTTATGAAGAGCTTGAACGAAGACTACTACCCCTACGACGACCAGCCCTCCACGAGGTCGCTTGACTACGAGGTGCTCGAGGAATTCGAAGAGGAGATAGAGCGTTTAAGTCCCTACAAATCCGGAGAGCCGGTGGACGAGGAAGGCGAGGACGAGGAGACTGCCTCCTCTTCAAAGGGTGAGGACGTAGGTGCGTCCCGAGTGGTGGACGGGGCGTCCACTTCTGCTGTCATTCCGTGCCCGAGGCCGGTGTCTGCCGTGAAGGGAGCAGCTAAACCGAAGAGGGTGAGGAGGCCGAAGAATGGGCCGAGCCTCTCCTATCTGGACCTCACCAACATATTCCTGATCAAGCCGGAGAGCAGTGCGGCCGACTATCTTGTTGCCCAGATGTATGTGGGGCCGTTCGGGCGGGTTAGGGCACCCAGGCCGACGGACCATGTTCTACTTCCGCCACCGGGATACTTTGGAGTATACCCGATGAGTTTTGCTAAGGGGTTGAGGTTCCCCCTTCACCCTTTCATCATTGAGTATCTGGACATGGTGGGGCTTCCTCCGGCCTTGCTGACGCCGAACAGTTATTCCTTGATGGTGGGCTTTTTACTCCGGTGTGAGGAGCTGGGCTACAGGCCGACAACGGCCCTATTCATGAATTTGTACCAGATCGGCCGAGGAAGCCACAAGAACTGTGCGGCCTATGCTACTCTTCAACAGCTGCCGAAGAAGAGTAGCTTCACGGATTTGCCTACGTCCATTCATGGGTGGAAGAGCAAGTTCGTGTTTGTGTCCATTGGTGAGAGTGGCACCGAGTTCCCCTCTCTCGGCCATACCGGGAGGTTCAATCTCCATGACCCGCCGAAGAGCTCTATCTTGGATGCTCAGGTGGCGGCTTTCCTGGAAGGGGGGCCGAGGAGCGTGAAGGATTACGTTACTGAATATAAAATGACCGCCCTCGGCTTCTTCAGATACCACCTGTATGGCGATAAGGAGGATGACCTCCAACTCTGGCCGAGGATGACCACCACATTTGAAGAGGCCGACGGCCCGGATTTGGGCATTCCTGCTGAGGCCGATGGTAATTATTTCTTCGGCTTTCTGTTTTTATGTTTTTGTCCTTTGCCTTACTAATCTGTTGTGTTTTTCCTTTGTAGATTTTGCCATGGACCGTCGTTCCATAATGGCTATTGCCAAGGCCAAAGCGGCCGAGGAGTTGGCTGCCAAGGCGGCCGAGGCGGCCAGACGTGCCGCGGCCGATGGGAGCGGGGCTACTGCTGATGCGGCCCCAAAACCTGCCCCATCAAAGAAGAAGAGGCCGGCCACTGACGGCCAGAAAAAGTTGACTGATGCCGGCCTGAGCGTCTCTAAGAAGACGAAGAGGGCACCTTCCCCTTCTCCGGCTACCGAGGCCGGTACTCTGGCTGTCCCCAGAGTGGACGATAGTGGTCCTGTCGTGGACCTTACTGCTGCTGGCGATGCTGCCCCATCACTACCTCTCGTCCAGGAGCCACGGACGAAGAGGGCCGGCAAGGAGATTGTCGGTGCCACCTACCAGAAGATGGTAGAATACCCCGTCGGCGGGGGTGTCTTCGATGACGTCGTCCTTGGCCATGACGTCCTGGCACAGGCCATGCCGGCCAAAGATCGGGCTTACTTGAGGAAGCTCGGGGATGTGAATGTTTATGAGGGCGGCATGGACCTCCTCGTCCAAGTAAGTTACTGTCCTTTGTAAGTGTTGTTTTTTTTCTCGTCGTCCGTGTAAAACCATTTGCCTGACTTTTGTTTCCCTTGTTTCTGCAGAGTGCCTTCATGCTTATGGAGAGCCACAAGAGGCAATACCGAGAGATAGCTCGCTTGAAGGAGCTGGAGCAGAAGGCCGCCTCGGCCGACGAGGCGGTAGCTTGCCTGGACCGGCTCCGGGAGGATGTCAGGGCGTTGCAGGCCAGGGCCGATGAAGCCGCCGCAGCCAGGGACGATGCCCTGGCCAAGCTCGAGGAGAGCAAAAGGGAGCTCGAGGAGTCCCAAAGGGCCCTGGAGGCCGAGCGGCGCAAGAGCGAGGAGGCCGTCAAGGCGAAGGCGGAGGCCGCCGTTGTGAGGGCTGCTGACGAGGCCGTCGAGAAATTCCTGGCCGAGGGGTGGAAGGCCGATGAGAGGCTCCCCTGGTGCTACGAGGTGGTGGCCGCCAGGCTTGAGAGTTGGGGGATGAACTCCCCCGCCGGCCAGGAGTATTTCAGCCGAGAGATGTCCGTGTATTATAACCTTGGCCAGGAGCAGATGCAAAGGCTCATGTGTCGGTGGCTCTCTCGTGCTTTGAAAGCCATGAACTATACGTCTGGGTGGGCTAGACGGAACCTGAAGCTGCCGAAGCTGATGAAGGATCCAGAAGAGCAGGCAAAGCTTCCGTTGTCGGAGCGGGAGTCCCCAATTGAAAGCTCCGGCCTTGGCGAGCTGGATTACACCGAGTTTGATTTTTTGGACGATGCCACAAGTGCTGCAGCCACCGCCGGCCAGGAGGCTGAGGCCGAAGAGGGAGCAGACGAGGCCGAAGAGCCAGCCGCAGATGGAGGTGCTCCAGAGGCTTGATCGGCTACTCCTTTGTAGTTAGTTTTCATTTTTGCCCAAATGATGTAACGGCCGAAGAGCCCACCTTTGTACTGAATTCAATATATATGAAAATATTTTGCTGTCCTGAGCGGCTTTGAATTCCTTGCATGCTTGTTTGCTATTTGTTATTTTAATTCCGAAATTTGTCTAAGTGTCAAGGTCATAACTTGGGTGACCCGGGAGTGTCCGCTACGTCCGTGAGTTCGTCCACCCTGTCCGGTGGCCTGGTCGGCTCGTTTGTCGTTGCTTTACTACCATAACACTTAGGATTTTTTCAGAAAATTTCCTAAGTGTATTGGGTTCACTTGGATGCCTTCTTCCCGGTCTGGTGGCTTGGTCGGCCTGACCGTGTTGATGTAGTATCATAACACTTAGGATCCTTTCGAAAAATTTCCCAAGTGTTTTTGGGTTCTTACAGTTGCTTCCTTGTGGCCTGGTGGCCTTGTCGGCTTGGCCGGTGGTTCTTGGCTACCATAACACTTAGGATTTTTTTTCAAAAATTTCCTAAGTGTTTTGGATCCCTTTAGGTGCTTCCCTTTTCAGCCTTGACCGTGGTGTCCGCTCCGTCCGGGCCTTGGATTCATCATTTTTGACAAATGCTCTGGGAGATGTCCCAAGTGTTTGAGCCAGTGTCGTTGTCGGCCTGCATCCTTTGTGTTGTGGCCGATAAGGGCACCTTAACCTTGAGCTTTTTGAACTTAGAATTTTTCTAAGTACACATGCAGAGGTGTGGGTAGATAACGGCCTTGGAGTATACTGGTACCCGCTTCGGCTAGAGTTCCTTCATTTGAGTACTTAGATAATTTTCTAAGTATAAATGTGAGGCATTTACTTCTTTGCGGTGCCGCTGTCGGCCAAGGTCTGGCTTGTGGCCGATGAGGGTGCTGGATAAGGAACGACTTGTCCAAGGAGATGGTCCTACCTTCGTCGGCTAGCCATGGTTCCTTGTTGAGGAACCCTCTCTTTTCTCAGGATTTTTTTCTAAGTGTTTGGGAAACACTTAAACGAATTCCCAAAGAACTTTCGCTTGACCAACAGCCTTGGTTCCAGTGCCTGCGTCGGCCATCCGAGATGCTGTGGCAAGTAGAGGTTGTTTCTTGATTGCTTGATCCTTTCGCGGGTGTGATAAGTGACCGCTGCGTCCTGGTCATCCTCAGGATTGCGATGCTTTGTTTCATACCAAGCGTTGGTGCCTCAAAGGACTATGGCCGATGAAGGTCACCTCTCGCGTGCCACCCAACTGATGCAGTTAGGGTTTTATAGGCGTGTGTTTCGGCCTTGATTATTCCCTTGTAGTGTGTGGACGTGTCGTCCATGTTACCTGTCAGTGGTACTACACTTGTGTTCAACTGATATGTACTTGGCCTAGTTGGGCCTGAGTTGTGGGAATTTTATTTTTTCATTGCTCGAGGCCGCCTAGTGTGCGTGGCCGTCGGCTTCCCTCTTTTTCCCTTATATTATTTTTTTTTTCGTTTCGGGGGGTATCCTTCTTTCAGGCTTCGGCGAAGGGTGTGCTCGTCCTTCAGCCGGTTCGGACTTCGTTTATAACGTCCGTGATCTCAGGGCGGGTCCCGTCGCCTATTTATGACGCGGGCTAGACTTTTGGTTGGTTTCCAACGGATGTCGTTGCCCATCCCTGAGTTTTGGGATTTTGTCACCTCGACCATGATTTCAGGCTTGTCGTCCTGCGTTCTGGCGCGTGGACGACGCGGTGAGCTTCCCGTTTCAAGACGTGGGCCGTTTGCGGGCCCCTCGTCCTGGGGACATCGTCGGCCATACCTGAGTGTTTCACTTCTAGGCTTACGGGGCCAGGACGATGTGCTCTCTCAGCTAGGCCTGAGCCCTTCGCTGATACAAAATACGATAGAGTGCCTGAGCTTGTCGCTCGTAGGCTGCAAATGCAAGGGGCCATGTCGGCCAGACCTGAGCCTTTCGCTCTAAGGTGGCCGACGAGGGCACCTGCTAATGTTTCACTTTGAATTTCCAGAGAAAAAATCAGAACATGATTTTATTCATAAGTGGCTCGAGGCCGAGGGTGGCGTTCAATCAGTAACCCGTTAAGGGGTGAGGGCTTCGCCGTCTACACCTCCTTCGGATTACTGATAAAACTTCACCAGATGGTGTACATTCCATGTTCGTGGTACATTGGACCCATTTGGGCGTTTAAGCTTGTAGGTGCCGGGTTTGACCACGGCACTGACGATGTAGGGCCCTTCGTACTTCAATGCTAGCTTGCCACCCTCTGTCGGCTGGCTTGCTTCCCTTCGGCGGAGGAGGTAGTCCCCCACCTGAAATTCCCGGGAACGTACCTTGGCGTCATAGTATGATTTTACTTGACGCCGGTAGTTCTCTGCTCGGACGTAAGCTTGTTCACGCCTCTCATCAACCAGGTGTAGGTCAATCTTCATGTTCTCTTCGTTGGTGTCAGGCTCATATTGTTCCACCTGTCGGCTGGGGATGGCAACTTCCGTGGGCGCCTTTGCTTCAAAGCCGTAGCACAGGGCGAAAGGCGTTTCACCTGTCGCCCTCCTCGGCGTGGTTCTGTGGCACCACAGGATGTTGGGGAGCTCGTCGACCCAACTACCTCCTGCGGCCTGGAGCTTCTTCTTCAGCCCCTCCATAATTGTTCTGTTGGCGTTCTCGACCTGCCCGTTGCCCTGAGGGTAGGCAACGGAGGAGAAACGATGCTTTACCCCAAACTCCCGGAGGAGTTCTTGGAAAGGGGCTGCCTCGAATTGGGTGCCGTTGTCTGATATAATCTCCTGGGGGACGCCAAAGCGTGTGATGATGTTCTTGTAAACAAATTTTTGGAATCGGAGGAGAGTTCCATTATAGGACCGTTTGTAGAGTTTGCCATCTTCGATGGTGTAGCTTGGGGCCCTGAGTTTGGCAAGTTTGGCCCTCTCCTCGTCCGGGGGCAGCTCCCCCGTTGTGATGAAGGTGGCGATGTCGGAGATCCAGTCCTCTGGTCGCTGTTGGACGCATAAGACGGGGCTGGCATGGATACTGGACATGCTCAACTCTTCGATTTTGGCCAACTGGGAGATGTGCTCCGGGGTGTCCGAGCTGAGCTTGGAGAGGATGTCGGCTTCGGCGTTCTCGGCCCTTGGGATCTGAGTGATCTCATGGGTTTCAAACGCTTTCAGCAACTCCTCCGCCGCTTGTTTGTACTGCTTCATCCGGCCTTCCTTTGCTTCATATGATCCCTCCACCTGGCCCACTACCAGTTTGGAGTCGCACCTGATTTTGAGGTGCTTGGCCTTGAGGCCGGCGGCGAGTCTGAGACCACTGAGGAGGGCCTCATACTCGGCCTCGTTGTTGGATACCCTGAAGTTGAAGCGGATGGCATAGTATGCTCTGAATCCTTCAGGGGATATGAGGACGACGCCGCCGCCACATGATTTCGCGGCCGACGAGCCGTCAGTGAACAGGGTCCATGCATCGTCTTGTTCCGGCCCGGGGTTGGCGACAGCCGTCTCCCTTGCTGTGCACTCGATGACGAAGTCGGCCAAGGCTTGCCCTTTGATGGATGGCCTTGGCTTGATCTCAATTTGAAATTGGCTGAGGAAAATCGCCCATTTCACCATCCTAGAGGAGCTGGTGGGGCTCCTCATGAGTGCGCCGAGAGGCTGCTGGGTCAGTACATGGACGGCGTGGGCCTGGAAGTAGTGCCCCAGCTTCTTCACCGTGTGGACGATGGCCAGCACCGTCTTCTCAACGGGGGAGTACCTGAGCTCGGCCTCCTTGAGTGTCTTGCTGATGTAGAAGATGGCCTTCTGCAACCCTTCGTCCTCACGGATGAGCACGGAGCTGATGGCCGACGTGCTCACCCCTAAGTACAAGAAGAGGGTTTCGCCAGCTCTGGGCTTGGAGAGCACGGGTGGGGACGACAGGTACCTTTTCAATTCGTCAAATGCCTCCTGACACTCCGTCGTCCACTTGAAGCTGCTGGCTTTCCGCATGATCTGAAAGAAGGGGAGTGCCCTCTCGGCTGACCTGGAGAGGAACCGGTTTAAGGCCGCCAGGCGCCCCGTCAGTCATTGTACCTCCTTGACGTTGCGGGGCGGCTCCATGTTGATGATAGCCTTCGTCTTCTCCGGGTTTATCTCGATGCCTCTCCGGCTGACCATGTAACCGAGGAACTTGCCGCCCTGGACGCTGAAGGCACACTTCTTGGGGTTGAGACGGAGCCTGAACTCCTTCATTATTTCAAAGATTTCCCGGAGGTCGTCGGCGTGGGAGGTGGCCTGCCTGCTCTTGACGATCATGTCGTCGACGTACGCCTCCATCGTCCGGCCAAGGACCGCTCTGAAGATCTTGGCCACCATCCTAGTATAGGTGGCACCGGAGTTTTTGAGTCTGAAGGCCATGACGAGGTAGCAAAAGATTCCCTCTGGGGTCATGAATGCCGTCTTTTCAGCGTCATCTTCATGCATGGAGATCTGGTGGTACCCTCTGAAAGCGTCGAGGAACGACATCAACTCGCACCCCGCCGTCTCGTCCACCAGCTGATCAATGTTGGGGAGAGGGAACGGGTCCATGGGGCACGCCTTGTTCAGGTCAGTGTAGTCAACACACATTCTGAACGTCGGCGGTTTATGGGCGAGGACGACGTTGGCCAACCATGTTGGGTACTTCACCTCTTTGATGTGTTTGATTGAGAGGAGCATGGCGACCTCCCCTTTGACGAAGTCCCGCCTGTCGGCGGACAAGTAGCGCCGCTTCTGTTTGATGGGCGCGGAGGCCGGATCGACGATCAGCCGGTGAGTGATCACCTGGCGGCTGATGCCTGACATATCGTCCGGGCCCCACGCGAAGACAACGGCGTACGACCGTGGGACGAGGAGGATGGCGTCTCGTTGGTCCAGGGGGGGTTGCTTTCCGGCCCTGAGAACCCGCTCCGGCCGGGAGGTATCCAGAGGGATTTCCTCGACCTCCTCGGCCGGCTCCGCATGTGGCCTCTCGTCGTCCATGGCGACGGCGGCCGTAATGGTGTCTATCCTCTGTCCTTCCCTTTCGGTCGGCCTCGTTAGCTTGAGGTAGCAAGCTCTGGCTATCCTCTGATTTCCTCTGGCGTAGCCGATGCCGTCATTGGTGGGGAACTTCAAGCATAGGTGCTTCATGGAGATGATGGCCTCCAAGTCCTCCAGCGCCGGCCGGCCCAAGATCAGGTTGTGGGCGCACTGGAGGTTGACCACCATGAACTCCATGTCAATTTTGGCGTGGTGGGGACCGTCACCGACTTCCACGGGGAGGACTATCGTGCCCTCGGCGTCGATAGAGTCCCCGGTGAAGCCGGATAACGGGGTCTTGATCGGCTTCAGCAGAGCTCTGTCCAGCTTCAGCTGCTTGAAGGTGTCCAGGTACATCACATTGACGGAGCTCCCCGTATCGATGTAAGTACGGTGGATGATGGAGTCACCGATCTCACATTGGATGACGAGGGCGTCCCTGTGTGATTCCGTACCCGGAGGCAGATCCTTGTCGGTGAAGGTGATCGCCTCCGTTCGCTGCTTCTTTGGATGGGGGGGAACGTGGGATACCTCCCCAATGTAAAGGGATTGGGCCCATTTCTTTCTCTGAGTGGCGGAGTCCCCCCCAGTGTTCCCGCCTACGATGAGGTGGATGTGATTCTTCTTCGGTGGAGGCTCTTCGAAGTCCTAGTCGTCGCTGAGCCTACCAATCTCCCGCTTCTTCGCAGAGGGTTCGCCCCCATGTTTGCCGGTGTTTACCCAAGTGTTCTTGCGTGGGCCACCTTTGACAAACTGGGAGAGTTCCCCCTGGCGAATAAGGCGCTCGATGGCCTTCTTCAGTGTGATGCAATCGTCGGTGTTGTGCGACGAGTTCTTGTGGAACCGGCAATATGTGCCGCCCTGCTGGATGGCAAGGATCTCCTCGGCCGGCCGAGGAGCCTGCTCGATGAGGCCGTGCTTCTCGGCATAATCGAGGATGGTGCCGACCGGGTGGGTGAGGGTTACCCCCGGCCGTTCCAACCTCGGCCGCCAGTGGCGGTCTTTCTTACTCTGTCCACCAGAGCCGTGACGGCCCTGGGCACCCTGGCCGGCCGGGGACGGTCCCGGGGCCGGCGAAGGATTTGTCTTCTTGGGGGGATGGCCCCCCTCTCTCTTGTGATTATGGAGCTCGTCGGCGTCGGCATACAAGCCTCCGCGCTGGAGCGCCTTGGCGTACGACCTCGGGGGGTCGGTGATGAGGCTCCTAGCGTACGGGGAGCTGCGGAGGGCTCCCTGGTACAAGGCGAGGAGGGTGCGCTCATCGGGCCCCTCGACCTCCTCGGTCTCCCTCGTCCACCGATCGATTAATGACCAGAGGGACTCCTCGTGCTGCTGCTTGACGGAGAGGAGGTGGGTGAAATACTTCTTGGCGCGCTTCTTCCCGGCAAAGTGAGTGAGGAAGCGCTGGGCGAGATCCTGCCATGAGTCGATGCTTCCTTCCGGCAGCCCGTTGAACCACTCGTACGCTGGGCCCTCGAGAGTAGAGAGGAACCAATGGCAGAGGTATTCGTCGGACGCGTTCACCATCAGCATGTTGTTCTGGTAACGGCTGAAGTGCTCCTGGGGGTCTGATCGGCCATCGTAGGACTTGATGGCGTTCCCCCTGTACTTCTCAGGGATGGGGGCCGAGAGGACCCTGTTGGTGAAAGGGGTCCTGGTCCTGACCTGGATGATGGGGTCACCTCGCCCCTCGGTCAGCTCCCTCTCCAGGGCGCTAACTTTGTTCATGAGCGCGTTGAGGCCGGGGTCGTTGGAGGCGCCGACCGTAGGGATGTTGGCCGACTGCTTGGCCTCCATCTGAGCCAGCCTCCTTTCCAGCTGGGCGATGACCTCGTCCCGGGGGTCCCTGTCGGCCGCGGCGGCACCCGGCTGGTTCCTCAGGCGCTCGTTGTGAGCCGCGTTGATCTGGTGACGCACGTCATCCTCGTGCAACTTCCCCTTGCCCTTGTCCGGGCGGGGCTGGTCCGCTGTCCGGGACACAGACCCCAAGCTTTCCCTTGGCGAGCCAGGACGAGGATCACCAATCCGTCCCGCCATCCTCTCCGAAACCGGACGACGGCGCGTGTCACCTAGCCTATTGAAGGCAGAGGCTTTTCCACGCACTGGGGTCTGCCCGGGCCGAAGAGGGGAAGCAGGGTGGGAGTGGGACGACGCCGTGTCCTGGGGCACCACCCCCTCATCGTTGCCTATCTGGACGGCCAACGGTTGGTGCTGAGGAGGTTGAGTGACGTTCCCCCCGGTCCTTGGCAAGAGTGCGCTGAGGACGGTGGGGTTCTGAGCTAGGCTGGCGATGATGACCGACAGCGCGGCCTGGACCTGTGGATCCACGGACGGAGAGGTCGCGGCCATAGGCTGGGCCGGGGCGTGGTCCGTCTTCTCAGCTCGTTTCTTGTCCAGGCCGAGGCGGGCATCAGGGACTCCGCCGTTGAGTTGGTTGCGGAGGTCCGTCGTGAGGTTGAAGGCCTCCTGGAAGAGGTCCCCTCCGCCGACCTGGTCGGCCGTGGCGTCCTCATCGTGCTCCCTGGGCTCTTGGTCCTCAGGGATGGCTTTGCTGACGAGGTTGCGGTTTGACTTAGTTCTCCCCATGATCAGTGGTTAGCTGTGCTTGGTAGCGACGAAGGGTGCTAACTTGATTGTTCTAGCTCTCAACGAGAGCACCAAATGATAGAGTATATCTCTAGAGAGAAGTGAGAGCTAGAGAGAGAAGTGCAATAATATGCTTCAATAGAATGAATTTGTAACCCCTATAACTACTCCCAAGGGGAGTATTTATAGAGAAAATTAGGGTTGGGCTCCCAAGCCTTGGGCTTGGGAGGCCCATTTACAACTGGACCGCTACTGGGCCGAATACAAAGCCACTAATGGGCTGTACAAATGAGTAAGTATAAAATCCGATTCTGTGAGGTCTTCGTGGCCGACGAGGGCGTGGCCGACGAGGGCACGGCCGACGAGGGCACGGCCGACGAGGGCACCCGGGTTCCTTGGACTCAGGACCATAATCCGAGTTGGCCCCTTTTCGGCCGACGGGGGCGTCCTGGCCGACGAGGGCGCCACTCTGTGCCTTGTGCTTTCTGTTCTTCCGAGTATGTGGGTCCGGGGGCTCAGACCCATATACTCCATCAATATTCAAGGAAGAACATTATTAAGGAAGATGAATCCTACTATAATTAATATCAAGATCTTAACTAATTATCATCTTAGCAACACTCCCCAACATTAATATAGAGGAAGAAAATACTATTCTAACTAATGTCGAGATGTTAACTAATTGTCATCTTAGCAACACTCCCCAACATTAATATAGAGATGGTATTAAGGAAAGAACTATTATTTAATATTCAAGGAAAGAAGTTAAGAAAATAACTCACAACTTTAATAATCAACAAGCTTCAAGACCAACCCCAAGAAATGGAAGTTTAGCTCCTCATTTGGAGACTAAACATGCTATAAAAATATAAGAAATGCTATTCTAAACTGAGCTTACGAGTATGGAAGAAGGGATGATTTTTAGAGAAGAAAAAGAGTGCTATTTATAGGTGTTTTTCAACACCTTTGGCCGGGTACCCGACCGGGTCAAGTACTTACCCGACCAGGTCCGGTCAAAATCAGATAATTCACCACGTTCTGGTGATCTTCGCACACCGGGTTGTCCCCGGTCACTTCTCACCCGACCGGGTGAGGTATGGGGCCCGACCGGGTCCAGCTCTTTCCTCAGCAGTTCGGTTTTCAAATCAGACCCGACCGGGTGAAGTTTTCTACCCGGTCGGGTATTTTCTCCTGGACAGTCAAAATTCCCTTTTCTTCACTTCAACATCTTCCTTTTCAACATCCTAATTCCTAATTCCTAATTCTACTTTACAACTCACAAATGAGAACTAAAATAGAATTACAACTAAAATCACACAAATGTTTACAAACTAAATAAAACGTCAAACAATCACCATCAATCAAACATAAAAACATATAATTATGCACTACTAATTAGTGTGCATCAGTACTCCACCTTATCAATCCCAAAGGCACACTTACTCATTTTAGCAAATAGTTGATGTTGTTTCAAGATTTCAAAGACTTGCTGTAAATGAACTCTGTGTTGTTCTAAATCCGCACTGTAAACCAAAATATCATCAAAGAATATTAACACAAATTTTCTCAAGAAATCTCTGAATATGTAGTTCATAAATGCCTGAAAGGTTGCAGGTGCATTAGTCAGCCCAAAAGGCATAACTAAGAACTCAAAGTGCCCATAATGAGTCTTGAATGTTGTTTTGTAAACATCGTCTTTGTGAACCCTTATTTGGTGGTATCAAGCCCAAAGATCAATTTTGGAAAATATCTGGGCCCCAGCCAGCTCATCAATTAACTCTTCCACTACATGAATAGGAAATTTATCCTTAATAGTCTGATTATTCAATGCCCTATAATCAGTACATAATCTCTGATCACCATCCTTTCTTAAAACTAGCACCACTGGTGAAGCATAGGGTGAAGCACTAGGCTGAATAGCATCGTTATTCAACAATTCAGTCACCTTTTCTTCAATAATATCCTTTTGTTTCAAAGGATATCTATAAGGTCTTATATTTATTGGCTGAGAACCTTCCTTCAATGGAATTCTATGATAAAAAATTCCCCTGCTAGGTTGCAATCCGTGTGGTTCTTGAAAGATTTCTTTATACTGCTCCATTACTGATTTGAAACAATCTGGTGTAACATGCTTGTTTGAATCAGTAGTTATATTAATGCCAAAGTGCTTCTCCATTTGATCATCCTTATTTTCCTCTGACTGGTGCTGACATTGAATCAAACACAATTCAACCACTTGGCTTAATTGCTTCTTTGTTCCTTGAATAGCTTTTATATCACCTATCTTCTGCTCTCTCAACACCACTTGTTGTCCTTTGTATTGAAACTTCATATAGAGATCCTGAAAGTTCCAATTGATCTCCCCTAGAGTACTCAACCATTGTACCCCCAGCACCATATCATAACCTCCCAATGGAAATACCAATATGTCACCCCAGAAATGAGTGTTCTGCATCTTCCAAGTAAACTTCTTGCAAATATAATGGCATGTAGTTTGTGACCCATCAGCTGCAGCCACCACCGATGGTTCAACTTTTTCCATCTTACACCCCAACTTCTTAGCCATATTCAAGCTTAGGAAATTGTGTGTACTCCCAGAATCCACCAAAATTAACACCTTCTTTTGATTCACATATCCTGTAAGCCTCATAGTTCTGTAATCAGCATATCCATTCATAGCATGGAATGAAATCAAGGGCTCTTCCTCCTGCCTGGGATATTCATTTTCATCTTCTTTATTGACCAGCAATTCAACACTATCATCTTCTGCACTATCAGCTTTGATTTCCACCAAAAACAACTGTGTACCTTTATGGTTACACACATGATCTCTGCTATAAGGCTGATCACAGTAGTAGCATAATCCTTTAGCTCTTTTCTCAGCTCTTTCGCCAGCAGAAGCAAACTTCCTAGGCAAAGGCACATTATTAGTCTTGGGTGTATTTATCATCATCCTAGATGCCTGAACAGGATTTGGCAGCAAAGGTTTATTCAATGGTAATTTTTGTGCTACAACAGTCTTAGTTTGCATTGTAATGGCTTCAAATGTCTCCTCTTGTAACCTAGCAAACTCAATAGCTTCTGCAATATTTCTTGGATTAAAAGCCTTAACAAAGGACTTAACTGTAGGCTTCAATGCTCCTAAAAAACAGTCCAAGAAATAGCTAGCTGGCAACTTAGGATTCCTCTGTAACATGGCTGACTTCAAGCTTTCAAATTCATCAATAAATGTTTCTAACAATCCTGAATGTTTCAAGTTATTAAACTTCTCAACAACTTTATTACCAAGATTATCATGGAATCTAGCATTCAGATCGTTAGTAAACTGTTTCCATTTCAACTTCTTTTTCGAACCAATATAATGTCCAAACCAGTTAGCAGCCCTCCCTTCCATATATAGTGAAGCTAAATCAACTCGTTGGTTTTCAGGAATATTACAAAGTGAAAAGTAACTTTCGCACTTTTGAATCCAAAGTTTTGCATTCTGACCTTCGAACACCGAAAATTCAACTTTAGGGCTAAATATGAAGTTATTTGAACCAATTAAAGTAGATTTGCTACTCGAGCCATCGTCCTCCTCTTCAGACGAAGACTCCGCCTCACTTTCTGTTTCCTCTTCGGTTTCCGCTGCAGGTGAATACTTCTGATTTTTCAGTAATCCAACTACCTTCTTCATAATCTTGCTCATCATATCCATCATTACTTTGTTCTGATTTTCCAGCTTCATATCGAACTCCAAGTGTATATTCTTCACTATTTCATCCATCTCAACGTTAGAATTCCTTGTTATCACCATTCTTGTTGCTGTAAGATTCAAACTCTGAACAACTCAGATCAAGGGCTCTGATACCAATGATGCACATCAGGTTATCTGCAAAGCTTAGAAAGAGATAACGAGAACATGCATTGCAGAATTAGGACTGAATATAGAGTAGAGGAAGAAGATGATTGATATTGATATTATTTCGTTTATTCCAACATACAGAATGGCCTATATATACGGTCAAAATATGGTTCAACCGTTAACAACCTCTAACCATTCTAACTACCATGACACGTGTCTGTATTTTATTACAATGCAATGTAACTAATAATACTGAGCTGGCAATACTGAGCTGGCAGCTGAACTGTATCAGCATTCTGACAACTTTTTTTCTCCTTCATTTTCATTTTTCAAGAGCTTTAAATTCCAGGAGGTCTCAACTCTCAATCGACATAAAAATTCTGAGAAGCAACATGAGCTACGTGATTGAAGATGGAAAAGATCCTTCCCAAATCCCAAATCCCTAATCGAATTAGAAGCTCCAATCAACGAGCCCCTAATACTGAGGTAATAATCAATTTCAATTTTTCTATATGCATTTTAGGGTTTTATTTATCTAAATATTCCGATTTTGTGTATATTATGTATGATATAACACTGAATGATTGAGTCTTTTGTATCATTGAAAGAGAATGTAGTGTTAGCTATTGAATTTTTGTTCAATTACTCTATTTCATATTTATGCTCATAATATGTTCGTTGAAATACCTCAATGATTTTTTTTGTTAAAATCCAAGACTTTTACTAAAATTTTCTGTTAATTAGTTCAACATTCTAATTTTCTTGTTTATTTGGTAATTATGTTTTTGGTAGTTTATTTTTTAGTTTATTATACATGGATGAATCCATATAAATATGGTAAATGAATTATTGAAGTCAACTATACTTTGAATCAAATGTGTTACGAGATGTGTTTGGAATGAGGTTAAACATTGGTTGAATTTTAAGAAGATCTGAACACACTACTTAGGTCTGTCAAAATGTTTCTAAAGCAATAAAGGAGCAAGGCTCGTTCAATTTTGCTCGGTTAATTTTGTGTTGTTCATTGTACTTTATTTGGAAGCCAGGAATTGATTTATTTTTACTAAGAAAATGATTACTATCCATGGCCTTGTTTGCAGATTAAATTATTTGTTTATCGAATCTGATGTATCCCACAAAAATGATTGATTTATTTTATCTTGGGCATTTTCTTTTATGTTCTAGATGACTTTTGTGTACTTGGGTAGATGTTTAGTTTGCTGAGCAATGTAATGTGTTGTTTGAGATTGAAGTATATACTCTTTTATGATGTACATATCAGTACATTGATATAGGTTTATTACATGTTTGTTGAAATGCTTGGATAAAAAAATTCCATTCAATTGACTGTTTTATTTGATAAGTATCAATTGACTATTTGAACATTTTTTTTTGTTTTGCAGTTTGAACCATTGAAGGAATTTCTCTTGGTTGCAAAAGTCATTGCTAGTTGCTTCATTTCGATTTGCAGAGTTGGATAAGAGATAATTACAATGTTGTTCTATTAATTTTTGTAGTTAGTTAAATTGTAAAGTTAATGTTCTTGTAATTACAATGATAGTATAGTTGGGGTTGCTTGTGTTTTCAAAGTTTATCTTCTGTATTATGAAAATGAGTTTGAATGTTGTCAAAGAAATTAGCCTAATGCTTTTTAGCTTGAGATGATGGTTCTAAAAAAAATTGAATGTTTATGATAATTGTTCACGAACAAAATAATTAGCCTAATGCTTTTTAACAATTGACTATTTTATACACACAGATAATAACTACGCACCATATTTAAACCATGCACAGACAAGTTAAATGAACACACAAACAATTATTTTATACGCATAGACGAAATAAATGAACACATACAATATTTTAATCATGCACAGACAATATAAACAACGTCCTAATTATTTTGTTTGTGAGCTTCATAGATATTCTACTCAAAGTCCTAATAAGATAACACGTGTTCTCTTTTAACTACTTTACAATATTTTCTACACTTTCATAATTCCTATCAATTTTCTCCAAATCTAATTATTAGATTCAATGCAAATCACTAGGAATCTTGTACAATGGTTAAACACAGCAATAGCACACATTCCAGAAACTAAAACATAAACCACCATTTAAACTATCATCTTATTTTTTGGCTGATTTTAGCCTATTGAAATAGAGCAGATAAATTACGAAATAATATTGGAGAGGAAAAGATTTTCTTTGTATTTTATTGAAGGGTCAAGGCTCTATATATATAGATTACAAAGATGGAATATTCCTATATAAGATGCTATACACTAATAATATCTAGAGTATATTTCTAAAACACATTCTTATTATTAATATTATTATAATTTAATATCTTTCACATGCCTCTCATCTTCATGTCTAGCTTCTTTTGGAGCTTCCCATTGACTTCTTAGTGGCAAGGTTGTCCTTGTGACAGTAAATGACATATAAAATTATATATGCTGCTCCAATCAACACCAAAATCTGTCATATAAAGCCAAAAAATTATATTAGTACATATATACCAAAGATTATCTGTCAAGCAATGACTAACTTGCCAAGAAATGCTTATGCCACAACAGCACAACTCACTATGGCTGGACTATCCAGTCCTACTTCCACAACATTTCTCTCCACCATAGTGATAAATGAAGCTAGTTATATGATCCATTCAAATCTCTTCCTACTTAATATTCTTATAATGTCATAAAATTGTTCCTTCATTTAAAAAACTTGAATGACCCAGCTCTATCAATGTTTCACTTCAACCCTTATTGATATATGATATGCCATTTCTACACTACTTGTAACCCATTTGATAGCCAAAAGTGGCTTATTCTAATTTGCAAAATAAGCGACATACACAACTTTTGTCTTGTTTGGATGAAATGAACTTTACCAAATGATTTTCCTTTCAAAAACATTAAGAGATTCGTGCATATAAGCCAAATAATCTTACTAGAATAGTTATAATAGGTGAAAAGCTAAAACAACACCTAGGAGCCTAATCTCATCTTCAACACATTTAGGAGAGCCTGGTCTACCTATAAAGACTATAAGTGAATGCCCTTAAGGCTGGTCTTGGAGGATTTTTAGAATAATGGTGACACAAAAGGTAGCATGATGGGATAAATAACAAGGTTTTCCAAATAGTCATTGCGAAAACTCACATTCCAAAGTAACCAATTCGAAGGATTCAAATCACAGGTTACATGCTCCACCAATTTCATTCCTGAACTTGAGTGTGCTCCCAATCAAAGAGAGGTAGAGGAGCACATATTTCAAGCATCCATTATCCATAGAAACAACCTCCAAGAGGTGAGACTAGTCAAAAGTCTAGTGAAAACAAGAAAATTAGAATCTTGAACTAATTAACAATAAAAGAGTAAGAGTTTTGGATTCAAACAAAAAAACATCATTGAGTCATTTCAACAAACATTTTATGAGCATAAATGTGAAATAGAAAAATTGAACTAAAATTTCATTTACTAACACTACATTCTCTTACAACAATACAAAGCACTCAACTATTAAGTGTTATACCATACATAATATACAAAAAATCCGAAATTTTAAATAAATAAAACCCTAAAATCAGAAAAAATCAAAATAGATTATTACCTCAATATTAAGGGCAGGTTGATTGGTGTTTCTTGTTCGAGCGGATAATACAAAACATTCACTTACTCAATATTATACCATACATTATACACAAATAATCAGAAATTTTAAATAAACAAAACCCTAAAGTGTATATAGAAAAATCGAATAAATTATAACCTCAATTTACTAGTTGAGCGGAACTTCTTTTACGAGCGGACCGTTTCATCCTTGCCGTCTGCACCGATTCCAGTGGCAACCACATGGCTGATGGGAGAAACGAACAAATGAAATGGGGACGGAGGAGAAACAAGAAAGAGAGGAGAGGGCGTGAGATGGCGTAGGAGGAGGGATGTGAGAGAAGGGGTGATAAGAGAGAGTTTTGTTTGGGGTACACACTTTTTGTGTACACACTTTTTACACATGCATGTGTAAGATTTTTTTTGTTTGTACAGACAAAACGTATTTGACAAAATACGTATTTGACAAAATACGTTTTGTCTGTACAGACAAAAGAAAAACCTTACACAGACATGTGTAAAAAGTGTGTACACAAAAAAGTGTGTACCTTTAGAATTTTTCACTGCTTGAAGGAGAATTTAAAATATGTTTGACGTATGACAATTAAATATACAATTGAATTATACTTCCTCCGTTCTTAAATAAGTGCAACAGTCAATATTTCACATTTGCTGAGACACAGCTTTGACCAATAATATATAGAATTCTCTATTGGTAAAAAAAATTAAAAATCGGATTTTGAAAATTTACAATGTGACAAATTTAAAAAAAATATTAATACATCAATAAATAAAATGAAGTCAAAGTAGAATGTGTGAATAGTGTAAAATTCAACATGTTGCACTTATTTAAGAACGGGGGTAGTATGTTTGTGTATGTCTGGCCAACTAATACTAGTTTTATTATTATTAATTGATACATGTTTAATTAATACATGTTTAATTTATTATATTTCTGGTCATTTCAGGGGAAAATACAAAAACACGTGTTCTATTAAATCATTGTAACAACAAGATATACAATGCACTTACCAATTAGTTTCATGAGAAACTCATAACCTAGCAGCTAGCTTTCTATTTTCTATAAAATACTCCGCAAGTGATACTGGGTATATATATTCCTCAAATTTATAGCTGGTTCTCAAACTCCATTTACTTTCTCAAGCCTTTATAAATTGATCAATGAAGTCAAATCACATTGTAATGAGATGTTTAATTAATTGAAATATAAAAACTGTTTTTCTTTAAAGCATTCTTTATGTGTGTGTTTTATGTATACGTGTGTCTATAAAGAAATTAAAGCTCTATTGATGCAATTCGTATTCAACTTTGATTTTCAGACACACGATTACATGAGAAATAAAACTTACATAAGAACTAGAAATATAAGACAGAAATCCCAGTGGTTGTAGGGTTGAAATTTTTCGTCGTCCCTATCAATGTGGGATTGGAGCGGCAGATTATACTGATTCTAAGTGTTCTAACGCTTAGGATCGCAACTACGTCAAAGGAGATAGCGTTGGCGGATGAACGAAGTGCGGCTGAGAGGTTGTATCGAGACTGGATCGTGAAGCCTTGGTCAGCCATTTCGGCGGTGGTGGAGTTAGTATTCACCCATATTGTAAGAGTTCGTCCTCCTCTGGAACCACCTCCACACCAGGGAATGCTTTGTGGAAAGATTTTATTTCAGTATTATATTCTCTTTACTAGCAATTGTTTTCGTTTCAGTCCGAGTAGAATTGGTTTGAATTTTTGGAGTTCTTTTGATAGACATAGTTTCGGTTCCATTCGATTTAGGCTTAAATTTGCCCGTTTCAGGTTTAGCGAGTCATGTTGTTTTGTATGAGGTGGCTGTCTCTAAGTCTACTCCTAGGATTCACGATTGGATCTGTAATTTCTGTCTAAAGATTTTCTTGTATGTGTTCTTGATTTTAATATAACGGCCGCTCTTGTATGATAAAAAAGAAGGGAAATTACCCAAAATAGGAGCAAATGATACTTGGAATTCCAAAAATAGAACTAGTATGTTTTTCTTCTCGAAAAAGGAGTTATTACTGTCATCTATGAAAAATATTGCCATGATTGAAAAATAATGTCATTAATTATAATAAATACTGTCATATTAAATGCACTGTACTGCAACTATTTGGCAGTCACGACTACAAGATGACAGTAGTCGTGAATAAAAACAAAGTAATCATATTTTTGAATTTCAAACTTTATTTACTCCTATTTTGGGAAATCTCGCGAAAAAGAACTACAAATATAAAACTATATGAAGTGCTAAACTAATCTATCAATTACAAGATGGATCAACTAAAGAGCGAATGTAGAAAGAGATGAAGGCGGTAAATAAGGATAATGAGCTATAAAATCACGATCATGGATGAGTGCATCCCACTCGGTGATAACTGGACGTCCATGATATGGTAGGGATTGGACGGCTTTGGTGTCCAGGTCGTAAAGAAATACCCTCCCTTCATTTTCCATCCGGATTAGGGCAACCGGAGTCTTCTTATTATTCACAGGAACCAAGCCATTCCAAAATATCTCCGCTCTCCGCCCTATCCAGCTAGATGAAGACAGTAAGGCCGTGTTATTCCCCCGGAGCGATTCAACGGTGATATTGTACACTGAAACCCACTCTTGACTGCCTTTTGGGAGCATGAAAACTCTCATGGATTCTCTAAAAACAAGGCCGAACCATAAAACGTCACCATTTTCAATGGGTGATCTTGTAAGAGCACCGGAGCAGACTGAGCCGTTATTTCCAAATCCATCGTAGCTCCGGTAATCTAAGACCGCCGGGGCTTCACCGTGGGGGCGGTAAAGTGCTAGCGTTAATGTGCCCGTATTGCTCGAGTAATCGTACCAGTGGAAAACACCATTCATCACTAAAGGATGACGTCGGAACACAGTATGGAACATAATGTCAGCGGCGGCGGCGGCGGCGATCGCCGGCAGTCTGGCTGCGACCCAGACCCTTGTCTCGGAAGAGTAAGTCACAATCGGGAAAGTAGCCTTTTCGCTTTCGCTGAGGACAGGACAATCAGTTAGGACGACGATGTACTTGGCTGACAGTTGGCTTTTGTTCTCTTCGCACATCAACCCGACGGATCTTTCTGAACGCCAGGACGGCGGCTGCGGCGGCGGCGGCAAGGAGACCGACCTTTTTGTAACAGGGTTCAAAACGAGGTACTCGTACTCGTGCTGGTCATACCGACGAGATTTGCATAGAATCAAACCGTTGGAGCTATTTATGAATCTGACTGGTTCTGGAGACATGCCGCTGACTTCAAGATCTAGAGAATGGTATTCAACCAATTTCTTGCGCTCCTTTGGTTGGGAGAAACTGCAGGGGCAATTCATATCTTTGGATAATGATAACAAACCTACACCGTCCGGCCGCCGTTGCCGGCTGTCGTATTTCTTGATGAAATAGGGATGAGAAATCAACTCGTTCCATGATTTTGATACGGCCCGGAATCTGTAAACCGATTTCGGCGGCAGACAGACTAGAATTTCTGCAAGTATTTGATCATTCATGTCTTAAACAGGGGATGTTAGAAAATACGTGGTATGTATGATGTTAATTACTGTAATAGTTAGTCGTGTATATATAAGGGCAGTGAAGATAGCTTCCGAAGATGATATAACCTTCCAAATATACCTAACTCCTTATGCTAGGAGGAAAGAATTTTACATTCGTAATTTCTGGTTAAAATAATGACAGATACGGAGTAATAATAATAATAATAATAATAATAATAATAATAATAATGACAAAGTTAAAATTAATGGAATATATTAGGAGTGTGAGGAAACTAGAAGTTTCACACTACTAGGCTTTTAAACATGTCATTTTTTTTCAAACTTAGCAGATTACTCCTATTCAAGAAATAAAAAACATGATATCCTATTCTGGAATTTCAAAGCGTTTTTACTCCTATTTTGGGCAATTTCTATTTATCTTAGGATGTTTTTACTTGGACCGTTTTAAGTCCCAAAGCAGGCGAGACTTAAAAAGATCAAACCAGATCAACTCAGATTTCCATAGTTATAAAATACACAGAGACCTGACTTTATCAGACCAGACCAACAAATTTCAGTCCAAGTAAAAACATTCTTAGTCAATACAATTTTAATTTATAATCTGATTTAATATGTCAAAATTTTATTTTGTCCAAATTTAAATTTTGCGACTTTATTAAACTCTCAAAGTAGTTTCTTAAAACTGATTTAAATATCCACAAACATGATTAAACTTTATTGTTATTTAATCTTATATTTCGCAAATTGCAACTCAATTCAGGGCGAAAAAAGTCATAATTGAGTAATTATAATTGTATTCAATTTTACAATGTAATGATAATGACTGTATACTCTTCGTAATTCTGATTGTATTTTTGTTCATATAATTTATTCCAGCAATATTTAAGGATAACCATTATTTTCCTAGAAATTGTTCTAAATAGGAACAAAAACGTTTTGAAATTCTAAAATAGGAGTGTTGGGATATTGATCCAGAGGCCCAATACCCGGATAAAAAAGGCCCAGGATACCCGGCCCAAAACAGCGGGTCCTTTACTCTATGAAGAGCAGGCCCAGTGAAGAATCCATATCGAACGGGGTTCGGTCCAAGTAAAGGCCGGCCCAGAAAGAAGATATACCGAACGGAGTTCGGACCATATATCATACTTTGGCCAATTTGGCAGCGTCTCCAGCATGGTCCAACATCCCGTTCGAGCGACGGACAACCAGCAAGTGGTCAGGTGCAATTAATGCCAGATTGTGACATCAGCAAGTGGAAACATGGGTGATCAAGTCGGTGGAACAACGGTCAATCAGCATAGAGCAGCCCATGCTCTCCATTAGTATAAATAGAAGGTTTAATATCATTGTAAGGGTTAGCATTTCAATACTCAAGCTCTAGAATAGCATTATTACTCTTGTTTCCTGTATTAAAGCACTGTTCCGACCTACCGATCGGGAAGTTTCCTTGTAATCAGACAGGTTAATTAATACAAGTGGGCTTTTGGGTATTATTGAATTCGTATTTTATATTTTATTAGACACTTTGATTCTGGTCCATTCCTGATATATCCAAAGTTCGTGTTGGGCTTTTGGATCTACGGGACTTACCTTCAACAAGGAGTATCATGTTTTTTATTCCCTGAATAGGAGTAATCTGCCAAGTTTGGAAAAAATGCCATGTTTTAATGCGTAGTAATGCCAAACTTCGCAGAAAATTACTCATATTCAAGGAATAAAAAACATGATATTTCTATTTAGGAATTTCAAAACTTTTTTACTCCTATTTAGGGAATTCTCTCTATATTTCCTCAATTTTTATATACATGTGGGCATCGATAATTAGTGGACCATTTGTTCATAAATCAATTGGGCCTTCGAGATAACCATGATGGCTTGTTATTGTCATTGAGACTATTAGTCGTATGATTAGGCAACTCGATCAAGATTGTATTTTTTTGAAAGGATCAAGATTCTATTTAGAACTCGGGTTATTATTATTATTATTATTATTATTATTATTATTATTATTATTATTATTATTCCTATTAGAACACTTCTAAACAGATCATAAATAGCTGTTCTTTCCGAATATGATCAGGAAACAGGAAACTCTTTATCCTTCAAGAGGCCACCGGAATGATAATTATGGATTTTTTATAAGTTGTATAGCTGCATCAGGGCTTGTTTGTTCGGGAACTTTGGGTTGGAAACAAGCTTAGGGAAGTTATTAATGGAATTGAAAGAATATTAAGTTTGAATTCTACAATTTAGCGTTAAGACCCGGAGTTGTATATCTAGAAGGACTGAAGGAGTACCCCAAAGTCTAATAGTGTTTAATTGTTTTATAGTTTTTTGGTGTGGGACAAATATAATACATACTTTAGATATTTTTTTGGACCAGATTTGTACATTAAATAGTTCAGAAGAAATTAAAGAAATGCTATCGTATTATATATACTATCGTACTACGTATATAAAGAAGTGAAGTTAAGCTAGTGGCTAATAAATTGGGAATGAAGTAATAATGAATTAAATTAGAATAAGTAAGGATGAATATAGTAAAAATGAATTAGAATCATACAATTATTATTACTAAATATTTCCTCCGTCCCGTAAATAAGTTCTCATTTTCAGTTTACGATGTTTGACTGACGATAGAGCAAATCGATATGTATCAATACTCAGATCATTTTTAGTAAATAAAATTTACATATTCATAAAGTACATTAAAATTTCTATAGAGTCTCAAAAAGCAAATAAAAGTTGGATATATGAAATAAAAGATTAAGAGTGATTTAATTTGAACAAAAACTTCATTTTGGGACACGGGTAGTATATATTGTATGCATAACATAAAATTAGTGAAACCGGTGAAAATAAAAATGTAACATGACAAAGAGAGTAATTAATTACTCCGTAGGATTTAGCATATGCATCGATCCATCATTTTGCTTTTTCTAAAGCATTTGGTAATGTTTCCTCCATCCCAAATTGATTTATTAAGTTTTTTTTTGTGAATAATGTTCTTTTAAAATTTGATTTTATTTACTTATGTAGGGTATTGATTTTTTATCATATTACGATTTGGACTTTGAATAGATGCTTTGTAGAACCTCCAATATAATTTCAAAATATGTAAGTTTTAATTATTAAATTGAAATTAATTTAACTATATAGAAGAACCATTTAACTCATCATCGGCCAACTTTAGAAATCACAAATTGCATGTAAATAACAATCAAATTTGAGAATATGCATAAATGTTGTCATTAATTATTAGAATTGTCGTCAATTATTGCGGTAATCCCATGCCAATTCATGAAGGGATCATCCCAAAGCAACCATACATGGGTTAACTACAACATTCATCTTGTCGTCAATTTGATTTTTCATTTTGTATCTTTTCACTTTTAATTGTTTTTTATTTTGCGTTGTTATAGTAATTGCACATTTATGTTGCAATCCCGTATTTTCTTAGTTAGTTGTAATTTATTTAGATTAGGTTGTTCTGAGCAAGAATGAATTGAGGGTCAACCAAAAGATCATAAATGAACCCCAAAAGAGCAAAGAATGTGCAAGAAGACAAAACAAAAGAAGAAAATCCTGATTAGATCATATACCCGATCGGATATGGACTTGACTCGACTATCAAATCGAATCTGGAGAACAATTAAACGTGCATGGATATTTTTATCAAGAATTACTATTAGACCCGATCGAATGTACCGACATACCTGATCTAGTATGATATCATTTCTTCCTTTAGAAGTACCCGAGCCAATATGTCTCGAGGGTATTTATGATTCACTGTGAGATGAGGGATAAAGGGCAAATAATATCATATCACACTTCTTTGATCGAATGGAACTTCTTTTCTGAAAAAGAAATGACAATAAAACTTTAGGATATTTTGTAAATGACAAGAAACTTCTTTAATTTCTTTTTAAAATTTATGCTATAATTTGACGTTTGGCAAGATGCGAAATAATTACTTTTCAATACGATTATATGAAATATATGGATGTATAGACTTTGCATCGTTTTATTTAATTACTTAGTATTATATATTGTTGGATTTGATTACTTAATGGTAATATAATTGCCATGCACTTGATTTAAATTAAACATTTCACATTAAATATTTTTATTATGTAGGGGATTGTAGAATATCTTGCATGCTTTTATAAGCTATTATGCTTATATAAGAGCTTTGCGTGTAATTTAAAGATAAACTACACACCTAACTGGATGCTTTTTATTTTTATTTTATATGTCAAGTGATTATTTCTCAAAATTTTACATGTAATCGTTTTTTGTGCAAAGATTTCACGTGCAAATTACCAAATGAGCCGTAAATGAGTATGGACTCTAGAAGCAAATTAAATTTTAAAATTTATTTTATCATATATGTAATTTTTTCTCTTGAATTGCAATTGTATGATAATCAAAATACAAAATTTTTGTTTCATAAGGTAAGTGGATGATTAAATGCTCACTCACATCAAAGAATCTCGGCGGAAGAATTTTTCCCATGTTGCAAAGAAGTACAACGACAGTCCTTTCTAATCGTCGAAGAATTTCGACATCCACAACTCGTGTGCATAGAGTTTGAAAAAATTGACTTAATTCAACAACTAACTGCCACACTGTACCGGGTAGAATGTCCCGAAATGCAATTCGAATTAGGCGTTGCATGAAAACATGACAATCGTGGCTCTTCATGTGTATTAAACTTAAACCATCTGCACTAATGCATCTTCGAAAATTTGATGTGTACCCATCCGGGAATCTTATTGAAGCAACCCAAGCTAGGATGATCTTTTTTTGGGCAGTGGTTACAGTGTACACAACCTTACTGATTTTGCCAACGTAATCCATTGGAACTCCAATACCAGGCCGATCACAATACAATGCAACATCTTTTCTAGCTTTCAAATTGTCTTTTGTTCTTTCTTTGTCGTTCATTAGAGTATAAAATAAAATGTCAAACACATTCTTTTCAATGTGCATAACATCTAAATTATGTCTAACTAATAAACTTCCCCAATATGGAAGTTGCCAAAATATGCTCTTTTTTGTCCATTTGTGATCAATGCCATAACCAGGGGGTAGTTCATTGGGATCCTGAATAGCGGTTGGTATCATAGCTACACGAGAAAATAGTTGAAGGCCAGTCAATCTAGATGGACGACGACTAAGTTCTTCTTTTCCCATTTTAAATGAATGAATGTCCCTACGAGGTAAGTATCGACCAAATAGTTCTAACCACCTATTTACTTCATCCTGAGGAACACTAAAATCAGATTTTATACTTATTACCTCAGTAACGAACTGTAATTGAGAGCCTTCTAGACATCCTTCATACAAAGGTTGATCTGCAGCCTGTAGAACATTATGGAATTGGTCCGCCAAATATGATACTTCATTTACATTTGGTGATCCATCAATGTAAGTATCATCTGTGGTTTCCGGAATAGAGTTTGTGGTAGATGGTTGCTCCACATATCCTGCAAAACTATCTCCAAGCATTCTTTCATCCCACGGTATGTCTTCATGAGTTCCAAAAACTGAAGATATATTGACCGAATCATTATGACCTTCTTGAGAGACAATTTGTGGTGATTCAAATTGTACCGTTTCACCATGAGAGGTCCAAATACTATAACCAGCAATGAATCCATGTCGATATAGATGAAGCTTCACAGTTTCAACATCATGGAAACGTCGATTAGTGCATTTTCGACATGGACATCGAATTTCTTCTCCACTCATATATTCATGATGAACAACAGCGAATTCAATAAAACTCTTTACACCGCTAATAAATTTATCAGAAACATTTTTTGTTAATGGATTGCATCGCTCATACATCCAACTTCTGTCTGATCTAAACATTTTCGACAGATGTATTTGTTCATATGGAAGGTAGCTTATAAAGATATATGGCGAATGTTTTTGACGGAATAGCTACGAATTATAAAACAACCAAATGAGGTTGCGACGAATTACGGACGGCTCACCGACGGAATATTTCCAGCCATTTCAGTGACGGAAAAGCGACGGTAGGTTCAAAAATCCGTCGGTATTCCGTCGGTAATTACCGACGGTTTTTTCCGTCGGAAAGCATCCGTCGCTATTTCACAATGTTTTTGTAGTGTCTTGAATTTTGTAATAATCAAAATAAGTGATATTGAAATTACTTTTACAACTAAATTGATTGAAATTGCAATAAATGACATTTTTAGTTGTGTTTTCTTAATTTTTTATTTTATTAATATATAATATTTTAAATATAATTTCTCCATAATTTAACAAGATTGAGCCATTCCATAGCTAAAGTAAATATATACTTTGAATGTAATTTAACTCATTTGATCCTGCATAAAATATTCAACGTCGTATGATTTCGTTTGACCATATTTAACTTTTTATAGCTAAAGTAAATACTTTGAGTACAAATTATAAAAACTATCTTCAATCGTAATATGATTTTAAAGACAAGTTCAAGTACTACGTACGTATACTTTTACCGTTTGAATGTAATGAATTTGCATGTGAAGTTTAAATCGATCAAAATAATTCTAACTTAAACAATTAAATCTCCTAAATTATGATTTTTTTTGTACAAGGGGCTTGTCCTTAAATAAAATATTCCTTTCTAATAAGGGGCTTTTCCTTAAATATAACTAATAATTAAACTAAAATCCAAAAAGTAATTATTTTTATGTATAGATTAAATTATTAAAATGTACTATACGTGTTTAAAAGCTAATAAAATGGGAAGTCATAGAGCCCGTTTGGTAACACTGACATTTGTTGAATCAACTAATTCTGCTAAAATTTATGAGGTTCCAGTTGAAGTGTCTGGATTGACTAACTCTGCTTATTTATGATAAAATTATACTTGTATTAAAAATATGTTTTATTAATAAAATAAAGAAAAAAATATATAAAATTAGATAAAATGACCTCTACAGTAACTTACTAACTTTGGTCAATCCAGGCAGAAAAGTAATTTCTATGTTACTTAATTTGATTATTGCACAACTCAACGTGTACGTGAAATCAAAAGTTACGAGTTTGGTGAAAAAGTTAACGATAAGTCTAATAAGCCGAAAAATAGAATCGCTAAACGAGCTCATAATATTACTAATGTTTAGTATGTCACTCACAATCTTTATTATGTCATTGTTACTCGATTAGTTTATTTTCCGATGACTTTTTCTAGCAAAATTCAGGAAAAAATCAAGCAATTTTCACTGCATAAAGTGGGGCGATTGTTTCTGGTGGTAGGCGGTTGTTTCCTAAGGGTAGCAAGGGTAGCAAGGTGGGGAGGGCTGTCAGGTGAGTAATTAGGTAGGAATTGGAATTAAAGGAAGTAGAATTAATTATCAAAATAGGACTAAAAGTCACTCACTTTGTACAAATAGGATCAAAAAATAAACTATGTTTTCATAGGACTACATTTGTGTGTTTTGGGTAAATATACCCTTTTAACTATTGAAATGTTTTAATTCATAATAAAATAATAAAAAATAATAATAATTCATAAAAAATACTAAAAAAATAATAAAAATATTTCGATAATAAAAAATCAATTATTTTTTTTTTCAAAAAATTAAAAAATTTTAAAAAAAAAATTAAAAGAAAATTAAAAACTCAAAAAAAGAAAAAAAAATCGCCGTCCCCTCTGCCGCCTCAGCACCACCACCTCCAGTCACCAGGGGGGAAATGCCAAGTTCATTACGAATGTTGGCGTTCGCAAAGAGAAATATGTCACTTTTTTGGCATTTTCAGAAAAAAATGGCAGTTTTTAGGAAAAATTGTATTTTTTTTTCACCGGCCGGAGGTGGTGGTGCAGGGAGGTAGTGCAGACGGTGGGAAAGACATCCATATTTTATTTAATTTTTTTATTATTTTTTTAAAAAAGAATTATTAAAAAAAATGAATTTTTTATTTTATAAATATTTTATAAATTTTTTAATTATTTTTCTATGAATTTTTGAATTTTTTTCGAATTTATCATGAATTAAACATTTAATTATGACTTTTGACTATTTTTAACTCATATTTAATGGAAGGGTAAGAATGGAATGAAAAAATAGGTATATTTCCGATAAGACTCATATGTTCCTATTTTGGAATAAAAAACATAGCAAGTCCTACTTTGAGTTTTTGACATAATTTTAGTCCTATTTGAAGTAATTTCTAAAAGAAATATAAAGATCAATCATATTATTTGAAAGATGAGAACTAATCATATTTTTGTCTTTCAAAAATACAAAGATAATATCCTTGCATTACTTATTTTAACAGATTCAATGGTAAAAAAATAGCTTTAATCTTACTTGTTTTATCAAACTAGCTCCTCCAATGCAAAAACTACCAAACACACACGAAAACACCCTTCTAATTTACAGCAGCTTACTGTTCAATAACTCCTCTATCGGTCTCAAAATATCAAGGGAAACTGAGAGGGAGGGCATATGACTCTTTTTTTAAATCTTTAAATGGGGAATATAGAACACAAAGTGAAATTTGTGGAGTAATTTGCTTTTCTTTCCAACAAAAAAGCAAAGCGCTTCAAACTGTCGGGCATCAAAGTGTCTCGCCCGATTTATTCCTCTCTTCCCTCCAAATACAAACCTTCCCCTTTCTCGGGCCTCGCGAATGCTCACTGATTTCTCACTTTTTCTCTTTCTAGCTTTCTCCCTCTACGAACCAAAAACAAAAGCCACAAAAAACACCCACTGCACAGTGACACTCACCATATCTTGTTTGCTTCCGTTATGGTATTTTTTGAGCGGTTTCACGAGTCTTGACACATATCTCAGCTTCTGAAGAACCAAAATTTCACAATCCCTTCCTGAGCTCTGTTTGCTACAAGTTGAAGGGCGACTTATACAGTCATTTGTCAGTGGGGCTTAAGAAAATCTTGCAGAAATGGAGGAAGCATCATCTTCGGCGCCTGCTTCAGCTTCAACCTCCACTTCTGCTAAGGTTCGGTTGGTACGTTGCCCAAAATGTGAAAATCTTCTCCCTGAGCTGCCTGATTTCTCCGTCTACCAATGCGGTGGCTGTGGTGCCGTTCTCAGAGGTGCCCACCGGTCTTTAACCTAGTTGCTACATTTATTTTCTTCTAATTTCTGTTTCTGGGTAGCAAAGTTGCATTTTTTTGTCAAGGGTGTAGTAAAGTTTCAATTTTTCTCAGTTTCCTCGAATAGAGCATGAAAGTAGTGAATTTTTGGAGCTGAATTTCTCTTATTTTGAGCATCACGATTTTGTTAATGATTTTCTTATGGTCTGATTAGTGCTTTTTTTTGGATGTTGCAGCTAAGAAGCAGAGAACCATGGAGGATGGACTGCCAGAGATTTCTGATGTAGAAAATGGTAGAACAGTTTCTAGTAAAGAGGTTATTGCTATGGGTTCAGGGAATGTTTGTGAATCTGAGGTGAAGCATAGTGGGCATGAAACCGGCAAGATGAAGGCTTTGCATAGTAATTCCTCATTGGGATCCATAGAAGCTTCCCGTAGAGACCATGAACCCATTTCAGTTCATAAGAGGCATGATTTGTGTAGAGGAGAGAATAATGTTTACCATGAAGAAGAGAACAATTTTTCTAAAAGTGAGCTTGATAATCAGGTCTTTCAAGATGATGGTCGCTGTGTGGGGTTAGGAGTTCCTCAATGTGCTGGGAATGAACCCAAACAGACCATACCTTCAGCAGAGTCGTTTAGTTCTGGGCCTGTGATTGACAGTAGAGGTGGGGAAAGGAAAAAATTTAAGGATTCATATGGAGATGCCAGACAAGCAGCAAGGCAGGTTAGGTTTATGGATTGTCCATATTCAGACGAAGGGCCTTCTTCGAAATACGGAATGGGTTCATATTATGGTGCTAATGAGCGTAGGAGATACTATGATGGTTTAGATGGGTTTTCCAAAGTTGCAACTCTTGAGAATGATCGAGCTGAGCTCCTCAGAAAGATCGATGAACTGAAGGACCAACTTAGCCGGACTTGTGATATATCAGAGAAGCCCAAGGAAAGAATTGTTTCTGAAGGAAGAACAGCTCCAGCTCCAATTCCAACTCCATCAGATCCTTATAGTAGGCACAACATGTTTATGCAAGGCTCATTTGGTGCGAATAAGCATTCCCTTGGACGAGATCACCGGGTGGGCTTTCCATACATATATGATGATCGAGTGAGTGGTCCTTATAATGGCAGACACTGTTCAATGATGCAAGATGCTTACCTTCCAATGCACTTTAGTAATGGAACTCTAGGTTATGAAAATGCATACATGGATGAAATAATCAAAATGCCTCCCCATCAGCCATATCTCAGTCCATCGGATTTAACTTCGGATCTCACTAGGCCATATCCACCACATGAGAGCCGTTTTCACCATCCCGCTTGCTCTTGCTTCAACTGTTTCAACCACAACATGGAACCACCTCCTGTGATCCAACAATCTGCTTTTAGAAGCCGAAGGTCACGAAATGACCCTGCCAATCCTGTTATGTGTCATTCTTCTGCACATGGTTACACTTCTGAAGGCTCCTCATCCAGTCATCCTAATGCAAAATGGCTGACTAGAAGCTCAAGTGATTTGAGTCGGAAAAATTGTACTGTTGGTCTTCAGCGCCATCCAAGGAAGGTATTTGTTGGCCATGGCAGTGGGAAGGTGTGCAGAACAGTTGCAGGTGGGGCCCCTTTTATATCGTGCTACAACTGCTTTGAGCTGCTGAAACTACCACAAAAGGATAGAATGGTGGCCAAAGACCAGAACAAAATAAGATGTGGGACATGTTCTTCCATCATCGCGTTTGAACTTAGTAGCAAGGGCATTGCCTTGTCTGCTCCTCAGATTAAACAAGTGCAAGTCAATGAATCCATTGATATGCCACCTCACAAGAGACTTCATAGTTCTAGTGGTTTCATTAGCCCCTGCTCTGATGATTATGATGAACATCATAACTTCAAGTATGAGTTCCATGACACCTTCCGTGAATCTGGAAAGAGGCAAGAGGTTCACTCTTTGTCATCTAGTTTCTCTGAACATGAGAAAAGCCCTAGGGTTGGTAATGTGAGGAAAGATTGTTCTCGATCTGCTGAGCTGCACATTAAAGATGATGCGTCTCCAGTACTTCCAGATTCACCTCTACATCATGACCATCTTTCTTCAGATGATGCGGCTGATATATGTAGTAGGGGAACTAAAATTGAATCTGCAGATGAAAAGATTATTGATGGGTGGACCTATCGTCAGAATTCTGTGAAAGATGCTTGTGTGGCAACTGAGATAGACATTTCAATGCCTCAAGAATCCACTGAAGTTGCTAAGGAAGATCGGCAGAATGGTAAAAGGGGAAGCGAATCCTTCATTGTAGGTATACTTAAAAGGGGATTTGGAGAATTGGCAAGGTCGGGTCAGCATTCCGAAAACAGGAGATTGAATGTGTTTGTGAATGGGAAACTTATATCAGGTCGTGTCCTTAAAAAGGCGGAAAAGTTAGCAGGACCTATTCAGCCTGGAGATTACTGGTGAGCATCTAAACTACTGCAGTTTTGTTTAAGTCCAGCATCTCCTGATTCTATTATTACTGTGCATCAAAGTTGCAAAGGATAAATACGATAGCTTAAAATTTCATTTCTAGTGTATTTGCTCTTCATAATAGTAGATACCAGCCTCCAATACTCCCATTTTGGCCCTTGTGACAGTTCCTTAAGCATTGCTTTGTCAGTGAACCAGGGTCATGCCTTGTATGAATTGTCTTATTAGCTATCTACATGTAATTCAGTACTCAAACCAACTTCTTTTTATTCCTATTTTTGAATCAGGTATGATCACAGGGCAGGATTTTGGGGCGTGATGGGCCATCCATGCCTAGGAATCACTATGGTGAGAACTATTAGCTTCGTGTGTGTATATATGTGTGTTTGATGGGTGTATAAAACAGTGCTATTCCTGTCACACACCTGCCTGATAGAATTTATCAGGTTAATGTCTATTTTGGTTATTACATCACTTCAATGGTTCTATTTTTTTCCTCAGCTGACGGACAAGATTAATTCAAATGGAGTTATTTTCGTTAAAACTAAATTTTTTAAGATAATCTAACGTTTGAAATCATCAATACTTGATGTAAATTTATCAAAAAATCTGGGCCGTTGGGTTCATTTTTGGATATTCTCTTTGGGCGCGTGTGATGTGATCTCATATATCTCTCAATGTATTTAACATTTGGTTTATTATATCATAAAATATTGATGAGGGAAGCACATTACTTCCTTGTAGCCAAATATAGAAGAGTTTAATTATGCTATGCCAAAAAATTGTGCTGCTGGAAGCACGGGTGTGATAGTGAATGGGCGTGAGCTTCATGAGAAGGATATGGATCTACTTGTTAGGAGAGGTCTACCACTTACAAGAAACAAGTCGTATCTAATTGAGATGTCAGGAAGAGTTTTTGATGTTCAAACTGGTGAAGAGCTTGATGGCCTTGGCAAACTTGCCCCAACGTAAGTTATTCATGTTTCCGGCATGTATGAGGAGTAGACTATACAAGATGTTGTCTTTGTCTCTTTAAGTGAGCTTTCATATAAGCAAACTGCTAACTCTTGCCATTATTTTACAGAGTTGAAAGAGCAGGGCATGGATTTGGAATGAGAGTCCCAAAATCACTTGTAGAGGAGTCACATTAGGGTATGATCTTCACTTTGCAGCTGTTTGGCAATACAGTTGTATTTTGATGCACAATAAGAATAAAAAAAATAAAAAATTGATCTTGGACATTTATTTTAATGTTATGTAAGTGCTGAATGTTGCACATAAGTGGCTGAAATGCTTGGCAAATTCAAAATTTACCTGGAGGTTGATGTGAAGATGGCAAATGTTATGATGCTTAGTGAAGTTACTAATTTTGAATTAAGCAGGACTAGTTAACAAGTTCACACACTAACTGGTTATTGCATCATATGAGTAATTTTTTTATAGAAGATATTTAATGTAGCTGATTGACTGGGATTAATTGAGTAGGTGCTCGTAGTCAAGTGGTAGACTCGAAACGAGGCTTCCCGGTATCATGGCATACCATCTCTCTACACGCCTTCTCGGCAGATAGTGTTTGGGGTGAGCGAATTCACCTTTTGGAACAAGTTTTTAATAGAGAAATGCTTCAATGAGATTGTTTGAAAGCAAAGTTACAAGAGGAAATAATATTTTTTGTTATCCCAAACTAGATTGTATTGTTGTTGTACTGAGTATGTATGAGTTTAAAAACAAAATAGTTGCAAAAGTATCCTTCACTTTCATTCAAAAACAAGTATCCTTCACTTGATAAAAACTGTGTTAATTTATTGTCTTAATTTATTGTCAATTTGTCATGCTACAAATTAGGGGTGGACTTGGGTCCGGGCCGGGTCCGGGTCGGGCCTAGGCCCGGGCGGGCCGGCGGTTCAGGAATGGTAGACCCGGGACCGGCCTGGGTAGCCACCGGGTCCGGTCCGGGTCCGAGCTGGGCCGGGCCGGGCTTCCGGTTTGGTTTTTTTTTGCTTTCCTAACACCCCCCTCACCCCCCCACCACCACCACCCTCCCAAACCCCCCCACCCAACCCCTCCTAACCATCAACCCCAACCCGGCTGGAACCCCAAAAAATGAAACAAAAATCAATTTGGCCCGGACCCGGACCCGACCCGGCCGGGCCGGTTCGCCAAAAGTGAGACCCGAGCCCGGACCCGCACTACCCACCGGGCCTAGGCCCGACTAGGGATGGACCGGTTCCGGTTCGGGCCTGGCCGGGGCTCGGTTCATGAAGGGGAGGCCCGGAACCGGCTCGGGTAACCCTCGGGTCCGGGCCGGGCTGGGCCTCGATTCTATTTTTTTTTTGGCTTTTCCTAGTTAACCCCCAACCCTCCCCCTCACCCCCAAACCAACCCTAACCACCTCAAATGGCCAAAATACCCAGCCCAACCCAAAAACTTAAAAAAAATCAAAAAAAAAATGCCCGGCCCGAACCGGCCGGGCCGGTTCACCTTTTGAAGAGCCCGAGCCCGAACCGCCATTCCACTGGTTCACCGGGCCGGTTCGGGCCCGCACAGTAGTGGGCCGGTCCGGTTCCGGTCCGGTTGGCCCGGCCCGAGTCCACTCCTAGGCTCGACCCGGACCCGGACCTGAGAACCGGGCCGGTCCCGGTCCCGCACAGTAGCGGGCCGGGCCGGTCCACGGGCTGGGTGGCCCGACCCGAGTCCAACCATACTACAAATACTAAAAAAAGAACTTGCAAATTTCCGCAAAGAGAATGTTGTTTTTCCACACATCACATTATATGTCATTAATGAGCGTATGGATGCATTTTCCCGATTCGTAAGATGAGTCTTCTTGTCTATACAATAATGAGAAAGCGGCCATGCATAAGTGCATAACATACATATGGGCAACAACCAAAGCTGAATAAGGAGAAAGAACTATACTAAGCAATTAAAGCAAATATACTCAAAAAATGGAATTCAACCATGAAAAGGTGCATCATTATATAATTAAGAGAAAAGGATCGGTCCTCGAACTTACATAAAAAGGTCAAATAAGCCCTTATATAGGCGGCTTTGTTCGGCCGTCGCCATTTGGGGCGGCTCTTGGTAGAATTTTTTGATGAATTTTTTTGACCATATTATTAATCGGGAAGGCATTCAAATTAATTCTTGTAAATATAAATGAATGTGTAAATGCTGTGTAAAAAGTAAAAAAAATGAATAAATAAAATATTGAATTTGATTATATTGTTTGTTGATGCAAATATTTTACATTTGGTATAAATGTTACTCCCTTCGTTATTAACTGTCTCGTATTCCTTTTAGGAAGGGCCTGGGAGGCTTTTAATTATTTGTCCTCTTTCCCTTTTTGGTAATTTTTTTCAATCAAAATACCTTTATACAATTATACCTCCACTTTTATTACCATTACCCCTTTCTCTTTCCTATTTTTTCATTTACTCACAAGTCACAACCCACTACAACTTTTACATTACCCCTATTATTTTCCTCTTAAAAACCGTGTCAAAGCCTAAGGACAAATAATAAAGAACCGAGGAGTATTATACATCATGTATAATGCAAATAATATACATTTAAAGTATTTTTTTATATATAATGGAAAAGGGTGAACTTAGTTGTCTGGTTGAAAAACAATTGTTGATACAAATGTTATACGGAGTATTTTTTATGTAAATACTGTTATAAACAAGCTAGAGTTCATTCTAAAGATGTGTAAATAAAATTTATTTTGTACTCCATCTGTTCTTATTTTATCTTCCAAATAGTTTTGGCACACAATTTAAGATAATGGGTATTGTGTGGTGGAGAGTTGTGCAGAGGAGAGAGAAATGTGTAAGAAATGTTGTGAACCACAAATACTTTACTAAAAAGGGAAAGTGGAAGTTTTAATTAGAACGGACGAAAAAGAAATATTGGAAGTTTTAATAGGAACGGAGGGAGTACTACGTATAAATCATGCAAAACACCGACGTAGTTAGATATGAAGTGTAGGATGTTTTTACTTGGACTGTAATTTGCTGGTTTGATCTGGTCTGGTCTAGTTTGAACTGGTCTGGTCTGATTTTTTGTAATTTTATAACTATCCAAGTCTGGTACCTGAACTGCAGTAGCGCTTAGAGCTATAAAAGGGTCTAGAAGAAATTGTAGTCCAAGTAAAAACATTTTAATTGACTAAAAGTCTAAAATTGAAGAAAAATAATGAAATGCTCGAACTAGAGTTGCAGGCTTATATAATATACTCCGTATAGATGAAAGATTTTGGTGTAAATGATGTTAAAATATTGTAAAGACGTGCCAAATGAATGAATGTTATAAATCTTTGTGTATTTAATGGGAGACGATGATTATAGATGAACCTAAATTTCAAATCACTGAGATATGAAACAGTGCTCGAACAGAAGTTGCAAAAGTTCCACAACATAAAAATTTAGTACTCCCTCCGTCCCATATTTAACTCCGGTTTGGACCAGGCACGAGTTTTAAGATAATGAGATTTGTGTGGTGGAGAGTTATGCAGAGGAGAGAGAAATGTGTAAGAATGGATGTGAACCACGTATTTTTTACCAAAAAGGGAAAAAGGAGATAAATTTGGGACGGACCGAAAAGGAAAGAATGAAGATAATTCCGGGACGGAGGGAGTAGAACTCTTTTATAACCCTCCGACTCCTAGCCCTCTAAATGTCCTAAGACTCTAAGAGTCGTGGTTGAATAGATCACCCCCCCCCCCCCCCCCCCCCCCCATGGCCCTATTAGGTGGTCAAAAGGCAAAAAAAAAAATGGAAAATAGCCATTGGGGACCAGCCAGTTCCGGTCCCTATTATTTAAACCCAGGACCAGCACTAGTGGGGTATGTCTCCCGTGAGTGGCCCTAGCCTCTGGTCTTCTATCCAAATTGTATTTTTCAGTTCTGGTCTGGTTGCGTGAACCAACCAATTATGGTCCCGATCGGTCGGGGACCGTGGATCGGGTCCACCACTAGTTGAAGTTATATGACTGTTGGGATTTATGTTTATCAAAATTGTCCGAAAATTACCAAATTTTTAAGACGTTTATAGAATGTACATATAACAAACTAGAATTTAGGATTTCACGACCACGCGACCTCATGAAATTAAGGAATCAAAATATCAGATCAATGAGAGATCTTTAATTGAAAATCAGTGGGAATTAATACCTTGCAATCTTGGAATTTAGGATGAACAAACTTTGGAATTCAAATCCTTGTGGAATTATGCAATCCTTTGTTAAAAAGATCAAACCATTTACACCAAAGGCTCTTTTTACATGGAGTCAAGGACATACCACCACAATCCAAGCAAGATTTAATACCTTGCAATCTTGCATTTCATGAAGAGATGACATGTTTTTGGACAACATTACATGGTATTAAAAAAATTGTAATGACTTATAAGTACAACAACAGCATTACTCAGGTGCGGCAATGCTGCAAAGGCTTCCCACATACAGTGGGATAGAGGTTAAATGTACGCAGTCTTACTCATGTACTAAAGCACAAAGAGATTGTTTTCGAAAATCCCATGATGAAAATCACGTCAAAAATTGCATGAACTGACTTGTTTCATGATAAAAATCGCAGACAATTTAATGAGCCATTTTGCTTTATTTCCGCCAAAAAATTACGAGTCTTTGGCTTCATCATATATCCATTGTAATAACTTATACGTAAAAACATAAAATTTGTTACACTCAATCACATGCAATGCACCAACTGCTGATAAGTAGTATATAATCAAAATATAGTTACTTTGTTCTAATGAAAATGGACAACAAAATTTTCCTGTCAAGTGCTAAAATCTCTAGGTACAATCACATTTCTCGGACTCTTCTAAAAAGAGAGCATAACCATATCGTAATTGTATTGGACAATTAAATTGTACAGAAAAAATAAAAGAATAATAAATAAGCCAAACTCAAATGGCTGTAAAGCATGCTCCAGATTGATAGTCGCTGGCGAGTTCAGAACAGGGCGAGGGGCTTACTTGAGTTGCAGAACCACTGGCAAATGAGCACTTCCATGGAGGATTGCGTGATGTTTGGGTACCATTAAAGTTGATATTGGATAAACAGATATTAGTGAAAGGAGATTTTGGTATACCGTGTACTAAACCAGGCTGCAGAACATGTTCACCCCACACGTTCTTGATTTTGATATCCTGAACAATGGGAAGAGCGTTTGGGTTGAATTTGTCATCCGGGTGATCACCGACATCACCCGCGATTTTTATTCCTGTTCGCGCGTTTTGCATGTACACATCGGAAACGGTAATGTTGCTTATGTTCCCTCCACGACCGATGTTAGTTTTTATGTGGATGCCCACACCCATGCTGAAAAGGTTTATATGCTCGGCCAAAACATCAAATACGCCTCCAGAGGTTTCACTTCCCACTGCAATTCCGGCAAATGGGGAAGACCCAGTTACCCTGCGTATGGTAATGTTGTGGCTAGGCCGACCATAAGCAATGCCATACTCATCCCACCCGCTCTTCACAGCAACTAAGTCATCCCCAGTGGAAATATACGAATCCTCTATGCAGATATGAGAACTTGAATCTGTGGCAATAAATATTAGTAATTAAATTTAGAATGACATCCCAATTCACTTAAAGAATGACATCAAACACTGACCAATCTGAATCAAGCCATTTTGGTATATGCAGATGGGTGAATAGTATTGTGGGAGTATATGTTAGTCCTTCCCGCTAGGAATAGTTGTAGGGGAAATAAGTATTAAGATGACAAACACTAATCCAAAAGTCTACAAAAGATGAAGTTAAGTCTGTAGTCTTGAGATTTTATTTAGAGTGAAATTTAGAATACAAATAAAAGATTTAACCAATGAGATGCAAAAACAAAGAGCGAATATAGGAATAAGGCGCTAGTCAAGTGTTCAGTAAGACCAAGGAGGTGGTTCCAAGGAGGTGAGTTCTGGAGTGGGAACCCTTGTCAGCTTCATCTTGGGTGTGAGTTGGAAGCAGTAGTGTCTCCCTTGTCATTGCATCAGTTTATCTATCCAAATTGGTGTTAGCACAACCTCACCTTAGCACATTACTTGATGTTAGCAATAAGATGCATCTCTTTCAAAACATCCAAGCCGGTCTCACACGGTTTGGGGACAAAATGCATGTGTAGAGCAAAAAGATCTCGTGCTTTTGAGTTCCAATTTGCATCATTTCGCAGCATGATGGTCCCCCAGGAACATGCTACCGCCACATGATCCACCAGGAACGATTCTCTCCTTTAAAAAGTTGAAAATATTTAATTTGGTTGTGTAATAAATTTCTTTACTTTCCCGCACTTAACCTTGCATTTGGATATTTTTGAATTTATGCATTTTGGTGACTCCCTAATGTTACTTGTGTTAAAGATGGTAATCATGGTATGTTTATGGGGACGCCCTGCTTGTGCGGGCATATTTTGTGAAATGGGGGCATTCTAAATCTTGTCCTTGTTTGTACAAATTTTTATAAATTAGCGAACTTTTGGACCGGTTGTTTCCAAACGGACCATGGATAGCTTCAATGCCCTATGCTCACTTGTCCAACAATGCTCAGAGTTTGATCTTTTGCTTTCGTGTCTCACAACAATGTTAGTCAAACAAAATGCACAAAAAATTATTCAATTAAAAAAAATCAGACAAAAAATAAATCTCAAAGATAGGGAAATTGGGAGTCTAAACACACTTATACCGACAAAGGTGATACTCCCATTGAGGGGTGATAAGTGAAGTTTAGAAGCAGGTGCACCGTGGACGTACCAGGATCAATTCCATCAGTATTAGGAGAATCGGAGGGAGCTATTATGGTGACATGTCGCACAACAACTTTGCTGGTAAAGAAAATAATGATCAATATCACTTCATAATTTTCTAATACAAAACAGGAAAAATAACGAAGTAAATATACTTTCAGAACTTAAGGTAAAATGCTAAGAAAACTAATACTCAATCATTTCCATCAGGAGTCTAACTAGATGCTTTGTTTTAGGAATTCAGATATAGGTTCCAATATCATCTATTACATTTGATATAATGAATTAAAAAGTGACAGTGACACATTTTCTTTACCTGCAATACACCGGGTGGATATTCCAAAAGGGGGAATTCTTGAAGATTACATTGGAGATGATTATGGATCTAGAGTTCATGAGTTCAACAAGGCTTGGTCTTGTGAATTGAAGAGTCCTTTGCCTCCACATGTTCCACCAGACATCTCCTTGACCATCAATTGTCCCATTTTCACCTGAAAATGTGTAAATTAGTATAGGACATGAAATGTAAAAATAACACTCTTGGTCCACAAAATATAGGGTAATTCAGTAATTGTTAATTCAATATTCAATTCATAGTTGTCAAAAAATGTAGTTTTTGTGTAACTAATGACTAAAATTAATGATGTGGTGTGAGTGGTCTTCAAAACCATTCCCGCCACATTAGGGTCCCTAAAAAGTCAGGAAAGAGCTATTTGGGCATTCTCACTAATGGGCTACAAATGCTACATCTATAAATGAAACATTATTAATTCAATGGAAGTTGTCTTAGATAGGATCATACTTTATCGATTTCCTCAAGTAGAAGTACTTCTACGGTATTCTCTTTTTAGAAGCATATGACTCCTAAAAAAATATTGAAGCAGTAGTCTCGATTGCGGTGGTTGGGTCATGTGCAAAGAAGGCCGAGTGACGCCTTTGATATAGGGGTTGAGAGGTGCGGAGAAGAGGCGGGGAGGAGAGGGAGAACCAAACAGACATGCATTAGAGGAGTCAGGAGTGATATGCTTCTTCTTGGCTGGATAAGGATATGAGTCATATGACTTTGGAAAGAGCAAAGTGAAGGGTGGGTATTCATATGGAGAATTGATCTCTTATCATCTTTTTTTCTCTTTATCTTCTTTTTCTTTCTTATGTTTTCTTTATCCTTTTATTTATATATAATCCTTTTATCATTTTTATCTTATCACTTTTATGTACTACCTCCGTCCCATAAAATTCTTCTAACTTTGACTTGACACGGAGATTAAGAAAGTGGAATAAAGTGGAAATGTATGTTTGTGGTTGTGTAAGAAAAATGTGAAATGAATGTGAACCACACAAATTGTCCAAAAATGGTAAGTGGGAAGATTTTTTTGGGACGACCCAAAAAGGAAAGTGGGAAGAATTTTATGGGACGGAGGGAGTATATCTTATCTCTATTTTATACTCTTTTTTATCCTTTTTATCATATCTTATCTTTTATTCTTTTTTCCCCTTTCATGTATTGATTCATGTTAGCTGACCTCAAAATCGTTTGAGACTAAGGCTTGAATGTTGTTGTGAACTTGTGATGACTCCTACAAAGAAGATGACTTTTTGGGATATTGTGACACACCCCTCATAATGATATAATTTGGCATAATTCCACTATTTCATCACTATATTGTCTATATACTGACACAAGAATTGCCCCTGAGTTATCATACAATTGCTCATAGTATACATTACTGTACAGTTACTCTCCACCCTCCATTCAAACTCTAGCAAGTTAAGTCATGAAGGTTGTTACAAGAGTAATATGGCCATTCACAAACTTTTACTCCTAAAAAAATCAACAACAATCAAGATGTGGCCCTTTTGTGGAATATCGGAAAATATTTTTCCTATCTAAGGAAATTTTTATTAATTCAACAACGAACCTATAATTTAGGGGCTAAAGTCCTAGGAAAGTTTGTCTAATGATAGTACCCAAGAAAGTCAGATCAGAGCAGATACAAGTATCCATTATGACCAAAAGGAGAGGTCATATCACTTGTCTAGTAAATGATCTGAAAGAGTAACTTATCTACTGACTTTATAATAGTTGACTGAAATTTATTCCAATATTCTTGTTGGGAAATAATTTTTAATAATTATACTGTTTTTCGTACTACTAAAAATATCTTTGTTTCTGCAGGTCACTATAACCGATTGTGCCAAATGAATATAAATATTACATTTCTAAATTTATCTAAGCCGCCTTGCCATGCGAAAGGAAGGAGAACATCATCCAACACTGGGGAATGTAGTAATGGAAATTCATTAAGTTATGGTGATGTAGGTCAAGGTGAGGGGCTGGGGACTGAGGAGGCAGCCATGAAGGAGGTGCTGATGATCTGGCAGGTGGTGGTGCAAGCGCCCAGGGAGGTAGTGGAGGAACGGTCGTGGTGGATGAGCTCGAATTAGCCAAAGAGTTCCTATACTGTTTCTGCATAGTGGAGGCAACCCACAGCAAGATCTGTTAAACTTATAAGCATCAAAGATATGGATTAACCTATGTTCTTTATGGCCCTCCACCACCATACTGTGATCTTTTAATCATTTTCATTTTCATTTACCCCAGTGCCGCAAAGGCTCCCACCTACGGTGGGGTAAGGGGGGGTCGGATGTACGCAGCCTTACCCCTGTACTAAAGCACAGAGAGACATTTTCCGGATGACCCATAGTGAAAATCTCGTCCAAAATTGCATGGACTGACTGCTGCTTCATAACAAAGAAGCGCAGACAGTTTAGTGAGCCATTTTGCTTTATTCCATCATAATCTCAAGTCAAAAAATAATGAATCTTTGGCTCCATTGCAAATGATGAAAAATACTGTGATCTTTTAATAAATTCATTATAATCAATCTCATAGGACAAGTTCCTAAAACAATGAACTTCCATTACTACATTCAGCAGAGTAGGATGATGTTCTCTGTCATTTAGAGGTCTGAGGAAAAAACAGCATAACTAACAACCGATTCTGAACAAGCACATTACAGTCAATTCAAATTAATCTCATAGATATTGGACATTGAATGGTATTTAAGAGTAACACATTCTTCTCTAAACTGACCAGTGATAATTACATCTTGGAGCCCATCTCCATGAATAAAGCTTATATACCTCCAACCAGGCCGCTCTCTTCCCCTTCCGTATGAAGCCAAAGGGGGAACCAATGGCCAGTTAGTTGAATCCTACATGTTTGAACACAAATTATAAACAAACTTTTCTGTTTAAAAAGCTATTGGTATAACGGGACTCACAAATATCTAACTTTCAGATATCTTGTAACCCCTATTATTTCAAAATGAGTTAACCTTTGACTATGTGTGAAGCTGATAATAGGTAATAGTACCAAACCATTCTTTGAATCTATAAGAAACGAAAAATGCTTTTTGAACAACAAGGTGTACATGGTACACAGACATGCTCTTTGATGTCGGTTTGGTGTACATTAAGAGAAGGGCTAACCAAAACCTCACTGCAATAAAGAGGTGCACAGTTATAGACAAATACGAAATATGAGCATAAAGTATTAATGCTGCTTGCCTGAGAAGCTTTAATGACAGCATCTTTAGCCAAGAACAAAGTCATGTGGCTTGTAAGATTGAAAGGTCCAGTTAGATACTCTCCGGCTGGAATGTAAAGAAGTGTGCCACCTTCTCGATTCAAATGCTCAATTTGATAAATTGCTTCTAAGAATGCATTTGTGTTCAATGTCTCACCGTCTCCAACCCCACCAAAGTCTTCTATCGATATCCTGTTGCTCCTGTTCCTCATAGGAACTATCCCGGCGCACGTTACCCACTCGGCCATGGCCGAGCAGGTCACCAGAAGCAATACAGCTACGCAGGAGCGGAAAAAAGACTGTAAAAGTCGAAGCATCTTTGATTGGAGAAAAAAGATTCAGACTTCCCGGAGAAGAATGTGAGCTTTACTATGTACCTGTGATCTGGTGAGCGTATGGTTTATTTTCCTTTTTGAGGATTTTAACTTCCAGAATAAATCAATGTTGCTGGGTTTGAACTTAGGTAGCAAAACCAGAAATTTAGTAAACTAAATTGGAGTCATAAAAGCGACTATGCAAGGTAAGGATCCGACTTAAGATATCTTCACAATAGAGAACGCGTAATTTAAGGATAATACAGGATTAGCAAACGGTCATGAAACAAGAAAACAACAACAAATGGAACGAGGTTTGAGAATCCGAAGCAAACTGCAACCACGAGAATCGAAAACAAGGATAAATTGTTTGCGAGCTTCGAACTTTAAGAGAATTACCAAATTGTGGCTGCAAGAAGTGGTGGGCTTCCCTGCAATGCGCGTTTCCACAATTTAAAAATGTTTTAATTTGTGAAGGATATATCACACCGATAACAGCCTGTGAAGATGGCTGGCAGAGTGGGGCGGTCATAGGCACTGTTTAAATTACTTTAATACATTGAAGAAGCCTTTCTTTTTTGTCAAAGGAAAAACTAAAATCTCGTTTATACTCACCCCTAATTTGTTTGTTCACACACGCAATTCTTTAAGAACAAGGCAGCATTTTATTTGTGTTTGTGTGTGTACACAGACAAAATAAGAGGGTGAAGTACAAATGTGTGTACAAAAGTGGGTACAACAAGAAGAACTCAAGGAAAAAACTTACTCCGTATGAATAACAAACTTTTCTAACAAGAGAATGGGGATCAATAGAAAATTGATAGACTGATTTTTTTTAAATTAAGATTAGCCAAGTATCTTGTCTTTCATGTCATCACTGTGACACTCTCAAAGAGAATGTCACAAGTTCGAATCTTATCCCAATTCAATGATGTTGGCCTTAACAAAGAACAGATATTATAACAGGTTATTTGCCCAAAAAAAGACCATATGTTTGGTTTAGAAGGTGTTTGGAATTAATTATGTTTCAACTTCTTTTTTAATAGCAAAAGTAGAGTCAGAATCAATTTCTAGAAGTTGGTCTCCCCCAACTTCTAAAAACTGCTTCTAGGAGCATTTTGGAGCATCCATAAGTATTTTTGCACTTTCCACCAAACACTCCTTGAAGGAGCAGAATCAGTTTTAAGAAATAGATCCAAACACCCATTTACTTAAATAAGACCTAACATTTCCAGGATCCATCAAGAAAGGCACCACAGCCCTCCTGCAAGCCCAACTCCCGTCGTAGCCCAACTCCCGCCCCACAGCCCTCCTGCAAGCCTCACAGCCGCCATCACTGTCCCAACGTTGTCCACCACTTGTCATCGTTGTACTGAATCGCATCTTTGCTCAACCATAGCCACCGTCAGATCTAGAAATCTAACCTTTCCAGGATCCATCAAGAAAGGCACAGAGAAGGCGCTGCGACAGAGCTCTGTGGGGTGGGGGGTATGGCGATGAAGACCTTTGTCGATCGGTGAAGAGCTTACAGAGAAGGCGCAAAGAGAAGCGCAGGTATGACAAAGAAGATCGGCGGAAGGCGTAGAGAATTCGGGGGAGAGAGAGGCGGACGGATTGGGGGAAAAGGTGAGATCACTTTTTTGTCTAGTTAAAAAGTAGTCATATTTTTGTCTACCTAAACTCTCCAAGTGATATTTTTGTCATTCTTTCTTAATTAATTGATCTAATTAACCGCTCTCCCTAATTCCCTTTAATTTCTTTGCATAACCAATATCAATCCGTTGATGGCGGGTCAGTTGAATTTGGTGGCAGCAACGAACTCTGGCGGTGGCGGAATTCTGGCAGGTTGGCAGCGACGGTACACCGCAACCTGGGGGCAGCTCAGCCTTATGGTGCTATTTTAAATTAGTAAGTCCTATTTTAGAAAATTGGCTTTGTTTTTATGGTACTGAGGTTAATCTCCCAAAACCAAATGGTGTCCATTCATGAGGACCACGAAATGTGGGTCATGAACTATCTCTAGAAAGCGTATACTATACAACCGGTTGTACGGTTGGCACCGTACAGCATGTGGTAAATTTGTAATTTTGGTGAAAAATGTGGCTTCTCTTGAATGAGCATTAATGCAATTTTAGTGGGCATCAAATCTGTTCTCTTGAGTATTACGAGCCTAAGAATTATCATCAATGTTCTCTGCTTCATATTTTCTAATTCACTTTAGTTTTATTATTTTTTAAATTATCTACAATAAACATGTATGAACTCAATATGTGAATTTAATGTAACATTATACTTTAGAGATATGCATGAATATGACAATTTAAAATGAATATTACATCAGTATCAAATGAGCATGCATAAATTACGAAATGAGCTTTGAAAAAAGAAATCAAAACACTCATTTAAAAATTCTGTTATGCTCAAAACTTCTTTTGTGTATGCTCATATATGTAAAACTAAGTATAACTTGGATTTCTCCTAATCTATAGTCAACAAGTGACCAAATTCACCAAACTTGTATAAGAAAAAGAGAAAAAAGAAAATAGTGCAAAAAAAGAAAGAGTCCAACTAGCCAGAGCCGCCCTCTACGCAAGCTCGAGTCCAGGTCTGAGGTGTTGCGTTCATTCGGGAGTATGGCGAGTCATCTGTAAACGACGGCGAGCAAAGAGCATCCAGCAAATAGCGAAGTGTGAATGATCGAAGTGTGAATGGTGATCTACGATGGAAGTTAGCGATCGATCTGCGAACTAAAAGGCCGGTAGTACCGTGCGCACGGTACAACCCGTTGTACGATATATTTTACCCTATATCTACTTCAATAAAGATTTTACACGATACTCGTATATAATTAAAAAGTGAAAGTCATTTTGACAATTATCACATAATCGTCATGATTTCGTGTTCGTTAATCACCACAAAACTAGAAAATTATCAAAATATATGTGTAGCACATTAATATGTTAGGTTGTTTACGGATTTGACAAAATTGACATGATTTGCGGTATATATCATCTCATCACAAAAAAAACTACGGAGTACTTTTTAGATGGTCTAATCCCCCATAAATTACGCCAATATGTTCATTAATAGTCAAATTGACGTGTTCAATGTATTTTCTCAGAAAATTACTTTATTGTGGTTAAATATAACAACACATCATATTTTTGAAGTTATTTTAAGACGGTATTTGAGTTGGTTCATTTATTTTATTTGCCTCAAGTAAGTAGGTAAATAGATAAGTAGTAAATAAAATATGTATGAGCAAAAATATGAATTATTTGGATAAATGTAATCACAATAATAATGAAAGGACTCTTTGGACTCGTTTTTCTTCTACTCCTCCTTGAAAGTAAACGATCACTTCCGTGTTTATATATAGTCGGTAGTCAATTAACCGGTGCGTTGCGCGCAGGACAGATAAAGTAAACAACGGTAAATTATGAGCATGTTTTGTAATAATCAAATCGGTTGTATTGGCTGATCATGCTTAAATTTATGAAATTCTGTTTTAAGTGCCTGCATTAGCTGATTCTACTTATTTATGAAAAATTATATTTAAAAATATATTTTCTTAATAAAATAAAAAAATTATATAAAAAAATAGCTAAAAGCCTAAAATGATCTTCTACAATAACTTTAGGCAATACATCTAGAAAAGTGACCCAAACCTTACTTTTTCTTATTATTTTTCGTGTTTGATGAAAAGATTATCTATAACCCTCATACAATTCATAAGGCGTACAACAAAGTATGGGTCATGAACTATCTCTACTTCGGTTAAAAAAAAATTAAGGAGTCACATATGACCATCTTAATGGGGGCATATGGACATCACCATAACGGCTCATTTTTTTAGTCAAACCCTACTAGAAAATGGTGTGGTAATGGTGATGCCACCTTAGGTCATACGTAGGAGTGGACTCGGGCCGGGCCAACCGGCCCGGAACCGGACCGGCCCGCTACTGTGCGGGCCCGGACCGGCCCAGTTTGTCGGTTAGGTCACGGTTCGGGCCACCCGGCCCGGTCATGTAGCGGTTCGGGCCCGGGCTGATATTTTGGTGAATCGGCCGGGCCGGGCCGGGTCCGGGCCGGGCCTCAACGGTCACAAAAAAAAAAATTTAAATATTTGAAGGCTCTACTAGCCGTTGGGAGACCTCCCAAACGGCTCTATAGCCGTTGGGAGCATAGGAGGGGGGTCTGGGGGGTTAGGGGGTGGGGTGGGGGTGGGGGTGGGGTATACAAAAAAAAACCTATTTATACTCCTATTTTCTATACATTTTTTACACCTTCTTCTACAACTCTTCCTACTCTCTAAATTCTCTATTCTCTCAATCTCTCATATTCAATCATCTTCATTCTTCATCTTCTCCAAATTCTTTCTACATATATATAATTTATATAATTATTATATCTACTTATATATTATAATATTAATTATCTACTTATAAATATATACTTATACACATTCATATTATAATTCTTTACGCATTATATTATATACTATATATTGTTATACATTATATTATATATTACTTATAATATATTTACACATTATATATTTATATATACTATATATAGTTATACATTATATTATATATTACTTATAATATATTTACACATTATATATTTATATATACTATATATAGTTATACATTATATTATATATTACTTATAATATATTTACACATTATATATTTATATATACTATATATATATATAAATTACTTATTTTATATATACACTTCTCGTTTATCTATTTAATTACTTAATTGTTTCATTTGTCATATTAATATTAGTTAAAGTTAATTGTTTCATTTGTCATATTAATATTAGTTAAACTACTTAATTGTTACATTTCTCATATTAGTTAATTAGTTAATTGCTACATTTTTACATTTCTCATATTAGTTAATTGCTACATATCTCATTAAAGTAAAAAAAACTAGTTAATTTTTACATTTCTCATATTAGTTAATTAGTTAATTGCTACAATTTTACATTTCTCATATTAGTTAATTAGTTAATTGCTACATTTTTACATTTCTCATATTAGTTAATTGCTACATTTGTACATTTCTCATATTAGTTAATTAGTTAATTGCTACATTTTTACATTTCTCATATTAGTTAATTAGTTAATTGCTACAATTTTACATTTCTCATATTAGTTAATTGCTACATATCTCATTAAAGTAAAAAAAAACTAGTTAATTTTTACATTTCTCATATTAGTTAATTAGTTAATTGCTACAATTTTACATTTCTCATATTAGTTAATTAGTTAATTGCTACATTTTTACATTTCTCATATTAGTTAATTGCTACATATCTCATTAAAATAACAAAACTAGTTAATTTTTACATTTCTCATATTAGTTAATTGCTAATATTTGTTCAATTTTAAAGATGGAGCGTGGTAGACATTCTGTAGATGTGGGTAATCTCCAACGCAACCGCAAGAGGGAGATTGCATCGACTCGATCTACTTCACGCAAAGGCAAAGGTAAAGCGCGGGCCGAGTCTTCTTTTCAAAGTCGAGATGATTTTGAAACGGATTACCAACGGCGAGATGGTATGATGATGTCCGACGAGGAACTACAACACCTATTGTCCCAAAATGATCCACGTTTTGCACAAGAACAACAATTCCCGACAACCATCGATGAAGAGGAGCTCGAGGATGACGATGGGGAGGAGGACTCGGGGGGCGACGGGACTCCGGATGATGAGCAAGAGGACGAGGGCCCTTCAACGACTACAACCCAAATTGGTAAGAAATCTAAATCTCCTATTATTGAAAACAATTATACAAAAAGGAAAGATGAAAAAACCGAAAAATGGTACGCAAGTTGCAATCATTGCAAGAAAGAGTTTAGCTTGGGAATTTCTGGCGGATACGGGAGTCTCAAAAGACATCTTAAGTCCGCCCACTTTGTGGAGTATGCGAAAATAGACAAAGGAAAGGGGAAGCAAACACAAATATCAAAGTTTGCAAATTCTCAACCCTTTGGTAATTTTTCCTATGATGATAACAAACATTTGACTGGTATGTCTCATTTAATTGTTGAAGAAAATTTACCCTTTATTTTTTCCGAAAGTCTTGCTTTAAGAGATTATGCTCAAGGTACTTTAAATCCTCAATTTAGAAATTATAGTCGCAAAACGATTAAAAAAGAAGTTATAAGGCAATATAACTTGGAAAAAGAAAAATTACAAATATTTTTCGCAAACTTTGATGGACATGTTAGTATTTGTAGCGATATATGGGAGGATACTTATCATCATTTATATTATTTGGGTCTAACTGCACATTATATTGATGATGATTGGAATATGCATAAACGTGTTCTTGCTTTTCGTGAATTCAATGATCGTCACACTGCTGATAATATTTATATTCTCATTGAACGTATTTTAATTGAGTATAATTTGATTGATAAGGTGTTTGCCGTAGGTTTTGATAATGCTAGTAATAATACTGCTATACCTAGATTACGTGAATTGTGTGGTGCTTCTACATTGATGGGTAGATTTTTTCATCAACGTTGTGCATGTCATATTCTAAATTTGTGTGTACAAGATGGCTTAGCGGCATTAGGAAATGCTTTGGAGGTAGTCAAGGGGGGAATTAAATTGATTTGGGCTAACACTCCACTAAAAATGCAATGGCGGCAATATTTGAAGGATAGACGTGTGAATTATTGTGCTTTTCCTAAAGATTTGTCTATTCGTTGGAATAATACTTATAATTTAATTCAAGTACTTGTTAGATATAAAGATCATTTTCCAGCTTTTTTAAGACAAACTTGTAACTATATTATAAACCCGGCTGACATCGACACTTGTGAAAAAATTGTTAATGTTTTGGCATATTTTAATAACGCAACTCTAACTTTTAGTCATGTTTATAAACATACCGCAAACGAATTTTTTGTTGAAGCTGTTAATCTCGCCGGCGCTTTTTGTGAATTTTCCGACGCCATTTACGTTAGTTATTTTTGTGATTTCATGAAACAAAAGTTTTTAAAATATTATTCACATATTCCGCATATATATGGTATTGCATTTGTTCTTGATCCTCGTTATAAACTTCCTTACTTGGCAAATTGTATAGATTACTATTATGCTTCTTTTTTTCCAACTCAAGAGTTCGATGATAATCCTATCGACCCTAAACAAGAATTCAACGAGGTTAGTAATTTATTTCATCAATTGTATAATGAATTTCATGCACAATATGGTAATGCACCCCCTCCCATGCAACGAACATCTTCTTCATCTAAAGGAAAATCACTTTTAAAATCCGCTTTTGGTTCTCTTTTAAAAAAAAGTAGAGCAACTCCCGCTACTGAACAAAGCTCAGGTAACGAGCTTTCTTTGTATCTAACATTGAATGTTGATTATGAAGTTGGTGATGACTTTGACGTTCTTAAGTGGTGGAAGGAAAATGAAAGAACATTCCCGATTTTATCAAAGATGGCTAAGCAAGTACTAGCAATGCCGATATCAACCGTTGCCGTGGAACAAGAATTCAGTGCAGTCGGCAACGTCCTAACCGATTATAGAACGAGGTTGAGCCCGAGCTCTCTTGAGACACTAGTTTGCTTTCACGATTGGTTGAAGGCCCATCGAAGAACTCAAGAAATTACCATCACTCCCTCCCGCCACTTTATGGAGGAAACAACCGAAGGCGGAGAGTCCGATTGATTTTTTATTACAAAATGTATTACATTTTTTAAATTCATCCTAATTCTCAGTTGTACTTCTTATTTGAAATAAATATACTTCAATTCGAATATAATATATTGTAATTGTAATAAGAATTATTCTAATTATATAATATTTAAAAAAAAATTAAATAGGCCCGGCCCGGCCCGTGAACCGGGCGGGTGACCCGAACCGAACCGGACCCGGGGTTTTCCGGGCCGGTTCCGGGCCTGCCATCCTAGAACTGAGGCCCGGCCGGTTCTAGGCCCGAACCGGGCCCGGCCCGAACCGAGTCCACCACTAGTCATACGACTCTACGAGAGAATCATATGGAACTCCATAAAACCACTCCCACTTCAATAAAGTTTTTATACGAAATATTTTGTTTCACTACAAAACAACAAAGGTGAAGCTCTTTGAGAACCTGAGGGGTATTTTATTATTAAATAAAGAAAATATTATATGAAAAATAGCAAGGATCATAGATAATAAATTCTGCACATTAAATTAAAGTGGTTTAATTTAAAAAATGGTTGATGAGACTCGAACAGTCCGCAGGACATGTCATCTTAAAGTAGTACGATCATTTGAGAAGCTACAAATATTTGCCATATATACATTCATACAAGCATCAAAAGATGTCATCTTACATTACAAAATATAGGAGAAAAAAGAAATTTCAGCATATGTAACACACCATGGTCATGTTTGAGATTGTTTACAGTGAAACATGACTATAAAATTTCAACATGGAGACTGGCTAAAACCCGACCATTCATTCTGCATGCACTCCCATCAAAATCCATGTGTGCTCTTACCAACCATAACCATAATTGAAACCCACGGCAGCTAAATAAAAAACCGCATGCTCTTCAGATTATGTCAATAGGCTCTGTGCAGCCCTGTACTGCCAAACGCTCAGAAACATCGGCCAACGACTTGAGATTGCACTTGATTAATGCCTCCACGAAGTAGCATGTTTCATCCTTGGTGTTCCCCTCTGGGATGTCCACAACAAATGACTCAATAACCAATGTCCCAGGCCTACCATCAACGATGTCCGGGTGTACGGTGACGATTGAAGAGTAGTTCTGCATATTTTCAAATGAGAAATTTAAAAAAACTTGTATGTGCAGCCTCAGGTGGAAACTTACTGACCAAAAAGTGAGATTCTTTGTAAAAAAGAAGTGTAAATTCTAAAATCGGTCTAATGCCCTATGATAAACAAAAGAATAATGTATTACTACATAACTAAGCCAATAATTGAATCGTATGATTATTCTATCCTGATGCATGCATTTTAGTCAGCAATGCACATCAGCCAACTACATTGCCACTTCAAAGAACACCCACAAGGAACCCACAGTGTCTAGGCTCATGTTAAGCAGAAGTTCTACTAGTTTCGTCATTTCATGTAATCCGATCATCCACATGAAAGAAAGAAACAGATACTCCGATTATCCCCACAGTAGCGTGTTTCAAACACATTCTTTTGTCCACAAGATGTCACATTGAATATTCAGAGCTAACTTTTCATGTAGTTCGTCAATAAATCACCAAAAAGGAGTCCCAAACAAGTTACATATGATATATTTAGTTCAACTAACAAATATACTTTTAAAATATAATTACGATTCAGGATTTATGACAGTTTTTAGTATGAAGATCGTATTTAAGTTCTCTAGAATTCTTAATTTGACTTCATTAGTCCTACCTACAAATAAAACATTCCTGCTCAAAGAAATGCCAAATCAAAAATCAAATAAATTACTCTCGTATAAGCATAATATTTATTTATTACCCTTAGCCTGTGATCGCCGCCAACAATCCTCATGCTAAGTATGTGCTGATTGTCGTCGAGCAGCTCTAATCTCTCCTTGCTGGTGGTGGCTGGAAGTCCAGACCTAACATTGACTTCTCTAACACTTCCAATCTCAAGGTCACCCTCTGTGACACACCTGCTTACGAATGGCTTGTACCTCTGAGGTTGATCGAACCTCCTCACCAATGACCATACCTGCAATGTGCAAACAACTCAGAAATGAATAAGACCAAAAAAGATATGTTGACTCAGATAAAAGCACACCCTTTCACATTTAAAACCAGGATGATATCCAGTACTAAATGTGTTCACATCACACCATTAACCATGGGCCTAGCTCGGTCGGTCCCATCCCAAATTTGGTAAAAAAACGTAGTTTTGTGTGCAAAAAATAACATGGCAAAAAAAACTCTGCGGCCCACCAATACTTTTATGACTACACCACTTACCTTGACATCTCTTGCACCAATCTAATCGATTTATTTACTTCAAGCAAGCAAAAGAAGACTAAATATACATTAAAAAAAAGTGAAGGTTTCTACTTCCTTTCCATCAAAGGGAACCAAAATAATACAAATCTTAAGATAAAGTGATAAACATCCAAACGCAGCCACGCAGGGCACAATTTTGCACCAAAGTCTCAAACTTTAATTTTATGCAACTTCGAAAGTTAAATCTGAGCCGAAATCAAATCAGTCTGGGATGAATAGAGCACGAAACTAAACGGAGAAAAAGATCAACAACAGAAATTAAACATGCAGATCGAAATCCACATCTTCAGAAAATCACAGAAAGATCTAAAAACTTACAAGACAAACAGGAGCTCTGATGTGCTTTACCAGACACGAGCTACACTGATTCTCCTTGACCTCATGTTTGTGGTGTCTACTAATGTACTCATCCTCTACGCCGGTCCTGTCTTCGTTCATTATGTCCACCGCCATCCGCCGTGTATCGAAGACACTAAGAACTTCTGCGGTGGCGAGGGGATTGAGAGAGAGCAGATGTCAGAAGAGAACAAAAAGCACCGCCATTGGAAGAGAAAGAAGCTGCGATAGTGCGATGGTTGAATGGTCCAAAGAGAATTCAGATGCTTTCTGGATCATCCCCATCGTCATTTTCCCTTGATATATAAATGCTTTATTTGTATATTAAATGTAAGCAAAATAGACAAGTGGTCAAGTGGAAATACTACAAATTCTGTTACGATGCATTATCTAATACTGTAGAATTTTATTTGTAGTAGACAACGATAAATCCAGCATTTCCAGTCAAGGAGGATTTTTTTTGTTATCGTAAGGGTAATTTTTTTTACTAGGCAAGTGGGGCGATTTTTTTTTATTGTAGTGGACAAATTTTTTTCACTGTCATATTTTTTTACTCTGCAGGTATTTTTATGGGGTTTTGCCTATTACTAAATTTTAACTAATTACCAAAAATGTGACCATTTTTGTATAATGACAAAAAAGTGACTAAGAATGTCATATTTTTGGAAAACATGAAGTCATTGTCAATTTTCGTGTCACTTAACAGATGTCACTATCGATTTTCGTGTCACTTAACAAATCTGACTAACGATAAAACATGTCACTTTGCTCACCCGAAAAACTTTTCAACGATTCTTGTGGGTGAAACAACCTACGCCCCATACCCCCCAGCTCTAGCCCCTCCCCTTCTCCCCTCCACAGTCCACAACTCCTTAGCCCCTCCCCCAGCCTGAGCCTACCCTGCCCAGCGCGCGCCCAACCACAGCCCCGCCCCAATTCCGCTTGACCCCACCCTAGCGCTGCCCAACGACGCTCCCTGGCTAGGCATCATTGCCCCCAACAATCCGCCCTTTCCTGCAAAGGAATCACCCCCTTAGATATAAATTTGCTCCACATATCTTGAGTTGTCGTCAATCAGCGCCATGGAAGGGATGAAGCCAGTGAACAACGGCGGCGAAGAGGAGAATCGAAGAAGATGAAGCTAGTCGACGTCGCTGGCCGTCACCGCCGCTTCTCGTTTGTGTCAATGTGGTGCTCTCCGTCGTCTTCGCTGGAGGTCGCCGTCCACGCGTGTGCTGGTGGTCGCTCTTGGAAGACGAAGGAGAGAATATGGTCGCCGGAGGAGAGCTTGGTCGATGCTTCTGCGAAGAGACCTGCAGAATTGGACGATGCGTTTGGACGAAGAAGGAAGACGTGAAGATTTATGGCCCTGGGTTGTTCCACTTTAAATCATATTTTTGTTTAGATCTAAAATGATCATATATTGGTCCATTCAAAGTCTATAAGTAACATTTTAGCCATTCTTTCTGTTTTTATTCAAAAAAGAAAATCATTACTACATACACGAAGACAACTAAATCTATATATTACCTTCTAAGTTTAGACAATGACAAAATAACTATAATTTTATAATTGAATTGCTCTAGAAAAAGGTATCAATACATTAAAGTGTAAGAAAAGAAAAATCAAAGAAAAATAATTTGAAAATAAAAAAAGGTTATATAGTTTTTTATTTGAAGATAAAGAGTTTGTAAGGTACACATTCACCAATACTTTAAAATAAATTTTATGTTGTTTAACTACATGAATCTTATAGAAATAAAGAATTGGTTTTTGAATTACAACTTTTGTTTATCAAGGGGGTGTTCATGAGTCACGAATAGTTTCTCAATATTACAATAGTAAGTATGAGATTATTATTTTTAGAATAATATTATATTGTTAATTCATATATATAGTGCATATTGCATTTGTATTAATGCTAAAATAGTTAAAGTTTTTTTTTATCTATGCAATAAAGTCCTTGTAGAACGTAAGTAAATGAATTATGTAACTCAATATCAATAAACATTTATATTTTGAATTAACTTCACATGATCTAAAAATTGTGTAACTAGCGTATCTAGTATTTAATATCGTTTGACATATATTTTACAAAATTGAGTACTAGTTATCTGATAAAGATAACTAAACATTGCAAAACTAAGAATTTTTATATAATAAGTATCCTAAAACTTAAATAATGACTTGTTCTATTGTTTATTTATTTAAATTGTGTAAATTATTTTAAATGTTCTTTCTTTTAAATCTCCAATTAAGTATTACATTATGTAAGACTATTGTAAAAGTTTTACATTATGAAAACTAAAAAATAAAAGTTTTACGAAAATATTACATATATGGTAGAAAATTTTGAAAGTTCAATTGTGCACAAGAAAGTATAATATTGATGGATAGTCTACCCGGGGGTATATATCCGAAGGGTTATTGCGGGGAATAACTCAGAGAGAAGTCAGAGCGAGTAAGTAAATGTAGAGAGAGAGTGTATTCAGTATGAATGTCGTGGTTACAAACGGGGAAATGGGGTGCTATTTATAGTAGCAATAAATGCCGGACAGGGACACGTGTCAAGCGTCCATTGGCCGAGGGGTCACCTCAACTGGTTGGCGCTGGCAGCCGCATGTGGCCGCATTTAATGCGGCTGTTGGATGGGACGTCTGTGCGGGGTACGGTGATCTGTACGCATGTGAGGCGGATATCTTGTCGAGTGAGATGCCTTCGGCTATAGAGCAGTAGCCGAGGGCTCCTCAAACCGATGGCACCCTGGTGCCGAGGGCTCATAGTGCCGAGGGCTACTGTTTTCGCCGTTTTCTCCCAGTTTCTTAGTTTCCCTGGAAAACCCATTCTGTGAGAGTTTAGAGCCTTCGGCCAGGGGGGACGAGGGCACCCCTGGTGCGTATTGCGGGCTACTTGGTAATCTGGACGCCGTGATTTGGGCCTGGTGGGCCTCCTGGGCCTGTTGGGCCTTCGTTGGTGTAGTAGGAGTCTGTGGGCGGGGTGTTCCCGGGCCATATACTCCATTAGGAGTCCCTCACTCCTTTTGCCGAAAGGTATTTGAGGGAAAAGGAGTAATCTGTGCTTGCCCTTTGATGTTGTCTTGTCGTGATCTTTGAAGTTGGTGAGGGGTTGTTGCTTTTATGTCCCTGCCGAAGGCAGTCCCTCAGTTACCCACATGTCGGGACTTGAGGGCTTGCTTTGTCGTTTGTTGGAATTTCACTAACTTTGTTATTTAATGATTTTCCCGAGGGGGTCCTCCAGTCCCCCACTCCTTGAGGCACTTGTAAAGTGGTGAAAAGGAGTAGAGTAGTTGCGTTGCTGTTGTGGGCCGAAGGCTGACGTTTTTCGTTCCATTTTGGGGGGATGCCTCGTTAAAAACCTCATTAGGAAAAACCCTGTGGGAAAAAATCCTAATGAGGGAAAAAGAGTGCACCGAATTCCCCCAATGATGAATCGAAAATGTCAAACCTTGGTAAAAAATGGAGAATGACGGTAATGCCGAAGGCTCTCCGTTTGCTGAGGGCTCATGTATTGATTAGCCGAAGGCTTGCTGTTGATGTCCTGGGGGTGCTGAAGGCGAGCCCCTTAATCTGGGGCCGAGGGCCTGATGGATGAGGGCAGCAGTGGAGTTGTTACCGGGGGTCCACTGTTGTTGAGTAGTTGGTGATGAAGATACCCGAGGGCTCCCATTACCTGTGTGCGATAGGCTATCCGTCAATGAGGCAACTCTCCGGGGGCTACCCGGTTTATATTGCTGAGGGGGAATCCCCCGAGGGGTACCCTGATATGAAGCCTTGGGTTTCTGGAGGAGTGATCCCGAAGGCATCTGCTATGTGCTGTGTGGGGCACAACCCCGGGGGTGTCTCTTGGTAAGTGTACCCGGAGGCTCTCCCTGATGAAGTGGAGTGAAGTAGAAACCCGGGGGCTTCCAGAATATAGCCGTTGGAAATATAGCCGTTGGAATATGTAACGTCAGGATATAGCCGTTGGGGGGGTACACGTGGCGCGTGATGGTTGGCTGCCCGTGGGCGGCGTCACCGGTTGGGTGAAAACACGGTGCGTAATGATGACGGTCCGTTTGGAGGCCCGGTTTCCGGGCCCAAGCCCGGATTCCAGCGCCTATAAATACCCCAAGGCCAGGCATTCCTCCGTGTGCGAAAAACTTGTTAGCGAAGCTCTGCCAATTTTTCTAGAGAGAGAAACAGCAGCCCTCGGTTGAATCCTCTGTTCTTAAGGTCAGTTCTCCGCTTGCCCTTCACCTCTTAGCTACCTGTATTGTGCCCTTAGGCTAGGAGATAGGATATTCTAGGAAACCTTAGTTTTCCCGAGCCTTCGAATTAGTGAGCAGATGTCATCACAGAGCGACTCCCAGGATATCTCGGGGGAGCCTTCGGTAGAGATGGAGACATGCTCAGATGTGGAGTCTTCGAGCGTGGAGTCCTCGGCGGGTGGTGATGCCGCAGTGGCCATGGAAGTGGAGAAGGACCTCCAGGCCGAAGTCGAAGTCGAGGGCTTCGAGCAAGAAAACGATGATGAAGAGCTTGCCCTCGCCGTGCAAACCGCCGAGCAAGAAGAGGAGAGGGAGAGGCTGAAGGTGACGGTCGCCATTCCTCCCCCCGGGGTGCCGGGGAAGCCAGCTCCTCCCGGCCGTTGGATCCGACGCCCATAAGTGTGGCTCCCGGGAAGAAAAACAAGATGAAGGCGGCCCCAAGGAAGAAGCAAGCGGTAGTTGATGCTGGGCGACCGGTGGGCATACCTGAGGGCCATTCGTTCCTGAATACTGCCGCTCTAGAGCTGAAGACGAAGGCGTCCCCGGCAGAATACCAGTCCACCCAGATGCTGGTTGGCCCTTCGGCGCGCGTGGTGGAGCCCAGGGCGGATGATTTGCTGCGATATGCGCCCGAGGGGTGTTTTGCTGCTCACACCCTCTCGGTAGAGATGGGGCTTCGGTTCCCGCTCCATCCTTTCCTCTTGGAGTATCTGAGATTTGTGGGGTTGGCCCCCTGCCAGCTAACGCCCAACAGCCACTCCTATGTGGCCGGCTTCCTTTCCTTGTGTCAGAGCCGGGGGGTCGAGCCCACACTTGATCAATTCTTCATGTCCTTCAACCTCTGCCGGGGGGGGGGGGACATTCAAATGCTGAGGGCTTTGCCAACCTTCAGCAGGTACCGGAGTTCCGGCTTTTTGATGATGTGCCCTCGTCCCACAAGGGGTGGAAGGAGAGGTTCTGCTACATTCGCCTCGAAGAGAACCCCTTCCCGGCCCAACTCCGCAATAGCTTCCGGCGTCATCCGAAGGTGGGGAGCGCAGCTCTGGAGAAGAATGGCAAAGTGCTTGCCAGGAAGCCGGAGGGGTCTGACAAGCACGTCAAGATCAGAGACGTCACCCTTCCAGAGGAACTGCTCAGCTTGGGCTTCCGGCAGTTCAGGCCGAGGGGCTCTTCGGATGAAAGATACCCTCCCCTCGATCGAGTCTTCGAAGGAGCTGGAGGTGATCACCGAATGGTTCACTGATGCGTTGATAGTTCTCTCTTATTCCCCATTTTTTTGACGTAGTAACTGGTAGCCTTCGATCTAACCCTCGTGTTTTTTTTTTGCTTGCAGGTAACAATATGGACGTCGGTTCCCTCTTCGCTCTGAAGAACGCGAAAGGGAAGAAGAAGGCCCCGGGGGGCGCTCCTGCCAGGGAGGGGCCCTCTCAAACTGCTGGCGCCGCTGCTGGCGCCGGAGGGTCCAAGGGTGCCGGGCCCGTCAAAAAGAAGATTGCTGGAAAGGGGACCGAGCCCCCGGCCAAGAAGCTGAAGACTTCCGCCCCTACCAAACAGCCGATCACCGATGTGGTGGTGATCGTCGACGAAGGGCACGCCTCCGCCTCCACCCCCCAGGAACAAATCAATCAGGAGTTCTTTGGGCGGGAGAAGTTGGAGGCTTTAGTACCGAAGGGAGCCTCCGTGTTGGAGGGGAGTCTGAACCCTTCGGCTCTGATGAGCCAGATGCTGCCGTCGGCCGACCGACTGGCCCTTGCCCGGTTGGACGAGGGATCCCTCGAGGCGAAGGTCCTCCTGAATGCTGCCTCCGTAAGTCACCCCCCTTCTTTGTTCATCGTTGTGTTTTCCTTCTGTACTATGTTCGTTGTGCCTTATTCTTGCCTTCGTGAATTGCAGAGTTTTATGGGCCTCTGCGAGCACCTCCGAAGGGTGGATCAAATGAGGGAGGCCAAGGGTGCCGCCGAGGGGGAGGTCGCCCTCCTCAGGAAGAAGCTTGCTGAAGCCGAGGACTCTCTCCGTCTGGCCACCGACGGCATGGAGCAGAGGGTGCAGGCTGCCAGGGCCGAAGGGGTTAATGAGGGACTGGCCAGGGCCGGGGAGGCCGCCGCCGAGGCCGCCCGCATTGCTGCTGATGAGGCTCGCGCGGCTCAAGAAGAGGCCGTCTCCAAGGCCCGAGAGGATGCGGTGACCAGCTTCACAGCCGAGGGGTGGAAGGCCGAAGACCGGAGGGAGTGGCTCGCTTCGGTGGTGGGGGCTTCAGTAGACGAGTGGGTCGGAGGCCCCGGAAAGATGTGGCTTGCTGAGAGGGGAGACTCGTACTACCAAGGCGGGGAGTTCTTCACCCAACGCCTCATCTACCGGAAGCTTGCGAAGCACTTTCAGGTGGCGCCAGAGGAGTTCTGTCCCGAGGCTTATGGCCTCCCCCCCCCCCCCCCCGCCCCCCCCCCCCCGCCAGCCAGATGTCAGGATCCCGCTCCCCGAGGGGGAAGAGAGACCAGTTCTTGAAGACTCGGAGACCCTCCGGGAGTGCGGCCTTGGGGGCGAAGAGGATGAAGCCGAGAGCGAGGCAATATCTACAGTCCCCCCTTCTTGAATTGTATTCCCCCCTTTTGTGTTGTAATTGTTGGCCTCGGCCCCCTTTGTAAAGCACAATCAAACTTCTTTTTTTTTTGAATGAATGAGTACATATGCCCTCGGGCCTTTGATATACAATATGCTTCCTTTTGGTTTGTTCATTGTCGAATATATGCCTTCGTCTTGCTTTGGATGTATGCCTTTGTTCCTTTGAATGTATGTTTTAGGACTTAGAATATTTTCTGATTGTAGCTTGCCCTTGGAAGCCTTCGGTAGTTGGGCACCCTCTGCTGGATATGCAACCGAGGGTTCAGCAGCAATTAGGACTTAGAAAATTTTCCTAAGTGTAGCACACCATAGGGCCTTCGGGTGTTTGTAGTAACCCAATTCCTAGGACTTAGAAAAATTTCTAAGTGTAGATTTTCCCTTGAGAGTCTTCGGGATATGGCATCCCTTCCTGATGTGTGAATGTTGGACCGAGGGCCCAATGTACAGGACTTAGAAAATTTTTGCAAGTGTAGTATGTCACGTAGCCTTCGGCTACTGTGGAGCCCCAACTGAAATACTGATTAGGCCGGGGGCCAATTCTTTAGGACTTAGAATTTTTTCTTCAGTGTTGATTCCTTGTGTATTGTAGCCTCCGATTGATAGGTAGCCTTCGGCTGTTAGGTCCCTTGAAATGAGGGTGAAATATGTAGGACTTAGAAAGATTTCTAAGTGCAGTTTTTCCCTTGGGAGCCTTCGGGAGCTGGCATCCCTTCTTGATGTATGAGTAGTTGACCGGGGGAAAAACATGTAGGACTTAGAAAATATTCTAAGTGTAGATTTTCCCTTGGGAGCCTTCGGGTGATAGGTGCCCTCTGACTCCACATCACTTTGCGAGATGCCCGGGGGCTACTCATTTAGGACTTAGAATATTTTCTTAGCGTAATTTGATGTTGAGCTTCCGGATGTAGATCCCTCCGGGTATATGAATAGGACCCTTCGGGTGATCGTGAGCCCCTTGAGTTGTAAGAGAATTTGATCGAGGGCCAAATACGTGGAACTTAGCAAAATTTCACAGTGTGTCGTAGATGTTGGACCTTCGGTCAGTGAGGAGTCTGTTCGAGGGGCAAATATTTTGGAATAGTCCCCCTCGGTTCATTTTTGATGATTTGTAATCTATGCCTTCGGTTGTCTGGTGATATATTAGCCTCCGGTTGCCGTCATTTTCCAAAAATGTGGACTCAGGAAAAGTGTGGAATCCTGTTGTTGTGAAGAAAGCCAATGATGAGTGTGTGCCCTCGGCATACACCCTGAAGAGTTGTAGAGTTTGACTCAGCCAGTTGTGTCCCTTGTAGTGGGGTAGGGGCCCTCGGTATTAGTGCATAACAGATGCCTTCGGTGTTTGAGGTACCGTTTAGTGGGCTTTGGATAGTCCCGTCCCTTGGTATTGTTGAAGCCTTCGGTGCTTGTGTGACCGGAGGTGACCAGGCAGTGCACTTAGCCGTTTCTTGATGATATTTGTTTGAGTAGTATCCTTCGGGAAATAGGAGCCTTCCATTACCGGAGGTGTTCCCGTGGGGAGCCCTCGGCATGTTGTGATCCGTTGGAGTGTACTCTTTGATTTCTCGCTGAGTCTACTCCCCTTCACCCCCTCTTTTTTTTTTTTTTTTTGGTTGGTGGTGAAGGGAAGGCATCAAGAAACTTGGTTTCTTGGTAAGGCTGGGCCTATTAGGAGACCATCAGAATACACCAATGGCTCTCCTCCCTCGGGTTAACCTTCCGAGTTCCGAGGGGCTCGAGGGTCGTTTCCTAGGCACAAGATATGGTGGTCTGTAACCTGCCTCCCCTTGGGGAATGGCGCGGAAAGCGCCTCATTTTTGAAAGTCGTCCCCTCGGCGCTAGACATAGTCCGTGGCCTGCCACACCCTTGGGGTGGTGGCGCGGGGAGCGTTTCGGTTTGGAAGTCGAATCCTGGGCATTTCTCGTGCCTGTCATACCCTTGGGGTGATGACGCGGATAGCGTTCCGTTTTTGAAAGTCGAATCCTGGGCATTTCTCATGCCTGTCATACCCTGGGGGTAGTGACGCGGAAAGCGTTTCATGGAAGGGTTTTCATTTGCACACTAGTTGCAAATGGCCGGGGGCACTACGTGCCGCCGACACCGATGGTGGCGCCTTCGGTATATGCGTCCTCGTGGGGTACGGCTTTTAGAAACAACACTTGATGTTAGTTTCGATGTGTAGCCCCCGGTACTTGGTACCGAGGGGTCTTCTGTAGGAACACTTGGTGTTCCCTTTGTTGTAGTTGATGGAGGTATCTACCCTCGGTACTTGGTACCGAAGGGTCTTCAAATAAAACACTTGGTGTTTTGATTGGAGTGTTTGGTGCCGGAGGGGCCCTCGGAGGAAACACTTGGTGTTTCCCAACAGATGTTTGGAAGTTGATAGGAGAGCATATCCCTGGCACTGGGTGCCGAGGGGTCTTCTGTGAAACATTTGGTGTTTTTCCTCGTTCTGATGTTGATGATGGAGGTGTACCCTCGGCACTGGGTGCCGAAGGGTCTTCTGTAGGAACACTTGGTGTTCCTATCTTTGGTGTCGAAGGCGGAGATGTGTACCCCCGGCACTGGGTGCCGAAGGGTCTTGACTGAGAGCACATGGGGCCTGTAGTCGGTATGGGGGCTTGGCCGCTCATAAGTGTTTTGTTCTTGGTGCCTTGAATGTATCTTCATTCTTCGAAATTGGAGGCCTTGGGCCATAAGATAGTACATTCACTAGTTATGAGGGCTTGGCCGCTCTTACATTATTGATAAAATTTAACTAAGTGGTGTACATTCCAGTGCCTAGGGACTTCTTTCCCGTTGGGGCGTTTGAGCTTGTAAGTCCCAGGTTTGATGATGGCTGCTATGATGTAGGGGCCTTCGAATTTTGGTGCCATTTTTCCTCCCTCGGTTGGTTAGCTGGCCTCCCTCCTCCGGAGGACATAGTCCCCCACTTGGAATTCTCTGGTGCGAACTTTGGCGTTGATGTAGCTTTTGACTTGCCTTCGGTAGTTTTCTGCCCGGATGAAAGCCTGCTCCCGGCGTTCTGAAATGAGGTGGAGGTCGAGGGCCATGTTGCTGTCGTTGACCTCGGGGTCATATTGGATCACCCTCCGGGTGGGAAGGGTGACTTCCGTAGGAGCCTTGGCTTCAAAACCGTAGCAGAGGGAGAAGGGTGTTTCACCTGTTGCTCGCCGAGGGGTGGTGCGGTAGGCCCAAAGGATGTTGTGGAGTTCTTCCACCCAGCCACCGCCCTCGGCCTCCAGCTTCTTTTTGAGGCCCTCGAGCAAGGTCCGGTTGGCATTCTCTACTTGCCCGTTGCCTTGAGGGTAAGCAACGGAGGAGAAGGTGTGTTTGATGCCCCATGCCTCCAGATGGGCACAGAAGGGGGCTGCCTCAAATTGTGTCCCATTGTCGGAGATGATCTGCTGGGGGACGCCAAACCTTGTGAGGATGTTCTTGAGGACAAAATGACGGCATTTTGCCTCTGTGATACTGGCGAGGGGCTCAGCCTCCACCCACTTGGTAAAGTAGTCGATGGCCACAATGATGTACCTGTTGTTGGAGGTACCCCTCGGCAGAGGGCCCACAAGGTCTATCCCCCATCGAGAAAAAGGGACAGATGTGCTGATGGGGGCATAGTTGACCGCTGGCCTGCCGGGGGCTTTCTGGAAATGTTGACATGCGGTACACCTCCGGGCAAGGTCATCACAATCTCTGGCCATGGTTGGCCAGAAGTAGCCCTGGAGGATGAGCCTTCGGGACATGGAGAAGGGTCCCTGGTGAGCTGAGCAAGTGCCACTGTGCACTTCCTCCATTGCGACCTCGGCCTCATCTTGATGAAGGCATCGAAGTAACGTGCCATTGTAAGATCGTTTGTAGAGCCTTCCATCTTCGATGGTGTAGCTAGGAGCCCTCAGCTTCGCCAGTTTAGCACGGGTCTCATTCTCGGGTAGCTGCCCTGTGGAGATGAAGGCGGTGATATCTGAGATCCAATCCTCTTGGCGTTGTTGTATGTTCATAACGGGGCTTGCATGGATGCTTGAGAGGCTGAGTTCCTCGATTTTGGCAATTTTGGAGATGTGCTCGGGGGAGTCGGCCGAGAGCTTAGATAATATGTCGGCCTCGGAGTTCTGAGCCCTCGGTATTTGAGTGAGAGAGTGTGCCTCAAATACCTTAAGCAACTCCTTGGCCGCTTCCTTGTACTGTTTCATTCTCCCCTCCTTGGCCTCATATTCTTCGGAGATTTGGCCAACGACCAACTTGGAGTCGCATTTGATGTGGATCTGCCGAGCCCTCATGTTGGCAGCCAGCCGAAGGCCACATAGGAGGGCCTCATATTCGGCCTCGTTGTTGGAGTCTTTGAAGGAGAAGCGGATTGCATAGTAGGCCCTGAAGCCCTCGGGAGTAATGAGGACTACCCCTCCCCCGCATGCTTTGGTCGCGGAGGAGCCGTCAGTGTAGAGGGTCCACCAATCATCCGAGGCAGCCGAGGGCTCCCCGTCCGTGGCTGCCCTTGCGGTACACTCCGTCACAAAGTCCGCCAGGGCTTGGCCCTTGATGGCGGGCCTCGGGCGGATGTCAATGTTGTACTGGCTCAAGAAGATAGCCCATTTCACCATGCGGGAGGAGCTGGTGGGGCTCCTCATGAGGGCGCCGAGGGGTTGATGAGTGAGGACCTGAACCGGGTGAGCTTAAAAGTAGTGGCCCAACTTCTTGACAGTCCAAACGATGGCTAACACCGTTTTTTCCACAGGAGAGTACCTAAGCTCGGCCTCCCTTAGGGTCTTGCTAACGTAGAAGATGGCATGTTGGATGCCGTCTTCCTCCCGGATGAGCACAGAGCTGATGGCCGCCGGGCTGACCCCAAGGTAGAGATAGAGGGTCTCCCCTACCTTTGGTTTTGAGAGCACAGGGGGTGAAGATAGATTCCGCTTGAGTTCGTCGAAAGCCCCCTGGCATTCCGGAGTCCATAGAAAGCCAGCCGTCTTCCTCATGATCTGGAAGAAGGGTAGAGACTTCTCCGCTGATTTAGATAGAAAGCGGTTGAGGGCTGCCAGGCGGCCCGTCAACCGTTGAACTTCCTTCACGTTGCGTGGGGGCTCCATGTTGATGATGGTCTGGATTTTCTCGGGATTGGCCTCAATACCCCTTCGGCTCACCATGTAGCCGAAGGTTGAACTTTTGCATGATGGCGAAGATTTCCCGGAGGTCGTCAGCATGGCTGGAAGATTGCTTGCTTTTGACGATCATGTCGTCCACATAGGCCTCCATGGTGCGCCCTAGGACGGCTTGAAAGACCCGGGCCACCATCCGGGTGTAGGTGGCCCCTGAGTTCTTTAGGCCGAAGGCCATTACCAGGTAGCAGAAGATGCCCTCGGGAGTCATGAAGGCAGTTTTTTCGGCGTCTTCCTCGTGCATGAAAATTTGGTGATACCCTCGGAAGGCATCGAGGAAGGACATGATCTCACACCCTGCGGTCTCATCCACCAGTTGATCAATATTTGGTAGAGGGAATGGATCCATAGGGCACGCCTTGTTGAGATCGGTGTAGTCCACGCACATGCGGAAGGTAGGGAGCTTCTGTGCGAGGACTACATTTGCTAGCCATGAGGGATATTTCACCTCCTTGATGTGCTTAATGGAGAGGAGCATGCCGACCTCCTTCTTCACAAATTCCCTCCTCTCGGCGGAGAGGGGTCTTCTTCGTTGTTGCGCTGCCTTTGCCGAAGGGTCCACCGAGAGGCGGTGGGTGATGACCCTTCGGCTGATTCCCGGCATGTCCTCCGGCCCCCATGCAAAGACAGTGGAGTAGGCGCAGAGGGCGTCGGTGATACCGGTCTTGAGATCTTCAGGGAGCTGGGCTCCAATCTTCACGACTCTCTCCGACTGGGCCGGATCGAGCACAAAGTCTTCTACGTCCTCGGCCGGTTCAGCCCTCGGCCTTCTTTCCTTTTGGTCGATGGTTCCGGTGATGGTGTCAACACGGAATTCCGTCTTACTTACCTTCTTAGTGACTTGAAGATAGCAGGCGCGGGCAATTTTCTGATTCCCCCGGGAGTAGCGAATGCCCCCCTCGGCGGGAAACTTGAGGCATAGGTGCCTCATGGAGATGATGGCTTCGAGGTCCTCGAGGGCTGGCCGGCCGAGGATGATGTTGTGGGCGCAGTCAATGTTGACGACGACGAACTCCACTTCGAGCTGGGCTCTATGGAGCCCGTCGCCGAAGATCACCGGGAGGGTTATTACCCCCTCGGAATCAATAGTATCGCCGGTGAATCCGGCAAGAGGGGTCTTAATGGGCCGAAGGGACCCCCTCTCCAGATGCAGCTCTCTGAAGGTGCTGAGGTACATTACATTGACGGAGTTGCTCGTGTCAATGTAAGTTCGGTGAATGATGGTGTCGTTTATCTCCGTCCGAATCACCAAGGCATCCCTGTGAGGAGAAGAAGTAGGAGGGAGATCTGCGTTGGTGAAGGTGATGGGTTCCTCCCTCAGTCGCTTTACCGGGGGCATATGAGTGACTTCCCCCACGTAAAGCGATTGAGCCCACTTCTTTCGCTGGCTGGTGGAATCGCCCCCTGTATTGCCACCGGTGATCATGAGGATGTGGCGTTTTTTCTCCTGGTAGTGGGGGTATTCCTCTTCTTCCTCTTCCAAGTTTCCGATCTCCCTCTTCTTGCCGAGGGGGATGGTATTCGGGTTCACCCAAGCGTTTACCTTCGTGTGGTGCCCTCGGGGAGGCCCCTGATGAGAAGGTCCCTCCTGCCGAGGGCTCTGAACAAACTGGGACAGGTGTCCCGCTTGTATTAATCTCTCGATGGTCGTCTTCAGCTGATGGCAATCATCGGTCCTGTGCCCCTGATGTAACACTCCGGCCCCACCGGACCCGAGGTAGTTACTCCGGACCAATAGTACTGTCCCCACAAACCACCACGAGCCTTTACCGCGCACTTTGTCCTCACTCATGCGCGCCCTGAGAAACTTTCCAGGGGGTCACCCATCCCAAGACTACTCCCGTGCAAGCACACTTAACTTTGGAGTTCTTGGGTGATGAGCTCCCTTAAAAGGAGATGCACCTCTGTTGGTATGAGTAGTATTATTAATCCTCTTAAATTAATCTCGGGTATTACAATCACCCCCACTTAGGATCGCAACGTCCTCGTTGCGCCCTTAAACCAATCTCAATAAAACCCCAGAATCTTGCCCCGCTAAGTGCCCGCCCGATATCTAACGGGTCAGCACACTGTCGCAGGGTTGCTCTGATACCATTTGTAACACCCCGGCCCCGTAGGCCACGAGGTAGTTACTCCAGACCTCTAGTACTGTCCTCACAAACCGCCACTAGCCTTTTCCGCGCACTTTGTCCTCACTCGTGCGCGCCCTGAGAAACTTCCCAGGGGGTCACCCATCCCAAGACTACTCCCGTGCAAGCACACTTAACTTTGGAGTTCTTGGGTGATGAGCTCCCTTAAAAGGAGATGCACCTCTGTTGGTATGAGTAGTACTATTAATCCTCTTAAATTAATCTCGGGGTCATATTGGATCATGACCCGAGATAGTTACTCCGGACCAATACTACTGTCCCCACAAACCACCACGAGCCTTTACCGCGCACTTTGTCCTCACTCATGCGCGCCCGGAGAAACTTCCCAGGGGGTCACCCATCCCAAGACTACTCCCGTGCAAGCACGCTTAACTTTGGAGTTCTTGGGTGATGAGCTCCCTTACGAGGATTAATAATACTACTCATACCAACAGAGGTGCATCTCCTTTTAAGGGAGCTCATCACCCAAGAACTCCAAAGTTAAGCGTGCTTGCACGGGAGTAGTCTTGGGATGGGTGACCCCCTGGGAAGTTTCTCAGGGCGCGCATGAGTGAGGACAAAGTGCGCGGTAAAGGCTCGTGGTGGTTTGTGGGGACAGTACTATTGGTCCGGAGTAACTACCTCGGGTCCGGTGGGGCCGGGGTGTTACACCTGATGTCGATGGAAGCGACAATATGGGTACTGAGGGTTGATAGCATGTACCTCCGGGGGTGCGCGAGAGTCGCGCTCAACGAGGCCCCTCTCCTCGGCAAAATCAAGGATGATGCTAACGGGGTGCGTCAATGGTGTCCGAGGGCGGTCCAGGAAAATGGGCTGTGCCCAAGTCTTAGGGTTGCTCTTATAACCTCCCCCGGGTTTGGCTTGGCCTTGCCGAGGGCGGTCATCAGAGGGTCCTGAAGCCTTGGGATGATTTGGAGGAGCCCCCGGCCCTCGGTTGTGTTTGTTGTCAGCCCTCGGGGGCTGCTGATCCGGATGCTGGTGGTATTTCTCCACCTCCTCGGCCTCAGCGTATCGGTCCCCCCGCTGCAAAGCCCTTATGTAGTCGCGGGGGGGTTCAATGATGAGGCTCCTTGAAAAGTTGCCGGTGCGGAGGACGGTTTGTAGGAGGGCCAGGAGGGTCCCGTCATCAGCACCGTCGACCTTGTCTGCCTCCGTCCTCCAGCGCTCCAGGAAGTCCCGAAGGGTCTCATCCTTCTTCTGGCGTATGGTTAGGAGGTGGGAGAAGTGCTTCCTTGTGCGACGCCTCCCGGCAAATTGTGTCAAGAATCGCTGGGCGAGTTCTTGCCATGAATCAATGCAGCCCTCGGGCAGTCTGTTGAACCATTCGTATGCCGGCCCCTCTACGATGGAGAGGAACCAACGACACAAATATTCGTTTGACGCCCCTACCATCATCATGCTGTTTTTATATTTGCTGTAGTGTTCCTGGGAGTCCGTCTTCCCGTTATAGGGCTGTATGTGTTGCCCTCGGTATTTTTCCGGGATCCGGGCCGCCAATACCCTTGGGGTAAATGGCGTCCGAGTCCGGAGCTGGATGACGGGTTCCCCGGAGCCCTCGGCCACCTTCTTCTGTAATTCCTCCATTTTGGCCATCATGGCCTCGTATTTGAGGTCTGAGTGAGGGGTGGAGGTGGTGGCGTGAGCTTTGTTGGACTCCATTTCGTCAAGCCGGCGTTGGAGGGCCGCAATAATCTCGTCCCGGGGATCCTTCGGGAGGGTCTCCGCCCCCTACGAACGAACCCGGGCCGAGTGGGCCTGGTTGATCTGGTGGTGAGCATCATTGGCATGAAGGGGTGCCTTGCCTTTGTCCCGAGGGGGACGCTCCTCGTCTGCCCTCGAGACAGATCCTCCACTTTCCTGAGGCCTTTGGAGTGCCTTTCCTCCGAGGCGGTCTTGGACCCCTCGGCGGTCTGGCCCTCCTCCGAGCCGGTTGAGGGCGGAAGTGCGGGGCCTCTCCCTGTTGTCATTTTGGCGATCCCAGGACTGTACTTCCTGGGAGGACGTGTCCTGGGCCACTACCCCTTCGTCGTTCCTCACCCGAGGGGTGGGATTTCCGAAGGGGTGTGGCGGAGGGGGAAGTATGATGTTTTCCCCCACCTGGGGGTGAGCCGGAGCCAGGGTGCCGAAGGCACCCGGGTTCTGAGTGAGCGTTTGGATGAAGGCGGAGAGCGCCGATTGCACGTCGATGGTGAGAACCGGAGGGCTGACTTGGTCATCGCTCCGGTTTTTCTTCTTGGCCTCGATGCCGAGGCGGGCATCAGGGGCATTTTGTTGGATCTGAAGGCGTAGGTCGACAGCCGCCTGTTCCAGCCCAGCGATGACACCGCCCTCGGGAGCCCTGTGAGAGGCTTCGGGGGCATTGACGTCGTCGAGGGCCAGGTTCTTGTCCTCTACGTTCTTTGAGTTGGCACGTGTTGTTCTCACCATTTTGGTAGAGGGCTAGTGTTTGGCGAAGGGAGAGGGTTTCTTACTCGATTGTTCGACCTCTCAACGAGAGCACCAAATGATGGATAGTCTACCCGGGGGTATATATCCGAAGGGTTATTGCGGGGAATAACTCAGAGAGAAGTCAGAGCGAGTAAGTAAATGTAGAGAGAGAGTGTATTCAGTATGAATGTCGTGGTTACAAACGGGGAAATGGGGTGCTATTTATAGTAGCAATAAATGCCGGACAGGGACACGTGTCAAGCGTCCATTGGCCGAGGGGTCACCTCAACTGGTTGGCGCTGGCAGCCGCATGTGGCCGCATTTAATGCGGCTGTTGGATGGGACGTCTGTGCGGGGTACGGTGATCTGTACGCATGTGAGGCGGATATCTTGTCGAGTGAGATGCCTTCGGCTATAGAGCAGTGGCCGAGGGCTCCTCAAACCGATGACACCCTGGTGCCGAGGGCTCATAGTGCCGAGGGCTACTGTTTTCGCCGTTTTCTCCCAGTTTCTTAGTTTCCCTGGAAAACCCATTCTGTGAGAGTTTAGAGCCTTCGGCCAGGGGGGACGAGGGCACCCCCGGTGCGTATTGCGGGCTGCTTGGTAATCTGGACGCCGTGATTTGGGCCTGGTGGGCCTCCTGGGCCTGTTGGGCCTTCGTTGGTGTAGTAGGAGTCTGTGGACCGGGTGTTCCCGGGCCATATACTCCATCAAATATATATACAAAATCTGTACATCTTTAGTTGTATGTATACATAGGACAGACACTTCTTTTAGAAAAAGATAGCAATTGTTTGTATATACATGAGAGTGCGCCAAACAAGGGCGGAGGTAGGGGGGGAGGTTAGCCGGGCCCCGGCCCACCCAAATTTTAAAAATCTTTGTATTTTTAGGGTAAAAAATTATGTGTAAAAATTTATATAAAAAATCTGAACACTTTTGGCTACGCACACCCCTTATACCAAATCTGAACACTTTTTCTGTATAGCAAAAATGGTTGTTATCTAATAATCAGAGAAAAATAAAATGTATAGCAAGTGACTCATATTTAACGTCGTTTACTAGCTATACATAATGTGTACAGTGTACATATGCATGGGTAACGAGACTTATACTTCGGTAAATAATGAATGGATTCAAAATACGTATATGAATTATGAACCGGGGCAAATCTAAACATCTGAAATGAATTAAGCTGAAAAATAATTATATTAGATTCAAACATTAACAAGTGAACTAAATATAAAAAATGGAAAAAGTTATACATCCTTGAAGCCTTGAAGGTAAAGAAGCTGTGATAGTTTAGCTCCCTATTGTTATTTAACATTTAATAAATGCTTTATTAGGGTATATCTTTTACAAAATATGCAAGTGGTCAAGTGGATATACTATAAATAAAGTAAGCACAAAGTAAAAGAATTGACCTATTGGTACCGAAGATTACTCAATTGGGGCTACAAAACGCGAGTCAATAAAGACAGAGCATCTCCGTGCACTTTCTTCCTTTTTCTTCTTTTAGATATGTCAGTTGGTACTTATTTTAGTTATTTATGTTCCAATAATATAAAGTATCCTCAATCCTCATATACACAAAAAATAAAAGTACCCCCTCTTCGGTTACTTTGGTACTTTTAGGTTCCCCTATAGTACGTATATTTTCAATACTTTGCAAGTAAATATTACGGAGTACAGAAGTTTTTGGTGTATATCATGGGTTACACCCTCTTTATTTGCTATGCACACAGACAAAAATGCATAAATACAGACACTTTCGATTAAACTGTCGGTGTAAATAAAATTACTTTGGAGATCTGTCAGGCTGGTTGCACGGAAATCAAAATCGGTGTACACAAACATTAGTTGTCTATGTAGGCAAAAAAATGTTGGTGTGAAAAAAAATGGTTTGCATATCTGTCAGAGTGGTTGCACGGAAACCAATGTCGGTGTACACATATATTAGTTGTCTTTGTGAAAAAAAGTGTTTGTACGTATACAATTTTTGTCTGTGTACATAGACACTTCTTTCGGTGCAATCTAACCTTGACCTTTTTTTAACATTTTTTGTCTGTGTACACAAACACTGAGAACAAACCAGTGTCGGTGAACATATATTTCTTCTCTATGGCAAAAATTCATAGAATGTCACTAGGTTTTGTGTTTCATCTTTCATTCCAGGCAATATTTATCATTATTTAGCATGATACAAACAAAAATTCAGGCGCCTCTTATACTTCGATGAGTTTTTGACCCATTTTTCGGTGAAAAAATGGTGATGGAAGATGATGATGAAGGTGAATAAAACATAAAAAGAAAGAAGAAGAGGAAGAAGTGGAAGGAGGAGGAGGAGGAAGAGGAAGAAGGGGAGGAGGATTGCCTGAATGATCACAGAGAACGTGTTATGAGACCCAGACTTTGACTCTAAGTGCGTTCTCCACCTTATTGACCTTATGTAATGTGTCTCTGTGATCCATACTCAATATTCTCTACTTTGACAATAAATATTAACAATAAATAGATGTAACATATTGAATTTTACAGTATTTACATGTTCTTCATTAATTATAATGTGTTACAAATTTTGTTTTTTTTGACTAGAAACTGGTATATTATATTAAATCAAAACTCACAGTACAACTAGGAGAATTGTAAACAATAAAGTAACTCTCAGACACTAACCTCCCTCTAGACAAACATAACCATAAGCTCATCGAGTCCCCCACTTCTTTATCAGACATAGAGTAATCCACTCCAAAAAGAGCGAGACTAATCGCTGAAAAATGTGAGAGTTTTGAGGCTATTACGGCTGAGTCAGCCCGATTGCCTCTCAATAGAAATCTAGCAATTAAGATGAACCAATCTAATAATCTATTACCCTTATTATTTGACCTGATAAAAACAAAATAAAGATTAACAAACACAACATAGCAAAAAAACAAACTTCAACTGGTGGAACCACCGGATCCATTCTTCAAGTGTTGTCTTCCATACCCTAGTCACATAATTCCTCTGTGGCAGCGGTTCAAGAGGGGGACGAATCATCCACATACCATCTTCTTCTTCCTCCACCTGAGGTGGCCAAAACAACTGTGTCGATCCCCCAACAGCCGAATGGAGCCCAAAATCACCCTCTTTGATCGGAACCCATACCGCCAGAGTTCCACCCGGATCAAATACAGCTGGTGCAGCTCCCGTCTCAGTCACCATCAAAGCCAAAATAGCGAAATCAAGTATCGGAAAATTGGGTCTTGCAACCGTAGCCGACACATAGGCACTTCTCTGCTACCTTGCTTCGTTATTACTGAGTTCCATCTCTTCGCTTTAGTGTCTTGGTACGTGAACATGTGCCTAACGTTGGAGCTCTGCCCCTTCGATCACCTAAAACACCGAAGCCTGCATGGAAATCTGCGAACGAACCAAAAGTGTCGCATTAAAACCCTGGAGAGTATTCCTACCCGTCCACAACAGCTCAATCGAACAAGACTGGTTGAGAAACTCCAATCTTGAAATCACAATAGGTTGTATCACAACCGCCTTTCAGCCCCTTCAAATCGACCTTTACTGGTACATTATAAATTAATTGGTTACATTATAAAAAAATTATACCTGCCTGAGCATTTGATTCCCTAAGAGAATACATGGATATCACGTTTGAGTGTTTGAGTCACAATAATTGACATCAAGTGTACTTGAATTCTTAACCCCGTTAAATATTTTGGTATCTAACCTCTTTTCTGGACCCTAAAGAACATTTGGGTGTCTACCAAGCTCTCTATTTCCATTGAAAACTTATAATGATCTCTAGAACTTTTCTACAAAACATCGTTGCATGAAACATATGGGTTAACGTATTCAAAGTAACCATAAGAAATTATGCCTTATTACATGACAAAAAAAGTAGCAAACGTTATAAGTTACAAATGTGGTTTGAATTGGATTCTCAATTGTGATTAACTAGAGGTTTCTTCTAGAAATGTCACCATGGGTTGTTGTCTGAAATGTCAACGGCAGGATAACAGCTTCATCTCCATTCTCTATCGCATGGAGGCATCCTAGCTGGTACAATCAATAAAAATAAAGTAAACTTAAAACTCTAATGTCCGGGAGAATACGATAATCTTATGTACACACAATGAACATGCACGTATTTTGGATAGCTGGATCTCAAATCTTCAAATTATTGAGTGTTTCCATTTGAAACGTCAAACTTGTTTGATATACATATACTTGACCTACATGTTATTAGAAATTAGTTATTTAGAAATGTTTGCGGTTTATTCTTGTCAAATTCTAAGTGTAGGAGATAGACCATGCAACTTCTTTACATGAAAGCATCAATGACAAACTAAAACGATAGGGTGGTTTTCTATTTTGTTGAAAGATATCTGTTGATTTACCATACCAATCCCAGAGAACGATAAGATGGTATTTTTCTGTAAAAGAACTCATAAATGTTCTGGTATGGACATTTAACACCAATATTTAGTTCAATTCTATTTTAATTTAGTTTTACCACCAAAGTGTTTACGTATCAACAATGATAAACTCCAAAAGCCTGGGGTCTTTTCCGTCATGCTAGATGATTTCGATACACTTGACTATTCCGACATCGGCAATGCATGGCATCTATATCTTATACTCCTTATTAAATTGTTTGTCAGAAATCAAGTATATCTTAATTCGATACACTTGATTTTGATATTATATGATAAGATCAATAAAAATAAAAATTTACCAATTTTGTGATTTTCATTTATTATTTCCTTCCCTTCCAAATTAATCAGAGAATGACTTAAGATAATCCATCATAGTAAATAGTCCCAAATAATCTCAAAAGCTTCTCTTTTGTTCATAAACTGTAGCCTGAAAACATTTTTCGTTATCTTCAAATACATGTAATTTTCCTGAAATGGTCTTTATCGCAAACAAATGCGCTCCTTCAATTCACGAACACAGGCTGAAACTTTTCGATCTGATTCCACTTAATGTTTGCATAGATCCTAGTTCCACAAATGAACAAATAGATAAGTTATGTTAGTTGCCTTAAGAATAAACCATTAATATTTATCCCCAATTTTTTTTCTTTCATAAATAAAATATTGAATTACCTCTTCATCTCGAAAGGACTTGAGGGGCTCCGTACTTTAAAGGATTTAACCTAATTAGTACTCCATATAATTAATTTATCAAACTCCACATGCATGCATGCCTACTATATTGTTGAAGATTCGAACATGTTGTAGCTTCACCAAATTTTACCTTTGACAATTTCAGATGGGTCTGTTGAGCAGGTAATGTTTTTATACAAAAAAAACACATACGTAGCACAAAAGTATATAGCATTAATGTATTCTATGTACATTGAGCAATGTGAACTCATTGGAGCCGTATATGTATGTTGTAATTAGCTGCAGTCCTAATTAAATGGATTAGCATCTTTTTACTTTTGGAGATTCCCCATGCGAATTTTCTGGTAAAACGTTTCAGAACTTGTGCTCATTTATTAACTGCGGTTTCTAAAATGTTGGAATCTATTGAGTTGTTCTCCAGCTATATGCCTATATATACATTATTAAATATCTATGAACTACTTTTAAGTTTTAAGTTTTAAGACTTCCTCCATGCGGCTTCCTCCGGCCAGTTTTGGCTATAACTTCTTAAGGAAGATTTCTTTTGCTATTATATATTAATAGATTTTTTGAAAAATGATGTTTTGTTTGTATCATTTTAAATTATCAAAATCTGGACTTTTAAATTTTATTACTACCTAAGCCGCACGACTTGCAGGCTTCCTCTTCAATCTCCAGCGTAGGCCCAAGCAAAGGACTAGAGCCAGGTGACTTCAAGTCTTTTGTCTTCAATTAACAACATCGCCGATTCCTCCAAATAGATGTGTGCTCTAAAAAACCTAGCAGCCAGGATGAGTATCGCAGATCTCTGTTAGTATTCCCAAAAATATTTAGTAAGAGTATGATCCAACTTGTCTACTCTTCTTTTGATGTTGTATTTGTTCTATTCTATAGCAATTCTTTCCTAGTCATGGACTCATGATGCCCCACTGTGTTTTGTCTCTCTCAATGTGGAGAGTTCCTTTGTTGTCCTGGCCTGGTTAGACCGTTATTTGTCTATTTTGGACTGCGTAGAGAATGAAAGAGGCATAACCGCATAAAAGGGTCTTTTTCTATCTACTTGATGCTACATCTCATCTTTTTCTAGTGATCATCCATATTACACCAATAACCAATTGTGAACATTCCAACGTTATTTCTTCTTTAGTAGTACTTGTTTTTATTTTAGTTTGAGTATGTTTGATTTGGACATTTGAATTTTTAAGTACTTTTCATAGACATTGTTTCAATTCCGATCATTTTAGGCTTACAATTCCATGTTACGTGTCTAGTGTGTCAGATTGTTTTGTATGAGATTGTTAATTCAGTGTCTATTCTTAGAACTTACAATTGAATTTGTTGTAATTGTCGGGAGGACGTCCTAATATAAAAGTAGCTCTTTTATTTTCAAAAAAAAATATTAATAAGGAACGAAATATACCAATTGTCAAGAAAATGTTAACGGTGCAACTAAAAGAGAACGTATGACATATAAGATACTTCACTGACAAGCTTATATGCACTACTGTCTACTGAGTACATACTACAGATTGCTCGTATTATAAAGCGGAAAAGAATACATTAGCGGAAAAAATTCCATCACATAAATAAGGGGGGAAAGGAGGTGTGTCACGGGAATATAATTATCACAGCGCTCTGCACCATATGAAGCTCATTTAGCACTCCTATACATGTTGTCAATGACGGTCTGCAAGGCAAGCGAACTTTTGTCATGGGACAGATAAATGAACTTGAAACCGGGCACATTAATTACTTCCTAGAAAAATAATGGACGATGCTATTGTATTCACACGTTGCAAAAGGCGCACGAACGACGCCTAACGCATGTAGAAGCGCCCAATTGAACATCTAATGAAAGTTCTAACTAGGTCACATTTACCAAAAAGTCTAACAAGTGTAATACATCTAACTAGGTGTTTTCCTAGATTACGTTGGTCAAGAAAGAGGGAATGAAATGCAAGAAAGAGCCACATCACATGCACGTAAAAAGCATGTTGCAAACAAAGCATTCGTAATGCCAAAGCTTAAATTTTAAGTAGTAGATAAATTGACAGAGGAAGGCCAGCTTGTTTTGTACTTTTGTTGCATGTGGTTCAATTGGTCAAGCCCACTGCCCCACCCTAAATGATACTTCCTCTGTCTCTTATAATGTTGCCAAGTTTGACTGGTGTGTGAAATAATAAGTAAAAATTGTATTGTTGGGGTTTGTGCAAGGGAGAGAGAAATAATGGGAACCACAAAATAACTAATCAAAATTGAAAGTGACAAAGTTTCTAGGACAACCAAAAGAAACATGGCAAAATAATAGGAGACGGAAAAGTATTTTAACAATTTACACGTCCCCACAGCCTACATCGGGGTGGATCACTTAAGGGTGTGTGTAAATGAGCCAAATCAGCCCTAAACAGTCTAGCTAAAACCATGTATGCCAAACAAACAAAAACAAACCATCCCGAGCATGCTCTTATACCGGGTTAAATTGAGTCTAGCTCACCCTAAAGCATCCTCAAGAATGAGTTTTTACTCACACTTCTATTAGATAAACATTCTGTAAACCTCCATTGTAGGACACATAATATACAAGTCATACGACATTACGACAATTCTATTGAAAATGGAAAACTACCTGATAGTATTTCAGCAACTGTGGTCTTTTCTTTTTGAATGTTGGGGTGAGAAGATCGCGTTCCATGTCAAATGGCACTGGATCGAGGTGCAGAGACTTTATAAACTCAAATCCCTTCAACTGTAAAGGGGTTATTAGGTTAATAAAGGGTTTTGTGTCTGACTAAGTAAATGGGAAGGGTAAAATAAGAAAGCATGTGCACACAGTTTAACAAAGAATACAAACAAGATTAGGAGGGTCAACCTTCTTTTCTTTTGCAATCTTTGTTAGCTCCCCAAGTATGTATTCCTTCACCTTTGGATTTCCACACAGGGAGTCAAAATTTCCAGCTATGCCATTGTGCTCAGCCCATTTTTCAACTGCTGGCTGGTTTGGGTTAATAACCGCTACCAGAAATGACTCAAAGCTATTCCCATATACCCAAATCTGGAGATAGTAAAAATAGATATGTTGTTTATTAAAAAGAAAACATAACGAAAACATATAAGTTTAATATTATTGGTGAGTTATTGGCATCAAATATTATTTAGAGATTAGAGCTGATTAGCAACTGAAAAGGACACATACGGAGTCAATAACATAGATTTCTCCATAGATGTTCTCCAAATTTTCCACTGCAACATATTCTCCTTGAGAGAGTTTGAAAATGTTCTTCTTGCGATCAATAATTTTTAGACTCCCATTTGATTGCCACTCACCAACATCACCTGAAAGTATGTATTTTTAAGGGACCCGTAAGGTGAAAAAACAAAAGGCAAAACCATTCCGAGTAACGGAGGGGAGAATAACCTGTGTGGAACCAGCCATCAACTATGGCCTCTTTCGTGAGATCTTCACGCTTGTAGTAACCTGAAAAAAGAGTATCACCCTTCACACAGACTTCACCGCGTGGTATCTCTGATAGAGCATCATACCCCATTTCAGGAACCGACTCCAGGCACACATCAACATTGGGCACCGGAGGGCCTACTGTACCCAGCATATCGACCCGATTTGGGAGTGAGACAAATGTACCAGCACATGTCTCGGTCAAACCTGTACATTTTACAAGCACTCCATGCTGAATTAGAAGCTTCAATAACATGCGTACCGAATAACACAACTACTATACTATAGTTCATGTAGAATTAAAATTCAAACTGCATGTGCAACCTAATTTTGGGGAATTGATAAGGTATAAAAAGGTGCTTATTGATAGATCAGTGGAAATAACATTTTTTAAACGGTAACTACAGATTGATACAGTATATTGATGCAGTATATTGTTAAGACCTACATTTCTAAAAGCAACTGCAAGGCCAAAGTAGCACTGGGAGACTGTTAGTTTCAACACTGGATGTTTACCAAACAAGTGTCTAATTCATAATATAAGAATAAGGTAAACCTGACCTCTGGAAGATCCTTTTAGAATGAAATAGGACTAATTTAATCTAATGTGAGTGTGATTTGCTTGTTTCACATCATGGTTTGGAGTAAGCCTGTTGAGGACTGGTTTGGTTCATTTATCCACCCCTCAAATTGTCCAGTTTGATTTCTGATTCCGGCTGAGAGACGAGTTAAAGTGTGCTACTAAACAATGAAATGTTGCCTGTTATTCATGTGATATTGTGATGCGAAGGTAGTGTGAGTTCATGTGTTCCAGTACGATGATATAGCTAAATAAAAGTGTAGGTTAATCCCTTCTGCAGCCGAAGGTTTGAGAACAAATGTCACCCCACTCACCGTAAATCTCCTTATAAATGAGAACAAGCAGCCCTATCTAGATATAGAAAGTGGTTTAGTACACAGAAGGATTAAAAAACAAAGAGTACCATATCCTTGAAGAACATGAGCGCATGCGACAACTTTCAAAAACGTTTCTACATGAGATGCAAGGGGTGCAGCTCCAGATAATATAAGTCTTACTCTTCCACCTAACCCTTCTTTGACCTAAACACAAAGATCCCAAGGAAGGCAATGGTTAAAATTACAATACCTTTCTCTGGTATAATGAAAAATGTAAGGCACATATAGGAGCTCTATAAATGAAAAATCTAGTACCTACCTTACTGAAAACAACTTTGTCACAAACTGGAGATGCCTCGTCATGTTTACACCCCTTCTTCATGTTGTAAAATTTGCTGCAGAGCATTGAAAATTCTTTAAAAATAGTTATAACTTTTTAGCAATTGCAGTTATAGGTACTTTAATCCAATTAAAAGTGGATTATATATTTGAAGCCATGGAAGTGGTTCATCAATTTGAAGTCAAAGTGGTTCATTGATGTAATGTCTCATAAAAAATTGAATTTTTTGTTCGAGATTTTTCACAAGCAAATCTTCAAGTTAAGTGGTATGCGTAGTAATTGAAATTGGAATTATTTAAACTTCCTAAAGCAGAAATGCTCGCCATAGTGAAGAGATACACTTCGCACTGAAGTGCAAAGCAAAGCTTCAACTTTTCACAAGAACAGACGAAGCAGAAAAAGTGCAGTTTATGATGCAAATAATATTTAAATCATACATGATTCCAAGTGCAAATACTATGAATTTCATCTTCACTTGATAGTTATACGAGCATAATGTCTCGATTCTCATAAGTCATAAATTCATAATATCCTCGCAAGTAATGTGGGTGTGTTAGATCATCTGGTAATTATTCGTACTACCAAAAGTGGAAATTATCTAGACATTTATAGACACTATAAATAATAAGAATTTCTAAAATAGAGTTGTATAAGAAATCATAAAAGTCAGCAACATCTTTTAAAATTCTCATCTGTGGTCAATTCTGCAGCTGAAAGTAAAAGAAGAAACGAGTAAAGCATGGGGAGAGGACTTACTAGGCATATGCAAAATTGAACAATTTGCTTTTGAGAAAACCTCCTGCAGAAAGTTTCTGTTGCAGACCTGATAATATGTAATAGAGAGTATAGCAGACAATCAAGACAATGGGTGTTGAGTAAAGATTACGAATATGATAAATTTTCAACATAAAGATGATGTGGAGGAAATGAACTAGGTCTTCGAATGAAAATAACAAAAGTGTGTACTTGATTATTTTTTAACTCAATTTTGGTTTTAGTAACTCTACATAAGAAACTAAAAAAAATGTTTGAACAATGTCATGCTTGAAGCATACATGCACGTTCATATCAAGAATTCTACATACGCAAACAATTACATTGATTTGCAATTCAAGAAGCAGCACATATACCTGAATAGACTCTCTCTAAAACCCGTGGAACAGCACAGAATATAGTAGGTTTCAGCTCCCCAATGTCCTCAATTAATAACTTGACATCCTGCAGAAGTATTAGAAGAACCATTATGTTCACCCGCACACTCATAGCATAATCTCTTATTTGACATAGAAAAATATTTCAACAATGTACCCCACGCCAAAATCCAATTGATGCACCATGGTTGATGAAACACTCTTCAATCACCCGATCAAAAATGTGAGCCAGAGGGAGATATGAAATGTATACATCATTCATTGAAAGCTGCCATATGAAATGATGAAAAGCCTAAAGAGTTGGAAAAATAAAAGAGGAAAGGAAATTGATCCATCTATTACTAGAAAAGAAGCATCAGTATACCGATTCATTCACGCTCTCTAGTAAACGCTTTACTCCAGCTATAAGAGTAACGATGTTATTATTTGAAATCAAGACACCTTTAGGGTCTCCAGTTGTCCCACTGGTATACATTATTGTACAAATGTCTGTTTTTTTCTTTGCTGGAAGATCGAAGTTCTTATCTTCTCCCTGCATATGATGAGACTATGAGAGATGCGAGTTTTAGCCCAAATCTCTGAGCTTGTCAGAACAAACAAAAGCTTTGTAGTAAAGAAGGCCAAAGGCTTACTAGTGATAAAAACTCATCCCAAGAATAAATCACAGTGCCAAAGCTCTCTAACTTATCCTTCTGTTCTGGTGTCACTTCCCCAAAACTAACAACCGCTGAGGAAAAGAAACATGAGGATTAGGATGTTGATATCATCATATCAAGCCGTGTACTAAAGAAAAAGATCAAACAAAGCTTCCTGGAGACAAGTTCGGCACTACCCCACATTTTCAATTTTTTAGTGTTCTACTTCTATTTATTGGAGGATCCTATAAATTCTAGTACTACCTCTGTCCCGTTCAAAGGTTTCCATTGTAAAATGGAACGATTATTTAGGCAATAATTAAATATACTAATTTGAGTACATTTTGAGAAATATTTTGATGGATATATAGTATAATGAGTTATTGATGATAAATGTGATAGATGTATTATTGTTCATATTTGAGATTAAATTGTTATTTTAAGAGTGTTAATTATTTCCTAAAATAGAAAATAAGGACTTTTAGCTGGTACGTCGAAAAAGGGAAAGTGAGAACCTTTGAATGGGACGGAGGGAGTAGTATGTTTAGATTATGGTTGTTCAATTACTGAACTCTCTATTTGTACACGGAGATTTGTGCACTTCATGACAGTTTCATATATCAGAGACTTGGAGGATTTTTGAAAATTCTTCATTATATTCTCTCCCTTCTCTTATACAGTTTCTATAAGAAACCATTGCTATCAATTGCTTAATTCAGGGTGATATCAAAATGACACTACATCTGTATAAAAGTAGAAGACTTACTTTTTAAGTACTGTGACGCCTTTGGAAAGGTTTTCAGAAGCTGGAAAGGAAAAAGTGACATTTTGTTAGAAGGTAAACTCACAAATGAAGCAGCCTGAAATGCCCTTAACACTCAAGAAAGCATCAAATGGGAATAACCAGAATAAATAAATTAACCCCATTTGTAGCTTGGTAACACATCTTATAGTTCTAGACTTGATTGAGTGATTCTGATCCATGTTGTCCAATGCCTTCGAGAGGAAATTAAGATTTTTATTTCGCGGATATTGACATATTTCATAGAGTAGCACTTTGGTAGGTCAATTTTGTTTCTGACAGATAGCTTCCTATGGGAAGAGATTTGACCGTTAATATTTAGTAGAGAGATACTCCATACGTTTTTCAGCACATTTTCCTTCAGATTGAACCGACATCTGTTACGGTTGTTAGTAATCAATTCGATTCAAAGAATCTCTGTAACCATTAAGGAAAAGCTATGATGTTTAATGTGATGATTAATAGTCACAAAGTAACAAACATACTCCTACTAATTTTTAGGTATCAAAGAAACCATATAATCAAAAGTAAGCATTAATATATGAGGACTACTTCGTCATTTTAGCATGTCTTATTGTATCACACTACAATCGGGTTACTAAATGGCCATCCATATGGACACTTATTTAAGAAGTGAGGGACTCTGAGGCAGTAAGTAATTAACTCAAAAGTAAGAGGATCAAAGGATATGTTTCAACTTTTAAGCATACCTCAGGAATCTTTTTCTCTTCACAAAAAGTAATTTTAACCTCTGCATGACATATTATAAATTCTATAGCACCAGCACCTACATCACACCACAAGTAATCAAATCAAATAATCAGATTTAGTTACTTATACCAGAATAGAGTTACTCATTAAAATAAGATAATATGTTAGGATGACATGAACAAGCAAAATTCTTATCAGGCAGTGTATGGGGATTGTGACATACCTAACGTGTCATAGAGAGGGACACAATATAGTCCATGGGCATTACATGCCTGCATTCATTTGGAGTGAAATATATTGAGATTGGAAAAACAAGCGAGCTCTAATATCTATATGAAATAGAACTCAGCAGAATTATATATGCAGAAAATAACTGCAAACAGATGAATAAAAAGAACACAAGGATAATAAAATGGTGAAGCTTATAGATCTATGGGATGGGAAGTTCCAAAAAAACAGACAAAAAGAAGCTAGTACAAGTGTATGAGCATCAGGCATGGTCTGACCATATGGGGGAGTATACCCAAGAAGATGTTCCTTAAAGATTCTATCTTCATGCAATACTTAAACAAGACTTCAAGAAAGTGCGAGTGAAAAAGGACTCACGAAATTGCGAGTAAAAAACAAGAAATGAGGAAAGACATTACCTCCATGCTAATGATCCATTCTGGGCAATTGGCACCATATATTCCACATTTTTCTCCCTAGGGAAAGTTAAACAGCAATTAATAAACAGAACTTCATTTATTAAAATATGAAAAGATAGAATATTCAGACTTTGATGATACAACAGTATATTAAGACTGCATTTTAGCAACCACACTCCGATCATGCAATTCAATACAAATTCCTAACAACAGGCCAAAGGGCGGATAAGTAAAAATTTAATGGATACACATCAGAAAATGTTCTTTCCATCATTTGCAATGGAGCCAAAGATTCATTATTTTTTGGCTTGAGATTATGATGGAATAAAGCAAAATGGCTCACTAAACTGTCTGCGCTTCTTTGTTATGGAGCAGCAGTCAGTCCATGCAATTTTGGACGCGATTTTCACTATGGGTCATCCGGAAACAGTCTCTCTGTGCTTTAGTACAGGGGTAAGACTGCGTACATCCGACCCCCCTTACCCCACCGTAGGTGGGAGCCTTTGCGGCACTGGGGTAAATGAAAATGAAATGACATCAGAAAATGTTCGTCATCACTAAAATTTATGTAGCACACCAATCACTGCTTTCTTCAACAACAGCTCAGCACCATAGCTTTGAATGGACTTCCCAATTTTCACTACTATGGTGTGTGGTTCTATGAAGACATGACAGTTTAATGGATACAATCCATAGAACTTTCTTATCTACCCAAACTTAAAGAGTATTGTACACTACATGACCACTTACTTCTTCAACACCACAGCTGCGAATAGAATTTCCTATTTTGATTACAATGTCAAATACTTCTTTGTATGTCATCCAGACATAGTTTCCAGGCTGCACATCAAAGCGAGATTCCAAAGTATTATCTAAGATGAAGATAAAGCCAAGTGAAAATAAAAAGATGCATGTATACTCTGAGAACATACTTTTCCATCAATGATCTTACGGCGTCCAAGCATTGGATTGTTGGGATACTTCTCCACTGATAAACTGTAACAAAAACAGATGCACTTGAGTTTTACTATTATCATATCGAAACAGGATACTTGCCTCATATATCTAAAATGATTTTCCGCATTCCGTCATGAGATAATCTACAACACGCAAAAAATGATCCAGGTATGCACTTCTGCTGAACAAAAACGTACTAACAGAAAAAACTAAGACAAAGCTAACACAGTACATTTAGAACGTTATGGAACAAAGTTGTAAAAATCAGCTTAGGTGGCAGCTAGCAAGAGCAACTTTTACCTAGTCAAGGGAGGTTGGTGGACCTCAGCAGAGCTTACCTTTTTAAAACAAATACAAGCATCCTTGTATACTAATCTCCATAACAAAACTAAATTTAAAACGAATTTAACATAAGAAAATGTCTTAACTTTCACTACATTTTCCATACGACTAAGAAAATAATTTTGAATTTCCAACATATACAATGGATTGCGAAACAAATTCATAAACTATCAACCTGATAGTATCAAGTGCTTCTAAAGATACTTTTCTTGAAAATCATAGACTTTATAGTGTGATGTATCTTAAATCAGTAGTGCAAAGATAGCATGACTGTTAGTTTGTTTTGCTCATCATGACGCTTAACAAGTTCCACTGCAAAGTGCAAACTGATGGTACTAAACTCTTGATAAGATACCGACTTCAGGTTCATAATGCAAATCTGTGGTTTCTTATCTTCTAAGCTCTCAAATCAGGGTATTTGTATAGAATATACCACATAGCTAAGTGTATCAACCAATATGAGTTGTGTATTCCGTCCAGCCAATGTGTATCCCGCAAGGTATTGTTATACTACTAGAGTCGTATAATTTTTTTTTGAAAACAGAATCGTATAAATTTATCTGTAAACGTAATCTAAAATAGGCTTAACTAAGTTTATAGTTCCTACAAATAAATTTATTTTGTTTTAGGTCCCTACTATTTGTTTTCACCCCTTTAATTAGCATTGTTTTCTTTTTAATCCCCTCCATTAATAGTAAAACAGATGTGACTAACATGAGATTCTTGCTTTTTCACTTTATTTCTAAAAAATACCCGCAACTTTAATTGCGAATATCTTATAGTAAAAACTTAATTAATTACTTTCACTTAGAGTTAAATAGACTGTAAATGGAGATTGTCTAAGAGTTAGATAGAGGCTAAAAACAAAGGACACAAAATAGCATATATTGCAGAGAAGCATTTTACAGTAGACTAAAAGGTTCTATATTTAAGGGACAAATGTGGTGTTCAAAAAATCGCAACAACAACAACAGCATCCAAGCCTTAATCCCAAAAGAATTTGGGGCCGGCATAAACATAAAATTCATATTGTAATCAAAAGGTGATTTAATTTACCGGCACAAATGTAAGTAATTAGTAATGATTACAAACAAATAAACATGCAACTTAACTAGTACGCCCTCTGTCCAACAAAGTTTGGGAAAAAATAGTAGAATTTAAAATTTGTGAAATTGTGTAAATGATAACGTAAAGGGTGAATGACTTTGAATCACACAATTTGTATGTTACAATACAAATATTTTCAGATGAAGATAATAATAATTAGCTAACCTTTTCTCAAAACCATTTAAACTTCAATTCTTCAACTTGGTCTTTTTTCATAAGAATGTAGAAATATTTTTTATCTGTTAGGTGTGGAGAACAAGAAATGCTATTCGTTTTGATGAAGCCACGCCTAAAGTGGATGATATTTTGGTACAAATCAAGTACATGGTGTATAAAGTGCTCTATGTGATGTATCCAGTTAATATGATAAACTTTTGAAACATTTGGGACTGTTTTCACCCATTTTTTATCATGGCTAGATGGCTGATTTTTGGGGTGGATGGCTAGCTTAGATGGTTAGCTATCACGTAGATGGATAGGGCATCCTTACTTGGGATTGCTTGCAGTTTTGCTTTCTACTCATATGATGTACATAAACATTCTTGGATGATTCTATATATATTTACATTTCATCCAAAAAAAGAAAATATTTTATAAATAAATAATATTAATTATATTTATATAAAAAAGTTAACATGCATTTAGCTTTCTTTTATTGTTAGAATAAACTAGAAACTTGTCATTATTAAATTTGGCATATAATACAAATGTGGTCTAAAAATTATACTTGCAAAAGAGATTTGGTATTATAAAATATGAACTCAATGTTGATATATTCTTGGGACAAAAATTAGTTATACACTTGCCAAGTACTTCAGTGCATCTTCCGTGCGGGTGTCGTGCAGCTGCCGTGCAGGTGTCATGTAACACCGCTATAGGCGACGGACACCAGTCAGGCGAGTGTTATGCACCTGCCGTACAAAGTGCTGCACACGCACAAATTTGCTTCCAGAAAATAAATTTTCTAACAATTGTGTTTTTTTTTTCTAAAAACATGTAGACCTTGATATATGGACCACATATGTAACAGCTCTTTCTTGTCCAACTACTTAACGATTCTACTTATAAAATTAATAGCAAAATCTATACATAAAATCACATTAACTAAGACAGATTTGTGATGTTGAATCTTGAAGTCAATTAGAATCTTTAACGTTTATTATATGGAAAAATAAGGTGGAGTATGTAAAAATAAAGATATATATATATATATATATATATATATATATATATATATATATATATATATATATATATATGAATTGGGCAAGTGTAACATCTAGAACAGAAAAGATCGGACATAAACAAAAAAAAAGGTGAGATGTGAGTAAAGTAATCATGAGACGAAGGGAAGGAGGGAGGGGAGAAGTTTAGCCATAGGGATGCTCTTGGTATCATCATTTCAGAGTTTATCATTACCAACCTATCAAAGTCAAACATACACACAAAATAATCCCAAAGGAATAACTTTTACAAAGTGGGGAAGATGAATCCGAAACTACCCATTCAACAACATTTTAGCAGGTCAACTAACAACATTTTCTCATCCAAGTCACAAGCATCACCAAGTTGATATTCAAAATTAGATGAATTTGACTAAAATCGAACTTAGAATTCGAAGATTTTTAACAAAAACGCAGGGAAAACTAAAACTAATGAAACTAACCGGAAAATATCCCAACAGCAATTTAAGCCCTGAATAGGCGCCGGGAAACCATCCTTAGCGAAAACACTACGGTACACCGGCCCAACAGACGGCTTTCCATCAGTAGCCGCTTTTGCAGGCTCCACCTCTACTATAAGCCTGTCCTCAGCCATATCTGTGGTGGGGTTCTTCTCTTCCTTGCTGTGTATGGAGCTAGGCAGTGAGCAGTTTGGAGGAAATAGGGAGCTCCTGGTTTGACTTCCCGATCAGAATGGAGAGACAAAATTGATAAGGACAGGACACGCTAAAATTTGATATAAACGTCTATCTACCGTGGTCCTCTCGTATTAATTGATATCAGTATATTATTATGGAGTAATTAATTCATTACCAAAGGCTCCATTCTCAATGTCTTTCTTTTTATAGTTGTTCATTTTAGTAGCTTTACGTGTATAAATACTAGGGGTGAGCATCGGGCGGGTTCGGGTCGGGCGGGTGGGTAAAACCAATACCCTTTCGGGTTTCGGTTGTGTAATATGGATGTCCTACCCTAGGGTTTTTAACTTGTATATTTTCGGGGTTTTTTTTGCATTTCGGGTAGGGCGGGTTCGGTTCGGGTATCGGGTCAATTCGGTTTTACTTTCACAACTGTAAATATAAGTGTAATCCAATGAAATTGCAAAAAAAAAAATGATTCCCATACAAAATGTGCATATGATACCAGATATTCAAATTACCAAATTACTCAATTACAAGTCATTAAGTAACAGAGTAGCTTAGGGAGGGGATCAAAATTGTAACATAGAGTTTTGGCATTAATTACTTAATTACAAGTAATTAACATCCAAAGTGGCAAAGTTCCAAGTTATAACTAAGCAAAATCAATACATCCACTCAGGCAGTCCACTCAAGGTCATAGCTTGAACATTTCAAATTCCACACTTCCACAGTTCCACAACCATTTACCACACCTTCAAGATTCCCCCTGCATATGTACAATAACAAAGATAAGTTAATGAACACATGGAAATCAATATACATGTAGTACAATAACAAGGATAAGTTAATGAAACAAATTAGAAAAATCAGTGGCTCAGAATACTTGTTATCCTTCACAAGGAATACAGGGGCAACTGCTACAATTTCAGTCAAAACTTAGATGTTATGAACTGAAAGAGCTATACCAACCCTAAACCATACATTCAGTAATGTGTGGAAGCTTCATCATAGCCAATGAAAAGTAATATAAATGATAGAATCAAGGATGAATGGGATAATGAGATACTTACGCAAAACCTGAAAATCAGATCAAGGGACAAGGGTCCAGGGACAGTTGGTTGCATGTGCATGCTTTCCAGAATGACAGAATCATAATCATTCAAATGTAATGAGCACATAATACATTATACATATGTATAGGGATTCACATGTACAACAAAAATATACCAGTGACAGTGAGCTAAATTAGTACACAGTTCATGCAATATATATATATTTGCATTGAAGTATTAAACATCTATACTGTGTATTACATATTTACATATACTTAACAGCTTCCAACATTTCCAATATATATCAAGTAATGGGCATATGGGAGTATCATAACTGGAAAAACAAGCACATAATGGCAGAATGAAACAAACCAGATATTTCATAGAGCTCAAAATGCTTATTTTCATTCACAAGGGAAATAGGGGGCATCTGAAAGTGCAATACCAACCCTACACCCTATATGCAGTAATAAGTAGAACTGTGGAAGCTTCACCATTCAAAATCAAGCACATAATGAAACAAACCAGACATTTCATAGAGCTCAGAATGCTTTTTATCATTCATAAGGGGAAATAGGGGGCATCTGTTACAATTTCAGTTACAACTTACCATTTTATGAACTAAAAGAGCAACACCAACCCTAAACCCTAAATGCAGTAATGAGTGGAAGCTTCATCATAGCCAAACAACCAAATAATGGCAAAAACCAAACATGTCATATAGCTCAGAAGTCAGAATGCTTGTTATGAACTGAAAGAGCAATGTCAACCCTAAACCTTATAAAAATATAGAAAATGTACACTTAATGGCACAATAGAGGATCCAGTAGGAGCAGCAGTTCCACCACCAACATTTCCATCCATTATTTCTATAACAAACAAAGAGAATTGTTAGAATTATGAAATATAAACAAGAAGATTCATAATAAGCAAATAATACATGAAAACACATAAAACTATAAAAGTTATACCTTTTTCCAGTCTCTCTACTTCATCGATGTTTTCTTCAATTGAGATAGGCTGGTGAGCCAATCTCAACCAATCTTGTGCACAAATAAGGGCTTCCACAATTTTACAACTTAATGAACTTCTAAAACAGTCCAAAACCCTACCACTTGTACTGAAAGTGGACTCAGAAGCAACTGCGGAAATGGGAACACCAAGTACATCCCTAGCCATCTTGGAAAGTATAGGAAACCTTTCACTATTTAACTTCCACCATCTTAGAATATCAAAGTCCCCATCTTCCTCAATTATGGACTCAGCTAAATATATATCAAGTTCAGATTTTTTAACTCCTACCTGACCACTCTCAAGCTTCTTCTTTTTAAGATCAGCCTTAAACCTGGACACAGGCCTATTTTCAGAATTACCACACTCCATAGATGCTCCAGAAGTAAAAGTTGTATTAGAACTTCCACCAACACAGTCAGGGTAACTTGAAACATAATCAACAAATAACTCAGTTAGACCTGACTTCACTTTTAGAAAAAAAGCAGCACCTTTTTTATCACCATATAAAGCATTTAGCTGAAATGACATATACTCAAACTTGTCCCTAGGATCTAAGACATTAGCATAGAAGATTAGATAGTTCATCTTTTCAGGATCACCCCAGTACTTGTCTAGTTTGGATTTCATAGTACTCCCCATGGCACTGACAGAAGCAGTTGGAGAGGCAACCATATCTTTGAGGACAAGGAACAAGTCAGAAATTTCAGAAAAAAAGGTATTGGAAGTAACATATAATGAGCCTGAAATTCTTAGTGTCATTTCATAAAAATGTTTTAGAATGGTCACAAAAGATTCAACAGCAATCCAATCTAAAACATCAGGCATGTCAGAACCCAAATCAGTACTATATGCAGATTCATTCTCCTCATAGGCTTCAAACACTTTCTCATTACAAACTGCAGATTTTAGCATCAGGTAAGTGGAATTCCACCTAGTTGGAACATCCAGGTGCAGACCACTCTTGGCTTCCACTCCTATCAAATCAGATATATCTTTGAACTTTTGAAGCCTAGCAGGTGAGTTCCTAACATACTTAACAGCTTCCCTAACTCTCATGACTGAAGTGTCTGAATCTTTAAGACCATCTTGTACTGCTAAGTTCAAGATGTGTGCAATGCAACGCATATGAACATACTTTACTTTTACAGAAGAAGCACCCCAGGCTACTAATTTTTTCTTGAAAAAACCAACAGCTGTATCATTACTACTAGCATTATCAACAATCACAGTAAAAATACTTTTCAGACCCCAATCAAGTAAGCAATTCTCTAGGGCTTTAGCAAGGTACTCCCCTTTGTGAGAGGTGACAGGGACAAAGGAAATTATTTTTTTCTGGAGCTTCCACTGATGATCTATGAAATGAGCAGTAATGCACATGTAATTTATCCTCTGAATAGAGGTCCATGTATCAGTAGTTATACTAACTCTCTGAGTTTGTTCCCTAAAATTCCTTTTTAGAGTCATTTTTTCATCAAGGTATATGATGGATAGTCTACCCGGGGGTATATATCCGAAGGGTTATTACGGGGAGTAATTTAGAGAGAAGTCAGAGCAAGTAAATAAAAGTAGAGAGAGAAAATGTATTATAAATGCGGAGTGTTTTCAGCGTGTTATGACTTGGTTACAAATGGGGAAATGGGGTGCTATTTATAGTAGCAATAAATGCCGGGCAGGGACACGTGTCAAGCGCTCATTGGCCGAGGGGTCACCTCAACTGGTTGGCGCTGGCAACCGCATGTGGCCGCATTTAATGCGGCTGTTGGATGGGACGTCTGTGCAGGGTACGGTGATCTGCACGCATGTGAGGCGGATATCTTGTCGAGTGAGATGCCTTCGGCTATAGAGCAGTAGCCGAGGGCTCTTCCACCCGATGGCACCCTGGTGCCGAGGGCTCACAGTGCCGAGGGCTACTGTTTTCACCGTTTTCTCCCAGTTTCTTAATTTGCTTGAGAAACCCGTTCTGTGAGAATTTAGAGCCTTCGGCCGGGGGGGCGAAGGCACCCCTGGCGCGTAGTGCGGGCTGCTTGGTACTCTGGGCGCTGTGATTTGGGCCTGTTGGGCCTTTTGGGCCTGTTGGGCCTTTGCTGGAGTAGTAGGAGTCTGTGGGCCGGGGGTTCCCGGGCCATATACTCCATCAGGAGTCCCTCACTCCTTTTGCCGAAAGGTACTTGAGGGAAAAGGAGTAACTTGTGCTTGCCCTTTGATGTTGTCCCATCGTGATTCCTGAAGTTGGTGAGGAGTTGTTGCTTTTATGTCCCTGCCGAAGGCAGTCCCTCAGTTACCCACATGTCGGGACTTGAGGGCTTGCTTTGTTGTTTGTTGGAATTTCACAGATTTTGTAATTTAATGATTTTCCCGAAGGGGTCCTCCAGTCCCCCACTCCTTGAGGCACTTGTAAAGTGGTGAAAAGGAGTAAAGTAGTTACGTTGCTGTTGTGGGCCGAAGGCTGACGCTTTTCGTTTCATTTTGGGGGGATGCCTCGTTAAAAACCTCATTAGGAAAAACCCTTTGGGAAAAAATCCTAATGAGGGAAAAAGAGTGCACTGAATCCCCCCAATGATGAATCGAAAATGTCAAACCTTGGTGAGAAATGGAGAATGACGGGAATGCCGAAGGCTCTCTCTTCTGAGGGCTCCTGTGTTGATTAGCCGAAGGCTTGCTGTTGATGTCCTGGTGGCGCCGAAGGGGAGCCCCTCAATCCAAAGATCGAGGGCCTGCCAGATGAGGGCAACAGTGAAGTTGTTTCCGGGGGGTCCACTGTTTGTTGATCAGTTGGTGATGAAGATACCCGAGGGCTCGCATTACATGTGTGCCTTGGGCCATCCGTCAATGAGGCACTCCCCGGGGGCTACCCGGTTTTGCAGTGCTGAGGGGGAAACCCCGAGGGGTGCCCTGATATGAAGCCCTGAGTTTCTGAGGGAGTGATCCCGAAGGCGTCTGTTATGTGCTGTGTGGGGCACAACCCGGGGATGCTTCTGGGTAAGTGTACCCGGAGGCTTTCCTTGATGAAGTGGAGTGAAGTAGAAAACCCGGGGGCTTCCAGAATATAGCCATTGGAAATATAGCCGTTGGAATATGTAACGACAGGATATAGCCGTTGGGGGGGTGGCACACGTGGCGTGTGATGGCTGGCTGTCCGTGGGCGGCATCACTGGTTGGGTGAAGACGCGGTGTGTAATGATGGCGGTCCGTCCGGAGGCCCGGAACCCAGGCCCAAGCCCGGATTCCAGCGCCTATAAATACCCCAAGGCCAGAGCCATTTCCTCGTGTGCGATCAGTTGTTTTAGCGAAGCTCTGCCAAAAAATCTAGTGAGAGAAACTCCAGCCTTCGGTCCTAACTCAGCTTTCAAGGTCAGTGCTCCCTGCCTTTCTCCTTCTAGCATAGCTGTACTGTGCCCTTAGGTTAGGAGATAGAAAAGTTAGGAAACACTACCGTCTACGAGCCCTCGAACTAGAGTGCGAATGTCGTCCCAGAGCGATTCTCAAGATATCTCGAGGACGCCCTCGATGGAGGACGAAGGCATCTCCGACGTGGAGTCAAGTAGTGGTCAACCCTCGGATGGTGGTGATGCAGCCCTGGCCCAGGAGGTCCAGAAGGAACTCATCGCGGAGGTTGAAGCCGAGGGCTTCGAGCAGGAGTGCGAGGATGAAGACTTAGCCCTCGCATGGCAAACAGCGGAGGATGAGGCGCAGAATGAGAGCTCGAAGGTTACAATAGCTATTCTCCCCCCTCGGGGTTCTGGGGAAGCCAGTAGCTCGAGGCCGCTGGATCCGATACCTCTGAGGGCGGTTTCCGGTTTGAAGAAGAAGAAGGCCGCTGCCAAGAAGAAGGAGAGGGCCGTCGATCAAGGAAAGCCCGTGGACATGCCCGAGGGGTACATTTGGCTGAACACTGAGGCCCTCGAGATCAAGTCGAAGGCTGATAGGGCAGATCTGTACGTGACTCAGCTGCACGTGGGGCCCTCGGCCGAAGTGGTGGAGCCAGGTCCCGACGACGTGTTGTCCAGGGCGCCCGAGGGGTGTATCGCTATTCACGTCCTTTCGGTTTCCATGGGACTTAGGTTCCCTCTGCACCCATTCCTCCGGGAATATTTGAGGTTTGTTGGCTTGGTCCCCTGCCAACTCACGCCCAACAGCCACTCCTACATTGCGGGGTTCCTCCAGCTCTGCAAATCCCGAGGGGTGAAACCCAGCCTGGATCTATTCTTCCAGAGCTTTAATTTGTGCCGGGGGGGGGGGGGGGGGCACGAAAACGGCGAGGGGTATGCCAACCTGCAGCAGATTGCCCGCTTCAAACTATTCTTCGATGCTCCTTCTTCCAACAAAGGATGGAGGGAACGATGGTGCTACGTAAAGTTGGATGAGAGCCCATTCCCGAGGGAGCTGCGTGATCGATTCCGAAGGCACGAAAAGATCAGGAGTGCCGCTCTCGAGAAAGACGGCCTAAAGCTGGCCAAGTTCCCGGAGGGGAAAAAGAAGAACGTGGCGATCAAAGACTGCACCCTCGAGGAGGATTTATACACCCTCGGGTTCCGGAGGTACCGCTTCATAGGGGAGACCGATGAAAAGTACCCTCCCTTCAACAAGGCCTTCGGAGGGGCCGGAGGTAGGAGCCGAGGGCTTTAGAATTTTGTACTTAGTTTTTTTTTTGCTTGGATGTTATTGTCCCTTCGCTCAGACCCGTCGGACTAACCCTTTGTCTCCTTTGTGCAGGTATCCCCGTCTCTATGGTGAACGTAAAAGGCCTTGCTCGCCTGAAGAAACAGGACCCGAAGGGGTCGGGACAGGGCATCCAGAAGCCCGCCACTGCCCTCTTTAAGAAAGCCGAGGGCGATGCCGCTGCCGGCAAGAGGAAGGCAGTGACCAAGGGGTCCCCCCCGGCTACCAAAAAGCCGAAGAAGGGGGATGTCGCCGAGAAGGAGCCCCCGGTCATTATCGCTGATGAGCACCCCGCCTCCGGGGTGCATGTGGAGAAGCCGTCGGGCGAAACGCCGGCGGGGGCAGAGGAGTTGCTGCCTGAGGTCCTCCAAGTCTCGTTCCCGAGGGGGACATCCCTGGCCAGCGGCGCTGTCGACCCGGGGGCCATCTTGAGGGGCATAACCCCTGAGACTGATAGGGCTGCCCTCGGGGCTTATAACGATGCGGCCCTCGAGGACCACATCCTCCGCTCCTCCCTTTCTGTAAGTGTTTACTCAGCTTTCCTCCTTTTCTCCTTTGATTATATTGCGCAATTGTTTTTAACCATTTTGGTTGTTGGTCTGCAGGCTTGTCTAGCCCTCGGTGAACATGCCCGGAGGCTTCAAGAATGGCGCCTCCATAAAGCCGAGCAGGATGCCAAGATGAGGGAATGCATCCTCAAAAATAAAGAGGCGGTGAAGCTGGGGGCCAGGCTGGAAGAGGAGCTTCGGCAAATGGAGCAGAGATTGGAGGCCGCAGAGAAGGGCAAGGCTGACGCTGAGGCCGCTGCTGAGGAGGCCAGGAGGGCTGCCAAAGAGGCCGAGGACTCCAAGGCGCTGGCCATCGCCAAGGCTCGGGAGGAAGCCGTTGATGCCTTCGTCGCCGAGGGCTGGAGGGCCGAGGGACGCAAGATGTGGCTGTCCTCGGTTGTGGAGGCACACGTCGAGGAATGGGCCGAGGGCCCTGGGTGGGAATGGATGGCCCGGAAGGGCAGAGAGTACTATGAAGCCGGCGAATTCTTCACCCAGGCCCTCATCTACCGGAGGATGGCCCGACATTTGGGCATTGAGCAAAAGGACTTCTCCCCCTCGACGTATGGCCTTCCTCCCCCTGCAGCCTGATGTCCGTGAGTCGCTCCTGGAAGGTGTTCAGAGGCCCGACCTTGAGGACACGGAGTTGAAGAATGAGGCCGAGGACGACGCTGTCGAGACCGGAGCGGAGGCATCATCGAGGCCGGCTGCAGAGGGCGCCCCGGTGAATGATGCTGTTGTAGTTGTAGAATGACTTTGTACTTAGAAATCCTTGAATATATTTTGTAATGAACAACTTTGATCCTTCGGATTCGGCCTGTTTGTAAATTTCACACTCACTTTGTTTCTGATGAATGCATGCTGCCCCCGGGCTTTTTACATTTGAATGCGCCTTATGTTTTGAATGTATGCCTCCTTCTTCTTGAATGTATGTTTTAGGACTTAGAATATCTTTCGATTGTAGCTTGCCCTTGGAAGCCTTCGGTAGTTGGGCACCCTCTGCTGGATATGTAACCGAGGGTTCAACAGCAATTAGGACTTAGAAAATTTTTCTAAGTGTAGCACACCATAGGGCCTTCGGGTGTTTGCAGTGACCCAAATCCTAGGACTTAGAAAAATTTCTAAGTGTAGATTTCCCCTTGGGAGCCTTCGGGATATGGCATCCCTTCCTGATGTGTGAATGTTGGACCGAGAGCCCAACGCACAGGACTTAGAGATTTCTTGCAAGTGCAGTATGTCATGTAGCCTTCGGCTACTGTGGAGCCCCAACTGAAATATTGAATAGGCCGGGGGCTAATTCTTTAGGACTTAGAAAATTTTCTTGAGTGTTGATTCCTTATGTACTGTAGCCCTCGATTGATAGGCAGCCTTCGGCAATTAGGTCCCTTGAGGTGAGGGTGAAATATGTAGGACTTAGAAAATCTTCTAAGTGTAGAGTTTCCCTTGGGAGCCTTCGGGAGTTGGCATCCCTTCATGATGTATGAGTAGTTGACCGGGGGGGGAAATATGCAGGACTTAGGAAATCTTCTAAGTGTAGAGTTTCCCTTGGGAGCCTTCGGGAGATGGCATCCCTTCATGATGCATGAGTAGCTGTCAGGGGGGGGGATATGTGGGACTTAGAAAATCTTCTAAGTGCAAAATCTCCTTTGGGAGCCTTCGGGAGATGGCATCCCTCCTTGACGTATAAGTAGTTGACCGGGGAAAAGCATGTAGTACTTAGAAAACATTCTAAGTGTGGATTTTCCCTTGGGAGCCTTCGGGAGATGGCATCCCTTCTTGATGTATGGCCTTCGACTGTCATATTCCTCTAGTTGCAATACTGACTGAGCCGGGGGCCCATCTTTAGGACATAGAAATTTTCTTTGTTTGCAAGTGTTGTTGTATCGCATAGCCTTCGGCTATTGTATTCCCCTGGCTGTAGTGTTGATTGAGCCGGGGGCCCAATTCTAGGACTTGGAATTTTTCAAGTGTTGTTTCTTTGTGTAGCCTTCGGGTGATAGGTGCCTTCCGACTCTACATTACTTTGCGAGATGCCCGGGGGTTGCTCCTTCAGGACTTAGAATTTTTCCTAAGCATAAATTGATGTTGAGTCCTGTTGTTGTGAAGAAAGCCAATGAGGAGTGTGTGCCCTCGGCATACACTAAAAAAGTTGTAGAATTTGACCCTCGTCATGGGTAAGGGGCCCTCGGTATTTGCGCATAACAGATGCCTTCGGTGTTTGTTTGAAGTACCGTTTAGTGGACCTTGGATAGTCCAGTCCCTTTGTATTGTTGAAGCCTTCGGTGTTTTTGTGACCGGAGGTGACCAGGTAGTGGACTTAGCCGTTTCCTGATGATATTTGTTTGAGTAGTATCCTTCGGGACATAGGAGCCTTCAGTTACCGGAGGTGTTCCCGTGGGGAGCCCTCGGCTTGTTGTGATCTGTTGGAGTGTACTCTTTGATTTCTCGCTGAGTCTACTCCCCTTCACCCCCTCTTTTTTTTTTTTTTTTGGTTGGTGGTGAAGGGAAGGCATCAAGAAACTTGGTTTCTTGGTAAGGCTGGGCCTATTAGGAGACCATCAGAATACACCAATGGCTCTCCTCCCTCGGGTTAACCTTCCGAGTTCTGAGGGGATCGAGGGACGTTTCCTGGGCACAAGATATGGTGGTCCGTAACCTGCCTCCCCTTGGGGGATGGCGCGGAAAGCGCCTCATTTTTGAAAGTCGTCCCCTCGGCGCTAGACATAGTCCGTGGCCTGCCACACCCTTGGGGTGGTGGCGCGGGGAGCGTTTCAGTTTGGAAGTCGAATCCTGGGCATTTCTCATACCTGTCATACCCTGGGGGTAGTGACGCGGATAGCGTTCCGTTTTTGAAAGTCGAATCCTGGGCATTTCTCATGCCTGTCACACCCTGGGGGTAGTGACGCGGAAAGCGTTTCAAGGAAGGGTTTTCATTTGCACACTAGTTGCAAATGGCCGGGGGCACTACGTGCCGCCGGCACCGATGGTGGCGCCTTCGGTATATGCGTCCTCGTGGGGTACGGCTTTTAGAAACAACACTTGGTGTTAGTTTCGATGTGTAGCCCCCGATACTTGGTACCGAGGGGTCTTCTGTAGGAACACTTGGTGTTCTCTTTTGTCGTAGTTGATGTAGGCGTCTACCCTCAGTACTTGGTACCGAAGGGTCTTCAAATGAAACACTTGGTGTTTCCCAACAGATGTTTGGAAGTTGAGAGGAGAGCATATCCCTGGCACTGGGTGCCGAGGGGTCTTCTTTGGAACATCTTGGTGTTTTCCCTTCGTTTCGATGTTTGATGATGGAGGTGTACCCTCGGCACTGGATGCCGAAGGGTCTTCTGTAGGAACACTTGGTGTTCTCATCTTTTCTTTTTTGATGTTGAAGGTGGGGATGTACCCTCGGCACTGGGTGCCGAAGGGTCTTCTGTAGGAACACTTGGTGTTCTCATCTTTTCTTTTTTGATGTTGAAGGTGGGGATGTACCCTCGGCACTGGGTGCCGAAGGGAAATGAAACACATGGTGTTCCTTGTTGTTGGTGATAGGGGTTCCTTCCCTCGGCACTGGGTGCCGAGGGGTCTTGACTGAAAACACGTGGCGTTTTCACTGTTTGTTGTAGGTGTTGATGGTGTCCGTCCTCGGCACTTGGTGCCGGAGGGGGTTCTTCTCGTGGTGAGGCCTGGGGCCTGTAGTCAGTATGAGGGCTTGATGTCTTGAATGTATCTTCATTCTTCGAAATTGGAGGCCTTGGGCCATAGGATAGTACATTCACTAGTTATGAGGGCTTGGCCGCTCTTACATTATTGATAAAATTTAACTAAATGGTGTACATTCCAGTGCCTAGGGACTTCTTTCCCATTGGGGCGTTTGAGCTTGTAGGTCCCGGGTTTGATGATGGCTGCTATGATGTAGGGGCCTTCGAATTTTGGTGCCATTTTTTCTCCCTCTGTTGGTTGGCTGGCTTCCCTCCTCCGGAGGACATAGTCCCCCACTTGAAATTCTCGGGTTCGAACTTTGGCGTCGATGTAACTTTTAACTTGCCTTCGGTAGTTTTCTGCCCGGATGAAGGCCTGCTCCCGGCGTTCTGAAATGAGGTGGAGGTCGAGGGCCATGTTGCTGTCGTTGACCTCGGGATCATATTGGATCACCCTTCGGGTGGGAAGGGTGACTTCCGTAGGGGCTTTGGCTTCAAAACCGTAGCAGAGGGAGAAGGGTGTTTCACCTGTTGCTCGCCGAGGGGTGGTGCGATAGGCCCAAAGGATGTTGTGAAGTTCTTCCACCCAGCCACCACCCTCGGCCTCCAGCTTCTTTTTTAGGCCCTCGAGCAAGGTCCGGTTGGCGTTCTCTACTTGCCCGTTGCCTTGAGGGTAGGCAACGGAGGAGAAGGTGTGTTTGATGCCCCATGCCTCCAGAACGGCATAGAAGGGGGCTGCCTCAAATTGTGTCCCATTGTCGGAGATGATCTGCTGGGGGACGCCAAACCTTGTGAGGATGTTCTTGAGGACGAAGTGACGGCACTTCGCCTCTGTGATGCTGGCGAGGGGTTCAGCCTCCACCCACTTGGTAAAATAGTCGACGGCCACAATGATGTATCTGTTGTTGGAGGTACCCCTCGGCAGAGGGCCCACAAGGTCTATCCCCCATCGAGAAAATGGGACAGAGGTGCTAATGGGGGCGTAGTTGACCGCTGGCATGCCGGGAGCTTTCTGGAAATGTTGACATGCGGTGCACCTCCGGGCAAGGTCAGCACAGTCCCTGGCCATGGTTGGCCAGAAGTAGCCCTGGAGAATGAGCCTTCGGGACATGGAGAAGGGTCCCTGGTGAGCTGAGCAAGTGCCACTGTGCACCTCCTCCATTGCGACCTCGGCTTCATCTGGATGAAGGCACCGAAGTAGCGTGCCATTGTAAGATCGTTTGTAGAGCCTCCCATCTTCGATGGTGTAGCTGGGAGCCCTCAGCTTTGCCAGTTTAGCGCGGGCCTCATTCTCGGGTAGCTGCCCTGTGGAGATGAAGGCGGTGATATCTGAGATCCAATCCTCCTGACGTTGTTGTATGTTCATAACGGGGCTTGCATGGATGCTTGAGAGGCTGAGTTCTTCGATTTTGGCAATTTTGGAAATGTGTTCGGGGGAGTCTGCCGAGAGCTTAGATAATATGTCGGCCTCGGAGTTCTGAGCCCTCGGTATTTGAGTGAGAGAGTGTGCCTCAAATACCTTAAGCAACTCCTTGGCCGCTTCCTTGTACTGTTTCATTCTCCCCTCCTTGGCCTCATATTCTTCGGAGATTTGGCCAACGACCAACTTGGAGTCGCATTTGATGTGGATCTGCCGAGCCCTCATGTTGGCAGCCAGCCGAAGGCCACATAGGAGGGCTTCATATTCGGCCTCATTGTTGGAGACCTTGAAGGAGAAGCGGATTGTATAGTAGGCCCTGAAGCCCTCGGAAGTAATGAGGACTACCCCTCCCCCGCATGCTTTGGTCGCGGAGGAGCCATCAGTGTAGAGGGTCCACCAGTCGTCCGAGGTAGCCGAGGGCTCCCCGTCCGTGGCTGCCCTTGCGGTACATTCCGTCACAAAGTCCGCCAGGGCTTGGCCCTTGATGGCAGGCCTTGGACGGATGTCAATGTTGTACTGACTCAAGAAGATAGCTCATTTCACCATGCGGGGGGAGCTGGTGGGGCTCCTCATGAGGGCGCCGAGGGGTTGATGGGTGAGGACCTGAACCGGGTGAGCCTGAAAGTAGTGGCCCAGCTTCTTGACAGTCCAAACGATGGCTAACACCGTTTTTTCCACAGGGAAGTACCTGAGCTCGGCCTCCCTTAGGGTCTTGCTAACGTAGAAGATGGCATGTTGGATGCCGTCTTCCTCCCTTATGAGTACAGAGCTGATGGCCGCCGGGCTAACCCCAAGGTAGAGGTAGAGGGTCTCCCCTACCTTGGGTTTGGAGAGCACAGGAGGTGAAGATAGATATCTTTTGAGCTCGTCGAAAGCCCCCTGGCATTCTGGAGTCCATAGAAAGCCAGACGTCTTCCTCATGATCTGGAAGAAAGGTAGAGATTTTTCCGCCGATTTAGATAGGAAGCGGTTGAGGGCTGCCAGGCGGCCCGTCAACCGTTGAACTTCCTTCACATTGCGTGGGGGCTCCATGTTTATGATGGCCTGGATCTTTTCGGGATTGGCCTCAATACCCCTTCGGCTCACCATGTAGCCCAAGAATTTGCCCCCTTGGACGCCGAAGGTGCACTTCTTCGGGTTTAGCCGAAGGTTGAATTTTTGCATGATGGCGAAGATTTCCCGGAGGTCGTCAGCATGGCTGGAAGATTGCTTGCTCTTGACGATCATGTCGTCGACATAGGCCTCCATGGTGCGCCCTAGGACGGCTTGAAAGACCCGGGCCACCATCCGGGTGTAAGTGGCCCCTGAGTTCTTTAGGCCGAAGGCCATCACTAGGTAGCAGAAGATGCCCTCGGGAGTCATGAAGGCAGTTTTTTCGGCGTCCTCCTCGTGCATGAAAATTTGATGGTACCCTCGGAAGGCATCGAGGAAGGACATGATCTCACACCCTGCGGTCTCATCCACCAATTGATCAATGTTTGGTAGAGGGAATGGATCCATAGGGCATGCTTTGTTGAGATCGGTGTAGTCCACGCACATGCGGAAGGTAGGGGGCTTCTGTGCGAGGACTACATTCGCTAGCCATGAGGGGTATTTTACCTCCTTGATGTGCTTAATAGAGAGGAGCATGGCGACCTCCTTCTTCACAAATTCCCTCCTCTCGGCGGAGAGGGGCCTTCTTCGTTGCTGCACTGCCTTTGCCGAAGGGTCCACCGAGAGGCGGTGGGTGATGACCCTTCGGCTGATTCCCGGCATGTCCTCCGGCCCCCATGCAAAGACAGTGGAGTAGGCACGGAGGGCGTCGGTGATACCGGTCTTCAAATCTTCAGGGAGCTGGGCTCCTATCTTCACGACTCTCTCCGGCTGGGCCGGATCGAGCGCAAAGTCTTCTACGTCCTCGGCCGGTTCAGCCCTCGGCCTTCTTTCCTCTTGGTCGACGGTTCCGGTGATGGTGTCCACACGGAATTCCGTCTTGCTTACCTTTTTAGTGACCTGAAGATAGCAGGCGCGAGCAATTTTCTGGTTCCCCGGGAGTAGCCAATGCCCCCCTCGGCGGGGAACTTGAGGCAGAGGTGCCTCATGGAGATGATGGCTTCGAGGTCCTCGAGGGCTGGCCGGCCGAGGATGATGTTGTGGGCGCAGTCAATGTTGACGACGACGAACTCCACCTCGAGCTGGGCCCTATGGAGCCCGTCGCCGAAGATCACCGGGAGGGTTATTACCCCCTCGGAATCAATAGTGTCGCCGGTGAAGCCGGCAAGAGGGGTCTTAATGGGCCGAAGGGACCCCCTCTCCAGATGCAGCTCTCTGAAGGTGCTGAGGTACATTACATTGACGGAGCTGCCCGTGTCAACGTAAGTTCGGTGAATAATGGTGTCGTTTATCTCTGTCCGAATCACCAAGGCATCCCTGTGAGGAGAAGAAGTAGGAGGGAGATCTGCGTTGGTGAAGGTGATGGGTTCCTCCCTCAATCGCTTTACCGGGGGCATATGAGTGACTTCCCCTACGTAAAGCGATTGAGCCCACTTCTTTCGTTGGCTGGTGGAATCGCCCCCTGTATTGCCACCGGTGATCATGAGGATGTGGCGTTTCTTCTCCCGGTAGTGGGGGTACTCCTCCTCCTCTTCTTCCAAGTTTCTGATCTCCCTTTTCTTGCCGAGGGGGATGGTGTTCGGATTTACCCAGGCATTTACCTTCGTATGGTGCCCTCAGGGAGGTCCCTGATGAGAAGGTCCCTCCTGCCGAGGGCTCTGGACAAACTGGGACAGGTGCCCTGCCTGTATTAATCTCTCGATGGCCGTCTTCAGCTGATGGCAGTCATCGGTCATGTGCCCCTGGTGCCGATGGAAGCGACAGTAGGGGAACTGAGGGTTGATAGCGTGTACCTCCGGGGGTGCGCGAGAGTCGCGCTCAACGAGGCCCCTCTCCTCGGCAAAATCGAGGATGATGCTGACGGGGTGCGTCAATGGTGTCCGAGGGCGGTCCAGGAGAATGGGCTGGGCCCAAGTCTTAGGGTTGCTCTTATAACCTCCCCCGGGCTTGGCTTGGCCTTGCCGAGGGCGGTCATCAGAGGGTCCCGAAGCCTTGGGGTGATTTGGAGGAGCCTCCGGCCCTCGGTTATGCTTGTTGTCAGCCCTCGGGGGCTGCTGGTCCAGATGCTGGTGATACTTCTCCACCTCCTCGGCCTCAGCATACCGGTCCCCCCGCTGCAAGGCCCTTATGTAATCGCGGGGGGGTTCAATGATGAGGCTCCTTGAAAAGTTGCCGGTGCGGAGGACGGTTTGTAGGAGGGCCAGGAGGGTCCCGTCATCAGCACCGTCGACCTTGTCGGCCTCCGTCCTCCAGCGCTCCAGGAAATCCCGAAGGGTCTCATCCTTCTTCTGGCGTATTGTTAGGAGGTGGGAGAAGTGCTTCCTTGTGCGACGCCTCCCGGCAAATTGTGTCAAGAACCGCTGGGCGAGTTCTTGCCATGAATCAATACAGCCCTCGGGCAGCCTGTTGAACCATTCGTATGCTGGCCCCTCTAAGGTGGAGAGGAACCAACGACACAAATATTCGTCTGACGCCCCCACCATCATCATGCTGTTCTGGTAGTTGCTGTAGTGTTCCTGGGGGTCCGTTTTCCCGTTGTAGGGCTGTATGTGTTGCCCTCGGTATTTTTCCGGGATCCGGGCCGCCAATACCCTTGGGGTAAATGGCGTCTGAGTCCGGAGCTGGATGACGGGTTCCCCGGAGCCCTCGGCCACCTTCTTCTGTAATTCCTCCATTTTGGCCATCATGGCCTCGTATTTGAGGTCTGAGTGAGGGGTGGAGGTGGTGGCGTGAGCTTTGTTGGACTCCATTTCGTCAAGCCGGCGCTGGAGGGCCGCAATAATCTCGTCCCGGGGATCCTTCGGGAGGGTCTCCGCCCCCTGCGAACGAACCCGGGCCGAGTGGGCCTGGTTGATCTGGTGGCGGGCATCATTGGCATGAAGGGGTGCCTTGCCTTTGTCCCGAGGGGGACGCTCCTCGTCTGCCCTCGAAACAGATCCCCCGCTTTCCTGGGGCCTTTGGAGTGCTTTCCCCCCGAGGCGGTCTTGGACCCCTCGGCGGTCTTGGACCCCTCGGCGGTCTGGCCCTCCTCCGAGCCGGTTGAGGGCGGAAGTACGGGGCCTCTCCCTGTTGTCATTATGGCGGTCCCGGGACTGAACTTCCTGGGAGGATGTATCTTGGGCCACCACCCCTTCGTCGTTTCTCACCCGAGGGGTGGGATTTCCGAAGGGGTGTGGCAGAGGGGGAAGTATGATATTTTCCCCGATCTGAGGGTGAGCTGGAGCCAGGGTGCCGAAGGCACCCGGGTTCTGGGTGAGCGTCTGGATGAAGGCGGAGAGCGCCGATTGTACGTCGATGGTGAGAACCGGAGGGCTGACTTGGTCATCGCTCTGGTTTTTCTTCTTGGCCTCGATGCCGAGGCAGGCATCAGGGGCGTTTGTTGGATCTGAAGGCGTAGGTCGACAGCCGCCTGTTCCAGCCCAGCGATGACACCACCCTCGGGAGCCCTGTGAGAGGCTTCGGGGGCGTTGACGTCGCCGAGGGCCAGGTTCTTGTCTTCTACGTTCTTTGAGTTGGCACGTGTTGTCCTCACCATTTTGATAGAGGGCTAGTGTTTTGTGTTTGGTCGAGGGGGAGGGTTTCTTACTCGATTGTTCAACCTCTCAACGAGAGCACCAAATGATAGATAGTCTACCCGGGGGTATATATCCGAAGGGTTATTACGGGGAGTAATTTAGAGAGAAGTCAGAGCAAGTAAATAAAAGTAGAGAGAGAAAATGTATTATAAATGCGGAGTGTTTTCAGCGTGTTATGACTTGGTTACAAATGAGGAAATGGGGTGCTATTTATAGTAGCAATAAATGCCGGGCAGGGACACGTGTCAAGCGCTCATTGGCCGAGGGGTCACCTCAACTGGTTGGCGCTGGCAACCGCATGTGGCCGCATTTAATGCGGCTGTTGGATGGGACGTCTGTGCAGGGTACGGTGATCTGCACGCATGTGAGGCGGATATCTTGTCGAGTTAGATGCCTTCGGCTATAGAGCAGTAGCCGAGGGCTCTTCCACCCGATGGCACCCTGGTGCCGAGGGCTCACAGTGCCGAGGGCTACTGTTTTCGCCATTTTCTCCCAGTTTCTTAATTTGCTTGAGAAACCCGTTCTGTGAGAATTTAGAGCCTTCGGCCGGGGGGCCGAAGGCACCCCTGGCGCGTAGTGCGGGCTGCTTGGTACTCTGGGCGCTATGATTTGGGCCTGTTGGGCCTTTTGGGCCTGTTGGGCCTTTGCTGGAGTAGTAGGAGTCTGTGGGCCGGGGGTTCCCGGACCATATACTCCATCGGTATATTTGAAAAATGTCTCTAGCAATTGTCCATCTAGAAGGAATTTGAAACCTAGGACAGGCTGGAGCAAAAAAATTCCTAAAACCTTGTCTGTCTAGAAATCTAAAAGGAAGCTCATCAATGATTAGCATTTCACCTAGAGCTCTCCTAATAGCTTGTTGATCAAATACCCAAGTTCCCATGACCCCAGTCTTTCCAGATGGTTCACCTGTCTGTGGAGGTAGAGGCTGGAAGGTTAATAGGGCTTGTCTAGTGTCTTTAGCATGGGGGTTTTTCATGCAATTAAGCATGTGATTTCTGATGGAGGAAGTTCCATGTTTCTTAGAGTGACAACAGTATATTTTTGCACAGTATATGCACCTCCCCTTAATAACCACACCCTTTTCATCCTTAATTTCATCAAAGTGATCTCAAATCTTAGATCTTTTGTCAACCACTTTTCTCTTTTGTCCAGAAACAGCAGGTGGTGCAGTCTGCTCATTGGTAATGTTAGGCTCAGGAATTTGACTTTCCACCAATGTTTCTTGACTCAGAGGAGGTTGAGATCCAGATGTAGAAAAGGTCACACATTCTTCAGGGTCCATCTAATGTAAGCAAGTAAGCAACACATGATATATTGATATGTGTATACTAAGCTTCCACAGAGTTCATACCTCACAGATAAGGCAAGTACGCAACACATGAATAAGAGTTGTACATATGCAGTCAGTAAGAGCTTCCACAGAGTTCATATCTCACAAATAATAACCATAATATGTAAGTCTGGAACAATCAGCAAGCTGATTTACAGAAGGATAAAAGCACTTTGCTTTTTCACTTCTCTACAGACTCTGAAGAACCCATATCACTCTTTGTACTCGTTTGAGTACTAGAGTTGAAAAAGGCTTCTTCATCAAAATAATAAGGCAGTTATGTTACTTATGTACAACAAATAACATAACAGGGACAACTGGATAACCGTAGTCAGTACTCAGTAGGCAACACATGAATATAGAATATATAGCTTGATTAGCTTCCACACTTCATTCATATTTCAGAGGAGGTTGAGATCCAGATGTAGAAAAGGTCACACATTCTTCAGGGTCCATCTAATGTAAGCAAGTAAGCAACACATGATATATTGATATGTGTATACTAAGCTTCCACAGAGTTCATACCTCACAGATAAGGCAAGTACGCAACACATGAATAAGAGTTGTACATATGCAGTAAGTAAGAGCTTCCACAGAGTTCATATCTCACAAATAATAACCATAATATGTAAGTCTGGAACAATCAGCAAGCTGATTTACAGAAGGATAAAAGCACTTTGCTTTTTCACTTCTCTACAGACTCTGAAGAACCCAGTTCACTCTTTGTACTCGTTTGAGTACTAGAGTTGAAAAAGGCTTCTTCATCAAAATAATAAGGCAGATATGTTACTTATGTACAACAAACAACATAACAGGGACAACTGGATAACCGTAGTCAGTACTCAGTAGGCAACACATGAATATAGAATATATAGCTTGATTAGCTTCCACACTTCATTCATATTTCAAATAAACAGATTTGAAATTCTGAATGCATCATAATATACATCAACAATTAACAGGGACAACAGGATAAGTGGATAACCGAACATTCGAACAGATTTGTACATGCAAGTTTCACAAATATACGAACATCACAAGACTAATCACAACTTAGAACATCCATGCATCATCATTCATCAAGGACTAAACTTACCATAATACGAATAACGGAATAAGTATTTTATACCTCAACGGCTCGAGACGAAGGAGATGAAAGGCTTCCACTAGGTTAGAGAGTAGAGACGGTAAACCCTACAAGGAGATGAAGGCTTCCACTCGGTTGAGGACTACAGGCCTACAGCCCTACAACGACGGCAACGGCGGCCGACGAAGTGAGAAGTCATACCAAATTAGGGTTAGCCGCTTAGAAAGTTAGAGAGAGAGAGTCTGAGAGTGTAAGTTAGGGTTAAGTGGTTAACCGGCGAAGGGAAATGGGGATAAGAGAAAGCCGGAAAGGGACTAAGGGAGTGGGCTAATGGGCTTGGGAAGTTGGGTAATGGCCTTATAGGCTTGGGTAGTTGGGGAGTTGGGTAATGGGCTTAGGCTTGGTCGGATTTTCGGGCGGTTCGGGTAGGGATTAGGAGGACCCTACCCGCTGGGTGTCGGCCCAAAAAGTATAGGGTGGGCGGGTCGGGTCGCTGGGTTCGGGTCGGGTCAACCGACCCAATCACAAAAAATCGGGTTCACCCGATCGGGTTATTCGGGTAGGGTCGGTTTTGCTCAGCCCTAATAAATACCGTTTATTAATTAAGTTCTGGTTTGACTATACACGTATTAAGAAAATAAATTTACTATGAGGTAAATTTTACGGTTGAGTACACTGTTGTGACACTGTTTTTGAGACATCCAAAAAAGGAAAGTGAGAACTTAAATACGGGATGAAGGGAGTATATATATACTCACTTCGTCGCAAAATTAACTTCTCATTCACTATTCACATGGTCAATTTAAGTCACTCTTAATCTTTTTCTTTATATATCAATTTTTTTTCAAATTTAAATTTTTTATCAGATTTTGTAGCAGTTTTAATGTAGTTTCTGAATATAAAATTTTTATTTACTAGAAAAAATCTATGTGAACAGGGATCAAGTTAATTTATTGTCACTCAAGAATCATGGTTTCAAGAATCATGGTTCGGAATGGGAAGTTGTTTCCTGAAGTAGTGTGCGTGTGTGTAGAAATAAAATAGTAGTAGTACTAAATAAATTACCAAAGTTTATATTTGAACGAGAAGACCCATTGTCTTCTTATATTTAGCATTTTATATATGCTATATATTCATTTACTGATATAAACAGATTAACTAATCAATTTTATGTCAATTTTCTTAATTTTAGGCATTTTAATTGTATATATTGTGACTTTAAATTCTTAAATTTGTTTATTTATAATTATTTGGAGATAAATTTTATGTAAATTCAAGCTACAATAAATTCACACAAATAGAAACACATACCGAGTATTAATTAATTGGAGTATGACGGGGTGGGGCGAATTCACCCTATATGGAGACGGGTGGATCATGGGTCAACATGAAACATGTTCTGATCGGCAAATTATACCGTGAGATCGACGCACCTTGAGCATGGTGTGTAGATCCCAAAACGGCATCACTTTATCAATTAAATAGAAAAACAATCTCTTGCAAAAATAAATAGAACCATCGATCTTCCGTAGCAACAGTAATTAAGGAGCCACCATCGTTTTTACAGAAGCTCTTCAATGTCTGCTCTTCAATCCGCCACAACAGTAAGGAACGTAACCGTTGATGTTGATCGATGAATTACACAGCATAAACTTCTAACTTTCTGCTTAACCCTTGAAATATGGAATCATGGTATCGATGGAAATATGGAATCATGGATTCACGCATAACCCTTGAAAGCAGATTCCTTTGCTTTCATTTAACATGTACCCTTTAATCAAATTCCATTAATATAAATTTTTCCATTTTGATGTTGATCGATGGAATTAATTGATATATACTGTATATGTATATATATGTGTGTGCGTTTGTTTAATACATGAAGTTATATCTTTTTACATTTCATTTAAATCTTAATGTACGTTAGTTACATCTTAATAGACGCGAGTTATATCTTAATGTATGCGAGTTACACCACGGATAAACCTCTGCAATATCATTTTTATAGCCCTAATATTAAAAATAAAACATATTCACTATTTAAAAAAAGTTATTAAGCTATTAGCATCAATTTTTCATTGTTGATGTGAGTTTTCTCGCACTTAAATTAATAGTAGAATAGTGGTGAAAGTACGAGTATCGTCTCCACAGGGACGGACAACGGGGAATTAAAGATTAACTAAATCCAGCGATTAAAAATAAAATAAAAATGCGTCGTGCGAGATTGGTTGCTAGAAAATAAAAATGCGAATAAAACGATTAAACTAGGGGGTTCTTTCTAATTAATGACGAAGTGAACAGGGATTAATTCCGGGGTAATCAGATTTCTGGCAGATCAGGCCTAATTACATGAAATTAATTTAATTGAGCCTAGCTAATCAATACTAAGTTCTTACCGCTCTCGCGACGTAGAGTACAATAATTAAGGGGACCAGGCAGATCTCTCATGCGACAAGTTTCTAAATTATTGCCAAAACGAGCGAGCTTACGGCCCCTTAATCGCTACTAATCTCTTAGCCAACGATTAAGTGTGTGTGAATGTGTCCTAGAATAAACTAGATCTCTCTTAATTTATTCTATGTGCAATTGTAATTCTAGTCGCGGTTCCAGGTTACAAAAGATATCAGTTAAATTATTCAAACACAAATTAAACGACATTCATGCAATTAAATCGAAAAGAATCTAGCCATCAATCATGATTAAACCCTTCATCAATCCCAAATCACTAATTAAACTATTCACAATTCATAATTGAAGAATCAACAGAATTGGGAAAAATAGAATAAATTGTCATTAATTAAAAAGATGAACTTACAAATAATCCCAGGGTCTTGGAAGAAAATAGCGTAAAAACGGTGTTAAATTCGTCCCTAGGCCTCTCCGTAATGTTCGTAACCCCTAAAAAGGGTTAGGGAGACCTTATAGAAAAGAGGGGGGAAATCGCAATTATGGTCGATGTGGGAAATTTTCGTGCGTAACTCGGGGCTACGCAAGATCGTGCGTCCCTGGCTACGCACGATCGTGTGTAGCAGGCAGTAGCTCCTCCTCGGTTTTGGCTCTTACGCACGATCGTGCGTCCCAGACGCATGGTCGTGCGTCCGTGTTCTTCAGACTTTTCTCTAGTCCGCATTTGACAAAATTTCCTTCATTAAAGTTTTGGATAATGAAGTTCTCTATCTACCCTAACTTGCCGAATGTGATTTGAATCATCCAATCAAGAGATATGGTCAAAACGGTGAAAGGTGTCATTCTGAAATCGCAGCAGAGATCATCTGACTTCGTCATTTGTTTTTACCTTCTTGCTCTCCTATTCTCGTAATGGTGTCTTCATATGATTTGTAGCCCTTGAAGTTTTCTTTCATATACGAATTGAATCATGTCCATTAGTTGTTTCTACAAAGAGATATTCTTGAATGATTGACAGAAGGTCATCCTGATCGTCGTTTTCAAGCTTCATTCATCTTCTTTTGATCTCGAAGCCAATCCTGGACCTCTTTTGTCATCAAATCTTCATCGTAAACCTCCCGCTGACCTCCATAGCTCTCAAATCAATCTCAAATGCTTTTCAACTCATCCCGATTTCTCCTCAAACGCCAGTGCCGAACTCTAAAATCCTGATTTTGATTCCAAATGACACAAAACTCGAACCAACGCCCGGTAAACATAACTTGAGCTAAAATTGAAACTTGTAAAACCTTAAAGCTAGGGAAAACCATCAAACCCGATCTCAACACGCATCAAATGCATGTCTAAATACGGACTTATCATATTCCCACACACTTAAGCTTTTGCTTGTCCTCAAGCAAACTGAACAATGGGGCTTACGATAATCACCACACAGAATCAAAACAATGAGCATGCACATGTAGTTAAAGGGGTATTCACAGAACAGACAAACTAAACCAAGAAAATTCTTCCCTAAACTACATCTTTGTACTCTAGCTAAAATATTTGACAAAGTTATTCACAACATCCTTAAAGTAATGACAGCATACACAAATAAACTAATTATTGATCAGAAGGACTTGTGAAAGTGATGATGAATGGTAAAAGACAGCCCCTTTCTTTTGATAGATTGGAATATTCTAACAAAGACTCGATGCATTCAGGAACTTCAGGACTATTCTTATGAACAAGGAACTCAGAAGGACACAATTTTAGGAACAATCATCTAAACTTATGCAAAGAGCAGGCATGGTGTACAACTAAGCTAAACCTTCGTGGCACATTGGTGCTTTGACGTATACTTGAAGTACGCGGAGGACTAAACCTAATTTTGCTAAAGCCTCCAAGTTCATTAAATAAGTTTGGTTTTCCTTGTCATTTTGGCACGAGAATGCCATTTCTTTCGAAAGATACCAAGGTTTCATCTTATTGTGCAAAACACTTACACTTTTTGACCCGGGCTCCCATTCTCTTTTTCGCAAGGTAAGAGATCTAGCTATATTAATTTTTCACCTTTCGGATTCTTACTAGACATTACTCCATTCTAATCTCGGCCTCACCAAGGAAAAATAGCAATTAAAGTTTATTTATTAACGTGAATCCATGCCTACAATGCAATTCTCAAAAGTATCAAATTCCTAAAAAGTGTCTGCTCTTACCCCACTTAGGGCATAGGAACAGTGCCAAAGGTGGCTCCTACAAAAATTCCCAAAACTTGACAAATTAATCCCCTAGTTCCCTAAATACCAAGGCTAAGTCAGAAATATTCACGGGTAAGGAACACAGGCCATTTGGTTATGGAGCTCAATTGATTGGGTAAGGAACAAAATGGTCAGGCTCAAAGTGGCGTTTTCTAAAGGACTTTTTCAGGTGAGATGGAAAAATTATGAATTAAAAGGGTGACTAATGCCTTCATCCTTTCAACAATTAGATTATATTGCAAGCAATTTAAGCCTAAACACTTCAAGGGTGTCCTAAAAGCACAGTCAATCGTTAGCCAGCTCACAAAGACACAGTTTAAAGAAAAAATTTCAAAAATTTGACATGAATTTCCTTTGAATATACAACTAACACCTGCGCATGCTAACTCTAAAAATCACATGTAACAACTACTGCCCGAATGCCCAATTCGCTCCCCCACACTTGAACTTTGGCATCGCCCTCGATGACCAAATATGCACTATGCACAAGGGGGTAAAGAGGAAAGGGTCACGCGTGCTCAATCTTAACTCAAGTCAACATTACAAATAAACGATTAAAAGAGTCGTAGAAGCTTCCCTAGGGCGCTGGTCGGTGCAGAACTATACTGAGTCTAAGCGGTCCTCGGCACATCATCCGCAAAGCAAGACCCTGAGCTGCAAAAATAAAACACACAAAACAAACACAACAACAAATGCAGAAGTAAGCTCGGGTTGCCTCCCGAGAAGCGCTATTTTTAACGTCGTGTGCCTGATGATACCACATAAGCTCTCAAATAACAAAGACTGTAGTGGTGCACTAATAATCAATCTCTCCAGCTTCCTCTCAACAAATGCCATTAGGTGGCGCAAATCCTTAAACTCTTGAAACCACGAAGGAATCACATGGTCATCAAAAACCGTATCAGCACAGAACTGAAGGATCAACCTCACATCCTCCTTGAATGGACATATGGCATGAGTCAAAACTTTGATTACTCCAGGCATCAGTGGAAGCTCAAAAGATATTTCGAAGCAAGGATTTGAAGCAACATCAAACTCGAACTGCAGCATGGAAAAGTATTTTTCTTCCTCACAAATATATTGAAAATTCACAGCATCTCCTCTGGACTCTGTATCACTCCCCATGGGAGTATCCCAATTCTCGGTAATACCGTTCTCATGAATGTCTTCTTGGATGATGTTGTCACTTTCCAGACAAAAAGGAATATCATCCTCAAGGAGTGAATCAAAGAAATCCAAACCTGGACTAACGTAAGAGGAGTAATCTTGTATGTGGAGCGGGACTTCTTCGTCATGTAGATCATCTACCTTGCTATCACTCTCTTGGAGCTCGTGATTATCTTTTCTCAACTCATCTTCAATACCCAAACCTACCTCAGTAGCACCATCATCATGACTGATCTTCTCCTTGTCCTCCTCAGGTGTTGAGACTAATGGTAAATCAAACGGCTGGTGAGTTTCTGTATGGAAATCACAGTGATTTGTGATTTCATCCATTACATCTTGTGCCGTTACAAACTTTTTCATGTATTCTTCGAAAACAACTTGACACTATTATCTTTTTCTTCATCTTCAAACATAGGTGAGTCTTCAATATCATCAGGAAGTGTATCATCCATCATATTCCCACCATCATTGTCTGACTCACTCACGTGATCATCCCTATTGGTCTCCTCGGATTGGTCTTCTACCAGATGACTCCTTATGGTATTTATATCCTTCATCATGGCAGAAGTGCTCTGCATTATGGATGAAGTGCTCCCCGTTATGGCTGAAGTGCTCTCCCTCATCATCTATGTGTACTCAGACATAATCTCTGAAAGTGTCTTCTTAAATTGATTATGTGGTTCATTATTCGGCAAAGATGTAGGAATGGCTGAAACATTTGTGTCTGTAAGTTGTGGGGAGGACGAAGTGGGGTATGCAGTTGCCCAGTAAGGATGGTCATATGGAGGTTTAACGGGCAAAAAGATATATGGTGGCATTCTCCACAGAAGGAACAAATATTATTCTTAGGCATAAAGGGTTGCGTGGTTGGATGATATGAATATGATGGCAGAAGATTTTGTGGTGTTGGAGAATAATTTTGATGAGGTGTGTAGTATTGAAGAGGAGGAGGAGTGTAAGGAGGGTATGGCGTATATGGTGAATATTCCATGGAGGTTTGAGGGTAAGGAATTCCTCCAGGAATTTGGCTGAATGGGTTCATCTCATGCCTCTTAGAAAAATACCTGAAAGGTTAGTACAGAAAAATCCTACGGAAAACTAAAGAAAATCAAACTAAAAAAAATCTCGCTGAAATTAATTAACCCTTAAAACCGACACCATCCCCGGCAACGGCGCCAAAAAAATGATGTGAGTTTTCTCGCACTTAAATTAATAGTAGAATAGTGATGAAAGTACGAGTATCGTATCCACAGGGACGGACAAAAGGGAATTAAAGATTAACTAAATTAAGCGATTAAAAATAAAATAAAAATGCGTCGTACGAGATTGGTTGCTGGAAAATAAAAATGCGAATAAAACGATTAAACTAGGGGGTTCTTTCTAATTAATGACGAAGGGAACAAAGATTGATTCTGAGGTAATCATATTTCTGGCAGATCAGGCCTAATTACATGAAATTAATTTAATTGAGCCTAGCTAATCAATACTAAGTTCTTAGCGCTCTCGCGGCATAGAGTACAATAATTTAGGGGACCAGGCAGATCTCTCATGCGACAAGTTTCTAAATTATTGCCAAAACGAGCGAGCTTACGGCCTCTTAATCGCTACTGATATCTTAGCCAACGATTAAGTGTGTGTGAATGTGTCCTAGAATAAACTAGATCTCTCTTAATTTATTCTATGTGCAATTGTAATTCTAGCCGCGGTTCCAGGTTACAAAAGATATCAGTTAAATTATTCAAACACAAATTAAACGGCATTCATGCAATTAAATCGAAAAGAATCTAGCCATCAATCATGATTAACCCCTTCATCAATCCCAAATCCCTAATTAAACTACTCACAATTCATAATTGAAGAATCAACAAAATTGGGAAGAATAGAATAAATTGTCATTAATTAAAAAGATGAACTTACAAATAATCCCAGGGTCTTGGGAAGAAAATAGCGTAAAAATGGTGTTAAATTCGTCCGTAGGCCTCTCCGTAATGTTCGTAACCCCTAAAAAGGGTCAGGGATGCCTTATTTATAGAAAAGAGGGGGAAATCGCAATTCCAATCAATGTGGGAAATTTCCGCGCGTAACTCGGGGCTACGCACGATCGTGCGTCCATGGCTACGCACGATCGTGCGTAGAAGGCAGTAGCTCCTCCACGGTTTTGGCTCTTACGCACGATCGTGCATCCCAGACGCATGGTCGTGCGTTCGTGTTCTTCAGCCTTTTCTCTAGTCCGAATTTGACAACACTTCTTTCATGAAAGTTTTAGATAATGAAGTTCTCTATCTACCCCAACTTGCCGAATGTGATTTGAATCATCCAATCAAGAGACATGATTAAAACGGTGGAAGGTGTCATTCTGAAATCGCAGCAGAGATCATCTGACTTCGTCATCTGTTTTCACCTTCTTGCTCTCCTATTCTCGTAATGGTGTCTTCATATGATTTGTAGCCCTTGAAGTTGTCTTTTATATACAACTTGAATCATGTCCATTAGTTGTTTCTACAAAGAGATATTCTTGAATGATTGACAGAAGGTCATCCTGATCGTCGTTTTCAAGCTTCATTCATCTTCTTTTGATCCCGAAACCAATCCTAGAGCTCTTTTATCATCAAATCTTCATCGTAAACCTCCCGCTGACCTCCATTGCTCTCAAATCAATCTCAAATGCTTTTCAACTCATCCCGATTTCTCCTCAAGCGCCAGTGCCGAACTCTAAAATCCTGATTTTGACTCCAAATGACACAAAACTCGAACCAACGCCCGGTAAACATAACTTGAGCTAAAATTGAGACTTGTAACACCTTAAAGCTAGGGATTACCATCAAACCCGATCTCAACACGCATCAAATGCATGTCTAAATACGGACTTATCAATTGTTTACATTGAAATCAATGTTTATAATATATATATATATATATATATATATATATATATATATATAATTCTCAAACACACAAAAAAATCATTGTTCAATTTTCCAACAAGTTACATTTCGAATGAACTTGAGTTACATCGATCAATAACGTAAGTTACATATATTTACACGCGGGTTACATCATTCACTCTACTGGGATAAAAAGAAAGAAAAAATAGTCAGTGTACATGTGTGTACTGTTCACGCGATTTTTTTTAAAAAAAATGTTCAAAACTACGTCGTTTTGGGAGTGGAGCACGGTGCTCACCGTGGGACGATCCCACGGTATACGAACTGGTTCTGATCATTTGCCAAGTTGGTCCACTTGATAAGAATAGAGGTTTGGATCTGACACTATCCAATCCACAAAACAATCAAACACAAACGCAAACACATTAAAAATGGAAAATTAGCAACAGTCATTAAAGTGTTTGTGCTTCTTTGTTATGAAGCAACAGTAATTACATGTAATTTTTGACGGGATTTTAACAATGGGTCATCCGGAAACAGTCTCTTTGTGTTGTAGCACAGGGGTAAGACTACATACATCTGACCCCCCTACCCCATCAGAGGTGGGAGCCTTTGCGGCATTGGGGTAATGATGATGATGATGATGATGATGATGACGACGACGAAAGTTAAGAATATTCTTAATTATCTCACCCTCACACGTCGCTATTGTCACATTATTTCTACATCATGTGGTTTTTTATTATCCTTTGATTATTTTCTTTTCTGTATTTCTACCAACTTGACACCTACAGGTAGTCTGAGGCCGCCTAGGGGTTTAGGGCAGTGGTGGTTGGGGCGTTGCAGGGGACCGGGTTGGAATATTGGCGGTGCAGAGGCAGGAAGCGCTAAGGAGGGGGTGGAATGAGCTAGGGCTAAGCGTGTTGTACGATTTCGCCGGAAAAGGTTGCCGGAAAAGGTCACCGGGAAACTAATTGGCGGTCATAGTGACATGTTTCAATGTGGTGACGTCTGAAAGTTACATGAAAATCCGATAGTGACATGTCGGTAGTGACATGAATTTAGCAGTGACATCAGTTTTTCCAAATATATGAGACCTTTGTTGGTCACATTTTTGTCAATATTTAAAAGTGATCACAATTTTTGAAAATTGATTTCGATTTAGTAATATCTATGGGAAAATCCCTATAAACATCATTACATTTGAAATCCTCATAACTTGATTTGCAAAATCTAATAATTATAAGAGCCTTGTAGACTGTAAAGTAAATTATATGGTACCCGGGCCGGGCATGGGGCATGGGCAAAGGGGCATGCGCCAAGGGCCCATTGCTCCCCTAGGACCTATAAATTTTCCAGTTATATATGAGGAATGTTTTGGTCAGTTCGAACTGACAAGAACCACCGTAAGGTCAATCCCGTTTGAGAGCCTTTTGGTTGACTTTTTCATGAAATTTTGTGAGCACGTTCTTCATGAAATGTAAAACATTTACATAAAACTTCATCAAAATATTCAATTGGGAGTCAGTTAAATAAATTCTTCATAAACACTGCGCAAACATATGCATAAAAATCGCATTATTTTTCAACAATTTATTTAACTGATTTTCAAATTGAATTTTAAGCTGAAATTTTAAGCGAATGTGCCACACTTCATAACGAACATGTTCACAAAATTTCATCAAAAAATGTAACTCGAAAAGCCCTCAAACGGGCTTAGCCGCAAAGCGGTTCTGGTCAGTTGAGACTGACCAGAAATTTATTCTATACATATGTTTGTATTTTAATATATGAAAATTTAAAAATAAAATCAAACTTATAATTTTTTCATTACGTTCATTTTTTTATTCAACATCTACGAACTACAATTCTAAAATTTTGAAACATGTATACCAGAATTGTTAGTGAACAAATTTTACACTTTCTTTTCATTCATTAAGTGTACGTTAGCGCATAAATGTCAATATTTTCATCTACTTCTCTCATGTAAACTCATGATTCATTGATAGTATTTTGCTAATTTTTTTGTTCTCTCGTGTAAGTGAAAGATTAAATTAGCGTACCCAGGATTTAGAAACTTACAATTTGTTTTAGTCTAGTGAAAATGTGAATCAAATATGAAAATTTTACTCCATAAACGATATAACTTTCACGTCTTTCCCCAATTCAAAATTATGTACTATTAAAAATCGTTCTACTTTTCCATTGAGCCGTTTTGGTACATGGTATTCTCGAATGTCAATTATCAAATACTTAAATATAATATCTCTAACCGTTCTTTATTAATTTCTTTGATATGTTATACTCGTGTTTGAATGAAAAAAATTCTTAAATATATTTAATTATAATTTTTTATAAACAAATATAAAAATTCACACGTTGTCTTTTAGGCCTATTCTATATGTATCGCCCCGGGCTCATAAAATGTCAGGACCGGGCCTGATGGTACCAACACGTATTTATTTGAATTACTTTTATAATTATGAAATTTATATGATGAAATAAAATAATATAAATCTCTAAAACGAGTTTAATGTATTTGATTATATCGATCCCATGTACAATAATATTTTACTTCCACTTTCCTGAGTTAAATTTAAATTATTTTATGGTTAAATATCATTGATTGTGTTATTATTATTATTTAGTATTATTACTATTATTAGTTACTATTTGTATTCTTATTGTTTATGTTAACGTTATTATGATAGGTTATTTGTACTACTAGTTTTATTATTTTTATTTTTTAATAACTATTCATTAGACATATTTTTATAGGAATCATGGATCGGACTATTAAACCAAATTATTAACAATTTATAACTCATATGTCAAAAATAATTTATAACTCATATCTAGGAATTGAAGTCGGTTATGGGGGTGTTCGGGAAATGACGTTTCGGTCAAAAATTGACGATTTGATCCCGCTTAGCGTTTTCACTTTTCAATAAGTGAAAACGTTGTTTGCCAAATAGTTGTTCGGCCCCAGCGGTTTTGAACGGAACTGTTGAAATGGAAACATCGTAAATAGGAGAGTTTTGGACTACCGTTTAAAATATGGTATTTTTTGTTGATTTTAATGACCAAACAGTAAAATACTAAACATCTTTTGATAACACGTCAATTTATTTCGTTAATCAAACACGCTGACTGAATTCATCGTTTACAGCTCATTTCTCGTTTTCCGATCCAAAGTCCCACCCTCCAACGAGTGGTGCAACCACCATTACTCGACATCTATAGACTATAGCCCAGGACATGTATGGGATATTATTAGCATTTTTCTATAGTGAATATTAATAAAAAATGTTCATGCTCACTGCCATTTCATTTGGGGCATCTATCGTCCATGGTACCGGTGGGCGTAGCTCAACTGGTAGTAAGGGAGTGCCACAATGGTTAGGTCCTGGGTTCGAATCCCGGCAACTGCGATGAGGGGTTACTATGCTAAAAATGCATAGGACCTCTGCAAGTACCGGGAACAGAGCTCCACTCTTTATCTATCAGATTGGGATTATAGTCCAACTTACATCCTCCAACATACCGTCCGGTCGAAGTTGGGGGCTCTCAGGGATGGGATGTCATCCTTTTTTTTCTATCGCCTATGGCCATTTGGTTGTTTTTCTTCTAACATCAGATGGTCATTGCCATCGACCAAACTTGTTAATTAAGAGTAAACATTGACCAAACATAAAATATGAATTGTTGAAAAAATGGTTTTAATTTAATATAATGGTCACTTTTAAACTAAAATAAATAAATGATCCATAATTAGTTTGTGGTAGACTAAGTCCTAACTTGTACTACTTTGAAAGGCCAACACAACCATATATTAAAGTGTGCAAAACCATTTAGAAATTGTTTCCCGAACTAGCCTAAACCAGTTTCGAAAAGGACTTTGCCCCGCATCGAAATTGGAGAATTGAGGAAGTGCCTTTATATAAGCTTTCCTTAGCTATTGGGTTGGGCTCTTGGGGCACAGAAGTTTTGGTGTGCGGTGATAAGCGTTTTATTAACGTATTTTATACAATAATTTATAAACGCTTTTATACTTAAAAGAATAAAACTCTCACACATATGTCTCGTTTTGCAAGAAATACTATAACCGACAATTGGATCAAATACGTGGATGAAAAGACACACGAAGAATCCCGACAAGTAAAGGTCAACCAAATGCATCCCGAAGAACAAAAGAAGAAAAGGAAAATGCACTAAAGGGGTGAAAGCCGCCCGACTTTCACCAAAACCGTCCGGTTTTCACCAACCAGTCCCAGTTGCCGTCCGAAGATGAAGGAAAAGCGTCCGGAGCAAAACAAGACGAAAGTCGCCCGGCTTTCATGAAAGGCGTCCGGCTTTGGGCGCCGTGGAATTTATTCAATAAATTGAACCAAAAGCCGCCCGGCTTTTGGCATAAGCCGCCCGGCTTTCGGTCCGCTTTTAAACGCGCAAAAGCCGCCCAGCTTTTTTAAAAAAGACTGTTTTAAACGCGCAAAAGCCGCCCAGCTTTTGCGAATGTCGCCCGCTTTTCGCCTGGAACTGATTAAAACAAGCTACGGTCATCACAATCATTCGGGCAAAACACCAAATCCCATTAAGGAGCTTGCTTCCTTGTCCAAAAATGGCCGTTGAGAACTCAATATTTAAGAGGATTGAAGCCCTCTCAATACATTATTCCATATTCTACACACTTTACTTCTACTTTGGCATCCCAAGAGCAACCCCTTGGTCTTGGGAGAAGTTCTACACTTGGGGGAAGCTTTGTCCACCATAGCTTGGGAGTTGTGGTATCATTTTCTTATGTATTTCATTGTATTTTTATCATTTCAATACTTGTAATTTCATTATGAATTGTTCTAGCTAATTTTCCATAGCCAAGGTTAGGGATGAAACTTTACGCACTCTAGGTGTTTGATGTATGTTCTCAACCAAATTATTATGATATTTCCTTTATATTTTAATGTGTATGATTACGGTGTACGATTATATCGTTGGGTTTATTTGAGCAATTAACGTTGAGTTATAAACCATGCACTTAAAGGTTAGACATATTCTAATTGTGGATAGAAATATACCTCAATTGAGTATGATGGTTTTTATAATGTCCTAATCTTCAATGGGGTTAATTTTAGATGAATGTGAATCGTGACGGGATTCACACGTAGAATTAATCACAATCTCGCTGCCGTAACAGGAGTTAGAATACTTTAGTGGCATTCCACTCATAAGAATTGGCGAAAGAACATATATTCATCACTAGGAGTCGTTTAGGAGTAATCCCGAACCCTTGGTTGCTTTTATTATCTCTTGAAAAACCAAAAGTATTTACTCTTTTCATAAGTCTTTTACTAAACCCCTTTCCCTTTTTGAATCATATAAACACAACGTTTCCTTGTGTTCGACCCGGTATTTTTACCGGAATTTATTACTACATTGGCATTTGTACACTTGTAAGTTTAAGCCGATCATGCGGTGAGACCCGTATACGCTGAGCGTGAAATTAATTCTTCACGCGCCGATCGGGTGGGGTTCGGGTTCGGGTCTTTGACTCGGACACCTCCGCATGGCTAAATAATGTAGATTATGTTTTGCTACGTTTATTATTATTATTTTCGGATAAAATCAAAAATAGAAGAGACACAATCTTTCTAATTAAAAGAAAGGTGAGGTCCTGACCTTTCTTTTAAGTGATAGGTGTCTTTTGGGTTAGAGACTATGCATACCCAATTGGTCTCCTGTTCTGGGCATCCAAAAATTCACCAACAATTCCTCTATATTCTCTCTTCGTTGCATCTTTGAGTTTCCCAGAAACCTGTTGGGAGCGAAGAACCGTTCTATCCTAGGAGGCGTTTGCTACATGTATCAGGCAAAAACGTCTTAAGGAAGCAACGCTTAAGCTGGACTCAGTTACAAGTAATCTTAATTTTTTTCCTTATGTATTTAATTGTTATTTCATTTGCATGCAGAATATTAGTACACACATATAACATGAATTACGTGTAACTGTATATTACAACTAGACGAAGTACATGTGCGATGCACGGGGTGGAGTGTATCTAGAATAGAATAACAATTTGTTTAAAATTTTATTTTATTACATGGTACCCAATGTATATTTTTGTCAAATAAAAAGGACGATTGAGTTTATATATTTTAGCTTTGATTATATTATAGTAGCCGTAAAAAATAAAAATTTGGTTTGTATGAAAAAATGCAAGTAAAATCAAAATAAAGAATGGATTAATGATAGTTTCATTATTAGTAAGTCTCATAAAATATAAAACAGAAGAATCATAAATGTTTTTACTTTACAAAAAGTATCATAAATTTTCAAAAACTTCTTTATAAGGTGTCATAATAAACTCTATATATGTGATAGTGGATTAATGATAGTGTAATTATTAGTAAGTCTCATAAAATAGAAAATGGAAGAATGAAAAATGTGTATATTGTACAAAAGTATCATAAATTTTTAAAACCTTCTCCATAGATCACATTATTAGTGATATTTATAGCACCACACTGCTTATTACAAATAAGAATCTTTAAATCACTTCTTAAGGTAACCATTGACATGACAACGTACAATTGGTCGCGCGTAAAAACAAATTTGGAAAGATATATGCCCAATTGATGTTGAGATTGTCCTTGACTTTTGTTTTTTGTTCGTTAAATAAAACGATGATCGAAAATTGTCTCTATTGAAATTTAAAAGGAATTATGCTATCTGACGGGACTAATAATAACCATGGAATCAAAAACTTTTGCCAATACTTTTGCCGGATATAATCTTCACCTCCAAAACACATTTACCCAACCGAGTAATAATCGGGTAGCGAGTCTCATACGTAAGCGAGAAAACCGGTCAATGTTTCTCATTGGTTAATTAACATAATAGGAACATCAACATTTAGTCCCAATATATGATTTGATATCACTGATGCATTGATGGTGTTAAAAGACTCTCAAGCATGCAGTATTTCATCATGATGGTCCCGGATAGGGTAAAAGTCTAGAGGGGGGGGGGGGGGGGGTGAATAGACTTTTAAATCTTTTCGACCTTTACAAAGATTTCCCTCTAGAGGAGTTGATCTATAATCTTTTGAGAGATTAATAGATGCACAGCGGAAGTCTTTACCCTTTTTATAATTGATGTTTCAACCACTTTCTGATCTGGGGAAGATTGGACTTAGATAGTTAGCAGTTGGCTTGGCAGTTAGCTAGGTAGTAGGGAACAGCTGAGGCAACTGCTAGACAAATACAGACTTTATGATAAAAATGATGATGGAATATTGTTTAGGATGATGAGGGCAGTGGGACAATATCCTTTAGTTGAAAGGAAGCTATAGCTGTATTTCAGCAGTGGTCTCAGCAGTTGGGTGGTACTGAGGGAACTGCTGAGCCACCTGCTTGTATTATAAACTGGGATTCGTAGCTTGGTTCAAACTGCCTTCTTATTAGAGAAGTTATGAGACTGTGATGATACTTGAGATGTTCACAGGAAGTAAGATTGTATGAGCAGAGGACTCATCAGTTGGGTGGTCACCAGGGGACTGCCGAGGTCTCTGCTATACTTGAAGAATGAATTCCTGGAATCTGGTAGAGCGACTCTTCTAGTGATTATGTGATCTTGTATAGTGTGATGAGGGCTTCTTGATTGGATACTGAGCTTGAGAATTTAAGGTGTTTTTGCCTGAGCAGAGGTCTCAGCAGTTGAGTGAAACAAGGGAACTGCTGAGCCACCTGCTTCAGTAAGAGAAGTAATTTCTGACAAAGTGTACCTTTAGACAGTGATGTTGCGAAGCTCTTGTGAAAAGGTTATATCAAGAAAAGGTGAGTGATTAAGCAGTAGGATAAGCAGTTGGGTCAGTTAAGGCAACTGCTTAAAATGCTGCTGGCAAACTACAATTTCTTATATGAGAAGTGTTGGGTGTGTGCTTTGTTGACTAAGGAAATCAACACACGATATATCCTGGTTCAGAGGTGGTGTAATCCTCCTACATCCAGTCCATCCTATTTCAAATGGATTTCACTAATGTATTAAGCCCAATACACTTAGTGTCAATCTAGCCTTGACAACTCTGGCCTAGATTGAAGGTGTTTCACGAGGAGTACAACACCACTCCAAGCTACTCAATCCTTTAGGTTTTTCTCAATTGATCCAGTGGGGATCAAAAGGTACTCCTAACCTATCTAACCACACTCAGGCCGGGAACAACTGTCCTCCTAAAGTGTTTACAACAATTTCTGATTTAGGTTACAAGAAAGTTCTAACCTCCAACTAGGAACTAAACTTCTAGGATTTTGGCGATGAATACTTGATACTGAGAAGTTTAGTGAAGCAAGAGTCTAAGCAGAGAGTCGTGGATAGAATAGCACTTTTTGCTCAGTGAAATATCTCTCTACTTAGGATGCTCAGGCTTGGTTAGAAACTTTCGTTTCAGCCTCCATTTATAGGCTTTTTGGCTGATCAATCTTATCCGTTGGTTAGGATAGTTTGATCTCTTCCGTTGAATTTCTGGCAAGGACAATTTGTACTTCCGTCTTTTTGTGCTGGAGCTTTAATTCAGGCTGATGCATTTGTCTTGAATAATTCACCCGCGGAGAGCATCTTTCCAAATAAACCCATATGTGTATCTTTAATGCTCAGGGTCCCAGTACAAAGTTGGCATTAAATGCCGGTCAAGCTTGTCTTCAATTAATTTTGATTGCTGAAGTATTTTCTTCTGTGTGTGTCTCAAAGCTCCCATGCTGGAATTGCTTGGCGCTTGATTAAACATGCAATGCAATTTGTTCGAACAATATAATTTCTAGGTCTAATAAAATTTATACTGGTAGGATTTAAATATCCTATTAAAGGTAAATAAATTTTCCTTACTGCATTTTATTGTCCAGTAATAATTTTATTAGTACTTAAAAATTGTACATTTGTTCATTTCTTACTTTGACGCATTTCTCACATCAGTATGCCTTTTGATGAGAATGTTCGTATCAAATAAATATATACCGGTAGGATTTGAATATCCCCTTTTAAGGTAAAGTTTTACCTTATTGCATTTTAATTTTTCCGGCATAATTAATTTGATACGAACATTTTATTTGACTTTTGGTCACACTCGGTTGATTTGGCCCAACTAGTATTTTGCGCATAAACCAAATATTAAACTGGTAGGATAGTAAATCCTATTAAGGTAAAGAATATTACCTTATTGCATTTTATGTTCCAGTTTAAATAAATGGTTTATTCGTTCGAAGTCTTTTAGTGTCTTTTTATGTAACACAATAAATTTAACTATTTATGAGAGATCCGTTTAAGGTAATAGAATATAACCTTATTGCACGTCGGATTTTTCAAGTTAAGTTTATTGTGTTTCTTTTTATCATATTGAACAGGACACTTTTAGAAAATATTTTACTAGCACACGTTTGGAGAAAGATACAATATCTTGACTTCTTAATGCTACAAAAGAGGGGGGAACACAGAAGAGTTTTGGCATCATCAATAACTGTTTATCAAAATCTAGGGGACTAACACATCAAGTTAGCGCTAGTGTTGCCTTCAAGTAAGCATTGGTTGTAAGCCTGTAAAACTCAAGTATGTGTTTATTTCTCTGGGCATCACTGACATATAATTATTGATAGGCGCTACAACATCATTTATGGTGTCAAAATAGCACTTTGTTGAAAATATGATGGTTCAACCATATTCTTCACAGGTGAGGGATAACTGCTAACAACAATTGAAGCAATAGAATCACCTCAAGTGGTAATAAGGATATCATCAAGTATATCAACAATGACCTCTTCTCTGCGACATTCCCAACATTTTCATTTTTTACTTTGAGCACCAAATTTGAGAAACTTTTTAATTCATCAACATTACAATGTGAAAAGCCACATTGCAGCATCTTTTTTCATAAAGTGAGTATGTGAAAATGTCAAAAAGGTGGACCAATGCGCGCCTCGGCATGAGGCAACGGAAAAACGTGTCGCATAGTAGAAAGGCGTGAAAAAGGCGGTCACTAAAGAGTTGACCATCAAAGATGTGAAAAGACGTAACCTTAGGTGTAAAATTGATTAGATTTAATAAAATATTTTAACAAATATGTTATATATGGAATGTAATAAGGAGTGGGAAAAAGCAACAAAATATCATTTTGTGTTTGCACTTTATACATTTAAAGATTATACACATCGACCAAAGTAAAAAATTAGGCTTGACTTGTAAAATATTTTTTGACATTTATTTTTTCTTCATATATCAATACAAAATACTAATTATAAATAGAAATCTAAAATGCCTTTTCACGCATAGGCTTCGCCTATTCCCTCCTAGCTTTCAAAGGCTTGAGGTTTGATCTTGACACCTTGTCACACCTTACACCTTTTAGAACAATGCCGCCGAGTCTTAATACCACACAAATTGCCATAATGGCACACAATTATTATTATTATTGTTGTTGTTGATGATGCTGATGGTATTGTTATTATTATGAAAAATTGCAGTAATATTACTCCTGAAAGTGATGGACAAAAATATGACTTGGTAACTTTTAGTGATTATAATTATGCTCAAAGTTACTATTATATTGTGACTGTGATGTAAGTTGTGAACACAATTATAGTCACTACATCATAGTAAATTTGAACACAATTATAGTCAATAAAAGATATCAAGTCAATAAATTATAGTCAATTATAACAATTATAGTTAATTCTCTCTTCTCTGCACAAAACTCAACCACACTGTTTTTACTTTATTAATTCCCGTGCCGGTCAAACTTGGCAAAGTTTTAAAGGACGGAGGTAGTATTATATAAAGATTATATAGTTATTGGAGGAGGATGGATTGATGGAAAGGGAGAAAGACCGGGTGAGATGTTGAATGAAGGAGGAGGAGGGGGAGGGGGAGGAGGGGGGAGGAGGAGGAGGGGGAGGGGGAGGAGGAGGAGGGGGAGGGGGAGGAGGAGGAGGGGGAGGGGGAGGAGGAGGAGGAGTTTATTATTTATTTTACAAAATGATATACAAATTAAACTTGGAATAAGGACACTAATATTACTAATAGCATTAAGAAATACAAAAATGTGACTACTTTTGTTTTTTTCCCAGAAATATGACTTATCTAGCCCATTACTTTCCCAACCAACTCATTTCGTCTCTGGAGCCAAACCAAGATCCAAATCAACCAAGGCCATCGCAGGAGCAGACAGGACATCTCCCAGGCCATCGCAAGAGCGGAGGAGACCACTCCACAGGCCGTCTCCGTCGCCGTCGTCGCCATATCTGCCATCCCCTTCGTAGTATCGTTCATCCCGTTCATCTTCAACAGTTCATCTTCTCGTTCACCTACCACCCTTTCATTCCCCATCTCCGAACTCCCCCCTCCCCTCCAGCTCCAGTCTTCTGGTCGCAAGCTCCGGTCCACACCATTAGCCACATGACCTGGCGCAGGGACTTCGATCCAGACGGTGAGATGAAGACGGCGTGGCTGCGGCGATGGCAATGACCATGGAGACGACGGATCTGGATCTCGATCTCTGCGGTGGCTTCGATTGCAACGGAGATGGAGCGATTAAGGTGAAGTGATTGCTTCGATTGCAACTGAAATGACACGACTAGGGGTTTAGATCTGATATTAATGGTCAGGGGTGAGTTACAGGGGGAGTGTGGCGGGGGACGGTGGTGTAATGGTGGAATGCAGCGGTTGCAGGGTTGGGGTGTGTTGTGCAGCTTTTTTACAGGGGCTGGAAGCTGGGGGTTGGGGATGGGGCTTGTGGAGTCAGTGTTTAGGGCAGCGACGGTTGGCGGTGGTTGGCAGCGGTTGGTGGTTGCCGGTGTGTGGGCTGAGTGTGGGTGTGAGGCAGCAGGTGGTGATAGAGATGGGGGCTTGAGAGGGGGCTGGTGAGGCTGCCCGTCGAAGAGTGGCGGTGGCAGGTTATCTGCGGAGGGAAGTGGTGGTCGCCCGCGGTGGGTGAAGGTGGGAGGGCATGTGCTGGTGGTGACCGAAGGTGGCAGGTCGTGGCTGGAGTCATCGTGGATGTGTCACTTTGACTCACTTTGACTGAAAGTCGTGTCACTGTGGTGGTGTTGCCGAAGGTCGTGTCACTGTGGTGGTATCACCGGTGGCCGTGTAACTATGGCGGTATCACCGAATGCCGTGTAACTGTGACGGTGTTGATACGAAGTTGTCACTGCAAATGTGTCACTGTGACCGGCAGCGGCGGCGGCAACAGTGGCGGCAGTGACAAAGATGATGGCGGCGGAGATGTCACTGCACATGTGTCACTATGGCCGGTGGTGACAGATATGTCACTGTCGAGATTAGCCGCGAAAATGTCATTACAGAGATGTCACTGTGCATTAGTCACATTTTTGTCCAAATATAAATGTGGTCACTTTTTTGGAAATTAGCTTTAATTTAGTAATATTAAGGGAAAAACCCCATTAAACTTGACATATGTAATAGAATTATTAGAGGCTTAGTATTGTACTTTACATTAAACTCTCTTTAATATAAATATATCTGCCAGGGCTCCTTAGGGAGTAACCTTTTTCCATTATTCTCACATGGTATCAAGAGCACATTAATTTTTTCTGATCCTCTCTCTCTCACTAAACCCTATCGCAGCCGCCGTATTCCCTTCGGCGGCGCCCCATACTTCGCTGACCTCCTGTTCTCTTCGGCGCCGCACACCGCAACACCATGTCGTCCTCGACTTCCGTCTTCAGCACAACGGCAACCACTGCCCAGCCGCCTTCACCTGCAGCGGCTACTTCCGTCACCACCGCCGGTGCTCCAACATCTTTTGGATCGCTGCCGGCAATCACCTCTGTCTCTTCCGATGTGACGTTCTCCTCCAACTTTTCATCGCCAAGTCGGGTCTCTATGCCATATTCCTTGTTTCAAAATGTCCCGCCGGTGTTCCCTTGGTCGACTCCAATTCCTGTGCAGGCAATCCCGCTAGAGCCACCGGCCTTCTCGACAGGTCCTTCCTTTGCTGGCCCCACGTTCGTCGGCTCACCTGGTGTCTCCTCTGTGATCTCTCCCTCTCGCACACTAGCAGGCAGCCCGACCGGTTCCCTTCTCACGGATCTGGCTCAAACCATATCTCATGTGGCCACCAATATCACAAATATTGTGACTACTAAACTTTTGGCGGTGGAAGATTACACCACTTGGAGGACACAATTCGAATCATTCCTGGTTTCACAGGCTCTACTTGGCATGGTTGATGGCTCCATTCAGGTACCTCCTGCTTATTCCATAGATGCTCTTAACCGTCAAATTCCCAATCCCGATTTTTCAACTTGCTTGAGAATTGCTCAAACAATCCATTCATGGTTATTTGCAACCCTATCTAGGGATGTACTTATCGATGTGCGTGATTTAAAACATTTTTGTGAAATTTGGGAACGGTTAGAGTCTCGCTTTATGTCTGCCAATTTAGCCAAGTCTATGGAATTAAAACGTTTATTTAATCAAATCAAAAAGAAACCTGATCAGTCCATGAATAACTATTTGAGAGAAATTAAAATATTAGTTGATGATCTTGCCACAATCAATTACCCTGTGCCGCCTCGAGAAGTTTTAAAGACTGCTATTATGGGACTGGGACCTGAGTATGAATCTTTATTTACTATTGTGTCCTTTTTTCCTCAAAATTTCCCGTTTGAAACTCTACGTAATCATCTTCTTGAGCTAGAGCAGCGGGTTATTTACCTACGCTCCCAGGAGTCCTCATCTTTCCATCAGGCTTTCGGCGCGGCTGTTTCATCACCTGCTCAACCTTCGGCCCCGCAGCATTCCAGTTCGTCGTACCCGGTCGGGCAGCAGGGTCACCTGGTTAGGAATCAGCGCCAGTCCGGCAATCAGCAGCGCGGACGAGGTCGCGGTCACGGGTGAGGCCGCGACGGCAGGGGGGCGGGGTCGCGGACAGCAGCAGGTGGTGTACTAGAATCCTCAGGGGCAGTCGGCTTATTTACCCGGAGGGGGTGGTCAGCCGGGTTCCCATGCAGGGGGTGACATCTACGGGTACTGTTGTTTGCAATTCTGCTATGTCAAATTTAAATATTAATGCCTTACCTGTTTGTGTTACTAACGATAGTTGTGCAGGCTTGCCATCAGACGGGGGTATTCTTGGGTCTGTTCCCCATCCTGTTGTCTGTCAAATTTGCTTTTCTGCAGGTCATTCCGCTGTCACTTGTCCTTCTCGTTTCACACAACCGTCCGCTCCTGCTTTGTTGACTACTCCTGGTGAAGCTAATCCTGCGTTATGGTATCCTGATTCGGGAGCCTCTGCTCATATAACTGCATCTGAAGGTATTTTAATTAATAAATCTCCCTACATCGGCTATAATTCTGTTAGTGTTGCTAATGGTGCTCATCTTCCCATAAGTCATGTTGGTGATGTTGCATTACCTACTTCTGGTCGTCCTCTCACTTTAAAATCTGTTTATCATGTGCCTCAGTTAAAATATAATTTAATTTCAATTCAAAAGCTATGCGCTGATAATAACTGTACTGTAGTGTTTGATAAAAATTCTTTTTTGATTAAGGACAAAGCATCGGGGGCAATACTTCTGCGAGCTACCAGTAGTGGGTCACTTTATCCTATCCGTCTGCCGTCATCCTCACCATTAGTATTTGCTTCTGTTTTAACTTCTGGCCCTGTGTGGCACCGTAGATTAGGTCACTGTGGTGATAGCATCTTACAGTTTCTTAAGAGAACGATTTTTATGTAGTCATTCTCCTTTTACTCATGAATGTGGGGCTTGTCGTTTAGGAAAATCACAACGTTTGTCTTTTGTGGATGCTAGTCATAATTCTATTTTCCTCTTCAAAATATTCATTCCGATGTATGGCAATCTCCTGTATTTTCAAATTTGGGATTCAAGTATTACGTGTGTTTCATTGATGATTTTTCTCGTTATACTTGGATTTACCCTATGCACCACAAAAGTGAGGTTTTTATGCACTTTAAAAATTTTAAGGCTTTAGTTGAAAATCTTTTTAATCATAAAATTAAAATTTTTCAAAGTGACGGAGGGGGTGAATTTGTTAATCATAATATGCAGCAATTTTTCTTGGCTAACGGAATATATTTTCGAAAATCATGTCTTGACACACCCCAACAAAATGGAGTTGCTGAGCGCAAGCACCGTCATCTACTTGAGTTAACTCGGACTGTGCTTCTTGAAGCCTCTGTTCCGAGTAAATTTTGGGTAGATGTTATTTTTACTGCTGCATATATTATTAATAGATTACCATCTCCTACCTTAAATGGCTTATCACCGTACCAAAAATTGTTTAATCGTGTTCCGGACTACTCATTTATGCGAGTATTCGGTTCGGCTTGTTACCCTAATTTTTCGGCCACATATGCTAATAAATTATCACCTCGTTCTGTTCAGTGTATCTTTTTTGGCTATGCATCCGGTTATAAGGGCTATCGTTGTTTTGATCCTACTACAGGTCGCATCTATGTGAGTCGTCATGTTAGGTTCCATGAGAACACATATCCCTTTAAAACACTTCCAAACCTCGGTCCTCCCTCTCTTAGTTCTACTACACCTGCTCCAATGCACCTCACAGATATTACCTTAGACCCTCCTACCCAATCCACCATCGTTCCCCAACCCCACTTCCCTGTCTCGGCCGCATCTTCCCCTCGGCCAGACCACCAAACCAGCCCTCCTCAGTCCTTCACCTGCCCAGCCTCACCATCAGTAACAACGTCCTCCTCCAGTCAGCAAACTTTCACCTCCACGCCCGCTGATAATCTTCCGACCAGTCCAATCGTCGGCGGCTCATTCTCAGCCGACGTCGTTCCGTCTTCCTCCCTTTCGAGTGTCCCCACTACGGCCGTGAATCACCACCCGATGCAAACCAGAGCAAAGTCAGGAATTTTTAAACCCAAAACAAATTTTAATTTAAATACAGTTATTACTCCTGCAGATTATGGGTGGACTCGGGCCGGGCCAACCGGCCCGGAACCGGACCGGCCCGCTACTGTGCGGGCCCGGACCGGCCCGGTTTGTTGGTTAGGACACGGTTCGGGCCACCCGGCCCGGTCGTGTAGCGGTTCGGGCCCGGGCTTAGAATTTGATGAACCGGCCCGGCCGGGCCGGGCCTCAACGGTCACAAAAAAAAAAAAAATTAAAAAATTTGAAGGCTCTACTAGCCGTTGGGAGCATAGGAGGGGGGGGTCTGGGGGGTTAGGGGGGGTGGGGTGGGGTATACAAAAAAAAACCTATTTATACTCCTATTTTCTATACAATTTTTACACCTCTTCTTCTACAACTCTTTCTACTCTCTAAAATCTAAATTCTCTATTCTCTTAATCTCTCATATTCAATCATCTTCATTCTTCATCTTCTCCAAATTCTTTCTACATATATATAATTTATATAATTATTATATCTACTCATATATTATAATATTAATTATCTACTTATAAATATATACTTATACACATTCATATTATAATTCTTTACGCATTATATTATATACTATATATTGTTATACATATATATTATATATTACTTATAATATATTTACACATTATATATTTATATATACTATATATAGTTATACATTATATTATATATTACTTAGAATATAGTTATACATTATATTATATATTACTTATAATATATTTACACATTATATATTTATATATACTATATATAGTTATACATTTGATTTATATATACACTTCTCGTTTATCTATTTAATTACTTAATTGTTTCATTTGTCATATTAATATTAGTTAAAGTAGTTAAAGTTAATTGTTTCATTTGTCATATTAATATTAGTTAAACTACTTAATTGTTACATTTCTCATATTAGTTAATTGCTACATTTTTACATTTCTCATATTAGTTAATTGCTACATTTGTACATTTCTCATATTAGTTAATTAGTTAATTGCTACATTTTTACATTTCTCATATTAGTTAATTAGTTAATTGCTACATTTTTACATTTCTCATATTAGTTAATTAGTTAATTGCTACATTTTTACATTTCTCATATTAGTTAATTAGTTAATTGCTATATTTTTACATTTCTCATATTAGTTAATTGCTACATTTGTGCATTTCTCATATTAGTTAATTAGTTAATTGCTACATTTTTACATTTCTCATATTAGTTAATTAGTTAATTTTTACATTTCTCATATTAGTTAATTGCTACATATCTCATTAAAATAACAAAACTAGTTAATTTTTACATTTCTCATATTAGTTAAGTGCTAATATTTGTTCAATTTTAAATATGGAGCGAGGTAGACATTCTGTAGATGTGGGTAATCTCCAACGCAACCGCAAGAGGGAGATTGCATCGACTCGATCTACTTCACGCAAAGGCAAAGGTAAAGCGCGGGCCGAGTCTTCTTTTCAAAGTCGAGATGATTTTGAAACGGATTACCAACGGCGAGATGGTATGATGATGTCCGACGAGGAACTACAACACCTATTGTCCCGAAATGATCCACGTTTTGCACAAGAACAACAATTCCCGACAACCATCGATGAAGAGGAGCTCGAGGATGACGATGGGGAGGAGGACGCGGGGGGCGACGGGACTCCGGATGATGAGGAAGAGGACGAGGGCCCTTCAACGACTACAACCAAAATTGGTAAGAAATCTAAATCTGCTATTATTGAAAACAATTTTACAAAAAGGAAAGACGAAAAAACCGAAAAATGGTACGCAAGTTGCAATCATTGCAAGAAAGAGTTTAGCTTGGGAATTTCTGGCGGATACGGGAGTCTCAAAAGGCATCTTCAGTCCACCCACGTTGTGCAGTATGCGAAAATAGACAAAGGAAAGGGGAAGCAAACACAAATATCAAGGTTTGCAAATTCTCAACCCTTTGGTAATTTTTCCTATGATGATAAAAAACATTTGACTGGTATGTCTCATTTAATTGTTGAAGAAAATTTACCCTTTATTTTTTCCGAAAGTCTTGCTTTAAGAGATTATGCTCAAGCTACTTTAAATCCTCAATTTAGAAATTATAGTCGCAAAACGATTAAAAAAGAAGTTATAAGGCAATATAACTTGGAAAAAGAAAAATTACAAATATTTTTCGCAAACTTTGATGGACGTGTTAGTATTTGTAGCGATATATGGGAGGATACTTATCATCATTTATATTATTTGGGTCTAACTGCACATTATATTGATGATGATTGGAATATGCATAAACGTGTTCTTGCTTTTCGTGAATTCAATGATCGTCACACTGCTGATAATATTTATATTCTCATTGAACGTATTTTAATTGAGTATAATTTGATTGATAAGGTGTTTGTTGTAGGTTTTGATAATGCTAGTAATAATACTGCTGCTATACCTAGATTACGTGAATTGTGTGGTGCTTCTACATTGATGGGTAGATTTTTTCATCAACGTTGTGCATGTCATATTCTAAATTTGTGTGTACAAGATGGCTTAGCGGCATTAGGAAATGCTTTGGAGGTAGTCAAGGGGGGAATTAAATTGATTTGGGCTAACACTCCACTAAAAATGCAATGGCGGCAATATTTGAAGGATAGACGTGTGAATTATTGTGCTTTTCCTAAAGATTTGTCTATTCGTTGGAATAGTACTTATAATTTAATTCAAGTACTTGTTAGATATAAAGATCATTTTCCAGCTTTTTTAAGACAAACTTGTAACTATATTATAAACCCGGCTGACATCGACACTTGTGAAAAAATTGTTAATGTTTTTGCATATTTTAATAACGCAACTCTAACTTTTAGTCATGTTTATAAACCTACCGCAAACGAATTTTTTGTTGAAGCTGTTAATCTCGCCGGCGATTTTTGTGAATTTTCCGACGCCGCTTACGTTAGTTATTTTTGTGATTTCATGAAACAAAAGTTTTTAAAATATTATTCACATATTCCGCATATATATGGTATTGCATTTGTTCTTGATCCTCGTTATAAACTTCCTTACTTGGCAAATTGTATAGATTACTATTATGCTTCTTTTTTTCCAACTCAAGAGTTCGATGATAATCCCATCGACCCTAAACAAGAATTCAACGAGGTTAGTAATTTATTTCATCAATTGTATAATGAATTTCATGCACAATATGGTAATGCACCCCCTCCCATGCAACGAACATCTTCTTCATCTAAAGGAAAATCACTTTTAAAATCCGCTTTTGGTTCTCTTTTGAAAAAAAGTAGAGCAACTCCCGCTACTGAACAAAGCTCAGGTAACGAGCTTTCTTTGTATCTAACATTGAATGTTGATTATGAAGTTGGTGATGACTTTGACGTTCTTAAGTGGTGGAAGGAAAATGAAAGAACATTCCCGATTTTATCAAAGATGGCTAAGCAAGTACTAGCAATGCCGATATCAACCGTTGCCGTGGAACAAGAATTCAGTGCGGCCGGCAACGTCCTAACAGATTTTAGAACGAGGTTGAGCCCGAGCTCTCTTGAGACACTAGTTTGCTTTCACGATTGGTTGAAGGCCCAACGAAGAACTCAAGAAATTACCATCACTCCCTCCCGCCACTTTATGGAGGAAACAACCGAAGGCGGAGAGTCCGATTGATTTTTTATTACAAAATGTATTACATTTTTTAAATTCATCCTAATTCTCAATTGTACTTCTTATTTGAAATAAATATACTTCAATTTGAATATAATATATTGTAATTGTAATAAGATTTATTCTAATTATATAATAATTAAAAAAAAAAAATAGGCCCGGCCCGTGAAACGGGCGGGTGACCCAAACCGAATCGGACCCGGGGTTATCCGGGCCGGTTCCGGGCCTGCCTTCCTAGAACCGAGGCCCGGCCGGGCCCAGGCCCGAACCGGACCCGAACCGGCCCGAGTCCATTCCTACTGCAGATCCTACCTGTTTTACTGAGGCTAATAAACATTTAAAATGGCGTGAGGCAATAGCTGATGAATTTAATGCACTCATTAACAATAATACTTGGGAATTGGTGCCCTTTGAGTCTTTGACAGCACTAAGAATATTGTTGGGTGCAAGTGGATTTATAAAACTAAATATCACTCTGATGGGTCATTAGAGCGCCATAAAGCTCGATTAGTAGCACAAGGTTTTAATCAGCAGGCAGGTATTGATTTCTCTGAAACTTTTAGTCCAGTTGTAAAACCCACCATTGTTCGTGTTGTACTTACTCTTGCTATTTCTTTTGGGTGGGTTATACGGCAACTTGATGTTAAAAATGTCTTCTTACATGGTCATCTGACAGAAGAAGTTTATATGCGTCAGCCCCGTGGTTTTATTCACCCTCAATTTCCTAATCATATATGTCGTCTGCGCAAGGCCATTTATGGCCTTAAGCAAGCTCCACGGGCCTGGTTTCATAGATTCAGTAGCTTCCTTTTGCAACATCATTTTTCCTGTAGTAAATCTGACAATTCTTTGTTCATTTACCGCCAGAATAATACTATTATTTATTTATTATTATATGTGGATGATATTATTATTACTGGCAATTCTGAGTCATCTGTTACCCAATTTATTTCGATTATCTCTCTTCATTTTGCTATGAAAGACTTGGGTAATCTCCATTATTTTCTGGGTGTTGAGGCTATTCGTTCACCTAAAGGTATGTTTCTCTCTCAACATAAATATGTTACTGATCTTCTAGCCCGTTTTCATCTCCATACCGTAAAGCCTGTTCGCACCTCGTTAGCTTCTCGTACCACTCTGTCTCTTTCTGATGGTGAGTTACTGTCTGATTCTACTGAGTATCGCAGCATGGTTGGTGCATTACAATATTTAACTTTGACACGGCCAGATATTACGTATGCAGTACACTTAGTGTCTCAGTTCATGCATGCTCCTCGAACCACTCATCTTTTTGCAGTCAAAAGAATTTTCAGGTACTTGCAGGGCACACGAGATCATGGCCTATGGCTTCAGCAGTCTAATCGGCCAACCTGCGCTCCACAGAAGCAGAATATCGTGCTCCGATGCTGATTGGGCAGGTTGTCCTGATAGTTCTCGGTCCACCACAGGCTTTGGTTTCTTCTTGGGTCCGAATTTGATTTCTTAGAAGACTAAGAAGCAGCCTACCGCGTCGAAGTCCTCCACAGAAGCATAATATCGTGCCATTGCTTACACAGTACAGGACACACTGCATATCCTATCGGTCTTGTTCGAGCTTGGTTGGCCAATCACGGAGCCGGTACATTTATTGTGTGATAATATCTCTGCTTCTTATTTGACTGCAAATCATGTTCAGCAAGCCCGCAGTAAACATATCCAGATTGACTATCATTTTGTTCGGGAACGGGTTGCTCACGTAGATCTGATTGTTAAGCACGTTCTTACTCATCTACAACTGGCAGATATTTTTACTAAAAATCTCTCTAGTCAACGTTTTCATTTTTTAAAAGACAACCTGCGCGTTGTATCTCCCGCACAGCTTGAGGGGGTGTAATAGAATTATTAGAGATTTAGTATTATACTTTACATTAAACTCTCTTTAATATAAATATATCTGTCAGGGCTCCTTAGGGAGTAATCTTTTTCCATTATTCTCACAATATGGTATACAATTTGCAATTTTGTCATGCTTATTTGGGGTAGTGGCATTATTAAACAACGTGTTTTTTACTGTGCATCATTAAACAACTTTAGGAATTTTATTTTAAATACTTATGTTTTAAATATGTGCATTGTCAAAAGATTTATTTATTGAAATATGTTAAATACTTATGTTTTAAATATGTGCATTGTCCAAAGATTTATTTATTGAAATATGTGCATTGTCAAAAGATTAATTAATTCATGTGATTATCCGCATCCTTGCACTTCTAAGAAAATAAATATGGACTACGTTTATATGAAAATAGTGAATAGACTCTGTCAACACTGCTTTTCCATGCACTCCAGCATCGTCGATACTATTTTTCCCTACACTTCAGCACTGTCAATAAAATATACTCAATATTTTTTAAATATCAATTTATTAAAACATTAATCAAATTATTATAAGTAATGTTATTTTTTTTCTTTTTTTATTGTAAATTATGAAATTAAAAAATATAATTTTGAGTTTTTAATAAAAGAATTATGTCCAAGAAAACTTTTTAATAAGAATTATTTTTTTAATCTTTTCAGTTTTAATATAAGATAAAATGAATTCATGTAATATTCGGTTATTTATGAGGGCTCCATGGATTACAATTTTGTATTTCCTATTTTTTGGGTCCAAGAAAACTTCAACAATTAAAACTTCAATTTTTTTTTACTTTACATATGTTATTCATGTCATATCAAAGATCATAAAATTCATAAATTTGGATATATATTTTTGAAATATTTGAAATATAAAGAAAAAATTTACAAGAGTTTTTAAAAAAGAGGGTTTTATAAGAGTTTTCTAATGCATATTAAATATTATCATTACTCACTTAATTTAAGTGACTTAAATAGTTATACATTTTTACACGAGTTTTTGTCACTTTTAGTCTCTCGACTATTGTGTCAGTGTCACTTTTAATACTCGACTTATATATTTCCATTCTTAGTCCTTTAACTATTGTGTGAGAGACATTTTTAATCACTGACTTTAAAATTCCTTCATTTAGTCCCTCGAGTATTGTAAATTTAACACTTTTAGCTCTTCCACTTTTATGTTGAAGGGCTAAATATGGAAAATATCAACGACAAGTAGGAAAATGATCTCTTACATAATAGTCGAAGGATTAGAAATGAAAAAATTCAGAATCGAATACCAAAAGTGTCCCTGACATAATAGTCAAAGGACTAAAAGTGACAAAAACTCTATTTACACTAAGAATAACTACGGAGTATTTAATAAAAAATGGGATTGTGGAACTATGGATGGACTCGGGCCGGGTGGCCCGACTCAGAACTGGCCCGGGACCGGTACTGTTCCGGACCGGCCCGACCCGGTGGCCCGATCAGTGACCGGTCCGGGTAGGCCCGGCCCGTGGGTTTTCTGGTCCGGGCTCGGGTTACCCAAAACAAGGCCCGGGCCCGGTTCGGGCCAAAAACTATTTTTTTTTCAATTTTTTTAAATTTTCGGGTTGGGCTGGGTATTTTGGGCCATTTGGGGTGGTTTGAGGGGTTGGGGGTGGGAGGGGGGTTAATTAGGAAGAGGAAAACCAAAAAAAATATAATGGGCCCGGCCCGGGCCTAGGCCTGACCCGGACCCGGCCCGGACCCGAGTCCATCCATATGTGGAACCAGGATCGATCGATCAACCGCTCGGTCCTAGAGGTGGACTCGGGCCGGGTGGCCCGACCCGGAACCTGCTCGGGACCGGTACTGTTCTGGCCCGGCCCGGCCCGGCCAGGGACCGGTCCAGGTAGGCCCAGCCCGATGGTTTTACGGTGCGGGCTCGGGTCCACCAAATGATGAACCGGTCCGGTTCCGAGCCTTTTTTTCAATTTTTTTATTTTTCAGGGTTGGGCTGGGTGTTTTGGGCCATTTGGGGTGGTGAGGGGGGTGGGGGTGAGGGGGGTGTATTAGGGGATTAATTAGAAGAAAAAAATAGGAAGTGGCCCGAGGCCCGGCCCGGCCCAGACACGGCCCGGACCCGGTGGCTACCCGAGCCGGTCTCGAGCCTAACTATTCTGAACCGGTGGCCCGATCCGGACCCGGCCCGGCCCGAGTCCACCCATACTCGGTCCTAGTCGACCGAGACCTGTTCAGAACTGGATTAATATGGGTCAATCCCAAGCCTCACGGCATTCTCCAAGAAACCACACCGATCATCCATAAATCCGACCAATTTAGCCATTTCGATCATAATTTCAACAAATTCGGCTAATTATATCAATTTCTCATTCCACATATTCATAATAATGGAGATACTCTAAAGCTAATGAACCAATTTGCACACGCTAAAAAAAGAAGCTCAAGGGCAGCAAAATAGCAATTATTCCAGGCAAAGTTTCAACCCCTTAGATTCTTACATTGCTGAATAATGTCATTTGCCACCATCAAGAATCATGCTCAATGACTCAATAAGGACTATCGGTATCACTCACTATAAGAGTCCAAGTGTTCTATAATTATACAAATCCTCCCAAGGGAAAAGAATCGCAAAATTGTCAAAATCTTGTTAAAATTCCTCCCAATGATAAAATAAATTATTACATATTTCATTCAATAGATGAATATTATATGTAAATCCACCATAGGAGATAGCAATTGTGTAAAAATAGATTTCTGCAAATTTGGAATATATATTGCCCATCACTTCTTCTTGCCTTTCTTCCTCTCTTTGACTTGTTTCTCTAAGCTTCTGATCCTTTGACTGAGAACGGAGGATGATGATATTCTTTGGTTTGAAGGTTGGGATGCATCATTAGATAATGATTGTGCCTGATTTTGTGATGCAGCATACTTACTTATTGCTTCAGAAAAAGAGAATTTGGGTTTTTGACCAGCTGTAGGTGGTGCAACCGGGATTATAGGTACACCAAATAGCTTCTTCACTTCAGGCTTTTTAAGTGCTGATGAAACATAAAACTTAAACAGGTAAAAGAGCTGATACAATAATTTGACACGATATAAAAAACAGATATTTACAGTAGAGATGGTTCTTTCAGAGAATAAACTCACCCAATCCATATGTTAGGGAGAAAAGATTAGAGGTAATCCAGTACATGAATATAGCCTGCAATGGTCGGAAAAGTGTCAAAAGTCCTAACCAAATTAAGAATGATCACCGAACTCAAGTTTACATTAAAACTTGATCCTAACGAAAATAATGAATAGATGTAAACCATTACTTTGTTCAACCACTAAAGTAATCACATGTACCTTAGGGAAAGTTGCTGTCATTGGGACAGTTAGAGCAGCAAAGAATCTTGAAGCATTCTTAATCATTGGACCAGCAGGATTTCCTTCCAATCCCTCCTGTGCATTGCACTGAGGAAAGAGAAACTCTATGTTAGCAACCAGCATAACTGTGGAAGATAAAAAATCATGTGAATTCATTGTATCTGGCAACACCGTAACATGAAAATTAAGATCATCCTGCTAAAAAATAAAATATTCTTCTAAAGGAACACAAGCTAGTATTTGGTATCAAAACAATCTATATTATAAATTTATAACCCAACACTTAATTGTCAACTCTTTGCACAGTGTTTCATTGAAAAATATTTTAGACAAAAAGTCCTCAGATGAAGAAATTTTTAAAGCATGCTCTTTGAAACTCTGAATGACACAAAGTTTAGCATATATCTAGAATATGTACTACATGACACATTAATACTGTTATTAACATTTTTTGAATGCATTCAATTTGATTCAAAAACACAGTGGGAAACTAAAACAAAGCTCGCTGCAAACTATTAGGTATGCCTTGAATCCTTAAATTAGCATTACATAACCTAAGGTCCTAACTACTGATTCTACACTGTAATGCACACTGGGGTAGACATACACTTGTGCAGCTAAATATTTCTGAAGAGATATCTCACCTCCACTGTTATCAAGAATGTCAATGCTGTTAAAATTGGAAGGATATATGTTACATCAGGAGTAGTCAAGTCAGTGAACCAGAATGCACCACCCTCTTTAAAAGAAGGGACCTTTTCTGCCATATTAGAAATCTGCATTCATAAAGATGTATAAAAAACAGGGATAAAATAACCAAACTACAGGGAAAAAGAACATACATTAATTGCTTTTTGGATCAAGATTTAGTGTGTAAGTCACACTTCAAGCAGAACTTAGATAATTCATTTCTTTCTGGCCTCTGCACGCTAAAATGTCTCAAAGGCACTTATAAGCAAAGATGCCAGTTTTTCAATGAAAAAAATGGCCATATGACACCTACAACTACTATACATATGATTGATAAAACACTGTTTCACAAATTCTATTTTATTTTTATTTCTCCAATGAAATGCCCAAAGGCTTAGCACTATACTGATTTACTTGTGCAACCATTTTTTACAAGTATCTTCCATCATTTGCAATGGAGCCAAAGACTATTTTTTTGGCTTGGAAATATGATGGAATAAAGCAAAATGGCTCACTAAACTGTCTGCACTTTTTAGTTCTTTGTTATGAAGCAGCAGTCAGTCCATGCAATTTTCGACGCGGTTTTCACTATGGGTCATCCGGAAACGGTCTCTCTGTGCTTTAGAACAAGGGTAAGACTGCATACATCTGACCCTCTTATCCCACCGTAGGTGTGAGCCTTTGCGGCACTGGGGTAATGATGTTGATGATGATTTAAGTTTAGACTGAAACTATGTGTTGAAAATGAGAAATTCATTAGCACAACTCTTAAAATAATAGGTCCTTAAAAATGCAATCAACTGAAACAAGCAACTAGTGGAGAAATACAAACTTACAGCAAGGAAAAAACAGACAAATACAGGGCCTTGAATAAAAATCCCCTTCAAGGCAGTAAAGGGCGAAACATTATACCTGCATTTACATGTATCATCATAAAATGGACATCATACAAAAAGAATATACAGAATAGGTGAGCTAAAAAAGATCAGCGTACTCCTTGAATAGGGCACTCATTCGTTCTTTACCCTCACTCACTGCTGAAGGACTCATTCCCTGTCAAAATAAGCAAACAAGTTATTTATGTTTTGTGTCATATGCATTATTCAAAGTGATGTAGAATGAAAATTTGTGAAGAAATGAAAACCATAGACATATTGACATGTATAGCTATGGGCCATGACTTCTATATGACAGTATGACACGAAGGAATCATATAACACATAGCACTTTCATTCAGCTCAACTTTATTATCTACGGGATCCATATCTTTAGAATTGACAAAACCTTAAACTAGTCATCAATCTCTCTTGACTCTCACATTATCCAACACTAGAGACCAGCTAAGATAGGAGATGGAGAACTATGATAGTGTATATGTATATATGTATATATACAATGCAGTGGGATATAAGGCACTCAAATATATCATAAACAGGATGCACTAGGGATGGTTCAAATGAACTCATGTAACATAATAGCAGGCAAAGTTTCAAATCTAGATCATAAAAGAGCCCCAAGTGATCATTACCCTGTTCTGCATGTCTTCTCGTATTTCATCCAATTTTGGCCTCAAAAGCTGAACACATGAGAATCAATGTCAAAGTACAACCAAAGAATCTAAAAAAGAAATATGTGGTTAAATACCAAACAGAAAAAAAAAATAACAATTATCCTTCAACCTTTCCCATATTGTTCAATGTAGTAAAAGATAAAGAGATACAGGCAGATAATAGAAGACTTCAGAGCCTCAAATAGTCCATGGCCTAAGGGATGTCAATTTTTTTTAATAAAAAACAAAAGTATTGCAAGTTATCATTATGGTTGGCTTGGTTAGAGTTCAAAATTGAAATATCCAGGCTCTCTGAAAGTCTGAAGGTAAACACAATCAATAAGATGTGTAACTACATGTGTTTTATTATTTCCTACACGCATTCACATCGGTCATGCATCATTCAACATTTCAACTTTAGACCACATAGGGCTACATCACGCATCCCCGTTTGGAAAAGTTAATAGCTACAGGGTACAAACTAAACATGAAATAGCAAATGATATATAGATGAAGTTTGTGCAGAAATAGTTATTCAATAAGATCTCAAATATAAGCAATGGATAAAACATGTTACTTCTGTAAAATGTCAAAGTTATTATTGGAAGCAAATAAAAATCTCAGAGCCCAAACCGCACCACAGCAACCTCCATGAACCACACCACCCTTGCAGCCCACCAGTGCTGCTGATCAATCACCTCTTGCAATAAACCTTTTCTAAATTATAAAGGCAGGCCCCAGTGTAATATATGAATCCCAGATTCTATGAAGACACTAATACATTGATTTTTACACTGCCCTGGTGCCCTTTAGAGGAAATGTGCACAAATCAAAAGTGGACCACATATAATTGCCTATGCTTCAGTAATAGGCACAAAGCCATAGAAGTATAAACCACTAAGATATATAATAGCCCGAGGCCAGAATAAACGTATAAATACGTACTGTTAATCTTGAAGTGGCTTTAATCTGGTGTATATTCAATGGCAGAGTTATTAATCTAATCATAACACTTGTTGCAACAATTGATGCCCACCTGAAAAGGTTACATTATTAAAGAGTGATCAGGATCATGGCCCTACTACTAGTATAACAACCACAATGCAGAACAAGATGGTTGAGGCTTAAAAGATGAAGAATGTTCAAAGCATAAAAGTTTAAGGAGTAACTGAAAGTAAAGAACTTCAAATGCTCCTGATCCTTCTAATCTCAGTGCATGACAGTGAGTCAAGGATAGGGGTGTTTGTAACCATTAACCCACCGACCAAAGGGGCTAGGTTTTACAAATTGTTTGTGCAAATCACACAGAACATATATCTGGTGAAGAAGGTTGGCGTGTAGCCTGGTGGTATACAAAGAAAGTATTAGGTAAATATCTATATCCTGCAACCCCATCTGTTCAGATGTAAAGAAATAACACATGCACGATCCTCAAATTCCATCTTAGTTTCCTGTAAATGACAAAATGATTTACCAATTGAAGCCAGTATAGCAATGGACATAATCAATAAGGTGCTGCAAGACAGCAACTGGCAAAAAGGAGTCTGCAGCAGCCATTGCCACCTCATTCACCACTGGAGCTTGAGAAGCCACGGCCTCACCAGCAGTATCAGTCAGCACATCTGCAATATCAGTCACATACTCCATCTTATCCACTCCCTCTCCAACACTAGTAGACATATTCCTTACTACAGAACCCCCCAAGCTCATGGGATGCCTGAGCTGCTGAGCAGAAAATTTAGGGGCCAGAAATGAGAGTTTCGAATCACCAACGCCGTCACCAATGTATCTGTACTGAATGTAACTGAATACTTTAGTATCATGGGAGTGAGGTTTGACAGTTTTCCGATCATCATCGCGTTGTATGTGCGAAAACGAAGGTGTAATAGGTTGTTGCTGATAAAAAAGCTTAGCTCTTGAGGTTACACTCCGTCTGTATGCCATTATTGCCTCTGATGAATACTACTGAGTACTGTACGAAAATAAATAGTAAAACTTCGACTCACTCGATCCGCATATAAAATAATGAAGCTAGAAACTCGAAAACAGAAGCCCTGTGGGGTATTTTATGATCACCTGCACTGGGAAATCTAAAGAAAGACTTGTGAAGACGGAAATGGAGGAGGCAAGGGTTTGGGAGTTTAGAGATGGGAAATTTGAGTTTTTTCGGAAATATAATGTTAATTAACTGATTAAAGATTTTAAAAATAATCAAACTATTGATTAATATAACTACTCACTTCCGTAAATGAAGTAGAAACACTTGTTTCAGAAAATCTTTCCAACCAAGATATAAAACGCTTGAAAGGTACAGAGTATGATCGAATCAATACTTCGTTTGTTCTCTGTAATATATCATTCTATGCGTAAATAGAGCATATTAAAATATTAAACATAAATATAGGATTGAATTTGAAATTCGATTCTTTATACTAATCATCCCGCAATATTTTGAAATTGATGCTTGAATACAAGTTTTAGAACTCGTTAAGATATTTTCAACGAGATAGAAGACACTTGAAATCGAAAATGTTTATAAATTTCAAGTTATGTATGCATGGACGATGAATGAAGTTAATACGCAATTTCATAATTCATGTCTTTAACTTATAAATTTTGCTGGCCACTTTTTTGTAAAACACTTGACTTTTGCTTTCATATGCTGAATGATTTAATAATTAAATAAGATTGCTCGAATACATTTTTACCTCCGTCTCACTCAACTTTGTCAAGTTGATGTTAGGTGAGAAATTAGAATAGTAAAATTTGTGTGATTGAGGTTTGTGCAGAGGAGAGAGAAATGAAAAGAGCCACATGAACATTGCTTTAAAAGGAAAGTGACAAAGTTTTTTGGGACAAACAAAAAAGGAAAGTTGGCAAAGTCCCGTGGGACGGAGAGAGTACTATATTATGAGAAGTAATTTTGATAGATTAAAAATTTAATGAGATCATTGATGATGATTGTGATCTTATGGTGTATTGTTTTAAATTTTCATATCTAGTTGTCATTTAAGAATGATAATTATTTTCTAAAATATAAATGAGAAGCTTTAACTAGAATGTTCAGAAAGGTAAGTGAAAAGTGTAAACTAAGGTGGGAGGAGTATTGATTGATATATGATCACCAAATAAGCATTCTTCCATACACGACTTTTCTTTTCTAAAGACAATGATAAAAATTAGTTTCTTTTTTATAACTTTATACTACGTATTATTTAGAGATAACTATGATGTCTATTAAGATGGGTATTTTAAACATTACTTCTCACTATCATTTTCCATTGTGTTATATAATTTCTAGATATGTCTTATCCAAGGATAAAAATAATTACTTTATAATAAGGTGTGGTTCAAATGAAAAGAGCATTTAACGTGAAAAGTACGGAATTTTCACTTTTACTTCGTTGCACAACATTTTTACAAATTGACTGTATTTAACGTGACTGTATTTTTTCGTGTGGCAAAATTGACCACTTTTTTTTTACAAAAAAGTGGTTGTATTTTAAACATAATCTTTTGCATTATTGACACTTTTAGAGTCATCAGATTACAAATTCATAACCCGGAAATCATTAACAGTTTATTTACATCTACTTCTTTTTTTATCTAAAATTTCTCGCTTCAATCATGTCACCATATCTTAACCTATCTTAATAAGGGCCAGTTTTCTCATTAAATGCTCATTGCTTACTTCTTTCATTCATATTAGGCTTTAAACCATAGTACCGCATGCTATTAGAGTGTTCCATTTGTTTGGCCTTCCAAATGATCAAATGCACCGTCAAGCTTCACAGTAAACGATGTTATATAAAGTCATTTACACGGACTTCATTCACTCTTTTCTTCTATTTTTTGTAATATTTGTTGCTTCGACTCATCGAATGTAATTGGTTTTAATTTTTCAATATTTATTCCTTAATTTAATGAAATAACTCGATTATAAATTAAGATCATGATTTCTATGCTCATTCAAGAAGATAAAGCATCTCATATCAATTGCTATGTATTTAGTATTTTAACATTTATCAAGTAGGTATAATGGTTGGAATTTCAAGTTCCCTTGATCTCCTTCTTGTCAATATATTTTGATCATTAACAGGTAAGTTATATTATTCTCTTAAAAAAATTAGCATTATTCTCTCTTAAAAATTTTAGCATTATTCCCTACTGTATGAAATCCCTTTATGAGTTTATGAATTTCATTTTAGTAATATATTTTCATAAACGTTTTGCCCTGCTTATTTTAGGTCTTGCAATGTTTTTGTAGGGGTGGGGCCCAATTTCATTAATCCTGATAAGTTTAGAATTATTAATTTTCAAATTTTTCAAATTTCTTTAAAACAAAATTTATATGATTTTAAAAGATTTAGCATTATTCCCTACCGTATGAAATCCCATTATGAGTTTATGATTTTAGTTTTTAGTAATATATTTTGATAAACGTTTTGCCCTGTTTATTTTAGGCCTTGCAATATTTTCGTAGGGGTGGGGCCCAATTCCATTAATCCTAATAAGTTTTGAATTATTACTTTTCAAATTTTTCAAATTTCTTAAAACGAATTTTATATGACCATTATTGAATGTTATTTTGAACTATTACATAATACATACGTATAACAATCCTTCCAATGACATTTTGAGTATTGAAAGTTAAATATAAACTTATATTTAATCATGTTTCTTGCTTCAATTTTTTATAGGTGAAATTCATAACAATAATCCCTACTTTTAGTGATTCTATAATAATAATCCCTACTGAAACTGTCTATAAAAATAATCCGAACTACCAATAGTGTCCACAAGAATAAATTGAGGTAAATTCAAATTAATGCTCGTTTAATACTATCAATCCCTACTCAAACTTTTCTCTTATCCGCTCTTCTTATCGAAGTGAATTAAAACTAAAACCTGTTTAAATTTAATGTCATTTCCGCCATATGTGATTCTTTCTATGATAGAAGATAAAAGTGTTACCCGAAAATAATAGCGGTGAAGGGCAAAGTAGAGGTAAGATTTGGGAGAATTAAATGGGAAATAATTTTAATTTACCTCAATTTATTCTTGTGGACAATATTGCTGGTTCGGATTATTTTTATGAACACTCTTAGTACGGATTATTATTGTAGATTCCCTAAAAGTAGAGATTATTATTGTGAATTTCGCCTTTTTTATATTCGCAAATCAATTGCTTTATCAATATTCTAATGTTTTACGATAACCGGTATCCAATTCAATTACATCTCATTTTTTGTGAAAACTAATGTCTTATATTATAACACGTTATATAACTCCAAAACTAAACATTTAATTTATACTTATGTTGAAATGATTTTACACAATTCATTAAAATTGAGAGTTGGGCATACGACATTCGCGCAATGCGCGACCAATTTACTAGTATGCACTATAAGGACTACTATGAAAAGGTGCAATACATGTTATAATCAAAAAGTTAAAATCCATCCAAAAATGTTTGTGAGCTGAAACTGTGTAGGAACATAACGAACAACCAGATCTCCATGTGAGACTCTCTCACGAGCAAAGTGATAATCAATGCTAATGTGTTTGCTCCGAGCATGCTGAATAGGAATTGTGGATAAGTAAGAGACAAAGATATTATCACACAAAAGCCGAACAAGATGGCAAATAGGTACGCCTAATTCGAACAATATAGAACGGATGTGGAGAGTGTCCTGAACTGTGTAAGCAATAGTGACAAGTCCGTATTTAGACACGCATTTGATGCGTGTTGAGATTGGCTTTTGATGGTTTTCCTAGCTTTAAGGTGTTACGAGTCTCAATTTTAGCTCAAGTTATGTTTAACAGACGTTGGTTCGAGTTTTGTGTCATTTGGAGTCAAAATGAGGATTTTAGAGTTCGGCACCGGCGCTTGAGAAGAAATCAGGATGAGTTGAGAAGCATTCGAGAGTGAATTGAGAGATTTGGAGGTCACCGGGAGGTTCACGATGAAGTTTTGACGACAAGAGGGCTCTAGGAATGGCTACGGGATCAAAATAAGATGAATGGAGCTTGAAATCGGCGATCATGATGACCTTATGTCAATCGTTCAAGCATATCTCTTTGTAGAAACATTCAATGTACACGATTCAAACTCCATATGAAAGACAACTTCAAGGGATACAAATCATATGAAGACGCCATTGCGAGAATCTGAGAGGAAGAAGGTGAAAACAGACGATGAAGTCAGATGATCCCTGTTGCGATTCCAGAATGAGACCTTCCACCATTTTGATCATATCCCTTGATTAGGTGATTCAAATCCAATTCCGCAAGTTATGATGGACAGAGGACTTCATTATCTACAACTTTAATGAAGGAAGAATTTCCAAATTCGGAATTTAAGTAGACACGGTTGTGCCCTCAAAGTTAGGCACGATCGTGCCTGAAGAGAAACGAGGAATGAGCTACTGGAACCCAGGCATGGTCATGCCTGGCAGGCAGGCAGGTCGTGCCTGAAGAGAAACGAGGAACGAGCTACTGGAGGCCAGGCACGGTCGTGTCTGGCAGGCAGGCACGCCGTGCCTGGACGCGTTTAAACGGAATGCTTCCGTAGGCACGGTCGTGCCTGGCGCCGTGCCTGACCCCGTTTTGTCCTAATTCAGCCCAAATTGCCTTGTTTCCTATAAATAACACCCCCATAACCCTAATAAGGGGGGGGGGGGTGGACTTTAGAGAGCTGATTAAGGAAGAAAATTAGAGAGCTTTTCAGCCAGGTTTTTCAATTCCTTAACATTCTTTGTAAGTTCCTACTTTTTGATTAATGACAATTGATTCTATTCTTCCCAATTCCGTTGATTCTTCAATTATGAATTGCGAGTAGTTTTAATTAGGGATTTGGGGTTGATGAAGGGGTTTATCATGATGTATGGCTAGTTTTTTGATGGTTTGATTACATGAATGTCATTTAATTTGTGTTTGAATAATTTAACTGTTATCTTTTGTAATCTGAAACCGCGGCTAGAATTACAATTGCACATAGAATAAATTAAGAGAGATCTAGTTTATTATAGGACACATTCACACACACTTAATCGTTCGCTAAGAGATTAGTAGCGATTAAGGGGCCGTAAGCTCGTTCGTCTTGGCAATAATTTAGGATCCTGTCGCATGAGAGATCAGCTTGGTCCCCTAAATTATTGTACTCTATGCCGCGAGAGCGGTAAGAACTTAGTATTGATTAGCTAGGCTCAATTAAATTAAATTCATGTAATTATTAAGCCTGATCTGCCAGAAATCTGATTACCCCGGAATCACTCCATGTTCCCTTCGTCGTTAATTAAGAAGAACCCAAATCTTTACTTTTATTCGCTCATCGCATTAGTTTAATTTCAATTCAACCAATCAATCTCGCACGACGCATTTATTTAATTTTATTTCTTTTTAATCGCTGAATATAGTTAATCTTTAATTCCCTTTTGTCCGTCCCTGTGGAGACGATACTCGTTCTTTCACCGCTATTCTACAATCTTTTTAAGTCCGAGAAAACTCACATCAAATAGCCCTGTACTCAGCTTTTGTGGAAGATCGGGAGACAGTTGGCTGCTTCTTGAACTTCCACGAGATCAAATTAGGACCCAGAAAAATAGTAAAGCCTCAAGTGGATCGACAACTATCACGAAAACCAGCCCAGCCAGCATCAGAATATGCCTGTAAAATATGAGAAGAAGTGCTCGGATGTAGGAGCAAACCATGCTCTGGAGTTCCCTGAAGATACCTGAAAATACGCTTAACAACAAAAAAATGTGAAGTACGAGGTGCATGCATAAACTGAGAAACCAGGTGAATAGCAAATGTAATAGTAGTCATGGTCAAATGTCGTAAAGCACCTACCATACTTCTGTACTCCGTAGGATCTGTGAGAAGATCACCATCAGTGAGAGATATCTTAGTTCGAGTGGGTAGCGGAGTACGAACAGGTTTAAGGGTGTGAAGATGAAACCTGGTTAATAGATCATACACATATTTTTGTTGAGACAGAAACAAACATGAGGACATTCGAACTGTAACACTGCCCCCGAGTATTTGTACTGTACCAAATTATGTATTGAACCTTGAGAAATGTATAAAAGCATTTTTACGTGATTGTAAATTTTTATCATTTCTATTACGTGAATAGTAAAATTCACGTGGGGCCCACACCGGATGTGGGGCCGCCCGATATTATCGGGACCACATATTATATTAATCTTGGACTAAATAATATGTATAGGGTGGTGGATATCCTAATTGGGCCATGGCAATGGCACAGGGTTGACCGGTTGGTCAAACAGGGCCAAATTATTGGTATCGGCAAATTTATCAGATAACAGCCCAAAAAGGGATTTCGGAGACTTCTAAATTAAAGTTGGGGAATGCATATTGATTCTAAGGTCCAATAAGGATTGGGAACAAGGGTTATATTTTATTTGACCCGATAAAATAAAATATAATTAAAACAGTCCGGAAAATACAACTTTCGGGGCCGATTGTACACCCCGGGACACAAAGGGTTGACCTCCCACATAAGTGGGGGCCAACCCACGTTTTTGGGCTGCAAATGAATAAGGGGAGCCGCACATTAACATGAGGAAAGAGGGGAGAAAGGACTGGGAGACCAGATGTGATAGGAGAAGGGTCCCTCCCCCCCACATTATTGGTGAATAAGCCAAGAGGAGTATCTCTATCACTCCTAAACCCATAATCTCGGCCAACCTACCTAAGGAAGAGAGATAATGTCTGGAAATACTCCATTTTCATCCACCATCTACGCACTTGAGCTAAGGAGGAAGAAGGAGGGAAAAAGAGAAGAGAAAAGTTGACTTTGGAGAGGAAAACTTGTGTTTAACAAGGTAATGACTCCATTAATTCCATTTCTTGTTCTTCAATACTCTTATATGATTATTCAATCATATTTCACACCCTAGGATTGTTCTACACGTTTGGAAGTGTAGAATGAGGGGTTGGAAGGTAGTTCTAAGTCCAAGAACGGACTTAGGAGCCAAAGTGGCCGGTTCACCGGAAAATAACCTTTTGAGGTTATTTGTATTACTATGGGTTTTATGATGATAAAACCTTGTTATTAACTTGTCTAAGGTATTCAAGGAACTTTCACGGAGTTGAAAGGGTCGCCGGAGTTGTCGCCGGAGTTCGTTGAAGTTCGCCGGAGTTTCGCCGGAGCTAAATCGGGAAGGCTAGAACTTCATAAGCTTCATTAAGGTGAGAAGACGGATTTATGCTTTATAACTTTTGCGTGAGGCATGAGATTACCTAAAGTAATCAAAAACATGTTTTATGGAATGATTAAGAATAATCAAGTGTTTGCTTATGCCATGATTTTGCATAAAACATAGTTGAAAAGCATGTTATGTAGGTTTGGTGATTAAAAATGTGATAACTTATTATGTGTGGTGTTCCAGGGATCCAAAATGGTATTTTTGGATCAAGGACGTCAAGAAGTATAAGTGTATAAAATTTCACGTTAATCGGACTTCGTTTGGGCGGTCAAACGAGCGTTGACCGCCAAGACGAAGGTGATACCCGACCGGGTATGGGTAAATACCCGACCGGGTTTTGATTAAAAATGGCTCTAGAAGCCACTGCCACACTAGACCGGACCGGGTATGGGTATAGACCCGACCGGGTCTCAAGTAAAGTTGGCTCCAGGGGCTACTGTCTCACCCTACCCGACCGGGTAAGGTTGGATACCCGACCGGGTATTGGTTTATACTCAAAACGAGCAGTTTTGAGTAGGTTAACGTGGGTCGTTCGGGTGGGACCCGCCCACGTTGGATCCTAAGGATTGTCATATGACTATAGAGCTAGGCATTGTCCATAGTTAAAGGAATGAAAGGTTAGCCATATCCAGGTTAGGATTTGGTAGAGGATAGACTGGGGATTGAGTGCCTTTGGACGGTAAATGATCCAGAATACTCCAGGTGGGGTCGAGTACCCTTGGACGGTAAATGATCCAGAATACTCCAGGTGGGGTCGAGTACCCTTGGACGGTAAATGATCCAGAATACTCCAGGTGGGGTCGAGTACCCTTGGACGGTAAATGATCCAGAATACTCCAGGTGGGGTGATCCTACTACCTGCACCTTTGCCTGGGGTGATCCTTCGAGGAGGAAGACGTGGTTCGTGCTTCCATTCGTATTTTTGAAATCTATAAACTGCTCATGGATTTTTGAACAATGTTTTCATTAAAACAGTTGGAGGCCTGCGTGCCCGTGTTTGCCACGTGTGGCTAAGTATCAAACATATTATTATTTCCGCATTTGTTTGATTATGATATTGATGTTGATTGTATGTGTTTACTAATCGGTTTGGCAATAGAATCAATCGGACGCCTTGTACAATTCAATAGGGATGAACTGTTGTTGTTCTTATCGGGTTGTACGGTGGTTGTCTACGTGGCTCGGATGTGGTCCGGGGCGTGACACGAACAGCCTGGACACCTAGGAAAAAATGTAAATCCCCCAAATCCTTCATGGCAAAATAGCGGCCAAGACAAGAGATAAATGTGGAAATAAAGGAAGGGGAATTACCAGTTATAATAATATCATCCACATACAACAGAAGATAAAGAACATGAGACCCATGGCGATAAATGAATAAAGAATTATCTGACTTGCTACAAACAAAGCCACGGGTTAGCAAGAAACTACTAAACCGATAAAACCAGGCGCGTGGAGCCTGTTTGAGACTATAGATAGCCTTCCTGAGTCGACAAATATGATTAGGAAATTGTGGATGTATAAACCCAGGAGGCTGACGCATATAAACTTCTTGAGTTAGATTGTCGTGAAGAAATGCATTTTTGACATCTAACTGACAAATATTCCACCGACACGAGACAACAAGAGATAAAACAATACGAACAGTGGTGGGTTTGACAACAGGACTAAAAGAAGAAGAAAAATCCACACCAGCTAGCTGAGTAAATCCCTATGCAACTAAGCGTGCTTTATAACACTCAACAGACCCATCAGATTTAAATTTTGTTTTATAAATCCACTTAGACCCAACCACATTTTTACCAGCATTAAATGGAACTAAATCCCAAGTATGATTATCAATTAAAGTATTAAACTCTTCTGGCATGACAACTTTCAATTTAGGATCTTTATTGGCCATAGAAAAACAAGAAGGATCACATGCCATAACATCTGTTCTGAGTGTAAAAATATTTTTGGGTTTAAAAATTCCTGATTTAGCACAGGTTTGCATAGGATGATAATTTCAAGAAGAAGGTGCAGAAGAGGTGATGGATGGAGGGCTATCAGTAACGTGGCTGGTCGCTGTGGTCGTGGATGGAGAGGAAGGTGTAGATGAACTGGGAGTGATTGGGCTGGTCACGGGTATATGGCTGGAGCTGTTAGTTGGACTGTTCGGTATAGAGGGTGGTGAGGCAGTGGACTGTTGTGGTGTCGGTTGAAGGCATTGATAGGTCGGCTGCAGCTCACCGGAAGAGGAAATAGGATCGGCTGCCAGCGGAAGAGGGGATAGGGTTTGATCGTGCGCATGCAGTTGCACCGCACCAGTGTTGGACAGCGTGGACAAATCATTGTGCGAGGAAGAAGAAGTTAATTCTGAATGCGGAGAGTAATCTTCATAAAAATGCACATTTCGATTAATATAAATCTTGTCAGTGATAGGGTCGAGGCAATGATATCCTTTGTATTCAGTACATATCCTAAGAAGACACATAAAGTGGATCGAGGAGAAAGTTTGTTGGCAGATGTGGCATTAAAATTGGGAAAACAGGCACATCCAAACACACATAAACAAGAGAAGTCGGGAGTGTAGTGGAATAATTTTTCAAAAGGAGATATACCATTTAAGTTGAGAGTACGAAGCCGATTAACAATAAATGTGACGGTAAACACGACATGTACCCAAAATTTGGCTATCATGTTTACTTCAAAGAGCATAGTGCGAGTTAATTCAAGTAAATGCCGATGTTTGCGCTCTGCTACTCCATTCTGCTCAGGGGTGTCAGGGCATGATTTGCGAAATAAAATACCATCAGTGGTAAAAATATTACGCATGCCATGATTATCAAATTCACCCCTCCATCACTTTGAAAAAAATTAATTTTAGAGTTGAGTAAATTTTCCACCATTTATTTGAACTGCTGAAAATGTTTCACAACTTCACTTTTATGACGCATGGGATAGAGCCAAGTAAATATTGAGAAATCATCAATAAATAAAACATACTCCCTCCATTTCAGTTTCTTTGACACACTTTCCTTTTTTGGTTGTTTCAAAAAGATTGACACACTTCCTTATTTCCTTATTTGGTAAACAAATCTTTACCAAAACAATGCAAAACAGTGTCAAACAGTGTTCAAACAGTGCCAAACAGTGCCAAACAGTGTACCCTACAGTAAAATTTACCCCTCAGTAACATTTTTTCCTAAGTTCTTGACAAGTCAAACTGTGTCAAAGAAAATGAAACGGATGGAGTAATATTTAAAACCACCTGTAGAGTAAACAGGAGATTGCCAAACATCAGAATTAATTAAATATAAAGGAGCAGGAGATTTATACCACACTTCTTGAAAAGAGTTGTGACTTTCCTAAACGAAAAGAAATACAATTATGGAAAAAACTAGAAGTGCTCAAAATAGTGCCATACTTTTTTAATTTATCTAAAATACGACCGCCACAATAATGTCTCAAGCGACGATGCCAGACTGGTCCGGGAGCCACATGCGAGATGAGGGCAACATGTGAGGTAGGAGTGAATGAAACGGGATAAACGCCAGCATTACTGGAAGCTTGGAGGAGCACCTTCCCCCGAAATTGTGTCCTTAATACATATAGAATTTTTATCAAAAATCACAAAACAATTATTATCAGCACATAATCTTTGAATAGAGAGAAGATTATATTTCAGAGTAAACACATGATAAACAGATTTTAAATGGAGAGGTCGAGGCATATTAGCTAAATGCACACCACCAACAGTCATAACAGGGAGATTAGAACTATTAGCAACTGTAATTTGAAGCGGTCCAGAATAAATAGATTTATTTTGTAAAATACCTTCATTGGCGGTCATATGAGCAGAAGCACCTGAGTCAGGATACTAGACAGCTGGAGTGGATTCACCTGTAGAAACAGCTAAGACAGGAGCTTGAGCTTGAACAAAACAGGATGGACATGAAACAACAGAATGACCTGGGGAATGACACATCTGACACACAACGAGTGGAGGAACTGAACCAAAATTATTCTCAAAAGATGGAGATCCTGCAGAACCAGAGTTAGTACAAAAAGTAGAGAGAGCAGGAGTATAAAACGACGACTGATTGTGCTGCTGAGCGCCTCGGCCAGATGGAGGTGGCTGAAAGTTTTGCTGACCGTGACCTCCATAAACTGGAGGCTGACCGTACTGCTGAGGGTGCTGATTTCTGCCGCGACCACATCCTTGTCCGCGACCACCACGTCACCCGCCCCTCGAGCCGGTTGTTGCTGCTGGTTGGCTGGTACAGGAGCCGCACGTCCACCCCCTGGTGCCGTAGATGCAGCGAACGCCGAGGCAGTAGGCGTGGAATCCAAAGAATGTTGGTAGCGAAGCCGGGCATCTTGATGGACCCGTTTCGTGCATAGTTTGTCAAAAGTCAGGCCTTCAGGAAACAAGGTAAGGGGTCCTACGAGTGATTCATAACCTGGTCCCAATCCGATAAGAGTATGTTGAATAAGATATTCATCGGAGACCGGTGAATTAATGGCGGCCAAATTATAAGCAATTGTTTGAATTCCACAACAAATTCCTCCATAGACTGATTCTCCTTTTTTCTTGGCACGAGTTAGCATTTGTTTTAATTCCAGGGAGCGGGTAAGACTAGCGGCCATGAATCGGGATTCCAAACGTTGCCAGATTGCCGAGGAATTCTTCAGGGTATGGACCTCCATCAAAATTTCACGAGAGAGTTGCAAATATCCAAGCACGAACTGTCTGATCCAATTTAAGTCAATGATAATATTCAGGATTAAGAGATTGAGCCTGATATAAATCATAAGTATATAAAGGCGGAGCTGGAAGAGAACCATCAAGAACACCCAAAAGACCGTTAGATACAAAGAAGGACTCAAATTGAGTACGCCAGGGCAGATAATCTTCAACAACTACCAATTTAGATGTCACAATTTGAGTGACCGAAGCCCCAAATGTCATGCCTTGTGCAAGAGAAGCAAAAGATGTAGGCATGGGAGGCGAGCCAGACTGGCGACCAATGAGGCTAGCTGGAGGCACCTGCAGGCCTGGGCTGCCCAACATCGTTGGCCCAGCAAACCGCGGCCCGCTATAGTTGCTGGAGTCGTCGAGCAGTACATCCTAGCGCGGACGATGCGGCTGGAACGTCGGACGAAATGCCGGTGACGTCGGAGTCCAGGTGAACACTGGTGGAACCCACGACGACCCCAGAATGCTAGATGAAAGCGCCAAGTAGGGCTGCGAATTAGGCGGTTCACGTCTCGTACGCATTGTTCATACATATTTACGTCTTCCATAACAACATTTTAATCAAAATATAGTATAAGTTGCACGATAGTATGATATAAATTACACCAAATACTTTTTTATACACGTAATTACATAAATTTTATCTATATTTGCGGTCATTTTTACCCATATTTACACTTTTCCTAATGTAAAGGGAGCACTACACACACATTATTCCGGTACCATGGTATAAATTATAATGACAAGTAAACCACGTACATATATATAACAAGTTAATTAAAAATGTATTTGAAAGTAGATAAATAATTATAGAAGTAAGGGGGTAACTTAGTTATCCTCCCAATCAATTAGAAATGTACGGAGTAAAATTTCATATCCTTTGTAATTTTGAACTAATATTCGAGACCATGCAATCACATGAAGACTTTAGATGATACCAGTGTTCAAAATAATTATCAAATCAATATATATATATATATATATATATATATATATATATATATTTTAACCTATCTTATAAAGGACACCTATTTTTATTAAATGCTTAGACGTGTGCTAAATCCTTATAGAACTTTGCTTTCTCTACATGTACATTGTGCTACTATTGTTGTACGCTAAGAACTGTGCAGATGAAGACGTTTACCGCTCGTTAATTGATTAACGCCGTCTAAATCCCTGCGTTAAGGAAGTTGGAGCATCAGATCCGTTCAACCTTTAGATTAGAAATCCTTTGCAAATCCCAGCGTCTAAATCCGTGTGTTACTTTGCTTTCTCTACATGAAGAACTGTTTTCCAAATCATTTTGCCTGCTTCTTTTTTTAGATCAGAAATTTAGAATCGTTTGTGAAGCTAAACAGCCATCGTCTTCAACCTGCGTTACGGAAGTTGGAGCATGAAAAATAAATTCCTATATTCAATGAAATTTCAGTTTCGGATGATTTCCGTCTCTTCCTCCGGTGCTTCTATAAATGGAGGGTTGCTTAGGTCTGTCGTCTTTTTCACGCGGATTGATCAACATCTCGGTGAGTTCCCATCCCCCTCCAATAGTTGATGTTTATTGATCATTACCATTGATATATGAGTATTACCATCGCATCTCTTTGCTTGTTTTCAACTTTTCTGTTTAATTTTGTATTCATGTATGCCCCTCCATAGGACAGGAAGTCTTAACTATCAACTTAATCTTTGGATTGGCTTCAATATCTTTTATTTATTTTTTGGACTACTCAAGTACTTTTTGTAACTAAAATCCACAGCCGACCTGTGTCTACCTGTCCCTGGACACGATTGGATTCACCAAGGGTCCCTTTAGGAATGGTTTATTTTTTTGCCCTTTAGGATTGGTCTCTGTTCTGAATTCTAATAGATTCTTTTCCCTATGCATGTTTAGTATAGTCAATTCATTGAGCTTATCATCTTGGCACATGGGATATATTAGTAACAGAAGCAGTTTATATGTGGGGGCTGACTGCTTTGTAGAAAATTTTAAGAGTTCTGACGTGGTAAATGCGTTAAAATTTCTCACTCTCTGGTATACAATATGGCAGAGTAGAGTGGCAGACTGGTTTGGTGCTAAACCTTTTCCATTTTACTCCTCTAATCTGCCTGGATTGTTGAAGGCTGTATTAGAATTTAGGACTGCACCAAAATGAATTGAATACAAAACTTAAAAGTAATAGTTCAAATCGGGATGATGTAAGAGTAATCTACTTGTTGCTAAATGTTCCCACTATTGTAAAGAATTTGAAATAATGAAAATAAGAGTTGTTTGGTGACTTTTTTTTGGCTTATACGTCTTATCAGTCAAATTATATTTTGGTTGATTCTGTTGAATTTACGAAATTCTGGTTGAAGCGGCTGAATTGGTCAAATCTACTGAATTGTGAAAAAATTTACATTACACTACCTCCGTCCCGAAATATGCATAATAACGATATCGATGTGATATTCTGAATTATGATGTCAACTTAAGTCCGTGCACAAAGATTGAGTGATTATGTTCTCATTTTGAAAATTGTTTTGAGATCACTTTGTATCAAATGTGGTTATGTTTAAATGAGTTTTGACTTTTGATTCATGCCTAATACGAGTATACAATTTTGTTCAAAAGAATAACACTTAATCTCACAGATAACCAAGACCTAATGTATCCTACAGTTAGAGCGTTTCTGCTAAATGAATTAATTGAAGCCTAATATGCTATACTAGAATTCTGTCATAATATATACACATCTAGAATAAGTGGGTCAGCTACATAAACATATAGAAAATATCCCGAGTTCATTTACCAATATCTTCATTTCCCTCTCTTTTCTGCCACTCACCATAGGTTCAGGAAATTGTCTCGCCCTAATATTTTTACACCCTCAAATCATGGCATTTTCGTTCCAGAATTTCAAGTTTTCTTTGTCAATTCTATCCACTGTAATGCAAAAAATGGTATTGGTTTTCAAGCTAACTCAACCTTTGCTTCCTGCATAGTATGAAATGCATTGGAGGCAATAAACATTCAGATTTTGCTAAATTACATTTTGATTTAGATCCCGGCATGCACTGATCTCATTTTCCTTTTAACCTTTTCACAACAACTTATAATTTTGTCTTTTGTCTTAAAGAATGCAGCAATTTTGCTTAGTATTGAAGGGAAGCGACTTGTTTCTTTGAAATCCGCTTTAGAAATGTATCTCTTGAGGTAAGCATTTACATTCCCATTTCACTTTTCTTCATTTGTCTGGACCATATTACATGCATGAATCTATGTTTATAGGGTCCGTGAACTTTTACTCCATAATTGTCCGTGTATCTATCTATATTGGAATATCGGTTATCACCTTAAATGTGGTAATCATATTATATAACTTTGACTAATGGACACAAGATTCCATCATACTAAAAATTGAATGATTATAGCATGTGAATCACTAAAATTATATTACAATTTTTTAAAATTTATTTTCAATCTGCCTTCATATTATCTAAATTATTGTTAAGCATATCACATTCGCGCAACGCGCGATCAATTTACTAGTATATATATATATAAGAGGAACTTTTTAAGAGCATACAAAGCGCCACATAATCCTGCCATGTCATTATATATAACAATTATTTACTTATTTTTATACCTTTTTGTTTTTATTAGATTCTATTTTTGATTGCATATTGATATGGAAACAAAAAGGCTAAAGGGTCAAATAGGTACATGAACTAACTTAAAGTGTTCAATTAGCCCCTTATATAGAAGGTTCTGCTCGGCCGTCGCCAATTGGGGCGGTTCCCGGTGGAATATTTTGATGAAATTTTTTTAGCATCTTCTTCATTAAGTCTAGTTTACCCATACCAAATTTCAGCTAAAAATTCAAGCGGGAAGGCAGTCAAATGAGTTTTTGAAGATAACTGCGCATTTAAACAGCGCAGTAGATTTCTTAAAATTATTTGACTGCCTTCACGATTTAATTTTTAGCTGAAGTTTGATATGGGTAAACTAGACTTAATGAAGAAGATGATAAAAAAATTTCATCAAAAATTTCCATCGGGAACCGCTCCAATTGGCGACGGCCGGACAGAACTTCCTAAATAAGGGGCTAATTGAACATTTTAAGTTAGTTCATGTACCTACTTGACCTTTTAGCCAAACAAAAATCCTTATAAATCCACCTTAATTAATTTGGTAAGCTTCAAATAAGTAAAATAATTTATGGTTATCAAAGTGAAATTCTAATAACGTTTATTGATATGGAAACTAATTTATATTAGTTTACTACACCGAATTAAATAGAAACAAATATGCAAATTAGTTTACTTATCAATTTGACACCTATTAATAAATTAGTAAGCTTCAAATAAGTAAATAATTAAAAATGAAATTAAAAATTATAACCAACATAAAGTATATATATTTTCACAAGTAAATATGTTTAGATTAGTCAAATAAGTAAATTTTTTTTGGTTGTTTCTTTATTTTACACCTAAAATTCAAATATGTCTTCACTTTTGAAATATATTCCTAATCCAAATTAGAAAATCTTTATAGGTTTACGAATTCCTACTTTTATTTTAATAGAATGTTTTAATTGGATTGATTTGAGTTCCAGATTAAATCAGATCAGATCAAACTTTAATAATTATAACAATAAGTCACATAAAAAACAGACATTTCATAGACCATATTAATTCATACCAAATCAAACCCGAAATTTTAATTCAATTAAAAACGTTCTTATTAATGAGTAAAATGTAAGATCTAACAATTAAGAAATATAGATTTTTTTATTATTATTGAGTTCATAACAATTATGTTTACTTGAGATGCTTATGTAGAAGACCAATTTAACTTTTTTTCATATATTTTTTTATTTGTTTCACAAATGGAATATATTTCACATATATATTTTCATGATTCAGAAGATTCCAGCTATTTAACCAAAATTCAATCAATTTCAACAAAATAAGTTAATTGTATTTACTTTAGTATTATCAAACAAATTCTATATTAGACTAAGTTTATTTTTCTTTTAAATCACATTATATGTGATCTGATAGAAATTAAATTTCAAATTAGCTAAATTACATACTGCCCGTGCATCGCACGGACTTGAAAGCTAGTTATATTCTAATAGAGCATGGATTAGAGTCTTATATTAGAGGCAATTAAGGGTCAATGTATCACAAAATCAAAACCATATTTTACTTATTACGTTGTAGTTTATAATATGCAATACCATTACTATTAAACATATTATGATGGTAATGATTTAAGATGGTGATTTTTGAATGAAACTAGTAGAAATCAAATGTCATTGTAACTAGATAAATTCGATTAACAATGAGATCAAGTTAACACATGGATGGAGCCAAGAGTTGGAAACCTAAATAAGCGCATAAAAATGAAATTTATGAAATTCTGATCAAAGTGGCTGAATTGGCTGATTCTGCTGATTTATGAAAAAATTACATTTAAAATATATTTTATTAATAAAATAAAGAAAAAATTGCATAAAAAATAGCTAAAATGATCTCTTACGGTAACTTCAGTCAATACAACCATAAAAGTAACCCTAATTTACTTTTTCTTATTGTTACACAATTCACCATCCGAAATAAAAAATTACGTGTTTAATGAAAATGGTGACCGATAAACTTGATAAGCCGAAAATGAGGTTGGTTACCAAGTGGGCTCGTTGTAATTGTGCCAAAGTGTTTCGTGTAACATTATATGAATGTGACTCGGCAGGGATAAAGTGAGACATAAATACGTGGGTTGTGTCAAGTGTGTTGATGGAACAAATAAAAAATAAAATTAATTGTATCTAATTTTTATGAGGAGAGAACGTGAAAATGGATATATCAAATTGTTCTACTTTTAGATATAGATTAATATAAAACACTCCATTCATTCTGAAATATAATTATGTTTCAAACTTTATTGTTTCAAAAGGGGATCTATATTGAACAAATGTTGTTCATTTAACTTATCAGAGTTGAAATTAATGAAATATTAACTGAAATGGCTAAATTATGAAAAAAAATATTTTGAATGTATTATTTTAAGGAAATAAAGAAATAATAAGATGAAAACAAGTAAACAACCGAAAAGTAACTGGTTGAAAAAATATCATAGAAATGAGAAATTATGTGTTACATAAAAAATTGTATCATAGAATCATGTTCCACCAAGTGGACTTTTTAAAATGTAACCACGACCATAATGGTTAATAAAGATGGCACTTTATTGAAAAAATATTTTTTCTTGAGAAAAACACATCGAAAGTTAAACATGAAAAAAGATTTCTTAAAAAGTGGAATCTCCCACCCAGCCCCCACACCCGACCCACGTGAGAAGATGTAAATCACGATGACTCAGCCAACGAACTCGACAATAAACCCATATACCGTACGCGTCAGATGTCCAATACATTTCAGAGGCAGTAACCTTCACACGGTCGACGCGGAATTCAAAACTTCATTCCTTGATCCAAATTTCCCAATGCTCGAGCTACCCGTGCCAGTGGAATCCCATTCTTTTGAAGTCTTGATTGCATTACTTTTTACCTGAGGTATCAGGGAGACCACTCTCAATCAGGTTAAATAGTGCAAATGTGATTTTTTTGTGGAGTACAAAACGATGATTGATAGTCAAAATCGCAGTATAAAATGGAAGTATCATTTTCTTGGGTATAAGCCGCCACCCTCGCCGAGAAAACAAACAAACCGGACCACCTGGCCTGGTTATATTCTTCCCCTACCTAACCGCAAACGTGCACGTCTTTTCCTTCTGCTCATCGTAAAATCGCCACCCGGTGCTCTTCTTCAACTCCAACTCTGGTGAAAGCCTCAAATTCAGTAGAAATTTGCAGTCTTTTGGACACCAATTTCTCTTTTTTCTTCTAAATTTTGCAGTATATAAGTGGGGTTGTTTGGTTTTGGTCACTGGATTGTGTCGCAACGATGTCGAAGAACATTCTGGTGACAGGCGGAGCTGGGTATATCGGGAGTCACACGGTTTTGCAATTGCTTCTGGGCGGATACAAGGCTGTTGTGGTTGATAATTTGGACAATTCTTCGCCTCTTGCTATCAAAAGAGTGCAAGAGCTTGCTGGCGATTATGGCCGTAACCTCGTCTTTCATCAGGTTTCTTTTCGGTTCGCCTCTCCCTTCCTCCTTAAAATTTTGTTAATTTAATTTGCGGATTGCGATGTTGATTTGGTAATAATTTCATGCGTTATTTTCTTTGACTTTTTAGACATTTCTAAATATAATATGGCGTCTCTTTCATGCTCATTTGGGGTTTCTGTTTTGGTCTTAATGATTTTTTTTTTGCTTACTTTACATATGACCATGTGTATTATTAAAAAAAGAAACTTTTTCGTGAGTATTGACTACACACCGATAGCTTGACATTGAATATTTATAGAATACAAGAAATAATTATTTTACACATTGAGTAGTAGAGGCTAGGTAATTGAAAATCATGAGATTCATTCAGGTACCACACACAGAATCTCATTGATTATGATTATCAGAAATTGGACCTCGAGCCTATTGCTATTCTCTTCGAGCAGGGAAGAATCACAACCTGATCATGAAATTGTTTGGGTTGAGGATTCCTTCATGACTAGAAAATGTTTGTATGCAGTTTATCTATACATTTATGTGCATATTGGTGAATTAATAGTTATTACTCCCTCCGTCCCCTTTTAAATGTCCCGGAAGAGGGTGACACGAGTTTTAAGAAAAGTAGGTTTGTGTGGTTGATATTAATAGATAAAGTAAGAATAAAGTAAGAATGATTTTGAGCCACACAAACTTTACCAAATAAGGTATGGGACAATTAAATAGGGACATCCCAATATGGTAAAATGAGACATTTAAAAGGGGACGGAGGGAGTACATAATACTGTGCTGAAGGATTTTGATATCTTCACTCTTCAGCTTTGCTGGATTTCATTTATGTTGAAATGATTGTAATGCCTGTAATTTTGGATTGAGCTGCAGATGGACATACGTGATGAATCTGCGCTGGAAAATGTTTTTTCTTCAAACAAGTAAGTTGGTGCTATATGGTTTTAGGCTTTAGCATTTTGTAATTAGAATACATATTATTGTTAAAGGAATACAATTCATTTAAAGGTTGTGCATATGTTGGTCTTGACCATGTAAAAGGATGATCTTTATATTTGGTTGTAGTTGCTTTATGTGTTGCTATCTTGTTTAAACCATCAATTCAATACTTGCAGGTTTGATGCAGTTATCCATTTTGCTGGATTAAAAGCTGTTGGGGAAAGTGTGCAGAAACCTTTGTTGTATTATAACAACAATCTTATAGGTACAATTGCTCTCTTGGAAGTCATGGCAAAACATGGATGCAAAAAGGTATCTCTATCTCACACTATGTGGCCTTGTAATACTTTAGTTGATTTATAGGTAGCCCTGACTAGCATTTTCATCATTCCAGCTTGTATTTTCCTCATCAGCCACTGTTTATGGTTGGCCAAAAGTGGTCCCTTGCACAGAGGAGTTCCCCATTAATGCTGCAAATCCATATGGCCGAACAAAGGTACTTCTTGAATTGTCTTTCATGGTTGATTCTGGCTTTTAAGATGATGAGTCTTGATTTTTTCTGGGAAATTTCCCAAAATAGGAGTAAAACATAGATGTTTTTCATAAGGAGTACTGTGTTTTAGGAGTAAAGTACTAGGAACCTGAAATATACTGCCATATTACGACATTTTAAAGCATTTCAAAGATGGCAGTATGATTTTAGTATGATAGTATGGTTTCAAGATGTGAGTACTTACTTCTATTTTGGGAAAACACAGTACTCCTATTTTGGGAAAATACCTATATTTTACTACTATTTAGATCAATCTTTTTTTTAAAGTTGAACATTTTGAACAGAATTGTTTTTGAGCATGTGGCATTTTCAATAATGAGCACACAAGGTGATGTGGCAAACATGTGGAGCCTATGTGTTAAATAAATCATTAAATTGAATTACCTCATATTGAATTAGAAAATGTGTGGAGCCTATATATTTCTTCCATATGGGACAACATGCTCAATATTAAGCATGCACGTGCATTTTAAATTTTTGTTCAAAATGTGCACATTAAGTGAAGGGGAGCTTTGGCACACCGGTTTAGGTGTTTCCGTGTGACTGAGAGGTCACAAGTTCAAGTCTTGGGAGTGGTCTCTAGTCTCTTATCAAAATGACTAGGGTAGGCTTGCACCGTATACACCTCTGGTGGGACCCTTAGGACCCTCGCCTTGCGGGGGTGCCAATATGCACTGAGATCCCCTTTTTATGTCCACAGTAAGTCCTGATATCAATTAATAAAAGACTCGATCTCTCAGCTTTTCATTGAAGAAATATGTCGTGATGTACACCAATCAGACTCAGAGTGGAAAATCATATTGCTCCGATACTTCAACCCTGTTGGCGCCCATTCCAGTGGCTATATTGGGGAAGATCCACGGGGAATCCCCAACAATCTTATGCCATTTATTCAACAAGTTGCTGTTGGAAGGCGGCCAGCGTTGACAGTTCATGGAAGTGATTACTCAACTAAGGATGGTACAGGGGTATGGTCAATGTGTTCTAATTTTCATTATAAACATGCATTCCTAAGTATGAGTTCCCAAGATCTGTTCAATTTTAATGCTTTTTGCTCATGGCTACTATTTGATGCACTCTCCAGGTACGTGATTACATTCATATTGTTGATTTGGCTGACGGTCACGTTGCTGCATTGAATAAACTGGCAGATGCTTCAATAGGTACACACTGGGAGAGAATGTAAAAAGAAGCTTACTAGTGCATCATTATTTGTTTTGGTCCTATTTTTTCTAATATTTTCAGTAGTGATTCTTTATTCCTATGGTAATCTAATTTCTAAGTTGGGATACAGATGTTAGGATTGATACGTGTGGATGATGGATCTATTTTTGTTTGTCTCCATTTTCATTTTTTATCATTTCTACGATTTCATATATCAATTCATGTTAGCCGACCCCAAACGCTTTTGGGACTAAGTCTTGGTTGTTTTTGTTCTTGTGGATATGGTCATACGGATATGTGTTAGTTGATATAGTAGTAGAGTGGCTCATGAATATTTTCTCTGAGGTCAAAGTGATAATTGATTTTATATTGCTCTTTGATGCAATGTGTAATCAGAATGTATTAAGCCTATCCTAGGCAACATCAATAGTTTGGCCCACAGTTTCCTCCAGCTAATGCACCAATCAGGCATTTTTAGAAGCACTGTTCATTGCACCAAATTGTCAGAGGGTAGAAGTGGCGATAGAAGTTGATATTTGTAATGTAAAGTCTATTGTATTTTTGTTGATCATACAAACGGTGTAAGGCTTGGAGTGAAAATGTGGGCAATATCTTGAAGTCTTGCTTTTATTTTATTGTTCACATACATTTTTCTACTATGCCCTATCCGGTAGTTTTTTTTTTGTAAACTATCTTCTGTTTTCTTTTCACCAGGATGTGAAGTATACAACTTGGGAACTGGGAGGGGTACATCAGTATTGGAAATGGTAGCTGCATTTGAGAAGGCATCTGGGAAGGTATTTGCCTTCATTAGATCCGTTCAAGTCTTACACTAATTGTTATTGTGCTTTCTAGGTTATGGATCCCTTATGTGAGTGATTAATATGCGTGGGACTCAAAATTGCAATGGAGCCACACAATTAGACATTATTCATTGCATTTTTTCCCGTTGTTCCCAAACCTGCTTTGATGAACGAAAAACATTGAAATGAAATCAACAAATTGGTTTACCTTTGTCAGATTACTATCCTATGGCACCGCGAAGCCAGAGTTTTTCAATAATTTGTGAGATACATAATACTCCCTCCGTTCTTACTTTTTTTGGACGTCCCATATTAAGGTTCACTTTCCATTTTGGAAAAATTTAAGTGTTAAACGATAACGTTATTGTTACCATTTTTTAACCCGGAAGGCAACCACCAAAATCAGCGTTATCATTACCTTTTAAAACAAACATACATCATAACATCATTATACATCAGTTACGCCACCAATTATATTTCCATGGTCCCACTAACCCAACTATTTTCTTTAATTATTTACCTTATTTTGTGTTCAAACTACTCTATTTAATTACTTGTCTAAAAAGTCGTTCCATTTTGCCATGGGAACCTCGACACTAGATTGGGTGAGTACAATATAGAAAAGGGATAAGGCTAAAAAATGACACTAGGGTTACTTAGGAAGTTCAGATTAGACACTAAGCTTTTAAGCGGACCAAATTAACACATAATCTACTAATTTGGAGTATATTTGGCCACCCACTTATATTTCTGTCTAATATATCCCACGTTAACAACCCACGCCTCCTCCGTTATTAGCGTTTCTTCACCAGCTCGGCTGACTCCATCCCCGCACTCCCATTCTTGTTTCTCAAAATCTCAATTTCACTTCCTCGCCGCCAAACACTCTCGCTTCCTCACTGCTGAACAAACTCTCTCTTCTCCAAACCTTCACTTTCCTCTATCTTCATTCTTCAATTTACATCTTCATCCTGTCCCGTCAAGGCCTCCAAGTGGTCCCTCACCCTTCTCTTTCCACCCCCATCTCACTCTTCTTTGCCCACAACTCGTCTCGCCCTTCTCCGCCCACAGCTTCTTTCATGGAAAAATCATCTCTCGCGGAGCCCAAGACTACAATTCCATCAGCATCGAGTACTTGGAGGAAGCTATTAGTGCTATCCAAATTGATTCTCCAGCTTCACTCCCTCGATCTGGTTTCATTTAATCATTTATTCTTCTATTAAGCCAGATTCAGTCCAACCATATGGCCATACCATTATTTTCCTCCAAAATCAAGGAAACCCATACCTTGACCATTAGTTCACATACTGTTGTTTCCAATGAGTATGGGTGAGAAATATTACCCAAAAAAGGATGAACTCCTCAATCTCGGTTGACCAAATGGAATTAATTCACATACGAGTAGCACTGTGGTCAATCAATTCCTCCCCTGCCACTTTGTGCATTACCATTTCCATAGTCAAAACAGTGTTTTGGGCGAAAAGGAAGGAGGTATATGTGCTGGGTCTGGCTTTTCAAAAAAGTTGGCTGCTATCTATGGAGTCTGATAAAGTTTAGTGTTCTGCCGGGGAAGAAATTGGAGCTGGCGTTTTTAATGGGAAGAGAGACGGTAACCTGATAATTGACAGGTTAAAGCCGTTCGATAATTGACGGGGTAAAGCCATTCATTTAAGTCTGACATGAGGAGTGTCCAAATGTGATGTAAAAACGTATAGTTTGTGTGAATTTGGTCTAATTAAAAGTTTAGTGTCTAATATGAGTTTCTTAAATAACCTTAATGTCAATTTTGAGCTTTCTCCCATATAGAAAATGTTATACTGTATAGTATCCACAACATGATGGATTTGACTTCCCACGTTGAGCTAAAGTTGTTGTCTTGATATGACTCCAACAGCTAGAAAGATATCTTGTACCAATTCATGTTAGGGATTGGTTTAATAGAATAACAATATACGTAGTAATAATTCTCTTGGAATTTGAAGACTTAAGTTGTCGTCCCTTCAACCACAATATATAGCGAGTAACAAGACATCTTTTGTTCTTATAGAAAATTCCATTGGTGATGGCTGGGCGACGAGCAGGTGATGCTGAAGTTGTCTACGCAGCAACTGAGAAAGCAGAACGGGAGCTAAACTGGAAGTAAGTTAATTATTCAATGAATGAAAGAAATAATGTGGCAGTATCATTCTCACCCACCCCCATTCCGCCCCTTCGGCAGCTCCCGCCTTATGAATTACTTGCTAATTTGCAGGGCAAAGTATACAATTGAAGAGATGTGCCAAGATCAGTGGAATTGGGCCAGCAAAAACCCTTATGGTTATGAAGGGTCTGCTGAAAATTCTACATGATTTCAGTTAAACCTGTGCCTAATAATGCCTAGTATTCTAGTAAGTTAAATGGCTTAATAAAATGGTCGATCCCAATGTAAATAAATGGGCATATTGCATCCATCGATCAGTACAATTATGAAAAATATGAACTTGTTTGGCATTCCTTTTGTAGTTGGAGTTTCAAATTGTTGTGTATTACACTATTACCCTCCATTTATTTTGAAGAGCCATTTTCACCGCGAGTTATCTATCATTCTCATCTTACAATTTTCAGGTAAATTTGGATCAACTAATTTTCTCATATTTTATTCTATAGTTCTTATAAAAAGTTAGTATAATTTTGTTGAATTAGTTTTGTTCAACAAAATATACCCATGGTCACATTGAAAACTTGTCGTCTACTTTCAGTGTCAGATAAATTGAGATCGAATATCTTTTATTTCAATGTGAAGTCGTGTTAGATGATTATAGATGAAATGAATTTATCTTTTTGTATAATTTGTTGAAAAAAAGCATGCAAAGATGCATACGATCTATATTTAGTTAAATCAATACATGAATACATTTAAGCAATTTTAGTATAACTAGAGGCGGATAGGGGTGGACTCAGGCCGGGCCAACTGGCCCGGAACCGGACCGGCCCGCTACTGTGCGGGCTCGGACCGCCCCAGTTAACCGGTTGGTTGGCCGGTTCGGGCCACCTGGCCAGGTGGGATCTCGGTTCGGGCTCGGGCCCTTCAAAAGGTGAACCGGCCGGTTCGGGCTCGGGCCGGGCCTTTTTTTTTTTTTATTGTTTAAGTTTTTGGGTTGGGCTGAGTATTTTAGGCCATTTGAGGTGGTTAGGGTTGGTTTGGGGGTGAGGGGGAGGGTCGGGGGTTAACTAGGAAAAGCCAAAAAAAAAAAAATATAACCGAGGCCCGGCTGGGCCCGGACCCGGGGGTTACCCAGGCCGGTTTCGGGCCTCCCATACCTTGAACCGAGGCCCGGCCGGTTCAAGGCCCGAACCTGGCCTGGCCTGAACCGACTCCATCCCTAGAGGCGGACAACCAAACAGATTAGGATGTTCTAAAATGGAAAGGTCTTTTTTGTTGTTCTGAATGGATCCCAAACCGAGATCTTACACCGGGTGGAATTCGTCTGCACTTGCCACATTGCATTAATCACATTACAATAGACTCAAGATCATACTAACTTCATAAGCTCAATTTTAGATTTTGTGTCACGCCTTGGATCGCATCTGTGCCATGTAGACAACTACCATACAACCCAATAAGAAAATTAGTAGTTCATCCCTATTGAATTATACAAAGTGTCCGATAGGTTCTATTGCCAAATCGATTAGTAAACACATACAATTAACATCAATATCATAATCAAACAAAATCTGAAAATAATAATATGTCTGATATTTAGCCACATGTGGCAAACATGAGCATGCAGGCCTCTAAATGTTTAATAGAAAACAATGTTTAAATATCCATGAACAATTCCATAATTTGAAATAAGAATGGAAGCACGAATAAAGTCTTCCTTACTTCCTTAGTGATGAATCACCCTAGGCAAAGGTGAAGGTAGTAGGACTAGCCTTAACCTGAAAATAGTGAGGCCCCCGAAGGAGTCAATACTCCACAGAAAGTAGTACTAGTGACAAGCAGATTATATGAGAAATAACTAATGTTTCAGACAATAGACCCAAAAATATGGTGATACATATATTTATAGGTGTAATTACCGTTGCCCCATCCACAAGATGATACATACCGTATATACTTGTAAAATACTCAACCCGTAGATCATTTTCATTTAAAGAGTCTTTTAGAGAAATAAGTCTTTACCACATCTTTCTGATTCCTTCCCCGAATGCCTAGTCACAAGCTACATCCTACAATCGTATATACTACCGAGTGTTTTAGGATCATTTACCGTCCAAAGATACTCAACCTCAACTTGGAGTACTTAAGATCATTTACGATCCAAAGGTACTCTACCCCAACCTGGAGTATTTAGCATCATTTACTTTTCAAAGTTACTCTGCCCAACCTGGAGTATTTAGGATAATTTATCGTCCAAGGGCACTCTATCCCTCCTATTCTTATTATAATCCTAACTTGGATATGACTAACATCTCATACATTTCTCTATGGACTATTCCTAGTCCTATAATCATATATAATTCCTTAGTGGTCATCATGGACAGTTCCCACAAGAACGATCCATGTTGAACCACTAAAAATTGTCCATTTGTGTACTTGGTAAATTTTTGACATGGAAGTCAACGCCCGTTTGACCGCCCAAACTAAGTCAATTCTCCTTGAATTTTCACACACATATACATCTCAAGTTAATCAATCCAAAAATACCTTTTTGGACCCTTGGAACATCAAACATAATAAATGATGACATTTTTAATAACCAACCTCGCAGATTATGCTTTTCAATTATAATCATACTTTAGCAGCCGTCTCCCCTATCAATATGGGACTGAAGCGACATATTATACTTTTTTTTAAATGTTCTAACGTTTGAGATTGCAATTACGTCGGATGAGATAGTGTTGGTGGATGAACGAGTTGCACCTGGGAGGTTGTATCGATGCTTGATCGTGAAGCCTTAGTCGCCAGCTTCAACGGTGGTGGAGTTGGTATTCACCCATATTGCAAGAACCCATCCTCCTGCGAAACCACCTCCATTACAGGAAGAGTTTTGAGGAAAGATTTTATTTCAATATTATTTTCTCTTTAGTTGTACTTGTTTCTGTTTTAGTCCAAGTATATTTGGTTTGAAAGTTTGGATTTTTGGAGTTCTTTTTATAGGCAGAGTTTCAGACTCGTTCATTTAAGCTTAAATTTTCCCATTTCACGTTTAGCGATTTGGGTTGATTTGTATGAGGTGAATTACTCTATGTCTACTCCTAGGGTTCACGATTCGATCTGTAAAGTCTGTCTGAAGGTTATCTTGTATGCATTCTCGTTTTTAATATAAAATTGCTCTTTTATGATCAAAAAAATTATAATCATACTTTAACATGGCATATCACACACTTAGATGTGATTAATAATTTCATAAAACATATTCTTGATTACTTTAGGTAATCTCATGCCTCATTCAAAAGTTCAAAAGAATAAAGTCGTCTTTTCACTTTAAATGAACCTTAAGAAGTTCTAGCCTCCCGGTTGAGCTCCGGCGAAACTTCGGCGAGCTCCGACAACCACTCTGGTCACTTCTCAACCCTTTGAGAAGTTCAACTTCACCTTAAACAAGTCTCTAACAAGGTTTTGTGTCCCAAAGACTCATATTAATAACTAGAACTTCTCAACAGTCAATTTCCGGCCAACCGGTCAACTTTGTTGTCTAAGTCCGTTTTGGATAGAAAACAACCCTCCAACCCCTCATTTTACACTTCTAAATGTGTAGAACAAATCTAGAGGTCTATCAAATTATTTACATAATTATAGGAGAAGATTAAGGAAAAGAAACGAGATTAATGGAGTCATTACCTTGTAAACCTCAAGTTTTCCACTCTAACCTCCTCTTTTCTCTTCTCTTTTCCCTTCCTTCTTCCTCCTTGGCTTAGGTGCAAAAATGGTGGATGGAAATAGAGTATTTGAAGACCTTCTCTTTCCCTAATTGATTCTTGAACCAAGTGGATGGGATGTAGGGTGATGGAATGGGATATAGGGTGATGGAAACGCCCTTTTTGGCTTATTCACAATAAACTGCGGGAGGGTCCCCTTTCCTTTCTCATTTTGTATCCCAATCCCATCTCCACTCAATTCATGACATCCCAATTCGGCTCCCCTTGCTGAAAGACTAAAATCGTGGGTGGCCCACTCATGTGGAAGGTCATACCTTTTATGTCATGATGTGCACACTTGGTCCCAAAAGTTGTATTTTCTAAACCGTTTTAATTAAATTTCATTTTATCAGATCAAATAAAATATATAGCATTCTTTCAATTATTATGAGCTTCTAGAATGAATATATATTTAATATGTTCAACCGGCCGACTCTACATTGCTTCTATGGCCCAAAATGGATATACACCATCATATAAATATTATGTAGACCTAAATGAAAATAATATGTTGTCCAGAAAATATCAGGTGGTCCCCGCTCCGGTATGGGCCCCACGTGCATTCTACTATTCACGTAAAAAGAAATGACAAAAATTTACAACCACGTAAAATTCATTACTCATTTCTCAAGGTTCAATACATAACTTTGTAAAAGTAAATTTATTTGGAGACGACGTTACACTTTAACTCTGCTACACTCAAACAAGTCACGTAAGTTGCTAAGCATATAATGGACAAATTAAAGTTTAACATCACCATGTAAGTCTTCATTTTTTATAGTGATTTGAAACAATTACAACTTTACCAAAAGCAAAACGAATAAATAAAAAGTAAGGCAAAGTACTTAAATGTGCGAAATTACAACAAATAAACTAACATAATGAAAGAATAAAGAAACAAGTCATCTATGTCGCGTCCTAGCTTGACTTCATTGTATCTGCAGAATTATCTAGACAATCTGAAATTCAATGATATCTATTTCAACCTGGTACAAAATAAGTTGATAAAAATCTTGTACTACTCATTTCTTATGTGGCAGTGGTTCCGGAGGAGGGCTGATCAACACTGTCGTCATAGATGGGTTCAGAAGCATGATGGTATATTTGAGAAAAGCATATTTAAAATAAAGCTCGATGAATGTCATCAATGACAATTGAACAATAATATAATAGTCTGGAAGTACGCATCATTAATTTGAGAAGAAACCATCTATTAGGCCATAACACCACATTTAAAATTGACAGAAGAAGAATCCTAAACTAATACAATTGTACATATCACTTTTTAATATGCGTTTTGAAGCTTAGACGATCAAGAGCCTTCGCCATTTCTCAACTAATCGGTTGCTCACCCTTCTAGGGTTTCCTTTGCAGCGTTTGATTATAAATGTAGATATATAATTTTATTTTTATGTATAATAAATGTGAATACTTGTACTATCTTATCTTTTATGGAGTAATATTTAAGTTGCCTGCTTATAATTTTCTTTGTATTATTCTATTTATTATATAAATTGGTCCTGAAACGACTGGTCCCGGTTTGTATTCTTGGAAGCTCAGGTATTATGATTCCTAGTCCAGTTCTTGTAAAAGTATACACATAAAAAATGAAATGTACATTTACTTGAAACTTTAAATTGTAATGCGACTAATATTAAAATGTGACTACAATTATAATGTTGCTAATATGGCTAATATTACAATGTAACATATATGAAGATGAAGATATATCTAATATTATATCGTAACTAATATGATAATGTGGCTAATATATGACTAATATTAAAATGTAACAAATTTGAAGATGCGAGTAAAATTAAAATGTAACAAATATTAAGATGTGACTAATATGAAAATGTGACTAATGTTATAATGTGGTTAATATGACTAATATTAAAACGTGACAAATATGAAAATATAAGTAACATTAACCAGTGACTAGAATAAAAATGTGAGTAATAATAAAATGCTAATAGTATATATGAGTAATATTTAACTATACTACTATGGAATGAGTAGTATAATTATATTTAATACTTTAATGTATACACTTAATTTTATACATTTAAACATAAGTGATATCTAATATTACATAATTATAGTTATAATACTTTATACTTCGGGTTATTATATATGAATGTATGAATAATTATAATATTTAATTATATATATAAATTATAAATGTGAAGTGTGCTTTTAATGAGAACCACTCTTTAAACTCAACGTGAGAGCCGTGAGAACATCACTTTTAACTCAATGTGATACATAACTTTTCTACGTTACACTTTTCAAAACATGACAACATCAAATAAATATGGTGACAAAATCATAAATATTTGGTCAACACGAAAAAGTGTAACATACAAATGTTATAGTGTATCACATTGAGCTAAAAGTGATGTTCTCACAGTTCTCACGTAAAACATAGTTCTCATTTGACCGTAAATCTATAAATATGTATTAGATATAAATATTTATAATTATGAGTATGAAAATATAGAATGAAATAGAGAGAACGCTGAGAGGAACGACGTTCCCTGCCAGCGTTCCCACACCTGGGAGTTCCAGAGTCAACTGCGGCGTAGGAAAGGTGAGGGGAACGGCGTTTCTATGGGCGTTTTTATGGGCGTTCCTCCTCCCTGGCCTCCAAAGAATTCTTCTTTTCATCCCGTGATGCCATTCCTTTGCTCGGTCCAGTCCAAAACTTCCCTCTCTCGTCCGTTTCCTTCTTCTTTCGATCTCTTTTAAGCTCCAGCTTCTTCTCTGAATCCACAATGCTCTTCACACTCGTATGAAAACTTGCTTTTGCCCACAGATTTGCTCCAAATATACTCAAAGTTAAGTGGAGCTTTTATTCTAGTCCTGCAATAAAAAACAAACCAAAACCACACGAAAAACATGCTAGAATGCTGCAAAATTGACACACAACGACTAAGAATTAGGAGAACATATAAGGTGTTTTCACACCTTATCAATGACTCCCCCAATTTCTCTAGCCAAATCAGATGTGCCTCCTCCTCCTCCTCCTCCTCCTTCTCCTCCTCCTCCCACTACTACAGGAATGACATACCACGTCATACCATTTAACGTCGGTTCTTTTAAAACCGTCGTTGTAGAATTATTTTTCGAAAAAAAATATATTCCACGTTAGTTCATTGCAAAACCGTCGTTGTAAGTTAAAAATAAAAAAGAATATTAACCACGCGCTGCAATTTTTGATACCTATAAAGACGGTTTATAACTTACGGTCTTAGTAAAGGTCTCATTATTAGGACGGTTAACCACAAAACAGACATCTAATAGTTAGGTTAAGCGTGCTTTGATTTTTAGCGAAGAAGATTTTGCTTCCAAAAGATTAAAACCCTTCTGAGGCCCAACCAAGCGCCGCTCTTCTCCAATTCAGGATTTTTTTGCCTCTTGAAGAACCTCGCCAAAGCTTCTTCTTCCGGCGCCGTTCTTCTCTCCTCGCCGATGTGACCGAAATTCTTTCTGCTGAGGTTCTTCATCTGCGAAATTGCCATGTTTTCTCAGAGCGAGATTACCTAGATACTTGGAGGTTTGAAGTTTTGGACTCGGCGTCGTAAATCACCCGACTGGTTAGAGGTTTGAAGCGGTACGATTTCTCTACTTGGAGCAGGTCGCTCTACCCAAAGGATTTTGATTTTCATCTCTAGGTATTTATTCTATCCTGGTCCTTGAGTCATTTTCTATATATTTCGTCGAAGGAGATTGATTACTCATGGTTCTTCACTTTATTAAAGGCTTGATTTGGCCTCCAATTGTGCAATTTGGACCTAATTTAGTTCTCAATACATATTTGGTTAACATAATACATGATGGGGAGTGCAGCTCTACTTTACTCCCTTTGACTAAATCACGGAACTTAGATCCGGAGACAAAAAGTACAGTTTCATATGCCGATTTACAGATAGTGAGCACACAATCAATTCGCTTTGTTCCATCAGAGGTATCTGCACCTTCCAAAAGCCGATCAGATCATAGGTATCCTTGTCTTACAATGGTTGCTGTCAGTGCATAGGGGAACAACGGATACTTGAGATGTTGCAGGTCTGTTCACCCATGTACTAATTCATATTCTTACTTGGTGAATTATGAACTACTCCCTCTGTCCCTCCCTCCCCCCAAAAAGCTACCCTTTTACCTGGGAATGTTTATTAGGAACAGTAACATTATGTGGTTAAAATGTATGCAGAGGAATAAAAAATATATGAAATACGCTATACATTCATCCAAATACATATTTGGTTCTAAATAATAAAGGTATTTTGTCAGTTTATTAAACTTATACCCAACTTTGGACTCGACTATGTAGTTTGGAGTTTGGACCTGATATATATCTGAGGGTTCAAATATGCTTAGAGTTTATGTTATTTTAAACTTGTATTCGAATAATTGAATATCATAGGGACATGCCTTGCCTTTACTTTTCATATTGCTTTCCATTCACCCTCTTCATCGTCAGTCTAGTTGTTACACCCCAGTTAATCATCAATTGTCATTTACTTTTCTTTTTGGATAATTTATGTTTAGGTTTTAAGGGTCATCTTTAAATCGATCTTACTATTATATTTTTTCAAATAGTGGACTACTTTGGTAATAATGATTTGAGCATTGTTGGTTACTTTCACGCCAATGAACGTTTTGATGATGCTGAACTTGGAACTACCCCAAAGAATATTGCTGATCATATCCACCAATATTTTCCTCAAGCTGCTTTACTTCTGGTACTTCACATATTTAGTATTTCATAATTTAGTTTGTTTACTTCATTGATGTTGAGCCTTTGGTTGTTGTTGTAATTTTATCAGTTAGATGCCAAGAAGCTCAAAACTTTACTCAAGGGTAAAGATAGAAGTCCCGTAATGCAGGTCGGTCACTTTAATCTTTGTTAAAGTTCTGAGTATCAGTTGAAAGCATAGAATGCACCATCAGTTCAGAAATTCAAGATAGATGTGGGGGTTCATGCTCAAGGACATAGTGTACCATTTACTTCATCAATCATAAGGCCATGGCTAAACAAAAATTTAAATTGGCAGATTCAGCTTTTTTGTAGCATTTAATTCATCAATCATAAGGCCATGGCTAAACAAAAATTTAAATTGGTAGATTCAGCTTTACTGCCCCAACAAAGTGCTCTGTGATCTTATTCTCTCTAGTGGTTAATCCTCTAAGCTTATTCATCTTTTAGAGCTGGCCAAATCAATCACTTCACAGTCACACTAATTCATCTTCTTGGTTCCTGAAATAGGGATTCACGTAGTATATGAAAAGGTGCTTTGCATTTGTCTAGCAAGGTGTAAGCCTCAACTTTATACATAACTCCCTTTACCATAAGTAATTACTAACAATCTAAAACGGATTATCAAACATACATATAAAGCAAGTCATAATTATATATCATAAACTACTATCATATGCTTAAAGATTTAAAGATGTTTGTCCTGAATAGAATAAAAGATTTGTTTCAATGAAAAAAGAAGAAAAGTTGGTTGGAGGTAGTTTTATTATGGAGCAATTTGGATAAAAAGAAGTAAATTAAAGAATAATATTTCTTTTGCGTAAGTAGCATACGAAAAAGTTGTTTAATTACGGAAAAGGGGGAAATGGCTGTAAATAGTGATATAGTAATATTCTATTGTTAAATAAGTTGGTGTAGTTTGAACCTCACTAGAAATGAGGGAAGAACATATCAGTGGTAGTAGCCTTGCTACTCTGCAAGAAATGTTAGCAGTTCTGCAGGCGCGCATAGTAGTCCTTACATTACGTGAAATAAGTGAACTTTTTATATAGAGCTGTGTGCAGGGTAACTGATAATATCAGGAAATAAAATTTAGGCCTTTTGATGGGATTGGTGACTAATTATTTAAAATAAGAGTTGTGTTATAGGTACCCCTTTTGATGCTTGTGATGTGCATGCTAAAAAGAACAATCAAATAGACTAGTGAAGACTAATAGTTTATTATGTGATCATTCTATATTGCTATTATGGTAATAATCCTGAAATTGCAGGTGTTAATTATAATATATGAGGTGTAACATTGCTGCTAAAACAAGATGGAGTTAAGTGATGGTGAATGTACATGATGGTCTTATCATTCAGGTAATTTAAGAATGTCTATCTACATAACCTATTGATTTTAGTCCTCCGATAATGGTGGTACTTGAGATATTGCTTCTTTTCTACTCCCAAAAATAATGTCTTACTGCTATCCATGTTTCCAGAATGTAATGATTCTTTGCATCAAGTACAAATGGGTTAGACATGCATTCTAATATATGTGTATCTCACTCAGGGTGAAGACATGACCAGAGATTACAAGAGAAATTGGTGACCTTAATTCTACAGATGCAGTTGACTTTCATAGCTTCTTTAACTTTGGCTTTCTTAATGTGTTAATCTCGCTTAATGTGTTAACTTGTTGGCTGGATGTACATATATACATGCTTTAAAATCTTTATAATTGGGTAGTGTTTTGTTTAACATATCTTGTTGTTACATAAACTTTTAAGTTGTTGCATTTTGTACAATTTGAAATTCACTGGAAGATGTTGTACTTTGGAATTGCTCGAGGCATGTATATATTATGCATATGACGTCGGTAGGAATCTAACCGACGTTGTATCTGTTTTTTTAAAAAAGGTGCACTTATTACGACGGTTATTAAGAAAAACCGACGTAGTACATATATATCAAAATTAGTTTTTACGACGGTTATTGAGAATAACCGACGTGATATATTTATTTAATTCAAAAAAAAATACTTTTCACGTCGATTTCAGAACCGACGTGAAATGTTTACACCTATAACGTCTCTCACTTACATGTCACTTTCAAAACCGACGTTAAAAGTCCATTGTCTAGTAGTGTCCTCCTCCTCCTCCTCCTTGTACTCTGTTATCTTGCTCTTTGAATTTAAATTTTATTTATAAAGCAGGAATCTGAGAATGCCATAAAATTATCAGTAATTTGAAGACTGCCATTTATATGGTATTACATCTATGAAGATGACAGTTTCATTTTGAAATTATAAAACTTTGAAAAAATGACATAATTGATGTTTAATTCAACCCTCATTTGTAATAATGTCACTTTTATGACATTACATTTGCCAATGTGACAGTTCAAAGAAGAAAATGACATCTCCAAAGAGTAATAATGTCATTAGCATGACACTTTCGGAAAAAAAATGACATATTTAAAATGTTAGTTTTTTGAGTAACAATGCCAGTTTCATGACGTACCGTCATCTTGATAAATGCAATGTCATACAAAAGTGACATTTTTCTAATTGCTTGTAATTTATGGCATTTTAAGGTTTGAATTTAATCAAAATTAATAAATAAATAAATAATTAAAATCTAAAGAAGAAGATAACAGAGGATTCAAATAAAATTCAAATCCAAAATATCCAAAGAAGAAGAGAATAGAGGACCAAAAATTTGAAGATGGTTAGAAGAAGAAGAGGAAGAAGCAGAAAAGGAAGAAGCAGAAGAGGAAGAAGCAGAAGAAGAAGATCTACCTGGTCGCCGATGAGTACAGAGCTATTGTGGGCTGGGGAACTGCGATACGAGGCCACAGTCGATGGCGGAGCAGCCTTCCACGGAGCAAGAGATGTTCTGCGATGATTTGCAGAGTCGACGGAATAATGAGATGAGTTGCAGGGGCTGAGATTTGGGGGCCTTAATAAAATCAGGGGTAAACGTGTAATCTTTAGTCCTATTTAGGGAATAATAAACTTAAAGTCCTATTGTGGAATTTAGACAATGTTGTAATCCCATTTAGGGCTATTACTAAATGAAGTAATAGATATTGATAGTAGTAGAGAGAAAATGAGAGATTGAGAGTGGAATAGAATAGAGGTGTAAGAAAAATTGTGAAAAATAGGATATCAATAGGATTTTTAGGCCCCCCATCCCTTTTACTCGGTTAGGTACACGGTCGTTGATTCAGGACCTAAATAACGGATCCGGTTCGGCCCCACACAGTACCGCATCCAGTTCCGGACTGGGCAAGACTGTCAGACAAGTTCCACGCTTGCTTTGTACTCCCTCAACCCCACTAGATTTTGCTAACTTTCATTTTTTATTTGTTCCAAAACTTTGCAACTTTCCTTTTAAAGTAATGAATTTGTGGTTCTGTTCATTTCTCTCTTCTCTGCACAAATATCAACCACACAATTTTTACTTTTCTAATTTCACATTCAATACCAAGTTGGCAAAATTGAGTTGGGCGGAGGTAATACATGTATGAAAATACCCCCAAATTATTAATGAGATAAGCCGTGGGATTTTATACGGAGTATTAGGGGTGGGCATAAAACCCGAACCGAACCGTCCCGTAATGGTACCGAACCAAATACCGAGTATTTAAACGGTTCTATATATTTTTATCTCGTACCGAAACCGTACCGTTCGAAACGAGTACGGGACCGGTCCTAGATTCTGAGAACCGAAAAATACCGGACCGAACCGTTCGTAAATAATGCATTTGAATTTTTTATATTTTTTGCTATATCAATAGATCTAGATCAACAATTTTATACCCCAATCATGTATTCATGTGTCCCTAAGATATCTAAAATGTGTTGTTTATATATATATATATATATATATATATATATATATATATATATATTGCTAGTTTTTCTTTTTAGATAATTTATGTTATATTTGGGTATGTATTGAAAGAATATTAAAATTTTAGGAATCATTAATGATTATTTATTTCTAGTAATGTAGTGTACATGACTTTTTGTTGTATCATGTTTGTGCATTTTTTACAACTTAATTAATATGATTTAAATCTTAGCTTTCAAGGTTCAACTATAAATTAAATTAGAACTACGGAGTAATATTTAACCTATAACGAAGAAGAAGAACGTTGAAGATTTCTATTATATTCAACAATTTGATGATATTTGTTTTTATATTTTCACATGAACTTAGTTAATTAAAAATGATATTTATCTCGTGCGTTATCATTTTGCTATATTTTTTCTTAGTTGTGTTGCACTATTTGTGTATTTGTGAATTTTAATACTAGGTATGCAATTTCTTGTATTTATTTCAACATTTCATGTGAGTTGGTTGATGGGATGATATCTACTAATTGCAAGGTATGTTCAAAAAATTTAACATGTGTTTGGCATTGTACCGTACCGTTTTGTACCGTTCCGAAACGATATGGTATCGAACGGTTCTATCCTTGGAACCGCACCATACCGGACCGTTAAAAAGCTCAAGGATACATTACGAGTTTTACTAATTTATCGGACCGTTCTGGACCGCGCCCACTCCTACTGGAGTATTGCCTCTACGATGGTAAGGGGTATGTTGGGGGTTCATGGGATTTGTTTACCTCATAACTATCCTAAAAATTTAAACTATTTATCAAAATACCATGAAGCATTTAAAAACATCCCAAACTTTGCTTTAAACTTTTGGATTAAAAGGACATATATTTAGGCAAAAAGTTGTCCAATGAAAAAACTGAAAAGTGCTTTTAAAAAGCATTTGCAATCACTCCTTAAATGTGTTGTTCTCATATGTTGTAATAGAGATTACTCGAAATATATATGAGCAAAAACTCAAAATAGGACTTGCTATGTTTTTTAATCAAAATAAGACCATATTAGTCCTATTGGAAACATACCTATTTTTTCACCATTCTTACCATAATTAAATGTTTAATTCATAATAAATTCGAAAAATTTTCAAAAATTCGTATGAAAAGAATTAATTTTTTTTTTAAATATTTATAAAATAAAAAATTCAAAAAAAAATTATTAATTTTTTTAATATAAAAATTAAAAAAAAATAGTAAAGCTCCATAAAAAAATTAAAAAATTTATGAATGTCTTTCCCACGGCCAGTACTACCTCCCTGCACCACCACCTCCGGGCGGTGAAAAAATGTCATTTTCCCTAAAAACTGCCATTTTTTCTGAAAATGGCAAAAAATGGCATATTTCTCTTTGAGAATGCCAACATTTTCACTGCTTTCTGCCATAAATATGACATTTGTAATGAATTTAGCATTTTCCCACTGGAGGTGGTGGTGCTGAGGCGGTAGAGGCGGCGGTGATTTTTTTTTTTGAGTTTTTAATTTTATTAATTTTTTTATAATTCTTTTTGAAAAAATTAAATAAACTATTATTATCGAATTTTTTTATTCATGTTTAGTATTTTTTAGGAAGTTTTATTATTTTTTATTATTTTATTATGAATTCAAACTTTTCAATAGCTATAAGGGTATATTTGTCCAAGACACACCTAATTAGTCCTATGAAAACATAGTTATTTTTTTGTCCTATTTTTGCAAAATGAGTCACTCTTAGTGCTATTTTGATAATTAACTCTATGGCGTAAATGTTAACAAAACCTATGGCTTTGTTTTGTAATGTTTTACTTTATTTTGTTGCACATTGTTCGTATACAGGGCATTACAGCAATATCAAGACTGCCATTTTCTGATGCGCAATAATATACAGAGAAGGGGGCTCCGGTCTGGCGGTCCAGAACTGAGTCTAGCCTTGTTTGGGATCAGACTAGACCGAAATTTACAATTTCGTGCGTAGGACCGCCCCAATCCGCTCAAGAGTGGTACCCGATCCTGGTTCACTAATTTGAAAATTGAACTGGACGGTTCCCGTCCCAATCCAACTTAGCCTTTGAAACGGGCAACAAACTCGAAAAAATAGAATGGGACCGGAACCAAAATCGAGACGGGACCGCCTGAGTACCCAAAACTGGCCTAAACCGTGATTGAACCGGATCGGATCCGAACTTCTCCTACCAATGACCAGGTCCTGGAGTGATAACAGGACCTAATCAAGACCAAGTCCACCCCTAATACGAAGTGTATGAATCCCGTGCATCACATATTCACATGTAATAAGTTTCAATAAATGTAAATATATACTTGGTATATCCTACATTCACATTTTAATGCATTAATACAACATACATAGTTAAATAAAACAGCATAAATAAACTGTAATGTTTTATCTTCATATAAATATAAATAAAAGAGTACACAGAGATTACACCTTTTCGTACCATCAAAATACATACAGAAACTAAAGAATTGACATGTGCTGATATAAAACAAAAATGATGTTTGTACACACTTTTATACACATTTTTGTAAACATTTTTTCGGTTCACAGACAAAAAAGCTTTACAAACATGGTGTGTATAAGGTGTGTACAAGGGTGTGTACATCAAGCATGGTTGGATATAAAATTACTTACTAGAACTCTCCTGGGTTCCATAATATTTTCACAATATTCATCTCTTTTTTTTTGGAAAATTTTGTCAGAGACATTCCTTCAACTTTTCTTACTCAAGCATTATGTTTCCATTTTATTCTGCTTTGCTTTCTGAAACTCAGATCCAATTTAAAACGTGGGTATTTTTATGGGTCGAGGGGAGTAGTACTTACACTTGAAACCCGCTAGAGATCCATCACTCAAAGAAATGGATACATTGCATTCTGCTATAGAATGAACAAAATGGGTAAACCTAACGAGATACGGGACCCGCCCCCTAATGTCCACGATTGATTGGATCTCCAGCGAAGGCCCGTCGTTGTCCGCCGCGGGCGCGATGCTCTGCGTCTGATTCGCGGCCGAGTATGGGAACTGGGCAACCGAAATATTGACCGGTATGTTCTGGGTTTCATTGAAGATGATCGTCCCGGAAGGAATATACACGAACCCGATCTCGCTTCCGGCGTACAGCAGCCGTGACGAGCTGTTGTAGTGCTCGAAATCGCCTCTGTCGACGTTTTCAACGGAGACGTTCTGGGAAAACGTGAGGCTAACGCCGCCGTTCGCGGCGGGGAATGCGGAGGCGTCGATTCCGGTGACGACCACGACGGGGTTTCTGAGCTGGAAGTAGCTCACGTAGCCACAGAAGAGGACGAGGAAGATAAAGAGGGCGAGTAACAACAGAGTCAACACTGTCGTACATGGATTTGCGGGGGGATTAGAATGCTCATCGAAGTTACGGGACTTGCCCATTGTCGATCTGCTGTTGCTAAATCGTCAACTTCAATTAACTGCTTCAAGAAATCAATTGAAATCGGTGAATCTTCTTGAGTTGATATTTTTCAATTAGGATGAGTTTATTTAGCAAGAATGAGAGCAAGTGAAGTTAGGAGTAAATATAGGGAGTATATTCAAAATATTAATAATCAGCCCCGTAAAATTTAGAAAACTATTTGTCATTTATCACGTCAACAAGCTCTATAATGAACACGGTTGACGTGCACGCTAACTTAATTGGTTGAGTATTGAGAAAGTTAGAACATGGACTAATAATTGAAACTCGCAATGATCGTGTGGAGGTTACAACTTATGTGTGCTGAATCGGAATTATGATGCGCATGATATAAGGTCTAGATTGGGTTGAACTGTGTCATCGTAAGTTAAAACCTTCCAAATGATTTGTCGGGTCCGGACTTGAGGTGCCCTTGGGATTGGGATTCAAATTGTTGGAACATTGAAATGGAGACTCTTGAATTTCTTTTACTTGAGACTTTTATCTTTTCCCATTTGCTTTATGGCAGTGCCGTTGCCTTCTAATCCATCCTATCTTTTCTAAGTTCATATTTCTTCGCTACTTTTTTACCTCTTGTTTGCGGAAAAGATGTTTATTGACATATTGACTTATTCCTTGAGACATCAGAGTCCCAAACTTGTGTCTGAGGATAAAGTTTAATTGTTTGTGTGTGGTTTAGACTATAAACCCAGTGCTTTATGGACCATTTACCAGTAATATCACGTAACTTGAACTGATCTGTTCTTTTGGACCGAAATTTGTTGATCCTGATCTGTTTAAGTTTGGTCTGGTTTGATTTGAACTGATCTGGTCTGATAAATCTCTGGTTTCTATTTATTTTATAATTGTCCAAGTCTGATCTGATCTAGTCTGTTTAAGTCTGATACGGTCTGATCTGGTGTGGGACCGAAAACCGTATGAAAGAAATCTCACTTTGCGCTATTTCTTAATTATTTTAAGAAAAGTTAGTCTAAACTCTAAACAATGGACATCACTACTCTAATTCATTAGTTAACTTTACATGGAGAACCCCAAATAAAAGATAATCTCTCGGTCTGATCTTAACCATTTCACTTACCTCTTTTAGACGTTCCAATTAAAAGTTTACATTTCTATTTTAAAAAATTATTATCACCCTTATATGATAGCACAATCATCAAATATTGAAAATTATACACCTATAACATCATATCTATCATCAATAACTTCATTGTGTTATATAGCCATCAAAATTACTTTTCAAAATATACTTGAATTGCCTTATTTAATTATTATTTAAATAATCGTGTCATTTTTCAATGAAAACTATTAATTCAATCTTTTAGCGGTATTTTTATAATTATCCCACCTAATCATAATTCAAGAATAATTCAACATTTGCACTCCATCCTTATTCGTTGGTCCATGACCGATTGATCACCGGCTATTCCAGACTCTGTTCTAAAAATCGTTCTAGTCATCCGACTAGTCCCCGCCTAGGCGCTAGGCGGTGGCCGGACGCCCCGATTTTCGTCTAGGCGCTCCGACTAATTGGTTTTCCGTCTAGGTGAATTAGTCGGCCACCTATGGCGTCTAGTTGCCCATCTAGAGTGTCTAATCGGCCGTCTAGGCCGTCTAGATTCGTTGAACACTACTTTACTTTTTAATATTAATTTTCTAAGCGATATACGTACTTTGGCTTTAGCCATGAATATAAAGAAATGAAGTTGTAAATTAAGATAAAACTATATATGTTTATATATATACCTAAACTTCATCATTATTTATATTTATAACATAATGAAGTTAAGTGATTAGTTATCATATACTACGGTACAATAGGAATATGTTATTTATCTTCTAACAAATAGGACTAAAGTACACTCTATCTTCTTATTCTACCCTTACCATAACTTAATAGGATAATCATATTTTACATTATAATAAAAAAGAAAAATAATAAAATATATTTCAATTTATAAAAATATAGTAAAAATATAAAAAATTAAAAGCATTTTTAAAAAATAATAAATAGTAATAAAAAATAATTTAAAAAACTTTATAAATAAATACAAATAGATAAAATGTATTAAAAAATATAAAAAAATTGGAGACCTTTCCCACAACATTCACCACCTCATAGCAATGCCCAACTCCGATCAGCGAAAAAAAATGTCATTTTGTATAAACACTGCAATTTTTTCTCTGAACATGCCATGAATATGACATTTTTACTCTTTGCAAATGCCAAAATTTTCTCGAAAACTGCCATCAAGATGACATTACTGACACACGTTGGCATTTTTTCCGATGATCAGAGTTGGTGGTGCTGGGAGGTTGTTGAAATGGCAGCAGAGGCCTGCATTTATTTTTTTTACTTTTTTATTTATTTTAAGTTTTTGAGTTTTTAATTTTATAATTTATTTTCCTTAAGTTTTAGTTTTATTAATTTTATTTAATATTTATTTTCGTTTTTTTATTTTTCTACTTTTTTTATTATAAATAAAGTTATTTTATTAATTTTATGTTTTAATTATTAATGAAATATGAATTGCACTAAAACAAAGCAAGGGTAGAATTGGAAAGCTAGTTCTATTTAGAGAATTTTGAAGGTATACTCATATTCTTGCAATTAAAGTTTCATTAAGTACTATTTGAGGAATTTCCCCTATATTTTTCTATTTTCTAAAAAGTTTAAAGACAACAGTAGAAGGTGAGAAAATTTTTTAGAAAAAGAGACTACAAGGAATATGAATACATAAAAAGGAAAGAATTTTTTTAGGAAGAAACAATAAAAATCATATGTGTGACCGTTATGAGAATATTTGTAGAAGCTGAGAATTATGCTTTAATGATTTGCAAATAAAATGAAAAAACCTGGAATAGCAGGTCATCAACCGATCAGGGACTAGAGAATGAAGATGAGGTGCAAAAGTTGGATTATTCCTAAATTATAATTATATGTGACTATTGTAAGAATACCCTTAAAATGTTTGATTATCATATGATGCTAGTGTGGGGATATTCACTATTGCAAGTGAAAAAATCAACCCTCTTGCTAACCCACAGGGTGAAAATGTCAACAAAGAAACAAAAATGATAGGTGTACACCATACCTTTGTATACATCTTTTGTGACACCGCACTCGAACGTCCTTGAAATTTCAAATTTAATTGCAAAAGCTATGTACTGAAGTTCCTATTATCGAACAACTGTAAAATGATTAAAGTTTTACGTAAAGTGTGATTAATCATATTACTGTTGGGCTCGTATAATAGTAATGGACTTTTAAATAATTAAATGGGCCATCTTCTTGATATTGGGGCCCAACATTCTTAAATAAAAATATATAACCCCTCGGTACAAAGTAAGAGCGGTCGGGTAGCCCAAATGTTATTTTGGGCCTAACCTGCTAAAAATAGCAATTATTCAAAAATGACGTCCTAGACCCATTGGAGGGTGACCCACACGGTTAGTAGCCCAGCTATATAAATATTAGTATCATAAATAAGTGATTGAATGATTGGAGAAGAATACAAATGCATATGGTCTCAGCTTTGGCATTATTAGGCTAAATAATGGGAGTGGAGTTTTCTTTTATAATTATACATCATATAAATTATGGAAACCATCCTACACATATAAGAGATCAATAATATGATGTAGAAGGTTGACTTGATCTAAATAAATTGGGACGAGTGTAAAAAGTACATCTTATGACAAAAGACAAAAACAATATGACCCATCTTTCCACTTTTGGAAGTATTGGTGGATATTTTGCTCCCAAATTAATTAGGGGACATGAGAGTACGCCCCACACCTTCCTAGCACCTGCAAAACAGGTAGAATAAGTTAGAACACATAAATGGGGTGGACCTATGGAGTTGAGAGCTCAAACAATACAAAAAGAAATAAAAGAGGAGGACCATCCCATGTTTGATTGGAATCAAACACCCTACCTTTTATTTTTGTGAGCCACACGTTTAGATAACGTTTTGAGAGCTCCTAAACACCTCCCTCACCCCCATTCGAACTCAAAGGGATAAGGAAGAAGGGAGAGCCTCACAAACCATTCTAGAGGGAGACAGGAGAGCTGACCGCAGGAAATTTTCCAGGTGCGTAGGCCTTCTTGTTCGACTCATATCTTTAGTTTCACTCATCCATAGACGTGCGTTTTGAAGAAAACTGAGCAGTTTAAGACCTCCAAATCGTCCGAACACAACAAAACCTCGCAGAATACATTTTCGGTATTCATAGTAAGTTTGAATCCAAAACCTTCCTCTCTATTGTCTAAATCATATAAATGATTGAATAACTATTATACACTGGTTGAAGTGTATAATATGTAATTATGAAGCAACTTTATTTGTTGGAAAGGTTAGATACTAACCTAGACAAAACCTTGAAAGGTTAGGGAACGAATTCACCGGAAAACACCCGTTCTAGGGGCTGTTTTCGTGTCTTCGGTTAGGAGTTGAGAAGGCACCTTGAGGAGGCTGCTTAACACCCATTTATAAGCAAGGAATCAATTCTCAAACCCCCTTGGCCGAAGCTTGGGCATTGGGCACTGAGGATCGACATCTAGTTTCTTACAACTTGTAGGTTAAGTATGAGATTACCTAAATGTCTAAATCATGTTTTTCATGGATTATAATGACTGATTTTGATGAAATATTGACATATTAGATAAGGAATGAAATTACAAATGATTTGGAAATCATATTGATAAAAATGGAGTTAAATGAACTATTGTGTGAAATATGCATTTTTACTCATGTGTGAATTGTGTAGATACATAAATGATTATTTATGTATTACATTGGATGATTAAGTTGATGCTACATATCTCTAAATATGTAGAGATTTACAAACGGAATATATGATGGATAAGAATAATCTAGTTAATGATTGTTGCAATTGTTAAGGAATTGAATCTAAGGATTTGATTGTAATTGATGTACTTGATTGTGATGCAAGTGACTAAAATTGATGTAATATGATGTAAGATCATGATGAGACAGTCCGTAAGGATTTCCCAATTTAGATTATTGATATTATAAATTCTAGCCATAACGTGTGCTTAAGAATTTGAGGTCTATGCCAATGTAAGGAGATGTACTTGAGCCCGTGCTCTAGAATTGCATTTGGTAGACATGACGTGGTGATTGATGACATGCATGGTGATGTAGTTGAGTTGGACTCAAGAAATGCATGGAAGATATGAGACTGTAGCCTATGATGTGCATGGTGATGTAGTCGAGTTGGACTCGAGAAATGCACGGTGGAGTAATTAACTTGTGTTATATAAGGTGCATGGTGATGTAGTCGAGTTGGACTCGAGAAATGAACGGTGGAGTAATTAACTTGTGTTATATAAGGTGCATGGTGATGTAGTCGAGTTGGACTCGAGAAATGCACGGTGGAGTAATTAACTTGTGTTATATAAGGTGCATGGTGATATAGTCGAGTTGGACTCGAGAAATGCAAACATATGTGTTAGGGTTGAACCCTATGTACTGTCGTGACTAGGAGTCACAGGGTTTGGATTATGTTTTGTAAACAAACTTTGGGCCTACGGGCCGACTACTTGACTTTATATATAAAGTAAGTATATTTTGAAAAGGGGTAACTTGGGGTTACGACCTAGATTATATTATCACCCTATTTGAAGGTCTTGTGTTTGAAATACTTGTTGTATATATATTAGATGCCATCCACGCCACTACTTTATAGCCGTATAGAGTACTGACCCCCTTTCGGGGGGCGTCCCACCACCATTTCAGGTTGAGGCTAGCTAGGGCTTGCTATCTGTGCTTGTTGATCGAGCAATCATCTCGGAGGGAAGACTTGGTTCGTGCTTCCTCCAATTCTGTTTTTAAACATTTAAACATGCTCATGAATATTGTTTTTCATTATGGAACCTGCGTGCTCGTGTTTGCCCCGTGTGGCATTTGTTTTCAAACTATGTTTTCCGCTGCGTTTTCAATTACTTATTATGTATGTTTATGGATGACTTATGTGTGAATGATATTCGAGACGCCTTGTATAATATGGATGAGTTAGACTGCGGTTGACAATTCGTATTGTACAGCGGGTTGTTGACATGTCCGGATAGGTCCGGGGCGTGACACCTTTGACACATTCTATACAAGTGTCCAATTTCTTTATTGTTCTCTCCTTTCCTCTCTATCACACGAACATCCTTCTTTCTTCTTCTTCATTTCATCGTCTTCACCTTTCCTTCTCTGTTTTTTTTTCTATTTCTCTTATATTTATACTCCATCTTCACCATCATCTTTTATGCGCAAAAAAAAAACAAAATTTGAGACTCGTCGAGAAATCAGAGATGAATAATTGCTATATTTTTGTCTATGACGTTTACACAATATTGTTTGTGTCGTGCTAAATAGTGATATGGTTTGCCTGTAAAGAAAAATGAAACTGAAACATTAGTAACATTTTGTAAAACTACACCCACACAAAAAAGTCAGTGTAAATACAAGTATATGTGATTTGCATGACATTCACATTGATTAGCTGGTTGTGCACATACAAGAATTTTCTATGTAAAAACATTAGTTATCTACACTAGGAATAACATGTTACACATATGCAAAAAAAATGTACAAGTAAAGACATTTTGTTGTCTGTATACAAACAATTAATGTTTGTGCATAACATTGGTTTCCATACAACCAAACACTGACGTTTTCACGCTTCTATAAAAAACACATAAATCAATGTGATTTGTACGTAATATAAACATTAGTTGTCTGTATATAGATAAAAATGTTTGTACCCATATACTTTATTTGTGACCAGACATTTGGACATACATTTAATTATTTTTGAATTTAATTTCTTCACACAAATAAATTTTATCAAAATTTAAGACGACACAGACAATAACTAACGACATAGATAATAATTATGGAAACATTTTCAATGACGTACTCCAACTAAGGTTATGTTTACGGTGACATTTCTGATGACTCTAACTCCAACTATTTTTCTGGCAATACTTCAAGTGTCTCCAACTCCAGTGATGATGAAGTAGGTAAGATGGGAGACGAGACAAGATGATATGGTGAAGATGGAAGGTGATGAAGATGGAAGATGACGAAAAAGGAAGATATGTAAGATGGAAATATTGTCGAGGAGAAGTGATAAATATGGAACATGATGAAGATGAGAGTGTGAGGTGTGATGAATGAAAGAAGAGAGGAGGAAGGGAGAGGGAGAGCACCATATGGACCAAAGAAAGTGGAGGGGGGGGGGGGGGGGGGGGGGTAAATAGTGAACAATGATAAAGCGCAACAAATAAAAACTAAAGACACAACTATGTATAGGAAAGGCCAACTACTTGGCCCTGTGGTACAACGAGGAGATGAGTATATCAGGTTGGAACAAGACAAATAGACATGATATTTCCAGTAATAATGTTTGACATGATATTTTTACCCTCAATTCAGAACACTTTTACATAAGTTTTGTGTTTAAATAGACAACTATTTCCAGTAAAATAATTTATAATATTTCATCAAAGGGTGCTTTTACTACCTGATTGAGGTTTGCCAAACCACAATCGTACCCAAGAAGTTTCTTTAAAAATATTTAGAAGCTTGATCTAGGACTAAGATGATCCTTTTATTCTTATAAGTCTAGTGAAGTAGTGAAGAGTGCGATGACCTTAAAGGTCTATAAGAACTATGTGTTACCCATTTGATGGTCAACGATTCGTGCTGCTTCTTTGGAGGTGGCCGTCTCAGATGCTGATCGTAGGACGTCTCTTGAGTTTAGATGTAGTTTGTTAAAAGATAGCTGGTTGATTTGGAGCTATTGGATGATTGTAACGGTTGATTCATTTGATATTTTAATATAAGTCTAGTTTTCTCTCAAATAAACAAAAAATAATTAGAACATGATAACCAAGGGGTATTGTGACAAAAATACCGAAAGACAAGTCGGGTCAAAGCTCATGTACCAACAATGGGAGCCTACATAGTCAGGGCTCGAACCAATGATAGTATTTTCATCACCTTGAACAGGATTGGTCCCCTTCACCAATCCGAAAGCTTGGCCTATAGGGACCGAGGTCACTCGATCGAGTTTACTCCAACTCACTAGGGTTCGTAAGTCAGGAGCGCGTACTGATCCATTACATGAGCATACACCAACTAACATCACTTTTTACCATTAGACATGTGAGATGTGATGTTGCCAACCATTGTTACTCGGGATGATATGTGAGAGGAAGATAATCTTGGAGGATCCAAGATTCCAAACCATAAATATTCATAGCAATAGAATAATGTTCATACAATTATTGAGTGCAAGAAGAGAGTACAAAGCTTGTAGATTGTTTAGTATATTTATTACTCTAAACAGGACTAAAAATGTTTGTATATTCCAAAATAGAACTATCATGTTTTTATGCTCAAAATAGAACTAATTATTGTCATGTTTTGGCAATACCAGACTTTAAACATGATCATATTTTCAAAACATGGTAGTAATTACTTTTATTTTAGGAATAAAAACATGATATTCATATTTTGGAATTTTCAAGCTTTTTTACTCCTAGTGCAAAAAATGATAAACTGAAACTGAACCAACCAATCAAACGGACCAATTCAAACCAATCAAAACTGCCAAAGGGTGATCCGAATTGATCGAAAATAACCAAACTAAAACGAACTGAAGCAGATAAAATATAGTCTGTCCAGTTCACTCTTTTACATTTCTCAAAACTGAATCGATGCAAGACATGCAACCGAAAACTAAGCCTATGAACACCCCTAGTCTCATCCTTATTTGCTTGAGACTTCAAAAACAATATGCTAAAGTTTCTTCTTCACGCCTTAGAAGCTCAAATAATATATTCAGAATCTCATTTGTCTCACTTTAAGATTTTACTACACGATTCACACAAGAAATTTACATTATTTTAATGTGTAATTTAATATAAATATTTCATCATATTTGAGTTCGATATTTGCAATTAATAGTGGTGATAGTGTATGTTTCAGAACATATGACTTTTAATTATAAATGATAGTATAGTTTGAAACTTCATTATTAGTCAATTGTCATAAGCCTACACACAATTGGACTTTATATGCTTTTCTTATTTGATCATGTCAAGAATAGTTTGTAATAAATTTGTGATTAATATTCCTTTTTCTTCTATAATTTCGATTTTCTTATAGCATATGCAAATGATATTTGGTCATCATAGACAAAGGGAATACATGGAAGAGTCATTTTGAGAACCCTCTTAGAAAGTAATTCAATTTCAAAACTAATTATCTTTAATATTCACTTTTCTTTTAAACGGTCATAATTTGAATTCACTTGAATTTATTCGTATGAACACTATTGCTAGTATGCGTTATTTTTATGGACACTTCGAGTAAAGATGATTATTGTAGAATTCCTAATAGCATGGATTATTCTTATGAATTTCACCTTTTTACATTGATAAGGTGTCATTTTCACAATTATTTAATGAAAATGAATAAAACTCATAACAAATTTTCATTATAAGAGTGAGTCATAAGAACCATCCTCTATACATACATACATGTGTGTGTGTCATTTTCACAATTATTTAATGAAAATGGATTTAGGGTAATTGCAAAAAAACATGTGCATTTTTTGGGGTAACAAAAAATATGTCCTATTGTAAAAGTGAATGATTGAGAATAACCACTCATAATAAACCCTCATCATAATAAACACTCATAATAAGTTAATAACCAGTCATATATGTGTGTGTGTTATCAATAATATTATGACACAAGAAATAACTAACTACAACCGTAATACATAAAGTACTCCAAAGCATTGTCCAACTTCCCTATAGCCTTAACATATATGGTCAAATTGCAAAAGCTTATATGCAGTAAGACCATCCGCGTAAGCTGAATAGAATAAGGAAAAGCAAAGGTTTCAGACGGCACGCCAAAGAGTTGGTCATCCAGGCCATCTTCTACACATTAAGACCATTAAAGTCCACCTTATGTATATATATTAATATGGACTGGCCATTGTACAATATTATACAGAGTAATATAATACACCCATTAATTATGTAACATTATCATATATAAAGGTCAACAATCATTCAGAGAGGTTATCGAGTCGGTCATCCATGAGCTGGGAGACAGTTTCAAGAAAATCAGTTTCACTCATGCCAGGAAGCTTTGAATCTTGAGCTTCTCTGACAATTTCTTCAATCACAGATTCCTTGTTCAAGTTTTCCCTGCACATGATGCTCCCGATCACGAAAGGACTGAGCCCTCTCTCAGCCCCTTTCTTCAAAAGCATGGTGGAAATACGAAGCACGCGAGTGCATTCCAAAGACAAGTCCCATCCATAGAATTTGAGAAGTGCAATGTCTTGTTCAGCATCCAGTGACTTTATGTAAGCAATGGTCTCGGGCGAGAAAGGCTGGCGGGCTTGCTGCCAGTACAGCCAATCAAAAGTGCAATCTTCAAACTGCACACAACATAGTAAAACTTTTAACAGTCATTTCTGCAGGCTGATGCTATGCTCAAATCAATATATGCTTACATTCTAACATACACACATGCGTACATGACTTCGAGTGTTCAAAAGTAATTATTAAGGAGTACTATGTATTATTAACATTATTGTTATAATGATAAGCTTAAACAACAAACTATAAACTTCGAGATTGGTTGTGTTAATATAAGATTATAAGCCACCATTATCTTGTAATGGTATGTTAAGCCTAACCATATTCAAAGATAGAAACTCACATATTACATATACTACGTAAAACTTACACTTCTAGCTCTATTTGGTTGACGTTTATTTTAAAATAAAATCACAAATCTTTATTTGGTAACGCTGTTAAGCTCCAATGAGTTATTTGATTCCAACAATCCTCCACAATGGGCATATGGAATTCAAGATTGGTGTGATTTAGCGAGCGAACCTTCTTACATAGACATGTTTAAGTCATATCTCAAGCTGACCAAATATAAAGATACAAAGTCACATAGAAACACAATCATATATATTGTGCACATTACAGATTTTTTTAATTGGAGTGGTTTCAGTCCCAAACCAGACCAAACTAGACCGGACTTAAACAAATCATATCAGACCAGACCAGTTCAAACAAGATGAAACTTCGACAGTTGTAAAATACACATAGAACAAACATCTATCAAACAACGCCAGATCAGAAAATTACAGTCCAGTTAAAAACATCCTAATTCCTAAGTGCATGTATAATAAAAGAAAGTAAAAAGACTTACTTTCTCAAACAAGACGAAACTTCGACAGTTGTAAAATACACATAGAACAAACATCTATCAAACCACGCCAAATCAGAAAATTACAGTCCAATTAAAAACATCCTAATTCCTAAGTGCATGTATAATAAAAGAAAGTAAAAAGACTTACTTTCTCAGGTAGGCAGTAGCCATGATCGATGGGTGTAAGCACAACACACCCATCTTCACCTCTACTCACCAGAATGTTACCAGCATGTCTATCAGCATTTGCAGTTCTTATATCAAAGACACTGATCTTATGCACCTCCTCTACTGGAAAATATTGAGGTCCAATGTCCTCGCAATTTCCATGGTTATCCATAAAAAGTTGGAGTGAACCAATCTTGATATGCTCGGTTGACCAGTCAAATCCATCCGGGTAGTGAAAACTGTCATTTAAGCACTGAATCATGACAGTTGGAGGCACGCCAGAAAAACCAACCTCCCCATTGTCTATTGAGCGAGGCCCAGTCTTTGGATGATCTAGTAAAAATGCTGCAACCTCTCTAAATGCACCTTCCCCAACCTTGGTTCCCCTCTTCAGCCCTTCACCAGTAGATGACAAAGGTAACCCCTGAGGGTTATTAACAGCCAATGGTTCTTCATCTATTGGCTTAAAAACAGCTACATACTTGTTTCCTGATCCATCCAGCATGAGGTAAGTTCCTCCCGTACCCTGGGAGGATCTAACCGGTCTTTTTCCTTTCACCAAACCATCGCGTGCAGATTTCACCATATCTAACAAAGATTCAGGCAGTTTGACCTTTGGATTTACAATAATTGGCTCCAAAAGGGCGAAATCACCATGTGTGGACTTTCTGAACAAAGTTTGAATATCATCTGTAGGTTCTTTATGTTCATAACCTCCAACTTCAGCCTTCTTGTTCCCTTTAGCAGCAACAACAGAGAGTTCGACATCCCGATCCACAGGCTTGGCACGAACTGTAGCTGATTTCTTCTGAACTACCAAGTGAACCACAGCTTCAGAAGTATTATTCGAATATATATCGTCAATGAGTCTAAGGTCCTCAAGCTTCTCACCATTGCAAAAGAGATCCTTATCCTCAAAGTCAAAATACCCATTCCCATCGGTGGCTATCTTACGCTTGAGATACCCCACATTCTGATGCCTATCAACATGGAAATCGAATTCCTTGCCGCATGTGGTACTAACATTGATGACTAGGAGATCAGAGAGCTTAAGAATCAAGTGCAACACATTCCCATCTGCCACACCGTAGTCCTTTACCAAGGAATTATTCCTGGACAGCTCCCTACCTCCGAAAACTAGCTTCTGTCTCTTTACTACGAATCCTTTACATGTTTGTATCCTTACTTTAACTGACGCTATAGAATCAGACTTGAAGACACGCATGGGAATCACAGAACCGGCGACCGTGATGTAAATCACAATCGACTCGTTCGTGGAAAGATTTAATGGAACATTCACATGCCTATTAGACCTGATTGACTCTTCTTGAATAGGATTGGACAAAGTCACGACCACAGCAGACATTGTCAAATTTTATAGCTTTTCCAGAATCCCTTGTTCTTGTTTTTGCCTAAAGAGTCCTATCTTGGATCATAAATGTTTAGGCAAAATACAAGAAAAATTGGATTCAAATGGAACCCTAATGCAATCACGAAAATAACTAAATATCTGCATATAAGTATCTACAAATTAGAGTACCATCGAAAAAACTGAAACAAGGAACAGGTTGGATCAAAGGATGATCGAACCAGAAAGACTCAGACTTTGTCCTGTACATAGATTACATCATGGGAAATGCCCTTATTCGGGGAAAGAAAATGATCAAGGAATTAAATATACGAGATCTTTCAAGATTATCACCGCAGAGAACCCTAAATCGTAGAAATTAAAATTCAAGAATGGGTCGGAGGCTGAAATGAGCTTCCGAGAACATATGAGAGAGATAGAGAGAAATAGGGGTAAGAATTTGATTACTGCGATTGTTGGGTCGAAGATCCTGTTGTTCTTCTAAGTTCCTTGATTTTTCCCAAAGCAGAGCGGATTCTTTACCGACTGAAAGAATCAAATGGCAATTGGCAAGCGACACTGACTTTATAAGCTTCTTGGGGAATGAGAAATTCCAAGAAGGCGAGAATTGTGAGCTGGTTCGAATTGAGGGGTCCTGACCGTTCCGATCTATTCGCCGGGTTCTTGAATTTCAGGTAACTATGTTGACGATAAAGAAAAGCAGGGAGCGCAATTATAGCCGTTGTGCTAGCAAAAGGCGATTGACTAGGAATGCCTAATAGGCTATTACGGAGTAACGCATGCATATGTAATGATTGTATATTGATTGTCCCTACTCCCCCAATCCCTCCCTACATAGGTCTTTCGAATCGATTAAAACGGAAGTAAAATCACAATAAATTTTCAAAAACTATTCTGCTTCAACCTCTAAAAAAAATGTTTATAGAAATAAATTATAGCACCAAAAATACTTCTCTATTTTCACTCAAGTACTACAACTTTTGCTTCTTCTCCTACTCCCTTAAGGAGCACATTTTGCACATATATTTATGCATCAGTGCTACTTTTACATATAAATTGTGCACATTTTGTATACATACTTCTAGTTGTCTATGTACATAGGGTCCGTTTGGATAACAACGGGTGCATCAAACCGTTGCTCCTTTTTAACGTGAAAACGTTGCTTTTAGCAGCGGTTGGTGCGGATCCGCCAAAAAACAAACAGCACCATAGGCAACTTCTGAACGAGTCTTCTGCGTACAAAGGTAAATATGCGACGTGTACATAAAATGTGTGCAACTTATGTGTAAAAATGACTTTTTTCATACTTATACAGGATATACTTTTGTTTTAACTTTTTGAAAATACTACGTATGATTTATTCAAATCAAGTAGAAAGTAGACAAAAAATCAGATTAGTTTGATTTTTTGCACAAATAAAAGTGATTTCTTTTCGTAACAATGAGAAACTCATTTTGGAGCATCTAAGAAAAGTGAAAATTTCTTTTCATATAAGAAAATTATGTGTCACATAAGAAAGCACATAAGAATAGGTAAATCGTAAGAAGGTAAAGTTAGAGTTGAGCTTCTAACATTTGAAGCAAATCCAGAGCTTCTGAAATTGGATCACATAAGAATAATCTATTCTTAAGATTTAAGAAGATTAAGCTGAGATTGTCAAAAAAGGATGATTAAGAAGAGTTGAGATCAATCTACCAACCCATATGCATGCGTTCACAAGAACAACCTCATTTGGAAAGTTGAATGATTTTGTGCTTAAAAGGAACAACCCAATACTACGTAATATACAGGGGCGTAACGAGGGGCCAACCTAGACCTTGAACACCCAATTTTCACATGGGAAATAGACTCAAATAGGACCAAAACATAGTCATTAAACCTAAATAGCACTTAAAGCTTTTTATACCCCAAATAGAACTGATTTCAATTGCACAGACAAAAATACCATTGCCCCTCAAACATCACAGCGGCTCTCCCCTTCGCACAATCTGGAGCTCCCATTATTTGCGCACTCATGCCTCTCATCTTTCAGGAGAGGAACACCACACAACACACGGTCGCTCTGCCGTAGGTCATCGTCGAAGTGGTTGCCGGAGTCACATGTCACAGCTGATACAATCTCTATTGCTCTGTTTCTGGTGAGCGCTGGAATGATCGTTGGTGCGAGTCGTTACCCGAGTGGCCGCCGACTAGATTCCTCCTCATCTTCTTCTTTCTTCTTCTTCCATTTTCTTATTCTGTGCTTGGTGCAAGTCTCCCCTCTTCCCAGCATTTTACTGAATTTATTCTGCCCTGCAATTCTTCTTTGTATGTTTTTTTTGTGAGGAAGCTTTCGACGATTGTGTTGTAGTTGTTTGATTTGACTTTTCAAACAATTTTTTGCCTTTCAACTTCGTACGTATGCAGTATTGTTTTGTTTTTGCTTTCTTTTTTTCTTGAAGTAGTTGTTGTTGCTAGCTGCTAGTTAATTACTGCATGTGTTTTGGAGATGTTCACATTGAATTAATTGGTCCATGGAGGAAGTAATAGGTCCTGCAATGGTTTTGCTAGTTAATCCTATCACTCTCAAAATAAATATCATGACAATGTCATAACCAATATCATTATTTTAGAATATTGTAATGTTAGAAATAATACCAATACTATATGAGTATAGCAATATTTTAACATTCACATTTTACGTTATTTTTTCATTATAAATACTTTTTAAAATAAACCATGTATAGTATTGTAAATATTGTCAAAATATTAAAAAAAATGTCATGGATTTGAAAGTGACACAATGTCACATAATGACAATGTGAATATTACATATTATGACATTGTAATAATGACAATGTCATAAGAAGTCAATGACAATGTCATTAGAATGTCAATAAAAAACAATGTCAATGACAACGTCATGAGAATGTCAATGACAATGTCATACGAATGTCAATGACAATGTCATAAGAATGTCAATGACAATGTCATAAATTTCTTATTTCTTTGCTTTCAGTTTTGTTCATATGTACAGAGCACTATCGAATAGTGTGACAATGTTGATATCATTTATCAATACTAAAAATAATGTCACAATTTTGAAATGGATCCACCTGATACAAACACTCAGAATTTAATTTTAATAAACTACTCTGTATGTGTTTAATAAGGAAATTAAGTATGATTAAATTCTAATTTATACGGAATATTGTAAAAGAAAAAGGAAAAAAGAAAAAATCAAAAGACAAAAACAGAAAAGAAAATCAAAAAAGAAAAGGGACATCAAAGCAAGAATATGGATAGAAAATACGAGTAGATCTGGATAACAAGAAGAAAGATGAAACCAATGTTACCTAAAAATTGATGTTAATGTTATAAAAATGATATTAAAATGACACAATTTCAATGACAATCGTGACAATGTCAATAGTTATTATGACTGTTAATTTTATAAAAAAAGTCAAAAGAATGTCCTAAAAATGTCATAAAACGTATAAAAATGTCACCGGATTAAGAAAATATCACAATGGCCTGGCAATATCATTGTCGATATTGTAAAATGACATTGTAATTATGACAATGTTATTTTTATAAAAAAAAAGTCACAATGTCGAAAAAATGTCGTAATGTCAATTAATCACAATGACAATGTCATAAAAATGTCATACAAATGTCAATGATAATGTCATAAGAATGTCAATGACAATATGATATAAATATCATTGACAATGTCATGAGAATGTCAAAAATAACTTTGACAACACATACCCCTTCACCAACAATTCCAGAGAAGGCTACAGGTTATAATCAAATGTCACAACATATATATCACCTAAATCCAAAAGAGGCCATACCAATCGGTAACAACAACTTTGCAGTAACATCCAAACAAAAACTAGCTAGGAGAACACTCCTAAATAAGGTTAAGGAGAATTTCAAAAGTCAATCATATTAGATGATAAATTTTATACAATCTTGTATGTTAGAAACTAAATTTCAGCTAGTAAACTCTTAACATCAGCCATCGTTCCTTCGAAAACTTTCAGATTTCTGGCCTTCCAAGTTCCAAATACTATGAACGGTGCAGCAGGAAACCAACCTTACTGCTTTGCTCCTCATTCTGGCCCCTTTGAACATTTTTTTACATCATTTAATTACACTTTCAAGAGTTGAATTCAATCTCCTTATTCCCGCCAAAGCACATATTGCCCTCCATATCCCATTAGTAACCCAACAACTGGAAAAAGAGATGCTCAATGCGATGACTAACCTGAATAAAAAATACTTCAATTTGAAAAAAAAAAATTAACATAAATATCAAGAAAAGAAGCAAGCAAAAACCAGACCCCAAACAGCAGTGAAGTCCGTTAGGATTTGCCTTCAGCCCCTCGAGTCATATCCAGACTAGTCCACCGGTGATTTGTTCCAATCCGGTCAATTGACAACGTCTACCAGTCCACTAATGAGCTTCGTCAATGATATCTTTGATTCGGCCGGTCAAGCTAGTGTACGAGCTAATGAAGCCAGTTGTAATCGGGTCGTCCTTCGTGTTCTGGAGGAAGAGAGAGGAGAAGGAGGGGGGAGATCTGGAGGAGAAGAAGAAAAAAGGCCCGAAGGCATCTACCTCCGCTGCACCTTGTCATCATCAGCGCCATCTTTGATGTTTTGCACGGAGTAGAGCCACCAAGCTCCTATGTTTCATTGCGGAAGAAGATCGATGAAGAGGAAGCCAGTTGATGTTAGACGAGAAAGAGTGTAAGCCGTAAAGGAAGGGGATACATTAATAAGGGTATATAAGTCTAAGCATGTAAAAAGAGTCTTATTTAGGTATATAAAAAGAGGAGGTCTTATTTAAGTACACGGATGACGATAACCATTTCTCTTTTCACATATATGCACATGCATATATATGTACTCCGTATTTTATATACTCTCTCCGTCCCATTATAATTGTCTGTCACCCTCACTAATTTTGTCTCATACTACATCCGTTCTCTTTTAATTGTAACATTGAAAGTTTTGCATTATTTACATATTCTACTTTGACTACATTTTAAAAAATCTGATGTCTTATAAATTAAATTTTAAAAAGTATTTTTAAATTTCTCTTATATTAAAATTTCAAAATATGATTTTTTTTTATTTTTTACTAATAAGGAATGAAAGATATTAATGGTCAAACTTGTGTGCTGGCAAACGTGAAAAGTGGACTGTTGCAATTAAAAAAGAACGGAGGAAGCTATATTTGGTAGTATTTGTGTGACTATAATTCATTCTTACTTTATACCCACTTTATCAATTCTTTATCAATCACATAACTCTATTTTTCTTAAAAACAACATCACTCTTCTTTGTCCCAATTCAATCGTATGAGGACAGAGGTAGTAATATATATATATATATATATATATATATATATATATATATATATATATATATATATATATATATATATAGAGAGAGAGAGAGAGAGAGAGAGAACTTATCCTGTCCGAACGTTCGGACAGGAGGCACCGTCCGAACACCGCCATTTGGGGAGGTTTGATGTGGAATTTTTTGATGAAATTTTTATGGTATGATCTTCATGAAGTCTACTTTATCCACAAAAAATGTCAGCTCAAAATTCGATCGGGAACACCTCCAAATGATTTTTTGAAGTTGACTGCGTTTTTCTATGTATAATTTGGCGCAATCAACTTCAAAAAATCATTTGAAGGTCTTCCCGATCAATTTTGAGCTGAAATTTTTTGTAAATAAACTAGACTTGATGAAAAACATACCATAAAAATTGCATCAAAAATTTCCACCAGGAACCGCCCCGAACGGCGGTGTTCAGACGGAGGCCCTGGCCCGAACGTTCGGACCTGATCATTTGTGTGTGTGTGTGTGTTAGAGATCAAATACAAACCCTTCTTAATTTGCTAACCTACAAACTAATACTAGCCATCCATTTCCTTTGATCTTACGTGCGTTCAGAGTCAGATGTAGTTGTTTAACTTAATCAATTGAGTGGTCTTTAATAAGTCTTTTTAGTTTGTTTTAATTTTGGAAAAACACATGTTCTCTTTCCACAACTGCTTCTTCATTATTATGTTCTTTTCTTCTTTCTTTGCTAATGAAGCTTTAGTTCATTCCCATCTCAAAATTTTGTTTCTTCTTCATTGTACAAATTTGCTTTGGGTATAATTACTTCTTCACCACCATTAACACGGGAGGCCATGGATTCCGATATTAAACCCTAGTTTCGTGAATTCTTTTTTTAATTTATCTCCACCTACTCCTTCGTCCTCATGAAACTTTGCATTTTAGAAAATCTTTGTTTTTTGATTTTTATGAGATTAATCATATTTTAACGTTTTGATTTTCGTCTTCATGAAATTCATCAAATTCGTATTTATACAAAATAAAAAATGTTTAAGTGCTACTAGATTAATCTGCCTGAAATAGTTATGGTGTTCTCACATTGATCATGTTTTATGCATTATGTAACCTCATGAATTGGCTAAAGGATCAAATAGGCCCCTCAACGTATACGAATTGCTCAATTGGCACCCCCAACCCAAAAAAGCTCCGATCCAATACACCAACCAAATTAATTACTTCAATCCCCCCATCCAACCGGTTACCTCCCGGTTGTCCCCCTTACGCCTGTGAACAGTACTGCGCACCAAGGGTTATATATCACCAAGGGTCACCGGAGCCGCCGTCGTCGTTCGCACCGCCGTGAACCCTCCGGTAAGGCCACCTGCACCAAGTGGTGCTCTCTGAAGCGCCCCAGGTCTTGCCGCTCCATTTCCGGAGAAACGCCGCCGGCCGTAGTGATGCTCGTGGCTCGTCGTTGGCTCCTCCAGCCGCCACACCGCCGTTCGTCATCAGCGGCCAACCACTGGCCACTCATCCGTCTGGTCCGATGTCGTGGGAACCCCCACCGGCTGAGAGCTCTCTGATTTCCGCCATTAATGGTAGTTTGGAGCTCCAGTTTCTGGTTGAAAGGGGGACAACCGGGAGGTAACCGGTTGGATGGGGGGATTGAAGTAATTAATTTGGTTGGTGTATTGGATCGGAGCTTTTTTGGGTTGGGGGTGCCAATTGAGCAATTCGTATACGTTCAGGGGCCTATTTGACCCTTTAGCCTCATGAATTTAGTGTATATGCACGTCAGTTGACTATATAATGCAAATGCCATACCGATAAGATGCAGTAACTTCAAAAGTGAAAATGGGAGATCATCTGACTAAAGTGAATATACGACTTCTAATATGCACAAGTCATAATGATAATAAAACGCAACATACAACCTCCTAAAATGCAGATGGCATAGAGTTAAGATACGGTATGAACTTTTAAAGTGCACATAAATTTCTAATGTAGTGCAATACACAAACTTCTAAAATGCACATGTTATAATGATAAAATGCATGATATGAACTACTATAATGCAAATATTGACATATTTCTGACGACTTTACATTTCTAATATAAGTTATGAAGATATTATAAATATATAATGCATAACTCGTAACAATATTTACAAGAAATCCCAGATTTTAGTGTCTGACTATCCGACACTAAAATCCGACACTAACGCTGTTGCTGGCGGTTTTGCTATCGGAAAATCCGACACTAAAAGGTGAAAATTCTAGAAGTGAATAATATGCACATCCATTAATCTTAGTATGCACATTCTGTAACTTTAATATGCATACACTTTTACATGTGTTCACTTCTTACAAGTTTAATATGCATGTTAGAAGTTCTAATATAAAGTGATGGATAGTCTACCTGGGGGTATATATCCGAAGGGTTATTACGGGGAATAACTTAGAGAGAAGTCAGAGCAAGTAAGTAAAAGTAGAGAGAGAAAATGTATTATAAATGCGGAGTGTTTTCAGCGTGTTATGACTTGGTTACAAATGCGGAAAAGGGGTGCTATTTATAGTAGCAATAAATGCCGGGCAGGGACACGTGTCAAGCGCTCATTGGCCGAGGGGTCACCTCAACTGGTTGGCGCTGGCAGCCGCATGTGGCCGCATTTAATGCGGCTGTTGGATGGGACGTCTGTGCGGGGTACGTTGATCTGTACGCATGTGAGGCGGATATCTTGTCGAGTGAGATGCCTTCGGCTATAGAGCAGTAGCCGAGGGCTCTTCCACCCGATGGCACCCTGGTGCCGAGGGCTCACAGTGCCGAGGGCTACTGTTTTCGCCGTTTTCTCCCAGTTTCTTAGTTTGCTTGAGAAACCCGCTCTGTGAGAATTTGGAGCCTTCGGCCAGGGGGCCGAAGGCATCCCTGTGCGTTGTGCGGACTGCTTGGTACTCTGGGCGCTGTGATTTGGGCCTGTTGGGCCTTTTGGGCCTGTTGGGCCTTTGCTGGAGTAGTAGGAGTCTGTGGGCCGGGGGTTCCCGGGCCATATACTCCATCAAGAGTCCCTCACTCCTTTTGCCGAAAGGTACTTGAGGGAAAAGGAGTATTTGTGCTTGCCCTTTGATGTTGTCCCGTTGTGATCTCTGAAGTTGGTGAGGAGTTGTTGCTTTTATGTCCCTGCCGAAGGCAGTCCCTCAGTTACCCACATGTCGGGACTTGAGGGCTTGCTTTGTTGTTTGTTGGAATTTCACAGATTTTGTAATTTAATGATTTTCCCGAAGGGGTCCTCCAGTCCCCCACTCCTTGAGGCACTTGTAAAGTGGTGAAAAGGAGTAGAGTAGTTACGTTGCTGTTGTGGGCCGAAGGCTGACGCTTTTTGTTTCATTTTGGGGGGATGCCTCGTTAAAAACCTCATTAGGAAAAACCCTTTGGGAAAAAATCCTAATGAGGGAAAAAGAGTGCACCGAATTCCCCCAATGATGAATCGAAAATGTCAAACCTTGGTACAAAGTGGAGAATGACGGGAATGCCGAAGGCTCTCTCCTCTGAGGGCTCCTGTGTTGATTAGCCGGAGGCTTGCTGTTGATGTCCTGGTGGCGCCGAAGGGGAGCCCCTCAATCCAGGGATCGAGGGCCTGCCAGATGAGGGCAGCAGTGAAGCTGTTACCGGGGGGTCCACTGTTTGTTGATGAGTTGGTGATGAAGATACCCGAGGGCCATGGGCCATCCGTCAATGAGGCACTCCCCGGGGGCTACCCGGTTTTGCAGTGCTGAGGGGAAAACCCCAAGGGGTGCCCTGATATGCAGCCCTAGGGATCTGAAGGAGTGATCCCGAAGGCGTGTGTAATGTGCTGTGTGGGGCACAACCCGGGGGCACTTCTGGGTGAGTGCACCCGGAGGCTATCCTTGATGAAGTGGAGTGAAGTAGAAAACCCGGGGGCTTCCAAAATATAGCCGTTTGAAATATAGCCGTTGGAATATGTAACGACGGGATATAGCCGTTGGGGGGGGCACACGTGGCGTGTGATGGCTGGCTGTCCGTGGGCGGCGTCACCGGTTGGGCGAAGACGCGGTGAGTAATGATGGCGTCCATCCGGAGGCCCGGAACCCAGGCCCAAGCCCGGATTCGAGCGCCTATAAATACCCCAAGGCCAGAGCCATTTCCTCTTGCGCGATCAGTTGTTTTAGCGAAGCTCTGCCAAAAAATCTAGTGAGAGAAACTCCAGCCTTCGGTCCTAACTCAGCTTTCGAGGTCAGTGCTCCCTGCCTTTCTCCTTCTAGCATAGTTGTATTGTGCCCTTAGGTTAGGAGATAGAAAATTTAGAAACGCTAGCGTGCAAGAGCCTTCGAACTAGAGTCAGCATGTCGTCCCAGAGCGATTCTCAAGATATCTCGGGGGCGCCCTCGGTGGAGGATGAAGTCCTCTCGGACGTGGAGTCCTCAAGTGCAGAGTCCTCGGTGGGACAGGATGCCGTCGTTGCCCTGGAGTTGCAGAAAGCCCTCGTAGCTGAGGCGGAGGCCGAGGGCTTTGAACAAGAATGTGAGGACGAAGAGATGGCCATCGCCTGGCAAGCAGCTGAAGAGGAGGCACAAAGAGAAGGCGAGAGGGTCACCGTTGCTGTGCTCCCCCCTCGGGGTGCCGGGGAGGCCAGCACCTCTCGGCCGCTGAATGCGGTCCCCCTCCGGGTGGCCCCCGGAAAGAAGAAGGCCAAGGCCGCTGTTCCCAAGAAGAAGGGCAGCGTAGCGGATCAAGGGAAGCCCCTCGATATGCCCGAGGGGTACTCCTATCTCAACACCGCCGCATTGGAGATCAAGTCGAAGGTTGATGCGGCGGACATCTATGTCACCCAGCTTCACGTGGGCCCCTCGGCCATCGTGGTGACACCGGGTCCGGATGACGTTCTCTCCCGGGCTCCCGAGGGCTGCATTGCGGTGCACGTCCTTTCAGTATCCATGGGACTTAGGTTCCCTCTGCACACATTCCTCCGGGAATATTTGAGGTTTGTTGGCTTGGTCCCCTGCCAGCTGACCCCGAACAGCCATTCTTATATCACCGGCTTCCTTCAGCTTTGTAAGTCCCGGGGGGTGACGCCTAGCCTGGACCTCTTCTTCCAGAGCTTCAACCTATGCCGGGGGGGGGGGGGGGGGGGCACGCGTCAAGCGCTCATTGGCCGAGGGGTCACCTCAACTGGTTGGCGCTGGCAGCCGCATGTGGCCGCATTTAATGCGGCTGTTGGATGGGACGTCTGTGCGGGGTACGTTGATCTGTACGCATGTGAGGCGGATATCTTGTCGAGTGAGATGCCTTCGGCTATAGAGCAGTAGCCGAGGGCTCTTCCACCCGATGGCACCCTGATGCCGAGGGCTCACAGTGCCGAGGGCTACTGTTTTCGCCGTTTTCTCCCAGTTTCTTAGTTTGCTTGAGAAACCCGCTCTGTGAGAATTTGGAGCCTTCGGCCAGGGGGCCGAAGGCATCCCTGTGCGTTGTGCGGACTGCTTGGTACTCTGGGCGCTGTGATTTGGGCCTGTTGGGCCTTTTGGGCCTGTTGGGCCTTTGCTGGAGTAGTAGGAGTCTGTGGGCCGGGGGTTCCCGGGCCATATACTCCATCATAAAGTGTGCACATGTTATCAATATATAATGCAATTTCCATAATCTTAATATTTTAAGTTTAAAAAACAAAAGGTTAATTAAGAATTGAATTATTCCCCATATATAAATGTCTATTTACTTTTTGTGAAATTTTGAACAATTTCCAAAATTTACAAGAGAATAATTCCCTAAATAAAGAAGGGATGTGAGATAAACGAGTAATGCTACACGTACAACGGGTCTTCCCGAATTACTTACAAAGACCCATTTTAAGCTCATATTGAATTACGAGTTTACCCCTTCTTTTTAAAAACCTGAAAGGATGACTAATACGAAGTACTTCGTATCCAGTGTAACCTGCCTCTTCTTTAACTTTGCCGACAGCAACACTCCGTTGCCTAATAAAATACACATGAGATGGCCTGCGAGAAACATCAAGGTCTGCAAGTTAGTTTCGAAAAAATTTCTTTTCGATTAAATTTTAGCTTCCGATTTGATTTATTGTTTAATCCTTAACCCATTAAATTACAATGTAAATATTTTGTATTATTGTTGCACTGTCCAACTTTATTATGCATATTAATTCTTCTTATATCAGCGGCATCAAGAAGACAATGGAGGACACATATTCACATGGTCAACTTAAATCATTTTTAATCTTTTACTTCATAAATCAAATTTTTATGAAATCTACATTTGCGCCAAAATGGGAAATAATCAAACATTCAATATCAATACATTTAATTGAAAAGGGAAATCCAGCAAAAATATTTGCGCCACTAATACGAAAACGCACAATATTGAGCTTGAAACAATTCATAAAGCAAAGGAAAAGTAATTACAAGCCAACACAAAATAATATTCTCTCCATAGGAGGATGAAGAAACAACATTCCAGCCTCACACTTCAAAAACAAACTGCAATATACTACTGCAACAAACTGGACAGTGGCACTCCCTTTGCATCAGAGCCTTGATCTTTAGCTGGACAACTTTTCATCTTCTCCACTCTCCCCTCCTATCAAATTAATAAAATACTCCATAAGTATTGTTTTGGATAGTTTTAGAAACTTAACATTAATTCAGCTTTTACAGTGTTACCTTTTTTTTGAACTAGATTCTAAGGAACTCTTTTTTCGCAGCTTCTTTGGGGCACCCTTACGTCTTATGCATTTTGGATCCTTGATGAAGACACCAAGAACGTTATTAACGTTTTCACACCTTGCATTTCTTTGGTTACTATCGCAGATTGAGTATCGCAGATTGAGTATGGTATCAAACTCTTGTGATAAGAATCAAGCCACTCAAATGTGGCCCTTTCTAGTGATCACCAGCCACAATGTGGGCTATTTCTGAAAACTTATGGCACAATTTTTCATATTGCAGATATCCTGGAACATATACCCATCCATTATAGTTAATCTTCAATCGTGTATAGGGTCTGAATACATCTTTTCTCCACCTCTTTAAAATATACTTATCTGGAATTGATGTTACCCTCCCGTATTAAAACAGTAATGGCATGTCTACACAGTATCCCTCTAAACTCAAATAGATGGCAATTGCAGACAATATCATTACTTTCTTTCTTAAGAACTACCTTAAACACTTTCCTGTGCATTGTATCCCCTAACATAAGGTACTCACGCACCTCATATAACATTCTCGTAGTCGTCATCTCAGTGAAATCAACTTCACAATAAATATGTAGTGTCAAACGTCACTACATCACCAAATTCTTTATACGCTTCTCTACATCTGTTATCGGCCCAAAAGACATTCTTCAACCTAAAATCTTCATCCAGGTCCACAATGAAAAAGAAACCAGGACAACTTGTTTGCATCTTTGCAAATTATGCCAGTATAGCTGCCGCATCTCCTTCTCCGAGTCTTAATCGTCTAACTTTCTCTACATAGTTACGACAATCCTTTTCAGTAAAAGTCATGTTCGAGTAGTCGCCAACTTCAACTACTGTAGAATTAAAATTTTTATGTAACGGAATCCCTGCAATGTCATTGACCTCAAGTTTTCTTTTCACGTGTTGATTTAAATACCGGTTACATCGATACAACCTAGATTTTGATGGACTTGTAGTATGGTTGTGTTCATGATGCACCTTAGTGATTTGCCATGTCCCTAAAAGATCTTCTTTCGCAATCAGCCTTGCCTTACAATCAGTTTGAATTGTAGGTTGTGGATTTAGCGAGCATGTTGTGGCATAACATCGACCACCTTCCCGACTACACGCATAGGTAACATATTTCACTGATCCATTATCACCTTTCCTTGAAGTTCTTTTCCTGATAGGAAACCCCACTGCAGCAGCATAACTCCTATAAAATTTCCACACATCCTTAGCACTCTTAAAATCCATTCCTACTTTTGGAACATTGTCCTTCTCAACCATGGTGTCTTCAGCTTCTTCACTCACAGTAACTGTCGTGAAGAGTTCACCTGAAAAGTTCACTCTTAGAAAGTCCATTGTTCTTTTATTTCTTGAAAAGTATGTTACTTCCTACAAGGAAGATGGTGGATTTAATATTACCTGTAATGGACATATCTCCGACGGGGAATGGTTCCGACTGGCTCTTCCGACTTCCGATGAGCTAAACCGCTACTCAATGAGATACCATTGGGGCATGAAATTTATCTGTTCAATTGACGAACCCTAAGCTATCTTATTTTTCTTAAATTTATTTGGTTTAAATGTATGTTAAAATATACCCACATCAGCAACCGGGTTCCTTTTGCAAGTATTGCGGGAACTTAGTATGTACGTATAACATTACTCGAGATAAACACATCGAACTTTCATATGTAATTTAAATACCTCAAACTTTATATAAAAAGTTATTTTAATACCGTGGTTATGTATTATTTCTTTCAAAAATGTAATTTATGGTGTTAAATGCATAATTTAAAATAGAAAATTGAAAACATTAGAATTCTATATAGTGGTGGGTAATACTATTTAGGGAGAACTATCAAATAAGCCCTCGAACTTTCATAAAAAGTGCAAATAAGCCCTTTTACAGGAGGCTTTGTCCGGCTTTCACCATTTGGGGCGGTTTGTAGTGGAATTTTTTGATGAATGTTTTTTAGAATCTTTTTCATTAAGTCTAGTTTACCCATACCAAATTTCAGGTAAAACTTCAATTGAGAAGGTAGTCAAATGATTTTCTGAAATATATTGTGCTGCCTAAATGCGCAGTTATCTTCAAAAATTCATTTGACTGCCTTCCCGATTGAAGTGGTAGCTGAAATTTGGTATTAGTAAACTAGACTTAATGAGGAAGATTCTAAACAATTTTCATCAAAAAATTCCACCGGAAACAAACCCTAATGGCGACAGCCGAACAAAGCCTCTTGTAAGAGAGCTTATTTGCACTTTTATGAAAGTTCTAAGGGCTTATTTGGTAGTTCTCGCTACTATTTATTTTTACAATGGAAGTTTAGAATGTTAATTGTATCTTTATGAATGCTAAAAATTATCAAATTATGAAATAAACACCAAAAAATAATATTTTTGAAAGAAATAATATATGAGCATTGTGCTAAAATAACTTTTTATATAAAGTTTGGGGTATTTAAATTACATATGCAAGTTTGGGGTGCTAATCTCACACCCCATCAAAGTTTGGGGTATTTTAATTATTTTTCCCAATAAATAAGAATTGGATTTGTTATTGCAACTTTCATTGATGGCTAAATATTCCAACGTTATTCCTTGCATCTTTCCTTTTTTATTTGCTAAACATGGGTGGTTGGAATTTTAGTGGTGGGTTAGCTAAATTGTAGGGATTGCCTGCCGTATGATGCTCATTTTTTTAATCATGAGATCTTGTTATTAAATTATTTCCATAAATAATTCAACTTGCCGGCCACTTCTACTTTTCAATTACCATTGTGACCTTTTAATGCCTAAAACTTAAAAACGGTGTTATGCATATTTATCACCTGCGTGTGTATATATATATGGGAGGGGAGATCCCATACAAACCATGCTTCCGGTGCAAACTACAAACCAATACCATCCCTTGGATTTGAAAAAACGGACGGCTGATGCATATAGGATGCATTATTACAACGGTGCAAACACACGCAGGTGATAAATATGCATAACACCGTTTTAAAGTTTTATGTATAGGTTTTGGTTCAAATAAGAACATGATCTTATGAGAAAAATGAGAATGAATCTGGATCGTTAGATTTGCTTTATGTGAAATTAAATGTGCATTAGATGAAGGTGTAATGTGTATTAGGTGAAATTGAAATATGCAGCACAAATGATACAATGTAGTGGCATTATGTGAAGCTAAGTTGTGCATTAGGTGAATTTGAAATGTGCACTAGATGAATCTAAAATGTGCAGAATAAAAGGTACGATGTGATGTTATTTTTGTACCTTTTTATTCTGCACATTTCAGCTTCATCTAATGCACATGTGAGTTTAAATTTTAATTCTGCACATTTCAATATCATCTAATGCACATTTCAGTTTCACCAAATGCACAATTCAGTTCCACATAATCCAATCCAACGGTCCAGATTCATTCTCATTTCTCTCTTAAGATCCGTTCTTACCGGAACCGCTCCCTATATATATAAGGGACATCCCAAAAAGGAAAGTGGGAACTTTAATAAGAACCGGAGGGAGTATATATATATATATATATATATATATATATACTCCCTCCGGTTCTTATTAAAGTTCCCACTTTCCTTTTTGGGATGTCCCTTATTTAAGTTAACACTTCCATTTTAGGAAACAAAACAATGCAAAACAGTGCCAAACAATGTCAAACAGTGTCCAAAAAGTGCCAAACAGTGCCAAACAGTGCACTCCACAGTAAAGTCAAATTCATTTTCTTAATATGTGTGAAGTCAAACTAAGAACTTAAATAAGAACCGGAGGAAGTATATATAGGGGATGGTTCCTGTGAGATAGAGCTTCCAGGAGAGAAAAAAGAATAAATTTGGACCCTTCATTCTTCTAATCATATGGCTCTTGTGACAGATTTATAAGAAAAAAAATGAATGTGATGATGCACGTGTTGGCTTCGTAATTGAATAGAGTTCATTAAAACATCAACTAAAGGACATTTGGGTAAAACAAAAAAAAAACGATTGGGATGCACTAGTAAATTTATGGGAAGAATCTTAAAATTAGGATACTAATTAATACGGTTCCACTCCATCATAATTATGATATCATAAATATCTACTTCAATTTAAATTTCTTTCCAAACCTAGATACATCTCTCATACAATTATGATAACAAATTTGATTTTAAAAATTCTTTATTCGAATGGTACATTATTTTTTTATGCTTCATCTTTTTTCAGATGTAATATTTCCTGAGTGAAATTAATCTAGGTTTGTCCATTTGCACTATAAGGTTGAATATCTGCACTTTTATGCGAAACATTATGCAACATCAATTTAATTAAATACATTAAATCTAAACATTATGCAATATTTCCAGAGTATTTTAATATTTTAACAGTATTAGTAGTTTGAATAACCAGCTACATTCATGAATGTAATAAATCTAAACAGAAATAACGTTCTAATTAAGATAATTTGTACGAATGAAAAGTGCAATTTTATATTGCATTGCCTTGCACTTTCTTTAAGATGAACCTACACTTTACTCATGTAGTTATGCACAAGTTTTAAATAAAAATAAATTTACATAAAATGGACATAAATATACAATGGTGTAAACTAACAGCTATAATGTGCTTTTCACATGTATAGGAACGTACACCATTATACTTCATATAACACTTTCTAAACTTTTATATACATTCTTTTACAAAATGAAATGCACTTCTATCATGTGCATTTGAAATACACAAAAGTGCACTATTATATTATACTTTTTACAATTTTTCATTGACATTTTTTTCTTCCAAATGGATAATAATTGCTCCATTGACACTGCATCGTACAGAGTATATGCAAAAAAAATAAAAGCTAGTGAAAGTGATGACTAAAGCATGATAAGTGCACCAAAACCTTAATAAAACACTATAATTTTTATTATCTGAAACTTAAATAGATAACTAATTAACTATCATGAAATGTTCCATACCAAACACATAAAATCCATCACATGACCATTTAGGTGCACCAATTGTTAGAGCAAATTAAATGTTTCATGTTCATAAAAAATGTTCGTTCAACAAAAAACAAAAACGAAAATTAGTTTACTGCAAATTGACAAATGTAAAAAGTCCTTTTTTCTGAATTGTACCGATATACAAGTATTACACCAACTGTAATCACAAAAACAAAGATGACATACATTACGTAAATGAAATTGCAAAATAAAAAATAAAAGAAAAAAGCATGACCATCGCCAAGGAGAGAAGCAATGCGCAGGGGAAATACGTTAGGAAAGAATGGTGGAAAACAGTTAAGGAAGGAATAATGAAACGAAATTATAGGAATAAATAGAATTAGAAGTGACGTGAATACCCTTAATGACAGTCAATGTCACGATCGAATTAGAAGTGAATCCAATGATTCATATCTATTCTTTTTTTCTCTCCTAAGATTAAATTCTCACATGAACCTAAATCATACACACAAATATATATATATATATACACACACACACACACAAATATTCACCTCCCTCGAGTTCGGAGGAAGGCCCTGTCCGGCAACCTCAATTTGAGGTGGTTCCGGGGAGGTATTTTTGGCTTAAATTGTTTGTGTATGTTCCTCATCAAGTCTAGTTCATCCATACAAAATTTAAGCAAATAATTCAATCGGTAAGGTCATCAAATGAGTTTTGCATGAAAACTGCGTTTTATATGTATATTCTGGACCAGTTATCATGCAAAAATCATTTGACGACCTTCCCGGTTGAATTGTTTGCTCAAATTTGGTATGGATTAACTAGACTTGATGAGGAACATACACAAACAATTTTAACCAAAAATACCCCCCGGAACCACCTCAAATCGAGGTGGCCGGAGGAGCCTCCTGTCCGGTCTGCGAACAGGAAGATAACTCTATAGGAAGTATATATTAAGTTATATATAGAGTTGAAATTGTCTAGATGAAGAGTTGAACTTGACTGGATCTAATATTAAGTTTACAATAAGCTGATGCCAATTGCCAACTTTATATCTCGTTATTCAAATTTTATCTTGTTTTTACTACAACAACTTATTTTTGTGATATTTTTACATTTTCCGGTAGGAGTAAGGACAGTCCGTGATACAACCAAAACTTATCAGTGACCATGTATTTTGAAACGGTGTGATTTCTTTACATGATAGATCCTAGAAGTATTCACACTAGTACAAAAAAGGCTTTTCACATCAGTCAAAAAAGGCTTTTCACATCATTCAAACAACCGATGTGGTTCCAGCCCATGTGAAAAGTAGAGACTTTTCACATCGGTTCTATAACCGATGTGAAAAGTCTTTCTACATCGGTCGTGCAGTACCCGATTTTGAAAAGTATTAACATAGCCGCTCCATAGCACATATAACATCGGCTTAGACCGATGTGAAATAATCTACATCAGATTTTTAATAATGGATATGGAAAGTGCTTGAATTTTGTCGCTGCATATCATATATTACATGGGGTGTGACCGATGTGGAAGAGATTCCACATCAGTTTTACAAATAACCGATGTAAAATTTCAGTTTTTTAATTAAAAAAAACTAGCGCCTATTACTTTTATAATCATATATGGAGTACATCATATGAAGTTTTATTGTATTGGTTTTTCTGTACAAATTTAAACTTTGTCTTGTAGTTGGAGAATATTTGGCGAATCATTCCTATATATAATAGATATCACATAAATGCCATGTAATGGCAGAAGAAATACATACACAAGTAATCAATTAACTTTCTAACATCAACTAAACGCTCTAGTAAAGACATTTGTTCCTACTAAACGTTATAACAAGTACACAGGTTGCCTTCATAAACAAGTACTCAGTACTTCAATATCAAATAGATTCCAATCTGTGCTAGCATGTTGCAAGTAAATACAAGTGAACTCATATTTGTCACCCATTAATATAAATGTCATCCAAGAGTTTTGCAACTTCTTCCTTGTGAACAAAATTTTTCTTTGCGCAAGTTCCTGCACAAGGGCATAAAAAGTACTCACGTAATTAGAGTGGAAACTGGAAAGGTGAGTAGAGCATAAAAAATTAATACATAGAAGTAAAAAGTTTCTAGAAGGAAATGACAAAACTTATTTAACACTTCACTTTTCCACAAATAGGAGAACATAAAATTCTGTTTCATAACAAAAACGTGACATGAAGGGAATAAAAGCTACAGAACCTCATGTCCAGTAATACTCTAATTTGTAATGTCTCGTCAATAGCAATATTGTAGTTTTTAATGTCACTGCAACCAGGCATCACCTATGACTTGACAATGCCAATAAGTTTGTATAGAACAGGTTAATGTCAATTTCTTTATGTGCAATGGCGTTACTATGCATTTCTGAAAAAGAAAATAACAGTTGAATTTCCTAAACCTCATTAGCTAATATCATTCACAATCATGCATCATAAAATATCATTTCTGAAGACATGACAATTTTAAATGACACCATATTGTGGCTCTTTTCCCATCCCAACATTTATTACTCTCACAAATGATTTTTGAATCTCAAAAAGTACCATGATTGTTTGCTTTTTCTCTCAAATTTGAAGTATGTGTGCCTGTTTTCAATCATATGAAATTGTAAGGAAAAAGGAATAGGTGAGGATGGAGAAGTACGAAATCTGCTTGCTTTAAGCGGTGAGAATGCATATGATCTTAACTTCTCTTGTTCTTGAGACTTGAAAGATATTTAATCTATAATGCAGGGCCCCCAATTTGTTAATAAATGACGTTTTAGTGATGAAACGGGAAACAAACAGGTAAAGTGTAGCAGTTTTGGCAACAACGTTCTACACTCCAAACTTTAAGAGCTAACTAACACCACATACAAAATTATTTTCAAATGACTAAATTAGTTGGTTTTATCGAAATGCATGGAAATACTACGGATGTCGAAGACTGTACGTGCTGGCGGATCTATGGAAATTCATCCCTGACTTGATAGTTTTCCAAGGCTTGCTGCCACCACTTGTGAACACTTTCTTCCTAGACCTAAACACATCACTAAAGATGTTTAATAAGCAGATTCATCTCATATTGAAAAATCATATAAGAGTAGTAACAACTAACCTTTGTGAAGATGAGGCACCGGATTCATTTTCTTCTTTGAGGTACTCTTTCACACCTTTCACCCCACCCTACTCAAAATTACCAATCAAAGGGCATAAAACATGTAGTATCATAAAACGAAGAGCAATTCATGCTTCAATAACCTTTTCTGTGAATCTATGGATGCTATGTGTAAATTTTAACCAAAGCTTTCACTCATAGTGTAGATATTAAAAATAAAAAAATAATGATTATGATAGTGTAAAAGTTTAATTTCATCATGATAGAAATAGTGAATCAGTCGAACCTAGCAGATGTTTAAAACTACTTTAAGAATAATTTTGATTCTCTCCAAGTGTAATGATCTAAAACTCTATGCTACATTTTAAAGTGTGAATCGTAAGTTTGACAACTTTTAGAAGGTTCCTATCCAGGTACATACAGTTTCATTTGTATTTATGGAAAAAAATAAATTTATATTCTCTCAAACATTTCATCAAACATCGTACCTGCTACATTTTACATTCGTAAAACACAAGGAAGCAAAATCTACCGAGTATAAGGCTAATCAAGCAAAAATAGATAATAATGATCAAATAACAGATTAGTAAAATCCAAGCACAATAACATATTAACACCAATAAATATAAAGGTATTAAGGTTTTATTCATAAAATAAACAATGAAATTAAGAATACCTAAACTAGTTTAATACCAGATCTGGAAGAAGTTGTTTTTGGAAGACGAGGTGGTGACTATGAACTCCTCTTGGAGTAGCTGGAATTCGCCGGTGGAACTCGTAGTGGTGGTCATGGACATCCCTTGGTCAGTGGCTGGAATTCGACGGTAGAAGTCGTGGGGCGGCAGTGGATGTCCTTTGGTCTCAAGTGATTCTAAATCGCGAGTGTCAATGGAGGCTGGGGACGTCGTGTATCTCCGCCTCAGATTCACCGCGAGGTTTGTAGCTTCTCAACTTGCTTGCCGCACAAAGGAAAGAGATGTTTAGATGTCGAGTAAAAACAATACAGGCTGTAAGTTCTAACCGACCAAACATGGAACAGAACTTTCATTAATTATAATAATTACCCCGTTTTCTGATTCACATCAGTTAAATATTTAACCGATTTCAAAAGAATTTGAACATTTACACAAAGTACCCTGAAATATTATATGACTTCGGTCATCTTTATAACCGATTTAGAAAATTGTTCATAAATTATAAAAAACACCCCGCACCGCTTTTTTACATGGGATTCGAAATAACCTATGTAAAATGAGTGATGTAAAAAACTGTTTTGTACTAGTGTCGGTATCATTTCATTTCGAAATAGTACAATATCGTACCATGCTCAAAATCACTGAAAAGAAAAAAATTCAAATATTTTTATAGATAAATCTTTAATAAATACCAACAAATTACAATGTAACCAATTGAAAAAGTACTACCTCGTCACCTAAGATTGGGGCATGAGAGAATGTGGAATCACTAAGAAAAGTGAAATATTGTCTTTGAAATTAAATTAATAAAGTATGAATGAAGTAAAAATGAATTACAACTCTTCAAATAGTACCATATATGTTATGAGACAAACTTCATGATACGGAAGGAAAATGTAAGATTAAATAAAGATAGGGGGCAAATGGAATAATTTTTTTAATTCTAACACTCAAATTGAAACCTAAAATGGGAAATAACTAAATACAACTCTCTGTATTACACAAAAACATAATCTAAAATACAATATAACCTATGCATGTTCTTAATTGTTATCAAATATCTAGTAACTATAGTTAATTTTGTATATTTAATCTGATAGTTAGTTATACTGTTATACGAGAGTAATAACAAATAAAAAGTTATAAACAATATAATAAATAAATTAATATTTGAAAAGGTTATTATGTTAATAATTAATTCAGAATTAAAAATATATATATGGTTGAATATTACAGATTGGGATAACAAGTACTCCGTATATATTATAGGGAAAAAGTGCAAATAAGCGCTCAAACTAACCGAAAAATTGCAAATCATCCCTTTTATAAGAGGTTCTGTCTAGCCGTCGCCATTTGGGGAGGTTCCCTGTGGAATTTTTTAATTAATTTTTTTGAGATTTTTCTTCATTAAGTCTAGTTTAGCCATACCAAATTTCAGCTAGAAATTCAACAAGGAAGACAGTCAAATGATTTTCTGAAATATACTGCGCTGTTTTACAACGCAATTATCTTCAAACATTTATTTGACTGCCTTCCCGATTGAATTTTTAGCTGAAATTTGGTATGAGTAAATTAGACTTAATGAAGAAGATGGTAAAAAACAATCATCAAAAAATTCCACGGGTAACCGCTCCAAATGGGGACGGTGGGACAAAGCCTCCTATAAAAGTGGTGATTTGCATTTTTTTCGGTTAGTTCGAGGGCTTATTTGCCCCTTTTCCCTATATTATAAGTATGAATCCATCACGTCCCATTTGAGATCAATTCGTGTTTAATTAAGTACAAAAAGAACATCTCATCTTAGAGCATCTTGAGTGGGAGTGTGGATTGATAAAAATGCATTGCCACATCAGCAACATTGACGGCAAAGCTCAAATATACTCTCCAATGGAACTGTCTAATTTTTTTGTGCGGCTGAGTTAGACTAAACAACTGTCCACATCGCGAGCTCCCCTTTAGAGCATCTTTAGTGGTACCGTGGATTGTAACTTATAAAAAATGGACATGTCATTTATGTAGAAGGTCCGTGAAGCTGACGTGGATACACACACTGAAAATTTTATTTGTGCTCCAATGATATGATGGAGGATTTATTGGACGTGGAGCACGGTGCTCACCGTGGGATGATCCCATGGTATACGGACTAGGATACGAAGTATCGATCTATTCACATATGATGCCTTTTGAAATTTTAGGAGATGATCGGTTGTATATTGGTATGGATTACCAGTAAAAGTACGATCTTATTGTGTAGGAATAATAAATAATACTCCGTATATTTTATTTAAAAAGTGTTGGAAATGTTTAGAGTCCACAATTGTATTGGAGATGAAATTTAATTTTAATTGAATTTGTGTCCACGTCAGCTTCATTGGCCGTTCACGTCAGTGACGTCTCCACATTTTATGGGCAAATTATACCGTGGGATCGGCACACCTTCCGCATGATGTGCCGATTCCACTTTTACAAGTTACGTTCCTTTTTATTCTTCCTTGGAACTTCTTCATTCTTTTTTCTTTTGTTATTCTTTCCTTATTTTCCTTTTCTTTAATTCTTCTCCATTTCCATCAAATTAAAATATTACAAATTTAATTGTAGTTTTACTTTCCTTATCTTCAATTGAAATTATAATTGAATCTATTTTTTAATTCTTTATCAATACATAACAAAAAGTTTAATAATCTAAATAAAATAAGTACATTACATTTCATATTCATACACTGTTTTTTGTAATATCTTTTTTACATACACACATTTTTTTGTAATATATTTTTATATGCATACACTTTTTCTATAATATTTTTTTTATCACTTTTATATGTTTTTAGAGGTTTTTAAGATATTGAGTTTGTTTATTTTGCTTCTAGCTTGGAGTTACATTTGATAATATACGAAGTTACATCATCTTATACTCCAGTTACAAGTTATTATGCGTGAGTTACATCTTGTTATGTGTGAGTTACATCTTATTATAGACGAGTTACATACTTTTATTCGCGAGTTACATGTAATTATGTGTGAGTTATATCTAATTATTTGTGATTTTTTACTTATCTTTATTTTGAACTAATTCAATTATAACTGAATTGATTTTTTTCTTTACCAATTTAATACAAAATTTTATTAAACCACATAAAATAAGTATATTGTATTTCATATTATTCATACACTATTTCTTACTTTGTATACTTTTTTATATTTATTATAAAAAATAATAAAATATTCCTAAACTCAAAATAAAAAAAACACAAGTATATTGTATTTCATATTCATACACTTTTGATGGAGTATATGACCCGGGAATCCCCGGCCCACAGACTCCTACTACTCCAGCAAAGGCCCAACAGGCCCAACAGGCCCAACATGCCCAAATCACAGCGCCCAGAGTACCAAGCAGCCCGCAATACGCGCCAGGGGTGCCTTCGGCCCCCCGGCCGAAGGCTCTAAATTCTCACAGAACGGGTTTCTCAAGCAAATTAAGAAACTGGGAGAAAACGGCGAAAACAGTAGCCCTCAGCACTGTGAGCCCTCGGCACCAGGGTGTCGTCGGGTGGAAGAGCCCTCGGCTACTGCTCTATAGCCGAAGGCATCTCACTCGACAAGATATCCGCCTCACATGCGTACAGATCATCGTACCCCGCACAGACGTCCCATCCAACAGCCGCATTAAATGCGGCCACATGCGGCTGCCAGCGCCAACCAGTTGAGGTGACCCCTCGGCCAATGAGCGCTTGACACGTGTCCCTGCCCGGCATTTATTGCTACTATAAATAGCACCCCATTTCCTCATTTGTAACCACGCTGAAAACGGCATTCATACTGAATACACTCTCTCTCTACTTTTGTTTACTTGCTCTGACTTCTCTCTTGTTACTTCCCGCAATAACCCTTCGGATATATACCCCCGGGTAGACTATCCATCATTTGGTGCTCTCGTTGAGAGGTTGAACGATCGAGTAAGAAACCCTCCCCCTCGACCAAACACAAAACACTAGCCCTCTATCAAAATGGTGAGGACAACATGTGCCAACTCAAAGAACGTAGAAGACAAGAACTTGGCCCTCGGCGACGTCAACGCCCCCGAAGCCTCTCATAGGGCTCCCGAGGGCGGTGTCATCGCTGGGCTGGAACAGGCGGCTGTCGACCTACGCCTTCAGATCCAACAAAATGCCCCCGATGCCCGCCTCGGCATCGAGGCCAAGAAGAAAAACCGGAGCGATGACCAAGTCAGCCCTCCGGTTCTCACCATCGACGTGCAATCGGCGCTCTCCGCCTTCATCCAGACGCTCACCCAGAACCCGGGGGCCTTCGGCACCCTGGCTCCAGCTCACCCTCAGATCGGGGAAAATATCATACTTCCCCCTCTGCCACACCCCTTCGGAAATCCCACCCCTCGGGTGAGAAACGACGAAGGGGTGGTGGCCCAAGATACGTCCTCCCAGGAAGTTCAGTCCCGGGACCGCCATAATGACAACAGGGAAAGGCCCCGTACTTCCGCCCTCAACCGGCTCGGAGGAGGGCCAGACCGCCGAGGGGTCAGAGACCGCCTCGGTGGGAAAGCACTCCAAAGGCCCCAGGAAAGCGGGGGATCTGTTTCGAGGGCAGACGAGGAGCGTCCCCCTCGGGACAAAGGCAAGGCACCCCTTCATGCCGATGATGCTCGCCACCAGATCAACCAGGCCCACTCGGCCCGGGTTCGTTCGCAGGGGGCGGAGACCCTCCCGAAGGATCCCCGGGACGAGATTATTGCGGCCCTCCAGCGCCGGCTTGACGAAATGGAGTCCAACAAAGCTCACGCCACCACCTCCACCCCTCACTCAGACCTCAAATACGAGGCCATGATGGCCAAGATGGAGGAATTACAGAAGAAGGTGGCCGAGGGCCCCGGGGAACCCGTCATCCAGCTCCGGACTCGGACGCCATTTACTCCAAGGGTATTGGCGGCCCGGATCCCGGAAAAATACCGAGGGCAACATATACAGCCCTACAACGGAAAAACGGACCCCCAGGAACATTACAGCAAGTACCAGAACAACATGATGATGGTGGGGGCGTCGGACGAATATTTGTGTCGTTGGTTCCTCTCCACCTTAGAGGGGCCGGCATACGAATGGTTCAACAGGCTGCCCGAGGGCTGTATTGATTCATGGCAAGAACTCGCCCAGCGCTTCTTGACACAATTCGCCGGGAGGCGTCGCACAAGGAAGCACTTCTCCCACCTCCTAACAATACGCCAGAAGAAGGATAAGACCCTTCGGGATTTCCTGGAACGCTGGAGGACGGAGGCCGACAAGGTCGACGGTGCTGATGACGGGACCCTCCTGGCCCTCCTACAAACCTTCCTCCGCGCCGGTAACTTTTCACGGAGCCTCATCATTGAACCCCCCCGCGACTACATAAGGGCCTTGCAGCGGGGGGACCGATATGCTGAGGCCGAGGAGGTGGAGAAGTATCACCAGCATCCGGACCAGCAGCCCCCGAGGGCTGACAACAAGCATAACCGAGGGCCGGGGGCTCCTCCAAATCACCCCAAGGCTTCGGGACCCTCTGATGATCGCCCTCGGCAAGGCCAAGCCAAGCCCGGGGGAGGTTATAAGAACAACCCTAAGACTTGGGCCCAGCCCATTCTCCTGGACCGCCCTCGGACACCATTGACGCACCCCGTCAGCATCATCCTCGATTTTGCCGAGGAGAGGGGCCTCGTTGAGCGCGACTCTCGCGCGCCCCCGGAGGTTCATGCTATCAACCCTCAGTTCCCATACTGTCGCTTCCATCGACACCAGGGGCACAGGACCGATGACTGCCATCAGCTGAAGACGGCCATCGAGAGGTTAATACAAGCAGGGCACCTGTCCCAATTTGTCCAGAGCCCTCGGCAGGAGGGACCTTCTCATCAGGGGCCTCCCCGAGGGCATCACACGAAGGTGAACGCTTGGGTAAACCCGAATACCATCCCCCTCGGCAAGAAAAGGGAGATTGGAAACTTGGAAGAAGAGGAGGAGGAATACCCCCACTACCAGGAGAAAAAACGCCACATCCTCATGATCACCGGTGGCAACACAGGGGGCGATTCCACCAGCCAGCGAAAGAAGTGGGCTCAATCGCTTTACGTAGGGGAAGTCACTCATATGCCCCCGGTAAAGCGATTGAGGGAGGAACCCATCACCTTCACCAACGCAGATCTCCCTCCTACTTCTTCTCCTCACAGGGATGCCTTGGTGATTCGGACAGAGATAAACGACACCATCATTCACCGAACTTACGTTGACACGGGCAGCTCCGTCAATGTAATGTACCTCAGCACCTTCAGAGAGTTGCATCTGGAGAGGGGATCCCTTCGGCCCATTAAGACCCCTCTTGCCGGCTTCACCGGCGACACTATTGATTCCGAGGGGGTAATAACCCTCCCGGTGATCTTCGGTGACGGGCTCCATAGAGCCCAGCTCGAGGTGGAGTTCGTCGTCGTCAACATTGACTGCGCCCACAACATCATCCTCGGACGGCCAGCCCTCGAGGACCTCGAAGCCATCATCTCCATGAGGCATCTCTGCCTCAAGTTTCCCGCCGAGGGGGGCATTGGCTACTCCCGGGGGAACCAGAAAATTGCCCGCGCCTGCTATCTTCAGGTCACTAAGAAGGTAAGCAAGACGGAACTCCGTGTTGACACCATCACCGGAACCGTCGACTAAGAGGAAAGAAGGCCGAGGGCTGAACCGGCCGAGGACGTAGAAGACTTTGCGCTCGATCCGGCCCAGCCGGAGAGAGTCGTGAAGATTGGAGCCCAACTCCCTGAAGATTTGAAGACCGGTATCACTGACGCCCTCCGCGCCTACTCCACTGTCTTTGCATGGGGGCCGGAGGACATGCCGGGAATCAGCCGAAGGGTCATCACCCACCGCCTCTCGGTGGACCCTTCGGCAAAAGCAGTACAACAACGAAGGAGACCCCTCTCCGCCGAGAGGAGGGAATTCGTGAAGAAGGAGGTCGCCATGCTCCTCTCAATCAAGCACATCAAGGAGGTGAAATACCCCTCATGGCTAGCGAATGTAGTCCTCGCACAGAAGCCCCCTACCTTCCGCATGTGCGTGGACTACACCGATCTCAACAAGGCGTGCTCTATGGACCCGTTCCCTCTACCAAATATTGATCAACTAGTGGATGAGACCGCAGGGTGTGAGATCATGTCCTTCCTCGATGCCTTCCGAGGGTATCACCAAATTTTTATGCACGAGGAAGACGCCGAAAAAACTGCCTTCATGACTCCCGAGGGCATCTTCTGCTACCTGGTCATGGCCTTCGGCCTAAAGAACTCAGGGGCCACCTACACCCGGATGGTGGCCCGGGTCTTTCAAGCCGTCCTAGGGCGCACCATGGAGGCCTATGTTGACGACATGATCGTCAAAAGCAAACAATCTTCCAACCATGCTGACGACCTCCGGGAAATCTTCGCCATCATGCAAAAATTCAACCTTCGGCTAAACCCGAAGAAGTGCACCTTTGGCATCCAAGGGGGCAAATTCTTGGGCTACATGGTGAGCCGAAGGGGTATTGAGGCCAATCCCGAGAAGATCCAGGCCATCATCAACATGGAGCCCCCACGTAACGTGAAGGAAGTTCAACGGTTGACGGGCCGCCTGGCAACCCTCAACCGCTTTCTATCTAAATCGGCGGAGAAGTCTCTACCCTTCTTCCAGATCATGAGGAAGACGGCTGGCTTCCTATGGACTCCAGAATGCCAGGGGGCTTTCGACGAGCTCAAACGATATCTATCTTCACCTCCTGTGCTCTCCAAACCCAAGGTAGGGGAGACCCTCTACCTCTACCTTGGGGTTACCCCGGCGGCCATCAGCTCTGTGCTCATCCGGGAGGAAGACGGCATCCAACATGCCATCTTCTACGTTAGCAAGACCCTAAGGGAGGCCGAGCTCAGGTACTCCCCTGTGGAAAAAATGGTGCTAGCCATCGTTTGGACTGTCAAAAAGTTGGGCCACTACTTTCAGGCTCACCCGATTCAGGTCCTCACTCATCAACCCCTCGGCGCCCTCATGAGGAGCCCCACCAGCTCCTCCCGCATGGTGAAATGGGCTATCTTCTTGAGCCAGTACAACATTGACATCCGCCCAAGGCCTGCCATCAAGGGCCAAGCCCTGGCGGACTTTGTGACGGAGTGTACCGCAAGGGCAGCCACGGACGGGGAGCCCTCGGCTACCTCGGACGACTGGTGGACCCTCTACACTGACGGCTCCTCCGCGACCAAAGCATGCGGGGGAGGGGTAGTCCTCATTACTCCCGAGGGCTTCAGGGCCTACTATGCAATCCGCTTCTCCTTCAAGGTCTCCAACAATGAGGCCGAATATGAAGCCCTCCTATGTGGCCTTCGGCTGGCTGCCAACATGAGGGCTCGGCAGATCCACATCAAATGCGACTCCAAGTTGGTCGTTGGCCAAATCTCCGAAGAATATGAGGCCAAGGAGGGGAGAATGAAACAGTACAAGGAAGCGGCCAAGGAGTTGCTTAAGGTATTTGAGGCACACTCTCTCACTCAAATACCGAGGGCTCAGAACTCCGAGGCCGACATATTATCTAAGCTCTCGGCCGACTCCCATGAGCACATCTCCAAAATTGCCAAGATCGAGGAACTCAGCCTCTCAAGCATCCATGCAAGCCCCGTTATGAACATACAACAACGTCAGGAGGATTGGATCTCAGATATCACCACCTTCATCTCCACAGGGCAGCTACCCGAGAATGAGGCCCGCGCTAAACTGGCAAAGCTGAGGGCTCCTAGCTACACCATCGAAGATGGGAGGCTCTACAAACGATCTTACAATGGCACGCTACTTCGGTGCCTTCATCCAGATGAAGCCGAGGTCGCAATGGAGGAAGTGCACAGTGGCACTTGCTCAGCTCACCAGGGACCCTTCTCCATGTCCCGAAGGCTCATTCTCCAGGGCTACTTCTGGCCAACCATGGCCAGGGACTGTACTGACCTTGCCCGGAGGTGCACCGCATGTCAAAATTTCCAGAAAGCTCCCGGCAGGCCAGCGGTCAACTATGCCCCCATCAGCACCTCTGTCCCATTTTCTCGATGGGGGATAGACCTTGTGGGCCCTCTGCCGAGGGGTACCTCCAACAACAGATACATCATTGTGGCCGTCGACTATTTTACCAAGTGGGTGGAGGCTGAACCCCTCGCCAGCATCACAGAGGCGAAGTGCTGTCACTTCGTCCTCAAGAACATCCTCACAAGGTTTGGCGTCCCCAGCAGATCATCTCCGACAATGGGACACAATTTGAGGCAGCCCCCTTCTGTGCCCTTCTGGAGGCATGGGGCATCAAACACACCTTCTCCTCCGTTGCCTACCCTCAAGGCAACGGGCAAGTAGAGAATGCCAACCGGACCTTGCTCGAGGGCCTCAAAAAGAAGCTGGAGGCCGAGGGCGGTGGCTGGGTAGAAGAACTCCACAACATCCTTTGGGCCTACCGCACCACCCCTCGGCGAGCAACAGGTGAAACACCCTTCTCCCTCTGCTACGGTTTTGAAGCCAAAGCTCCTACGGAAGTCACCCTTCCCACCCGAAGGGTGATCCAGTATGACCCCGAGGTCAACGACAGCAACATGGCCCTCGACCTCCACCTCATTTCAGAACGCCGGGAGCAGGCCTTCATCCGGGCAGAAAACTACCGAAGGCAGGTTAAAAGCTACATCGACGCCAAAGTTCGCACCCGAGAATTCCAAGTGGGGGACTATGTCCTCCGGAGGAGGGAAGCCAGCCAACCAACCGAGGGAGGAAAAATGGCACCAAAATTCGAAGGCCCCTACATCATAGCAGCCATCATCAAACCCGGGACCTACAAGCTCAAACGCCCCAATGGGAAAGAAGTCCCTAGGCACTGGAATGTACACCATTTAGTTAAATTTTATCAATAATGTAAGAGCGGCCAAGCCCTCATAACTAGTGAATGTACTATCCTATGGCCCAAGGCCTCCAATTTCGAAGAATGAAGATGCATTCAAGACATCAAGCGCTCATACTGACTACAGGCCCCAGGCCTCACCACAAGAAGAACCCCCTCCGGCACCAAGTGCCGAGGGCGGACACCATCAACACCTACAGCAAACAGCGAAAAAACCACGTGTTTTCAGTCAAGACCCCTCGGTACCAAGTGCCGAGGGAAGGAACCCCTATCACCAACAACAAGGAACACCATGTGTTTCATTTCCCTTCGGCACCCAGTGCCGAGGGTACATCCCCACCTTCAACATCAAAAAAGAAAAGATGAGAACACCAAGTGTTCCTACAGAAGACCCTTCGGCACCCAGCGCCGAGGGTACACCTCCATCATCAAACATCGAAACGAAGAAAAAAACACCAAAATGTTTCAAAGAAGACCCCTCGGCACCCAGTGCCAGGGAGATGCTCTCCTATCAACTTCCAAACATCTATTGGGAAACACCAAGTGTTTCATTTGAAGACCCTTCGGTACCAAGTACCGAGGGTAGACACCTACATCAACTACAACAATAGGGAACACCAAGTGTTCCTACAGAAGACCCCTCGGTACCAAGTACCGGGGGCTACACATCGAAACTAACACCAAGTGTTGTTTCTAAAAGACGTACCCCACGAGGACGCATATACCGAAGGCGCCACCATCGGTGCCGGCGGCACGTAGTGCCCCCGGCCATTTGCAACTAGTGTGCAAATGAAAACCCTTCCTTGAAACGCTTTCCGCGTCACTACCCCCAGGGTATGACAGGCATGAGAAATGCCCAGGATTCGACTTTCAAAAACGGAACGCTATCCGCGTCACTACCCCCAGGGTATGACAGGCATGAGAAATGCCCAGGATTCGACTTCCAAACCGAAACGCTCCCCGCGCCACCACCCCAAGGGTGTGGCAGGCCACGGACTATGTCTAGCGCCGAGGGGACGACTTTCAAAAATGAGGCGCTTTCCGCACCATCCCCCAAGGGGAGGCAGGTTACGGACCACCATATCTTGTGCCCAGGAAATGTCCCTCGATCCCTTCGGAACTCGGAAGGTTAACCCGAGGGTGGAGAGCCATTGGTGTATTCTGATGGTCTCCTAATAGGCCCAGCCTTACCAAGAAACCAAGTTTCTTGATGCCTTCCCTTCACCACCAACCAAAAAAAAAAAAAAAAGAGGGGGTGAAGGGGAGTAGACTCAGCGAGAAATCAAAGAGTACACTCCAACAGATCACAACTAGCCGAGGGCTCCCCACGGGAACACCTCCGGTAACTGAAGGCTCCTATTTCGCGAAGGATACTACTCAAACAAATATCATCAGGAAACGGCTAAGTCAACTGCCTGGTCACCTCCGGTCACACATGCACCGAAGGCGCCAGCAAGGGTCGAAATCTACACCTTTTAAAAATTATGCCGAGGGCACACACTCATCGTTGGCATTCTTCACAACAACGGGATTCCACACATATTTGGCCCTCGGCCAGAGACCCATACAACACAAGGGATCTACATCCAGAAGCTCAACACCAATTTACACTTAGAAAATATTCTAAGTCCTAAATTAGCAGCCCCCAGGCATCTCGCAAAGTAATGCAGAGTCAGATGGCACCTATCACCCGAAGGCTACACAAGGAAACAGCACTTGAAAAAATTCTAAGTCCTAAAGATTGGGCCCCCGGCCCAATCAGCATTACAGACAAGGGAATATGGTAGCCGAAGGTCGTGCAATGCAACAACACTTGAAAAAATATATTCTGTCCTAAATGAGCAGCCCCCGGGCATCTGGCAAAGTGATGTGGAGTCAGAGGGCACCTATCACCCGAAGGCTCCCAAGGGAAAATCTACACTTAGAATACTTTCTAAGTCCTGCATATTTTCCCCCCCGGTCAACTACTCTTACATCAAGGAGGGATGCCATCTCCCGAAGGCTCCCAAGGGAAAATCTACACTTAGAATATTTTCTAAGTCCTGCATATTCCCCCCCCCCCCCCCGGTCAACTACTCTTACATCAAGGAGGGATGCCATCTACCGAAGGCTCCCAAGGGAGATTTTACACTTAGAATATTTTCTAAGTCCTACATTCTTTTCCCCGGTCAACTACTCATACATCAAGGAGGGATGCCATCTCCCGAAGGCTCCCAAGGGAAATTTTACACTTAGAATATTTTCTAAGTCCTGCATATTTTCCCCCCAGTCAGCTACTCATACACCATGGAGGGATGCCACCTCCCGAAGGCTCCCAAGGGAAACTCTACACTTAGAAGATTTTCTAAGTCCTACATATTTCACCCTCATCTCAAGGGACCTAATTGCCGAAGGCTACCTATCAATCGAGGGCTACAGTACACAAGGAATCAACACTCAAGAAAACTTTCTAAGTCCTAATTGCTGCTGAACCCTCGGTGGCATATCCAGCAGAGGGTGCCCAACTACCGAAGGCTTCCGGGGGCAAGCTACAGTCAGAAAATATTCTAAGTCCTAAAACATACATTCAAAAAAAAGAAGGCATACATCCAAAGCAAGACGAAGGCATACATTCGACAATGAACAAATCAAAAGGAAGCATATCATATACACAAAGCCCGAAGGCAATCATTCAATTACAACAAAAAATAGTCAATGTAATCATTACAGAGTATGGCCAAAGCCGAGGGGTGACAAATGTTCATTACAAGGCTTTTTCAAAAATTGACTAAGTACTAATCTTCTCGGCGGCTTCAGCCTCGTTGTATTCGGGGGCATCTTCCACGACAGCCTTGGAGGAGACTTCTTCTCCGGCAGCATCACCCCCGACGGCTCCACCCCCATCACCCCCCATCATCACAGAATCATAGATTGTTGGCCGCTCTTCACCCGGGGGGAGGGGAACTCTGACATCTGGTTGCAACGGAGGGAGGCCATATACCGAGGGGTCAAATTGTTCTAGGGACACGCCAAAGTGCCTGGCAAGCCTCCGGTAGATCAGGTGCTGGGTAAAGAACTCACCCCCTGGTAGTAGGCGTCCCCCCTGTCAGTCAGCCAGTCAACCCCCGGGCCTTCTACCCAAGCGTCCACCGAGGCTGCCACCACGGAGGCAACCCACTCCTTGTGGCCCTCGGCCCTCCAGCCCTCAGCGAGGAACTCCGCAACTGCCTCCCCTTGGGCCTCGGCCGCAGCTCTCTCCTTAGCAGTTTGGGCTTCTTCGGCAGCTTTTTTCGCCGCCTCGGCAGCAGCCCTCTCGGCCTCCGCCTTGCCCTCGGCTATGCCGTCAGCTTTGGCCTTCTCCGCCGCCGCCTTCGCCTCCCGAAGGGCCTCCTCCAGCTGTGCAGCATGCTTCACCGCCTCGGAGTTCTTGCGGATCAGCCCCTCCACCTTCTTATCTTGGGCGGCCTCGTGAAGGCGCCTTTCTTCGCGCCTCCGGGCCTGTTCCCCGAGGGCTATGCAGGCCTGCAAACAACGATCTAAGGAGTTAGATTATTCCACAGGGAAAGATAATACTAAACTGATAAGATAAGGGAAAAGGAAGCAGATACTTACAGTGAGAGAGGACCGGAGGATCCTGTTCTCGAGGGCATCATCATCGTAGGTCTCGAAGACTTCCCTGTCCATCTTCGAGGTGATGCCCCGAAGGAAGCTCCTCGGCTCGGCAGTGCCGTGCATCAGGGAAGCGCCGGGGCAAAGGAGAGCTGACGGATCTCCCGGGGTAATTCCTCCCGGGGGGGATTCACCGGATCCTTCGGAGGGACCGAGGCTAGAAGCCCATCAACAGCGGGCATGTCATCAATAATTATGAGGGGGGCCGCCCCCCCGACAGCACCCACGGCGCCTTTCTGCTTCTTGGTGGGGGGCTCCACCCCCTTGTCGCTCCTCTTCTTCTTAGCGGCCGCCTCAGCCTTCGACCCCCCGGTCCCCACAGCAGCATGGGCGTCCCCGGCGGAAGGCTCTACGACCTTCGGAAAAAAGGCGTCGGCTGGCTTCTGGCCCGAGGGCCCCTTCTCCTTCGACTGGGTCTTGCCTTTCCTCTTTGCGAACAGGGCGTTGGCATTCATCCTGCTACCTGCAAAGAAACAACAAGTTAAAAGGTTAGCACCGAGGGGTCCGAGACACGACAACAAACATGACAGAAAATCTCAAAGTACAAAAATGTAAAGCCCCCGGCCACTACCTCCTGCTCCCACGAAGGCTTTATCATAGAGGGGATACTTCTCCTCGGTCTCCCCAATGAACCGATACCTCAGGAATCCGAGGGCATACAGGTCTTTCTCGAGGATGCACTCCTTGATGGTTATGTTCTTATCCCGCCCCTCCAGAATCTCGGCAATCTTCAGGCCATCCTTCTCGAGGGCGGCGCTCTTGACCTTCACATGACGCCGAAAGCAATTCCGCAACTCCCTCGGGAAAGGGCTGTCGGCCAGTCTGATGTAGCACCATCGCTCTCTCCACCCCTTGTTGGAAGAAGGGGCCTCGGTGAACAATTTGAACTGGGCTATCTGCTGTAAGTTCGCATAGCCCTCGGCATTGGTATGGCCCCCCCGGCATAGGTTAAAGCTTTGGAAGAATAGCTCCAAGCTCGGTGTAACCCCCCGGAGTTTGCACAGGTTCACGAACCCAGTTATGTACGAGTGGCTATTGGGGGTCAATTGGCAGGGAACCAGGCCGGTGTACCTCAGGTACTCCCGGAGGAACGGATGGAGAGGGAACCGGAGGCCCATTGAGACCGAGAGCACGTGCACGGCTATACATCCCTCGGGGGGGCGCGACAGCACGTCATCAGGACCCGACTTGACTACTACGGCCGAAGGCCCTACGTGCAACTGGGTGATGTAGATATCCGCCCTGTCAGCTTGGGACTTAATCTCCAGAGCGGCGGTGTCCAGGAAGGAGTAACCCTCCGGCAGATCTACTGGCCCCCCTTGATCGACGGCCCTTACTTTCTTCTGGGGGCCAGCCTTCGTCTTCCTCTTCTTCTTTCCGGGGGCCACCCGGATGGGAACTGCATTCAGCGACTGGAAAGTACTGGCCTCACCAGCACCCCGAGGGGGAAGGACGGCCACAGTGACCTTCGCCCTCTCCTTCTCCTCTTCCTCCTCAGCAATCTGGACGGTGAGGGCCAACTCCTCATCTTCCGCGGTCCGCTCGAATTCCTCCGCCTCGGCCTCGGCCAACAGATCCTTCTACACCTCAGTGGCGAGGGCTGCATCACCACCTTCCGAGGGCTGAGCGCTACTGGACTCCACGTCGGAGATGCCTTCGTCCTCCATCGAGGGCGTCCTCGAGATGTCCTGAGAGTCACTCTGGGACGACATTCTAACCCTAGCTCGAGGTTTCGGGGGAACTAAGATTTCTAGGGAACTCTATCTCCTAACCCGAGGGCACAATGCACAGCTAAACTAGAAGGAGAAGGGCAGGGGGCACTGACCTTGAAAGCGGAAGTTCTGACCGAAGGCCTGAGTTTCTCTCACTAGATTTTTTGGCAGAGCTTCGCTAAGGCAACTGAGTTCGCACAGCGGGAATGGCTCTGGCCTTGGGGTATTTATAGGCGCTGGAATCCGGGCTTGGGCCCGGAAACCGGGCCTCCGGACGGACCGTCATCATTGCACACCGTCGTTTCACCCAACCGGTGACGCCGCCCACGAACAGCCAGCCATCACACGCCACGTGTGCCACCCCCCCAACGGCTATATCCTGTCGTTACATATTCCAACGGCTATATTTCCAACGGCTATATTCTGGAAGCCCCCGGGTTTTCTACTTCACTCCACTTCATCAAGGATAGCCTCCGGGTACACTCACTCAGAAGTGCCCCCGGGTTGCGCCCCACACAGCACATAACAGACGCCTTCGGGATCACTCCTTCAGAAACCCAAGGCTTCATATCAGGGCACCCCTCGGGAATTCCCCCTCAGCACTGCAGAACCGGGTAGCCCCCGGGGAGTTGCCTTCATTGAGGGATAACCCGTCGCACGCAGGTAATGGGAGCCCTCGGGTATCTTCATCACCAACTAATCAACAAACAGTGGACCCCCCGGTAACAGCTTCACTGCTGCCCTCATCTGGCAGGCCCTCGATCCCTGGATTGAGGAGCTCCCCTTCGGCGCCACCAGGACATCAACAGCAAGCCTTCGGCTAATCAACACAGGAGCCCTCAGAAGGGAGAGCCTTCGGCATTCCCGTTATTCTCCATTTTTACCAAGGTTTGACATTTTCGATTCATCATTGGGGGAATTCGGTGCACTCTTTTTCCCTCATTAGGATTTTTTCCCACAGGGTTTTTCCTAATGAGGTTTTTAACGAGGCATCCCCCCAAAATGAAACGAAAAGCGTCAGCCTTCGGCCCACAACGGCAACGTAACTACTTTACTCCTTTTCACCACTTTACAAGTGCCTCAAGGAGTGGGGGACTGGAGGACCCCCTCGGGAAAATCATTAAATTACAAAATCTGTGAAATTCCAACAAACAACAAAGCAAGCCCTCAAGTCCCGACATGTGGGTAACTGAGGGACTGCCTTCAGCAGGGACATAAAAGCAACAACTCCTCACCAACTTCAGAGATCATGACGGGACAACATCAAAGGACAAGCACAAATTACTCCTTTTCCCTCAAGTACCTTTCGGCAAAAGGAGTGAGGGACTCCTGATGGAGTATATGGCCCGGGAACCCCCGGCCCACAGACTCCTACTACTCCAGCAAAGGCCCAACAGGCCCAAAAGGCCCAACAGGCCCAAATCACAGCGCTCAGAGTACCAAGCAGCCCGCAATACGCGCCAGGGGTGCCTTCGGCCCCCCGGCCGAAGGCTCTAAATTCTCACAGAACGGGTTTCTCAAGCAAATTAAGAAACTGGGAGAAAACAGCGAAAACAGTAGCCCTCGGCACTGTGAGCCCTCGGCACCAGGGTGCCGTCGGGTGGTAGAGCCATCGGCTACTGCTCTATAGCCGAAGGCATCTCACTCGACAAGATATCCGCCTCACATGCGTACAGATCATCGTACCCCGCACAGACGTCCCATCCAACAGCCGCATTAAATGCGGCCACATGCGGCTGCCAGCGCCAACCAGTTGAGGTGACCCCTCGGCCAATGAGCGCTTGACACGTGTCCCTGCCCGGCATTTATTGCTACTATAAATAGCACCCCATTTCCTCATTTGTAACCACGCTGAAAACGACATTCATACTGAATACACTCTCTCTCTACTTTTGTTTACTTGCTCTGACTTCTCTCTTGTTACTTCCCGCAATAACCCTTCAGATATATACCCCCGGGTAGACTATCCATCAACTTTTTTTGTAAAATATTTTTTATATTCATATACTTTTTTCTATAATATATTTCTTATCTCTTTTATATGGTTTTTGTGTTTTATAGTCATTAAGGTTGTTTATTTCGATTTAAATTTGAAAAAAACACGAGAATAATGCATTTTTCGTATGTGTGAGTTATGTTTATAGACTATTTCTATAATTACATTTGATATTATATGGAGTTACATCTTCTTATGCACGATTTACATCTTCTTGTGCGTGAGTTACATCTTTCCATACGCGAGTTACATTTGAGTTTACCTCAACAAGTTACATTTTGCATACACTAAAGTTAGATTTTCAATCAACGCGGGTTACATTTTCTGTAATATGAATCACATCACAACATAAAGCCTACTATTGCAACAAAAGAATCATTGTTATGCAAAAAAAACTGTTTTCCAAAAAAAATGTGTTTTGGCACAAAATATATTTTTAAAAACATTTTTATGGACTTAATATTAAAAAATATATATTCAACATTTATGTTAACCCCTTCTATTGAATAAAAAAATTACATTTTTTTGCAAAAACAAAATGAGTTTTTGGCCAAAAAAATGATTTTTAATTTGGCAAAAAAAGGTAAAAAAAAATCATGTCCTTAATATTGAAAACAAAACATATAAACTATTTAAGTAAAGTAATTGAGCAATTAGACTCCTTATTTTCATTAAAATCAATGTTTTATTTCTTATAATTCGTATTAGACAAGTTACATTTCAACTTGTTTGTTGTTACATTTCTTATTAGCGTGAGTTACATTTTGTTACACGCGAGTTACACCTATTCCGCTACTGCGACAATGAAAAAACAAAAAATGAAGTTACTGGTCACGCGCGTGAACAGTAACACACTTTTTTTCTGTGGGAGCAGCATGCTCACCGTGGGCTGCTCCCACGGTATACGAACTGCATTTTATGAGGTACAATTCACGTGCCCATTAAAGATGCTCTTAGAAAGCATCATTGAGTTGGATATCATATCATTATAGAGTAAAATTATTGTGAATTACACATAAAACAAACATTATCATACGAGATCAGTTCATATAAGAGTATAAGACTAGGTAGAAAATTTCAATTCAATTAAAAACATCTATACTTTTTAAAAATAAGCGATTTTTTAGATAATAAAGTCCATGTGATGTTCACACACAAAAAATGATTTAAATGTGTTTTTAGTCCCTGCAAATTTAGTACATTTTGTATTAAATCTCTGTAAAATTATTTTTATGTTTTTCCTTGAAATTTATGTTTGTTTTATTGTTAATCCATCGCTGATGATAACAACCTGTGCTTGAACTAAAATTAATCCCGACTAATAGGTTCCTCTAATTCTTTGTGTTATTTAAAAAGTATTTAATTTTTATTTTTAGAAGGCTTTTAATATTTTTTTAAGATGTGAATAATTAGTTTTACATTGTTTTAACTCTCATATTAGCATCAAAAAAATTATAAAAAAAAAATTAAATATTTCTAATATATTTATGAAACTGACAATTTTTTTCCCCAAATATAATGATTTTGGAGTTAGAGATGGACCAAACTGAAATAGTACATATTACATGGATGGGAAAAAATTATTAGTCCTAAAACAAAGTATGTCATATTTGTAGCAACTTAAAACCATTTTTAAGCAAAACATTTTCTTGTATAGTTAAATGAAACTGGTACAACACAAGAGGTTAGTTGTTTCCGCTGACCGCTTCTCCAGGATCAAATCACACTGTCAACAACACCCACATAAATTCTCCAAGAAAAGAGGCAAAAGAAAAGACAAACAAAACTTGTCCACTTTATTGCTCATTCGAAAGAAACAACCCAGACCTCAGTCATTGTGTGTACGTGTATTGGAGATGAAACAGTGAGAGATGAGGAATAATCTGTCTCGAGACGTTGAGTGTATGAAGAACACCCTAAATAATCGCAATGATACGAAGAACAGGGAGGATTTATTCGAGCTGTCGTTGCCGTTATTTTTTTCATTTTGGTGTCTTGTGTTCCTGCTTTATTCTGCTTTTGGTCTAACTCGTGGGAACCACCATGGTGAGCCATTTTCTCGAATACATGCTTTTCTATTCTTGATATTCAAAGACTGTACGAGATATTTTCACATATATATATCTCCATTATTGTTTTGCTTTTCTCGGGAACAACCCTTTGTTGTTGGTGTCTTCTGTCGGGATAGAATCCTTTTGTTTATAAAAGAGTCGCTTGTTTTAATAATTTTTCATTTAATCTAGTCTTTAAAATGCCTCTTTCAGATTTTGAAACTGGTTTGTCAAAGCTCAAAATTGTGCTGATGGTTCACATTAATTAGTGTAATTTGAGTTTGCATGATTGATAAGGCCAATGAATCAGTAGTAAATTTAGGTGACCCGCCGTGAATGGAACTCTACAGTTAATTAGATTATTTTCATGTATGTATTAATAAAATTCTATGTACTCAGTCATGGAGCAATGATCCTTTCCAGCCGGATGGACAAGACCTTTTGTCCGGCCACCGCCGTTTGGAATGGTTCCCGATGGAATTTTTTGATGAAAATGTTTGATCAAGTTTTTCATGAAGTATGTAAATTATGCCCACAAAATTTCATCTTACAATGCAATCTGAAAGTCAGTCAAATAAATTGTTGGAAAAAATTGCGCCAAACTATATTGTATACACACACACAAGAATGTTCAGGTCCGAACATTCGGACGAGGTGCCGTCCAAACACCGCCGTTCGGCCCGGGGGCTGTCACTACTACAAGAATGACATATTACATCACTCCTTTAACGTCGGTTTTTGAAAAACCGTCCTAATAAATCTTTTTTACGTCGGTTATGGTTAAAACCGACGTTGTACCTTTTCTAATATTTTAATTTAATTACTTTGACGGCGGGCTGCTAAACAACTGTCATTATAAGTGGGCTCGATTTTTTGAAGTTTATCCATACCAAATTTTAGCTCAAACTTTGATCGGGAAGGCTTTCAAATGATTATTTGAAGTTGAATGCGCCAAATTATACATAGAAAAACGCAGTCAACTTCAAAAAATTATTTGAAGGCCTTCCCGATCGAATTTTGATCTGAAATTTGGTATGAATAAACTAGACTTGATGAAGAAGATACCATAAAACTTTCATCAAAAACTTCCACCGGGAACCTCCCTGAACGGCGGTGTTTGGATGGTGCCTCATGTCCAAATGTTCGGACAGGATAAGTTCTATATATATATATATATATATATATATATATATATATATATATATATATAAGCGCAATGTTTTTCAATAATTTATTTAACTAACTTACACATTGAATTTGAAGTTGAAAATTTATGAACACAAACTAAACTTCATGAAAAGCATACTCAAAACATTTCATAAAAAAATCCAAAGGAAACCGGCCCAAACAACTGTGGCCGGATAGAGGATCCTGTCCGGACGGTGGAACATGATCATTTTCCCTCAGTCATGGGTGTTTGCATAATGTTTATTTAGGTGCTCAAAATGGAAATTGTGCAGGTGAGATTCAAACCTATAATGAGAGTGCATGTCATTCAGTTGGGTCAGAAAGTAATTCTTCTAATTCCTTTTTCCCTTTAACGAAAGGAGGGATGGGTTGTAAAAATGAATTATTGCACTTAGATGTCAATGTAACCATGATTATCAAAGAACCGACCTCAGACAATTCAAGCAGTGAATCTTCACTTCAGGGGACAAGTGGAGTAGAAGATGTTATATCAAGTGTCTTGGGTTACACTGCATTAATGTGTGATCTGGGAGGACCTCATGATGGGAGCACACCAGAAAATCCTCCAAGTGGTAGAAGTCAGTTAACAGATCCTGATCTTGATGAGTTGAGAAACATCACAAAGCAGGCAATGGGGTGGGACACACCCAACCCACTAGGTGGCAATATCACACATAGGCTTGAGCCTGATGGAACGCCGTACAATTATGCCTCATCATCCAAGGGTGCTAAAGTCGTGGCTCATAATAAGGAAGCAAAGGGCGCAGACAATGTCTTGGGGAAGGATCATGATAAGTATCTAAGAAATCCATGTTCCGTCAGTGGGAAATTTGTCGTCATTGAACTTGCACATGAAACTTTGGTTGACGTTATAAAAATCGCCAACTTTGAACACTACTCATCCAATTTAAAGGAGTTTGAGTTATTGGGAAGTTTGACATATCCAAGTGAGGCATGGGAACCATTAGGTACTTTTGTTGCTGAAAATGTTAAGCATTTGCAATGCTTTAAGCTTCCTCAACCGAAGTGGGTTAGGTACTTGAAATTGAATTTGCGCAGCCATTATGGGTCTGAGTTTTACTGCACGATCAGCGTTGTGGAGGTGTACGGTGTAGATGCAATAGAACAAATGCTAGAGGATCTTATTGTCACTTCAGGAGAGCCTTCGACAAATAAATTGCATGATCCTAATTCCACTGCATTACCTTCTTTAACACCAGAACCGGGGTCAGCTAAACAAAAAAGTAAAGATGATGGCCGCCGTGTGATTGAGTCTGCCAATAAGGGAGTAGAACATGCGGATGAAGGGAAAATGCCTAAAGTGGATATGTTAAAGAAGACATTGAATGTGAACACTGTTCCCGATCCTGGGAAGGTTAGGCAATCACTAAATAGCAGAATTCATGGCGATGTTGTCCTCAAGATATTGTTGCAAAAGGTGAGATCACTTGAGCTGAACTTATCTGTGCTGGAGGAGTACATAAAAAAACTGAATAAGAGACAAGGAGAGTTTGTGCCTCAGCTTGATAAAGAGATGTCTCAACTTTCAATGCTACTGGAGAAAAATCAACTGGAGATCAAAACTCTATTGGAGTGGAAGGAGATAATGGTATGTACTACTTGCTTCTTGGGAAACAGCTCTCTTTCTAGCCACAAAGGTTTGATTAAAAAACTAGGAAAAATCCTTAACTATTACTACCATTGGGTAGAAATCTTAATTATAGGACTAAATTGTGGCTAACGTAGTTACCAATTTTGAAAATGAACAACGATCAATGTAGTTACCCCACCAGTAACGAGCCACTGACTCTTCGTAATTGTGTTGGAAGCACTTTTGTCCAAAATTTAAAATTTAACACTTCAATCCAATGGGTATCTTACTACTGGTATTTAATGATAAATACCAAATAGTTGTCATTATAGGAATTAAAGAGATCACATACATTTATTTTCCACCATATTTACTCTTCTTGTAAGCAATACAAAATATGTGTAAGGAGAAAAAATGCATTTATTACTAGACTTAAGTAAGTACATGTGGTCAATATATAGGGAACCTTAATATGTATGGAATCATCTAAATATTTTGGTAGAGAGTGACTAGTGTATAATATATATTATGTAATTGTTTGTTTGAAGAAAGCATGTATGCTCTCATAGTTCTTGATATGCAAAATTCTTTTTTAAAGAATTACCACAAATAAGAGGGAACCGTGTGTTATGTGTACAAATATGATCATCTTTGTTTCCTACTAAAAATAGGATTCATGTAGTCTTACAAGAGACCAAAAGCAGTTAACAATTTTTTTGGATTGGTGGATCCCATTAATAGGGAAAAAAATTACGATCCAATTTATAGAAATGTGTTATGTTTTAGTCTCATTTATGGATCATTTTCATCCTTAGGCAAAAGGAGTAACTGACATCGAGACATGGAAAACCTCTATTTCAACTCAAGTGGATTTATTGGTCAAGGAAAATGGCATGTTAAGGTAAAAGTTTTTACAACTATCCAACTTTTAATCTGAATCTCTTAGTTTTTTGTTGCTCTTTCTAAAATGTTTGTGAATGAATTCAAAGTTCAATCATTAGCCCTTAAGAAAATTGCTAGTAAACTTGAACGAAATAGGGGGAATGAATGAACAATACCAACTCCATAAAACAAAAACGACACTAGTTTTTTAGAATTTAGCAAATGAGATATGAAATGACCTCTCCCTAACCTTAGGACTTGTGCTTCAATCCTAAAAGATCAACTTGAATACCTAATTGAGGAGTTGTCTATTAATAGTACAACAGAGCAAATCAATCATGAAAACTGTTAATATACCTAAAGAAGAACAGAGAGTTGATATTTATATCATGTGATTTATTTGAGTTTTAGTCAAACTGATTTCTCTCCTGACCTTAATTTGCTTCAATACCACTAGTCTTGAGTTTTTATTTCTAAAGGTCAATCTTGATAGGTGAAGTACATTAAGATTAAGGTTTGTATGAGAGTTTCTATATTTATACTTGGCGGTGGTGGAAGAACTTTACTTTTATATCAACATGATGAGTTTTGTGTATCCAAAAGTAATTTATTTCCGAATTGATTGCATAATAGTATCACCGAGTTATTGCGTATACTAAGATATTTATTTAAGATAAATGATCTTGTCTTATCCTTTTCCTATCTTATCATCTACAGATCAGATGTAGAAAAGGTTGTTAATGATCAAGCAAGTTTGGAAAAGAAAGAGCTTGCTGTGCTTACAGTGAACTTCTCTTTTGCCTGTATTGCTCTTTTTAAGATTGTTTCAGAGATGGTCTTGACATTGTTTGGATCACCTATGTCTGACAAAATTTTAAGGACAGGTCGAGGTTGGATTTTGATACTTGTTAGTAGCACTATGACTATATTCATTACACTGCTGTAGAACATAGATTCGAACTATATGTTTTAGAAACTCTCCTTGTAAACCAGATGTGACATAGAGTTAGAGCTAGGAATCATTATCATCATAAAAAATATCATGCTTGATATCATAATTCAAAAAACATATTCTCATACTTGTTGTTGTGATACACTATTGAGGATTATCCCTTTAGGTATATATTATATGAATAATGGCTTTGTTTACCAAGCTTGTTATGAAATTTATGTTACTAAGTACAACAATTTTTTGGTTTGCAGTATAGCATTTCTTAATTCTCATGTATGGCATTTGTTCTTTTCTGCAAAGGCTTGGTGTATGTATAATGTATTGTTTGAGCAACAAAAACTACTGATCTCATTACTCCATTCAAGATATAGTTCTTGAACAACTAAATCAGGGTTAATCTGCGCAAAGAGAACCAATTGAGTTTAGGAGCTTGTTTGTGGTAACGTTGCTGAAATTTATGAAATTTTATTTCAAATACATATCTTATTAAAAAAAATATGAAAAGTACTTAAATAGTCATCTTCAATAACATCAGTCAACTAAGTCACAACTCAGTTCTACTTATTTGATTATTGCATAGTCGAGCTCCTTGAATGAAATATTTAGTATTTGATGAAAAAACTGATTTATAAGCTGAAAAACTAGGTCACAAATGGGTTATAGACCTATTTCATCCTTCGAAATATGTCTTCAGATTGTTAAGCTAGAAGGTGTATTTACATATTGCTTTAAGATCAATATCTTATAGTGTTAGGTTAGAAAGAATTGTTGAGGGAAGGGTATCCATAAAGAATGAAGTGAAAAAAAATGTAAAAGAAGGAAGAGATTCTCGAAATACGAGTAAACATAATGTGAGATTTTAAATTAAGAACGCTATGGTTTTTCACTTAATAGAAGTAACTTACTGCTATCCTGAAAATTTATCATATTCACACATTATTAATATTTAGTACGACAGTACTGGTGCCATACTTGGAGCATTTTCCAAGCATAATAGTAATAAACACATATTCCGGGAGTAAAAAAGAAGTGTTCTTATTTCAGAATTCCAAATTACTTTTACTCCTATCAGGGCCGTCTACATCATTTATGAGACCCTACACGGTCATATAGACATTTTGTTTGAATAAGTTAATTAAACATAATATGAAAAATAGAATATCCATTGTATAGAAGTAAACTATACATGAAATGCGTTATATATACTATTTATGTAATGAGAATATTCTTCAAAAGCAAAAGATCCAAAATTGATAAAAAGACATCGATATTCTAATAGCCTATTCTCTTATTTTTTTGAAGAGCAAAGTTCGTAAGAACACCACTCCCAGACAAATTTAGCTAACATTTTTTCCAATCTAGTGCATAGTCAAATCAGATAGTCTATCTTGAGACGTGGTTAATGTATGTTATGTTGATTGTTTTACATAACTATCGGTCTTCATAAGTTACTCATCACAAGTCATAACTAATACTCCACATATCCCCAATTTAAAATCCGCATAACAACACATATGGAGAAGTAAAAAAACCTAGCACCACATGGTGGATCTAGGCCGTTGATGAATCTGTTCAATTAGTTTGTGGAGTATACAAGATTGGCAACAGTTTTGATGATTGGGATGTTCTACGAACAATAATGAATAAAAAGTTTTGCTATGTTGTCTCTCTTTTTTTATTTCTATCTTCTAGAGTTGTGGTTTTGACCCGACATTTTCTTTGGCCGATAGTTATATCCGCTTAAGGTGAGTGTGTGTTTTGTTCTCCTAGCAATGTCTTTATCTTCCTCGTCGGTGTAACCGATCGAGTGGTTCATTATTCATGGTTGGCAAGACAAATTCAACCTAGTTTTGCTGAAGCTTCAATTATTCGCCCTCCTCCTGGGCCACCGCCTCACTCAAAGAAAAAGATAGTGCTTAACTGGATCTCTTTTTCGGTGACTGCTCAAATTGATGATCCAGAAAATTTTTGCTCAATTGAGTTTCCTTTGTTGGTTACTGGTCAAAACAATTCCCTCTTTCTGGTGGCTGGTGAAGCCAGATCTTTTAGTTGTAATTTTTTATTTTTTTCTCTTTGGAGTAGCAAGAAAAGCAATCAGGCTGTTAGACTAGACTACATTATTGCGGGGTTAGCGATCTAGAAGGATTCGTTGGATCTTATTTGTTCTATGTCTCATCCCATTGTAGCCTTATGCTATTCATTCTCTTGTATATTTACAATCTTTTAATAATAATTTAGTTATTTGATTTTCAAAAAAAATCTTTAGACGTGGTTGAACTGAGATGATTTTTATCAACTTCAATTTTGAGAAAAGTAATAATTATAATCAATTAACAATTGATTAATGAAAACACCTAATTGAGTTATTGAGTTATTTGAGTTAATTAATGAATAAATTATAAATCAGTAATTTATAGTCATATAGTTATATATGCAGTTACAACATATTTGGAACTAAAAGATGCAAATAAGTAATCAATTAGTCAAATTTTCAAAAGAATTAGAAGACCTAAGCAAATTATATTGTACACTCGGTTGTACTTGTACCATGTGGTACAACCAGGTAAATTTGTAATTCTTTACAAGTTTTAGTCTAATTGTGATGGATGCATTTGACTTCCCTGTTTTCTCTCCCGTTAAGTATTCATGTTGCGGACCTGCACATTGCACATGTCTTTTCCATGTTTTTCTTTATTTCAATGATTATCAATTTCTTCTCAAAATTGAGTCAATTGAATTCTCAAAACATTAAAAGGAATGATAATCTCACAGAAACATCTCCATCTCTTTCTTTCACTAATAATGACATACTATTTTCATTAAAATTTATTATCTTCTAAACATGGATGCTCACCGACTCTTAGTAAAATTTCCAAAGTGAACTTTCGTTCATTTCTTGAGCGAATTTTAATTATTCTTTGCTACACTTGAATAAAGTATTGACTCCGTATCATTTATTTTGCATAGTACGTAGTAGTTCTTTGATTTGATTTGATTTGAATAATTTTTACTACTTCCAAATCAGTACAAAAATGAGCTTTACAACATATTCAAATGAATATATATTCAAATAAGATTTGAATAATTTTTACTACTTCCAAAGCAGTACAAAAATGAGCTTTACAACATATTCAAATGAAAATATGTTCGCAAGAAATCGACAGTTTCTTTTAAAATTAATCTATTACGTCTGCATATTATAGAAATGAGTTTTACGTTAAACTCAACTGAGTATAATGTGTAAAAGGAATGAACATACACAAATGAATATTGAACATATTAAAAATAGTTCTATGTTAAACTCAAAGAATATAACTCCTAAAAGGAATGAACATGCACACAAGAGTTTTTGAATTTTTCGATACTCATTTTGTAAGTTATGTATGCTCATTTGGTACCGATGTTATGATCATTTTAAAATGCCATATCACAAAGTGCCACATATTACATTAAATTCACATAGAAGTTCATTATTGATACGAGAGCACTGATCACGATACTCAATTGCATGATTCTAATACTCAATAGAGGAGGTTTGCTACTTAATGAAAATGTCTTGATGCTCAACTAACAAAACTTACGATTTTCATATCAATACTCATTTTAATTTGTAAGTTACGTATACTCATTTGATTCTGATGTTATGATCATTTTTAAAATGTCATATCAATGCATATTTCAAAAGTACCAAATTACATTAGATTCGCATATTGAAATTCATAGGAGTTGATTATAGATATAATTTAATAAGTTTTTGTAAAAGAAAAAATAAGAAAAAGAAAGTGAATTATAAGATATGAAGCAGAAATCACGATGCTCAATATTAACTTCTAATACTCAACAGAACATGTCCAATGCTCACTAAAAGTGCAGTAATGTTCATTTGTGTCTCAGTATCTACGACTCGCAAATAATTTACCGTCTTGTCGAAGGGCGATCGTAAAGGGGTTAGAACTGCTGGTGACTCAACTCTGGTCTCTGAAGTTTGTCCCTCTATGTCTACCTCACTGCTTGAAGACCTAATTAAAAACTAAAACCAAATCCTAGTCGGTGAATTCCACTGGTTCGTTGACCATCGTACTCGTAGGGACGTCCATCGATAGATTTTTTTTTCATCTGGGAATTGATAATTTGATATTTAATTACAAATTCACAATTATATTAAAAATGCATAGAATACTAATAGGCTTATTTTGAAATTTGGAGGTCCTAGACACTCAAAACGGTTTTTGATTGATTCTTAAAGGGAAAACGGTTAAATAGACTCTTATAATATGTCAAAAAAGCCATTTAAGTCTTTGAATTTAAAAGACACTCAAAATTAAGTTTTTAAACTAAAAATGGTCAACTCTATAATTTAGCAGGTCAATACACTTCTAGCCCACTTATGTATATTGTGATAATGAGTATACACATTCCATAAAAGAAGGAAAAATTACTATGTAAGGAGCATAGTTAGTTGAAATAAATACTCCTAAACATGTAGAAGTTTATATTTGATACAGAGAAAGTATTACGTAGTAATCTTTATGTAATATAGTAAATAGATTGTTACAAATTTTCACTTCAAACTTTCCGTTGAAATGTTGATCTAATTATATAAGGTGAGACATCAAATTTAGTAATAAATTTTCGTTCTTATGTAATAACAATAACAACAATAATTTGTAGTAATATAGAAGAGGACATGAAATGTTTTAGCAATTTTCTTCATAAACAGTGTATTCATAATTTTATATTGATAAATTATTAGACAAGTTATAATTTGTAGCTTCAAAGATCTCGGCTAAAGTGGAATATCTACAATCATATAAAAGTGAGATTTTAACCTACTAATAAAATTTTTGTAGCTTACAAGCTGTGATGGGTGTAAAACTCTAGCAGTGCAATTTTATGTAAAAAGGTTTTTTACAATGCCAACTCCATTTTGATAGAGTTTATGGAGTCTCGGACACTCGCCCCCTCCCGTTAAATGTCTTAATTTGCCACATACCAATTGCTTTCGAAATAAGAATTGTAATTCGTCCCACACAAGATCAGACCAGACCAAATCAGATCAGACCAGTTCAGACCAGTTAAAATAGTGTTTGACTAAATCAAAATGGACGAAGGGAGTATAAAGTTTGACACTAAATTCAGGACCTTTCAACTTTGTATTAGGAGGAAAACCAATCGGTTACAGTGCTCATTTGTTATATGTTTTCAATCCATATTTATTTATTTAATTTATTTATTTATTTATTTATTTATTTATTTATTTATTTATTTATTTATTTATCTATAGGCTCTAGTTTGAAAACAAGTTTTACAATTACTTCTTGTAAAAACTCCCGAAAACTTTAATCCAACGGACATTTTTTTTGTCTTTTCCTTCCGTGGCTGCAAACCCACTCTTCCGTGGGCGTCCTCACCTCAGAGTCTGCTGCTAAGACGAGTATTGTGACTCCCGTCATCCATCGTTCCGGCGTTTCCTTGCCAGGGAACGGCACCTTTTCAGGTGGGCTATATCTGGTGCAGGAGCTGGAACGTCGATTTCATCTCCGATTTGAAATTCAGATCTGAATCCAAAGTCCAGATCTCCGGTGGGCCAGCGGCGAGCTTCCAGATCTTTAATCTCCTCTATCTTAGATCATTGGCATCCGCGCCGCCGCTGGATCTGTCGCTGAAAGGTGCCGCCTCTAGAGGGTCGCTCGCTGCCATTAGAAGCTAGCAGTCTCACGCTGTTCGTCCAACCTCGTCGGCGCTGCTAGCCACCATCGTTGCTCGCCGTACATTTCGGCTTTTTGCTGCTAGAAACAGAGGATAGAGACCGCCCAGATGCGTTGTTACCTAGTAGGCTACCGAAGCGGAGAAGTCCGGATCTGCCACACAAAATAAGATGGTAGTCCTATAGTGTGGTCTGCGCCAGCCAGTAAGTTTTTTTTTTAATTCCAAAAACCAATAATTTTTTGCCAGAGGCAATTTTCTTGTCAGCAAATTAAATTAAGCCTAGCCTTCTTTATGTTTTTTTATTAGACATTTTAGCTAATTAATTATGGACTTATGGTAGATATGGAATCTTCAACAATCGTCATTAGTTCAAAGACCAATGTTAATGGAAGATGTTTACTATATCTAGTGACTAGCAACCTCATACACCAATACACCATAACAAGGAATAATTGACAAGAAGATCAAGATATTTTCATTGGGTGACCCATGCTTGAAGTTGTGTTAAACTTGAGGCGTGAAAAGGTTCATGACTATATGTACTCACTGTTCTAAGATTTTCTCTAGGCGCCTGAATAGTCCCTCCCTAATTGATTTGGCACCTAAGTGAATTAGTCGGCCGCCTAGGGTGTAATTGCCCGCCTAGAGCGCCTAATCGCAACTTAGGGTGCCAAGATTCGTCGAACAACTTTTTATTTTTAATTTTCTTTTTGTAAGAGATATGTGTACCTTTAACTTTAATCACAAAAATGAAGAAAGATACTTGTAAATTAAGATAAAAACTATATATGGTAGTATATATACTTAAATTTTATTATTGTTTAGTATTTATAACATAATGCACCTAAGTGATTAGTTATCATATATTATTGCATGTGACAATTCTATCATTCATGCATGTTAATGTGTGTGTATATATCTTTCATACACACACAAACACGATACTATCGTTTTCCTATGTAATATGTATTACCCTCCGTCCCCCTATTATTGGGACGGAAGGGAGTGACACGCCAACCAAGACAAAAGCAACTTTTAAAAAAAGTAACCAATCAAAAAGCAAAAAACTAACCATACTAATGTAGATCCCTATTACTCCCTCATTAAATTTACTTTTTACTTTCCAAATAAGCTATGGGAGAATAATAGTGGGACGCCCAAAAACGAAAAAATGGGACAATTATAGGGGGATGGAGGGAGTACTTATCATATTTATGCAAAAATAGTGATAAAAATACAATTTATGTGTCTCCCACTAGTCCCCGCTTAAGTGCCTGCCTAGCCGCGTAGGCGCTAGGCACTGGGCTGGCGCTCGCTTAGCGTCTAGGCGCTAGGTACTGGGCTGGCGCCTGCCTAGCGCCTTGCGCCTTTTAGAACATTAATGTACATATCGTCTAATGCGGTCGTGCCCGTATAATTTAACATTGAACATTGGTAATGATCGAATTGTATTGTTGGATATTGTCTCTTGCGCATTGTGCTTGGAAGATGCTAGTTCATGAATCATTAATAGATATTTAAAAAATTGAAATAATAAGATTACAATTAGGGTGATTGATTTTCTTGGAAGTTAGAACATTTATGATTGTTGGGATTTCTTCGTACTTCATTTTTAGGATTATTTTCATTTTATTCATATTTAAGAATTATAAGACTAATATATTACTAGAACCGGTCCTACTCGGGTACTCGCTACTCGGCCCTTGACTCAGTTGCCACCGAGTAGCAGTAAGCCAATAACTGCTTAGGTTTGATCAGATAAAAGCTTCTACTCTTTTCAGTGAAAGTTTTGTTTTCCAAATACACATATATGATGATTATGTGGTGGCGTGATCTGGATTTGAGGGCCTAGAAATTTCTAAAGTCTTTCCAAATAGTGACTTATTCAACTCGAGAAAATCTATATTTTTTGTTCAAGCTACATGCAATTGTAACACAACACGTCAATACCTAGAATTGATAGTCCTCGTTATTGGAAGCTCATCCTGTTCTTTACTTTTTAAGCAATGTAGTTGATATTTGAATTCTTGTTTCATATACAATATCATATTGAAAAACCATTTATAGATGATGTGTTGCTGATATTGTCAATTACATACTCCCTCCGTCCCCCTAACTTTGTCTCGTTTTACCTTTTTCATTCGTCCCATTAAGTTTGTCTCATACCATATTTGGTAATATTTGAGTGGTTAGAATTCATTCTTACTTTATTCACACTTTATCAATTCAATACCAACCACACAATTCTACTTTTTCTTAAAAACCACACCACACCCCTTTGTCCCAAACTTAGGGGGGCGGAGGTAGTAGTACATATGTATATTACTCCATTTTGACTTTATGTTCATGAATCTGTCTCAAGATCAACTCATCAACATCAATTAATGTCTATAACCTGTGAAATAAAATTCATTTTTTTTGAGTTTATTTAGGTTCTTGTTGACTGATGAGCATTTGGTGGATGGTTAACTTGTAGAATACTAGTATTCCATCTCAGTATCCAAAGATATCAAGTTCATCATGAATATAGAGTCAGAATTGCCTGTGGCTGAAAAAGGAGAACAAGCCAACTTCAATGCATTTTGTAACTTTAATGCTTCTGAGCAGATAGATTGCTTCAGTAATATGGCCACAGGTAAAATAGTGTGTGGCTTTTGCAGTTTCTGTGTACAGTTTATTTGGTAACATTTCCTGCTTTCTGTTTTTAAATTGTTTTTTGTATGTTTTCAAATTTGTACAAGATATAACACTCTTGGTACTCTGGTATATCTGTTTTGGATACATAATTTGTATGAGGTATTATTTACAACGAAATATATTCCTCTGTTACTAAAAGGTTTGTCAATTTATCCTTCTATGGTCAAACTTTTTCTGCTTCAAAATTTATTTAGTCAATATGGAGCATACTTTTGTGAAATTAATAATTTTTATTTCTAATTTAATGAGGGTGTTTGTAACAATGAACATTTATATATTACTTTCATGTTATATACGTAGTATCTTTTTGTATCAAATACTCCATCCGTCCCGCAAAATAGTTCCCAGTTTCCCTTTTGGGCCATCTCAAAAATAGTTCCCATTTCCCTTTTTGGAAAGTTTTGTGTGGCTATCATTCATTTACCTTTTTCTTACTCGACCACAACCATACATTTCCACTTTATTCCCACTTTCTTAAACTCCGATCCAAATCCTAGTGGGAACTATTTTATGGGACGGAGGGAGTATATTTTTGGCCAAAGTTGTACACATTTGACCAAAAGTTCAAAGTTGTCAAACTTTTAGTAGTACTTTCTATAAAGTTCTAAGTCTTATAATGAGTGTCATTTTTTTTTTGAAAAATGATACAGTAGTTCTTGTTTCAAATAATATTCATAGAATGTTGGGAAACACAATACCACCGTATTCTTTCGTTTGCTGCACTTTCCATTTTGGGAAGTTTTTTTGTTTGCTACACTTCCCCTTTTTGGTAATTTTTTCCTTTAAAAATACTCAATTACCTTTACTTTTTCTACTTTTCATATTCTACTATATACTTTTCCACCTTCTCTCCTACATTTTCTACACTATTCACTATGCCTACTATTTTTCCCTTAAATATTGTGCCAAACCCTATTGTAGCAAACAATAAATACAGAGGAAGTATCTTGTTTTAGTCTTTGGAAAAAGAAGACAGAAAAATTATACCAAATGACACCTTGTCTTTGCAATGGAGTGACTTATACCAAGTTAAGTTGGTAAATGTTGGTTTCTGTTAAAATGTTGTGCAACTGTCTGTAGTATACTTTTCTTACTTGTTTGTTTTTGTTTTCTCTTAGAACTATCTGCATCAAATAATCACGCCGTGAGTAGTATCCCTGATGTACTCCACTTGAAGGTTGGATGTGCAGACATTCCAGCGCACAAGATCTCGGAGTTGATGAAGCTAAAGAGTTTGGAGGTATGTTAGGATTTGGAGTAAATACTTAAATGCATTGGTGTAAAAATACCTCCCTAGGCCAGGATTAGTCCCCAGTCCTTATTCACTGCCTAATGTTTCTTGCAACAATCTTGAAAGGCCCTATATTTCCTGTTTTATGATTTCTCAAATCAATTTGTGTATTTAATGATATGTCTACTGTTTTAATGATATATTGCTCTTATCTCTACTGTTTTCAATGTTCAGAATTCCTCTTCCCGGTCATTATTCAGTGCTGTGAATTACATTCTAGATGAAAACATAGAGAGAAAGAATGGAGATATTCCTCAGGTATGGTAAAGCACATTGGTTTCCCAGTTAAATTTGTGTGTGGGAGTGAGGGAGATCATTTTACAAGTTAAATCACTCACCAAACTTGTTTCGCCTATATTTTCAGTCTGCAACATCGCTGCTAAAGCTAGTTCTGCAAGAAATTGAGCATCGGGTTTCAAAACAATCGGAAAATTTGAAAAAGGTATGTGTGCTTTGGACAATTAATCATTTAGTCTTGGAATACAGAATCAGCTCTACTGATCTATTAATTATTGACAACTCTCACATACAGCAAAATAGCCTCTACAAGTCTCATGAAGTAAAGTATCAATTAAGAGAAAGGGTTTTGGAGACCCTTAGAACAGGAACTGCCGAAGAACACGAGGTATTATTAATCATGAACATGAATGCTGCATAACTTTTAATTTCATTGTGTGCACTTAGAATGTACTTTCTTAATCTATTTGATTGGTTCATTGACTTCATTCTTGTGTAATTTTTAGTTATTACAGCTAGCTTACCATGTATAAAGATATTTTTTTTTTGCATAGGCTGGATGGGCTTCCATTGATACTCCACTTTATTTTTGTACTACAGATTGAGAAGGTTGACTTTGAGGAGAAAGACAAACGTAGACAGCAAGAAATCAGTGATTTTAAGAAAGATAAAGATAATTATGAGATGAAGATTTCTTCATTAAACCATGATTTGGAGCTAACCAAAAAGAAACATGAAGAGAAATGTTTGCAGCTAGAATCACAAACAGATAAAACTAGAATTGAATTAGGGAAGAAGATAATGGAACTTGAGTGTCTTCTGAGTGATTCAAGGAAGAAGGTGGAAGAGCTTGAAGCCTTTTCAGAATCAAAGTTTCTGACATGGCAAAAGAAAGAACATGGCTATAAAGTCTTCACAGAATCTCAGTTTAGATCTTTACAGGTTTCCATTAATCTTTAATCTTATGCCTTATCATTACTAAGTAACTATCATGCCTACATCTCAGTGAAGATTTGTATCAGGCACTGAGAGTGGCATCTGAGTCCTTGAAGCAGGAAGTTTTTCAGACCAAGAAGATCTATGCTGAAGAACTAAACCGCTTTGGTTAGAATGTTGACTAACTTATGATCATTAGTAACTTGTGGATGCTTAATGACATCTTTCGGAACTGACTAATGTCATAAAACTATTATTTTATATCAGGACTAGATCTCAACGGGTTAATAGAAGCTGCTCAGAATTACCATACAGTGCTTGACGAGAATAGAAGACTATACAATGAGGTGCAAGACTTGAAAGGTTAATGCCATGAAACAAATACGCGCGCACAATCACTGACTCACTCAATTTGTTTTATACAGAAAGGGTTTAAGATGGCTTTAACTTCTTTGTGATTTTAGGGAACATCAGAGTATACTGCCGAATACGGCCATTCTTGCCAAACCAAAGCCAGATAAGAACAACTATGGACTACATTGGTGATAATGGAGAACTGGTTGTTGTGAATCCTTTGAAGCAAGGAAAAGACAACCACCGTGTCTTCAAATTCAACAAAGTCTTTTCTCCTACTGCTACTCAAGGTTTCTGATTCTACTTAAGTAGTTCAGCAATTTTTAACCAATTCTGATTTCTAGAAGCACTTTACATCAAGAAAAAAATGTCAAACAAACAATATGTGTGTTCTTTTCATTTTATTTACTGAATTGTATTACAGAGGATGTATTTCGAGACACCCAACCTTTAATCAGATCTGTTCTTGATGGGTACAATGTATGCATCTTTGCCTATGGCCAGACTGGTTCTGGGAAAACATATACTATGGTAATGCCATTTGTTTGAACATGTATTCAACCAGTAGTAGGTGGTTGTTTACACATTACCAGCCTGACTCTATTTTTTGTTTCATTAGAGTGGACCCAACATGTCATCTATGGAGGATTGGGGTGTGAACTACCGAGCTTTGAATGATCTATTCCTCATTTCTCAAAGCAGAAAAAGCTCTATAGCATATGAAGTTGGTGTTCAAATGGTTGAAATATATAATGAACAAGTTCGTGACTTGCTCTCCACCGAAAGTACCCAGAAAAGATATCCTTCCAGTGTTTCTAGTTTGGATTTCCAAACTGCTTTTGTCATTACTATGAATGGAAATTTATGTCTTTACCTATTTATTTTGGATGCTGTAGATTTATTTTATTCAGACATGCTCATAGTCACGTATGATGGGAAGACTTGCTCCTTATCAGTGAAGGTTTTGATGTGTGATCGAGAGGTCATATGTTCAAGTCTTGGGAGCAGCCTCTTGTAAAAAATGACAAGGGAAGACTTGCTCCTTATACACATTCATGGACGGACCCTTTCCTGGACCCTCTCCTTGTGGGGAAGCCAATGTGCACTGAGCTGCCCTTTTTTATGCTCGCAGTCACATACACACATTTCACTGCCGAACTCATTTTTTAGCCCATGAACTCCGAGTGTTGGCTAAATTAAACCTCTAAAAATGCATGTTTTTATAGTTACCTCTTTATGAATGTTTTCTTTAACTTGCAACACGCTTGGGATCTGGAATACTACCCAACCAAATGGGTTAGCTGTCCCTGATGCTAGCATGCATCCTGTTAAATCAACGACAGATGTTTTAGAATTGATGAAAATTGGTTTAATGAATAGAGCTGTTGGTGCTACTGCTCTCAACGAAAGAAGCAGTCGGTCCCACAGGTACCTTTCTAATGATCATTTTAATATATATTTTGCTTGAACTCTTTTTCTTCCGGGGCATGATGTTAATTTCATTTACATGAAACAGTGTACTTACTGTTCATGTACGTGGGATGGAATTGGAGACGGATGGGGTTTTACGTGGTTGTCTACATTTGGTAGATCTTGCTGGTAGTGAAAGAATCGATAGGTCCGAGGCCACAGGGGATAGATTACGGGAAGCACAACACATAAACAAATCTTTATCTGCATTGGGGGATGTGATATTCGCTTTAGCGCATAAAAGTTCTCATGTACCATACAGAAATAGTAAACTGACTCAAGTTCTTCAAAGCTCTTTAGGTATTTGTTTTTTTGTAATATGGCTGTAAATTAATTTTTTGATACCAAACACAGTAGCGCTATATTTGTTTCAGAATTATTATTTTTTTGAATATTTGTTTCTGAGGTTCACTTCAACTTTATCCTTGTTGGTACTATTAATCAGGTGGCCATGCAAAGACACTCATGTTTGTTCAGTTAAATCCTGATGCGGAGTCTTATTCTGAAACTATAAGTACTCTAAAGTTTGCTGAACGTGTATCTGGAGTTGAGCTAGGAGCTGCAAGGAGTAACAAGGAGGGAAGAGGTGTAAAAGAGCTAATGGATCAGGTAGTTAGTGGAGGGCCTTCTTTAGTTGTCCCTGCTTTGATGTTGTTTGGTACTTTCACCCTGAATGTTTTCAAAATGCATCTTTGGTTTGACTTGGAGTCTGTTTGGAATGGATTATACTGCAATGTTTTTTTGAGAAGTCCTTTCTCAAATAAGCACTAAAAGTGCTTTCTTTTTAAAAAGCTTTTATGTAGTGCTTCTTTTTAAAAAGCTTTATTTGGATGAATTATTTTGCAAGTGCTTTCTCATTTGAGCACTGAGAGCGCTTTCATTTAAGCACTTAAAGTAAACAAACTTATCATCATCTTATAAGAAGCATTCGTTTCTTGTAATCACTCAAAACATACTCATAGTAGTTCTCCACCATTTATCCATTCTGTTACTGTTAAACCTTAAAATCATGAAATGTTTGAGTCTTTTGAGCCTCTTTGATGGCACACAAAAAATTGTGCTGGGAAATAAGTTGCCGCTTTATACATGATTTATAATGTTTAACCGCAAGTTAAAGCCATAATAACAGGGGGAGTCTTGCATGAAAGGATCTTACTTTTTTCAAAAAGGAAGCCATTTTCAGAAAGCGAAAAATGCAAATAACCTAGTATATTGTTTTGTCCCCAAATTCACGAAAATATGGGAAATTGTAAAAAATTATCAACCGAATAGAGCTGTCTGTACATTCTATCACTGATGAATGCAGGTGGCTTTTCTAAAGAGCACAATTGCAAAGAAAGATGAGGAAATAGGACGGTTGAGGATACGGAGAACCAATGCTGCAAATGGTGAGAGACGTGGTCTTAATGCACGAAGGAATGGGCCGCCATCTCCAGGACGTCATTCTATAGGGGGAGTCCTACAAAGCAAAGGAGAGCGAAGTTCTAGACTTTCTGAGAAAGCTGCTTCGGAAAATAGTTCAGAGTATAACAGTGATAGGCTTTCTGAAGCTGGTTCTCAGCGGTCAATGGATGAGTTTAGGCATCACAGTGGATTCCTTCAAGAATCAAGGTCAGGTATGGTGATTGCGGGTCCAGATTTTGGTGAAGAAGATGATGATAAGGAGCTCATAGGATTTGGTGACGGAGATTCTGAAGAAAGATTGAGTGATATTTCTGATAGTGTTCTTTCTATGGGAACAGAAGCGGATTCCATCAATAGTATTATAGAGCACTCGTTTTTATCTGGAGTTTCTAATACTCCTTCGGAAATCGCTGACAAGTAAGTGCTCATTTTAGTTGATCTTTATCCACCAATGGGTTGAGCCGATTACGAAGTCTTTCTCTTACTCTGTTTTCTAATAACTTTCGTTTTTAAATGTTTGGACTTTGGACACATTAAGAAGTAAAAGTACTGTAATATGAGTTGTTATATGACTATATAATACCCATATTAGTGTTTTGAAATGCTATTTACTATTTTAGGTTGGAGAAGAGTAATGGTGGGAAAAAAGAAAGGGAAAATTCCCGATATATGAGTAAAAACGTTTTGGAATTCCAAAATAGGGCTGCCACGTTTTTATTCCTTTAATAAGAGTAATACTCCGTATTTGCCAAGTTGGGAAAATACATGACATCCTATTTTGGAATTCATAAACCTGTTTACTCCTATTTAGCGCAATTTTTTAAAAGAAATTGATGCTCTCTTGAAATCATTCAGTTTTAGACTTATTCGAGAATTTCTCTGCATTATTTAACTAATATATTTGTGGGCAAGATATTCTTGCCTCTGAATTGTGAAAGGCCTAATTTCTCTTATTTTACAAGTAGAACACGGATAAAACTGTATGACACTACTAACACTACTAAGATTTCTTGACCAAAATGAAGACACTTGATTATGTTGGTTGGTAAGTGATTTCAGGCCCAGCATTCCAACGAAACCCACAAGATTGCCGGAAAAGTCGGCTGCGCGGCTGTCTCGGTTGTCATTGAGCAAAACTGCCTCTAAAGTTTCAAGTATACAATTTCTCGTATTTCACGTTTTGGCTGTAATATCATTTTTTCTTTACTTTTCATTTAAAGGTATTAATGGAATTGGTTATTCTTTCTACCCTCCAGGTTCAAAAAAGGCGATTACAGGAAGCTCTTCTACAACTAAACTTTCCAAAAGGTGGCAGTAATTTCCTTAAAAACGCATTCCTGCTTGTAAAAACGAGGGTCTCTGGTCTCTGCTTGTTCTGGATATATAATATTGCTTTTTGGTCTTGTGGAAAGGATCGCAAACCTGCACTTTGTAACAAGATTCAAGGGAAATTATTCTTCAGTATAATTTAATTAAACCCAACACCATTTTTTCAAGAAGATATGGAGGAAAGTCCGAAGGAGACAAATGGAATCAGGACTTGTCCTTAGGGTGTAGGTGGAAATTACTGTGCATATTTAACTGTGGCAACTATTTTATATAGGGATATAATGTCACACAATATGTCTGTCATTTTCCTGTGTACTACAAAACTTGAAAAAAGACCCCCATCAAAAGAACAAATTATAAGGTGAAGAAGAATGCGATATGATAATAGTATGCTGATGAGCTGATCTAGTTGTAGGGAGATTGTCCTGCTATGTATTGCATGTCCTGTAACCCATAGCATATGGTTTGGAATTTCAAAGTAAAACAAAACAATTACAAAACATTCAAAGAAAAAATTAAACAGTTTGGTTCTCTTAGCACTTGTAGTATCATTAAAAATTGGGGAGAACTATCAAATAAACCCTCGAAATTTCAAAAAAAATGCAAATAAGCCCTTTTATAGGAGGCTTTGTCCGGTGGTTGCCATTTGAGGCGGTTTTCGGTGGATTGTTTTTATGAAATTTTTTGAGCATCTTAATTAAGTTTAGTTTACCCATACCAAATTTCAACTAAAAATTCAATCGAGAAGGCAGTCAAATGATTTTCTGAAATATACTGCGCTGTCTAACTGTGCAGTTATCTTCAAAAATTCATTTGACTGCTTTCCCGTTTGAATTTTTAGTTGAAATGTGGGATGATTAAACTAGACTTAATGAATAAGATGCTCAAAAAATTTCATCAAAAAATTTCACCAGAAACCGCCTCAAATGGCGACGGCCAGATAGAACCTCCTATTAAAGGGTTTATTTGCACTTTTTATGAAAGTTCGAGGGCTTATTTGGTAGTTCTCCCTTAAAAATTCTTAAAAATTGATTGCTGACAGATTTCTTGGCCCTGCTGCGTTGAATGCTTTATTTTAGCTCTGATTTTTGTTGTAATTTCAAAGAAATGATGAGGAAATCATAGTCATTAGGTATCTAATGAGTAATGATTAAGAGAGTAAGGATCAAGGAATGGCTCGAAAATCCCCGAAGGCAGACAAGGTGACAATACTGAAAACCTAACATTGAGAAATTTATTTTTTTGTCGTTGGTCAAAGAAATGATGAAGAAATTGGAGTGATTATGTAACTAATGATTAAAAGTAATTGAGTAAAATAGAATGGGAACATTGAAGACCCATATAATAACGTAAACTTAATGTCAGGAAACACAATTCCTGTTAGATATGTTTGAGAGTTTGAAGGGAATGAGAGAGGAAGATTTTGAAGGTTAGTCATTGGAAGGGCCTAGGGAAGGAAACGGGAGAAGATCCTTCTTCTTGGTTGGGACTCGGGAGTAAGAAATTTGAAAAAATAGAGGTTGTGAATGAGTTATAATTAAAATCATTTCACATATATGATGAAGTCAAATAGTTAAATATATATTGATTTAAATCTGAGCTAAAATTATCATTTAATTAACTATCCTTCAAAATCCTCCAATTTGGAGGAACTTGAAAATGGAGCATTGGAAGGGTTTTGGAGGATTACAAAAGCCCTCCAAAATCATCCAATTCATATTTTTAAATTCTCAAACATGAAAGGGAGGGTCATGAACCCTTGTTAACAATCTCCTCCCCTCCAAAACCCAACTCCCAAACACACTTTTAAGGTTTTAAAATAGAACCTTCACAAGAAGAAAAAGTGAAGACGAATGTGATTAGAGATTACCATGAAATTATGATGATTGATGACCTCGATTTGGCGGAGAAGTCACAAAGGTGATATTTAATGTGGGACAATTTGAAATGGAAAATCATTAACCCTTATAAAGATTGTCCAATTGTGTATTAGAATACTAGACTACATTTAATACTTTTGACGTATATGTAACAACACATTGAAAACTACAAAGTACGTAGTATTACATTAGATTGGTTTTCTACTTTTCGTAACACTTTAAACAAGTGTTATCATTTTTCGTTATATTAACCCTTTGTATGCTCTTCGTCCTTAAATTAAATTCCAAAGTACATTTGTCACGTAGGTTAAGATAGTGAGTATTGTGTTGTAAAGAGTTGTGCAGATCAGAAAGAAATATGTAAGAATGTGTAAAATTGTTATAAATCACAAATTCTTTACTAAAAATGAAAAGTGTATTTTTTTAAGGTATGTTTGGGAGTTTGAAGGGAATGGAAGGGGTAGGCTTTGGAGGTATGTTGTTGGAGGAGAAAGGGATGAGAGGGTGAGGAAGTCATTCTTTGTATTTGGGAGTAATAACATTGAAAAAGAAGGGTTTTTGAAAGAATTATAATTAAAATCACGTTCAGATATGACGAATTCAAATCATTGAGCTGATATTCATTTTTAATTTAGCTTAAATTACCATCTTGTTAATTATCCTCCAAAACCCTCCAAATTGGGGGAACTTAAAAATTAAGCATTTGGAGGGTTTTGAATGGTTACAAAAACCCTCCAAAATCATCCCCTCCAATTTTTTAAACTCCCAAACATGAAAAAGAGGGTCATAAGCCCTCATTAATCTTCCCCTCGCCTTCAGAACCCAACTCCCAAACACACCCTTAGGAACGCTCAAAAAAGAAAATTTTGAAGTTCAATCAGGAACGAAGGGAGTAATATTGTTACAATGTTACTCCAAGTTTGGATTGATATAAAATATTGTGATAAAGTTTGTTCGAGTATTAGCATGGTCCTGTCATTAAGCAAAAGGATAACACACACAGAGAAACAATACAAGTTTCATCTCAATCACAATATAATTGACATTATACTTGACATATATTATGAAAACGGAAATAAGAAAAAGAAGACAATTTAATTATTATTAATTTCGTTATAATAAGACACACACACGAAAAAGTGACACTATTATTAAAAAATAGAATATTGTGTTTTATATTACATTTTTAAATTATAAACAAAGTAAGAATGAATTTAAACTACCTATACTAAATAGAAAATTATCAGGCACCTTGAAGATTGATGTATTAACCCCCTCCACAATAAAAAATATGCATAATTAACCCCCCTCCATGTCATATAATAAAGATTATATAACTTCTAATTTGCATTTAGAAAAAATTATAACTAGTATCTTTTGATTATTATATCCACTTTTAAAGTTGTAATTTTATTTAGTTACATATTTGATCACGCAACTACATAAGTTTGTCCATATTCAAAACTTTTTCATTGGAAATCGAACCGAATAAAATAGAAAATGACAAAAATTATCCTCACTCTAGGTAGTTTGTTTTATGAATTTGGATTTGATAATAGACTGAATTGTCAAAAAAATGACCAAAACACGTTAAAGTTGATAATAAACTGAAATGGACCAATCAAAAACTGACTCAAATAATATATTTCCTTTCTCGATTTCACCATTTTCAAATTTACTATAACAATTCGAACCAACGAACATCCCTAAATTTCAATTTAGATACTCTTTGTTCTCACAAAAAATGAGATCATTACATGTGTAATAGTAACTTGTATATTAATATTTGACAAAATATGAAAATTCTTACATGTTAGCTAGTGATGGACACGGTGCGGTTTTAATCCGTTTGTAGTCCTGGTAAAGGGATCTATATTTCTGATTCTATTCCCGAGTAAGTCCTACTTATTTATTTTTTTTTTATATTTTTGACCGTAGTACGGTACACCCCCTTCTCAATTTCTTTGTCAGCTTTTAAATGGATCCTCATCGGTAGTGCTTCACCGGTGTAGTCTTGGTGAAGACCAAGATCCTAATTTCTTAGTCCCGGTCCGGGCTTGATTGAAAACCAGCCTTTCCTGAACCAATCATGGGACTGGAACGTTATCCACCCTTAATATGAACCATGAAAGTAAGTATTTCACATATAAATTTAAAATCGATACAAGTCTCCTGAAAATCATTCACCAACATATGCTTAGATATAAAATAAACTTACAAGAGTTTAACTAAACAGTAATTCTAGATAACGTCCATTTATGCTTTTAGAATAATTTTATAATTTTATCATATCTAAAAGATATATTAGTGGATGAGTTTTTGGAGATTAAAACTCTTGTAATAATTTTACAACATTTAATCTTCTTTCACGTATTAATAAAGAACCTCTCGAGTGAGATGTTTGTTCCAACAAGATTTCTACAATCCCGGTTTCAACGTACTTCTGACCATCTTTTTAGAATATATTATATGACATATGTCGAATATTTAACTAAGATTGGTTGGAATACAAGTCAAAAAAATCGATATATAAGCTAAAATTGGGATTAGGAGGTGTTAAATAAGTCGTTAGGACTCATTTGATTGCTTTATATAAGTAGAGGTACTTCTATGATACTTTATTGAGTACATGACTTTATGTGACTATTTCGTAATAGTAGAAGGCCTTATTTGACCCTTTTCTCTCTTTCTTTTAAGAGTATGAAAGTATATGTGTGATTGAAGATCAAATGTTGTAAAATTATTACAAGAGTTTTATTCTCCTAAAACTCATCCACTAATATATCTTTTAGATATGAAAAAATTATAAAAATATTCTAAAAGCATAAATGGACGTTATCTAGAATTACTGATTAAAACAACAAAAATGCCATCGACATCCCTATAACTTTACTCGCAAGTAAGTATGATAGTGTAACAGATAAATGTGTCCATGCAAGAAGGGTCGGAGCTAGGGCACTGGGTCAGACTGGGCCGGTACAAATAATATTATTGAAAAAAAAATTACACGAAATTTTTTACACTAAAAATATTGGCATTTTTTAAATTTGGGGTGGACCAGGGCCTAGCCTGGGCATCCCCTAGCTCCGCCCCTGCATGCAAGGGAGTATTCCATACGAAAGTACACGTTCAGTCGAAAAACATACTACCTCCGTCCCAAAAAGGTTCGTCATATTGACTTTTCATCATCAATGATGATGAACTTTGGACAATGATTTTACGTATTATATTTGTATACTACGTATAATTTATAAATTTTATACTTTAATGAAAATATTATGAATAAGGAACATTTTGATATAACTTTCATATTCTAAATAATTTCGTATTAAAGAATATCATTAGTCAAAGTTGATTATCATTGATCAAGAAAAGTCAATTTGGAGAACCTTTTCGGGATGGAGGGAGTATTAGAATAGATGACATCGACGTCAAATTTTCTATGAGAAAATGTATGTTCACGTGGACAAATTCTTAATATGGATAAATTTATTAGTTATCAGACCATATCTGCAAGTAAGTAAAGTTACATGACTAAAAGAGACACATTCACACAACGAAAAAATTACAGGACATTAATTTTCTCTAAATGTATATTAGAAGTTATATAACTGTCATTAAAATATATGAATCGAAATAAGATCATATCTTTAATAATGCAAAATTGTAGGCGATAATACATCAAACCTGTAGATAGTCGATCATAATTTCCCTAAACTTAATAGATTAAAAGCAAATATATTACAAACAGAGGAAAGAAGGACGAATTCCCCAAATATGACTAAATGAAACTTTAGTTGCCAAAATAGGACCATAACTTAAAAATTCTCTAAATAGGACTAGCTTTTCAATTCTACCATTTCTTTGTTTTAATACAATTCATACGAGTATTTCATTAATAATTAAAATATAAAGCAATAAACATAACTTTATTTATAATAAAAAAATGAAAAAATAAATAAAAAACAAGAAATAAAAATTATTTAAAATTAATAAAAATAACAAAATTCGAGAAAAAAAAATTATAAAATAAAAATCTTGAAATAAAAATAAAATAAATAAATAATGTAAAAAAAATGCAAGCCTCCCGGCACCACCAGTTCCGATCACCCAAAAACAAATGCCAACATGTGTCAGAGATGCCATCTTGATGGCACTTTTCGAGATTATTTTTGGCATTTTCAGAGAAAAAAGGCAGTTTTCACACAAAATGACATTTTTTAGCCGATCAGAGATAAAGTTCTTGGGCAATAATCGACACTGTGGGAAAGGCCTCCATATTTTTTTTAATATTCTTTAAGGTATTTTACCTATTTTTTATTTATTTTTAAAGTTTTTAATTTGTTTTTTAAAAAAATATTTTTTTGATTTTTATTATTTTCGTATTTTTTAAAAAATATTTTAGAACTTTTTATATATTTTTTACGATTTTTCATATAAGTTAAATTATTATTTTTATTATTTTTTGTATTTATTTCAAATTAAAATATGATTGTCCTATTAAGTTGTGGTAATGGTAGAATATATTTCCAAATAAATAACATAGTCCTATTTGTGCATTCATCTCTATTTAGGGCTATTTTCTCAGGAAAGAAATATACTCCCTCTGCTCCTAAATAAAGTTCACTGTTTGACTTCATACAAATTAAGGAAATAAATTTGACTTTATTGTAGAGTACACTGTTGTGACACTGTTTGACACTGTTTTGCATTGTTTTGATGTAGATAATTTGCCAAATAAGGAAAGGAGAAGAAGTGTGAACTTTATTTTGGACCGACCCAAAAAGGAAAGTGTGAACTTTATTTAGGACCGGAGGGGGTATTTATTTTGTTCGGATTTTTGAAGTGTAATGCAAATAAAGAGAGTTTTTAATACGAGAGTTTTTCCCGGAATAATGCTAATTAAATAAATAATTCCCAAAATACTGTTAGGTTTAAAATAATTCCCAAAATACTGCTAGGTTAACCGTGGTTAAGAAAAGCAGCCACTTGAAGTGGCGGTTCTTCTCTTCTCGTACAAAAGTCGCCACACCAAGCAGCGACTCTTCTCTTACGGTCCATTTTGTACATATATAAAACGCAATATGTTTTAAGAATTTGTTTAACTGCCTTACCGATTGAATTTTGAGCTTAAATTTGGTATGCATATACTAGACTTGATGAAGAACATGCTCAAAACATTTCATCAAAAAATTCCACCGTGAAAACTCTTTGATGGTGTTGTCCACGGGGGTTCCGGTCAGTACGTCATGACAAAAGGGTGGTCCGGCCAACTCAATTTGAAATGGTTCCCGGTGGTATGTTTTGCTTAACTTTTTTGTGTGTATGTTATTCATCAAGGATAGTTAATCCATAGCAAGTTTAAGAACCAATTTCAATCGGGAAAGCAGTCAAATGATTTTTTAAAGATAATTGCGTTTTATATGTATAATCCGACGCAGTTATTTTTAAAAAATCATTTGACGGCTTTTCTAATTGATTTTTTTCTCAAATGTGGTATGTATGAACTAGACTTTATGAAGAACATACCAAAAAAATTTATGAAAACATACCACCGGGAACCACCTAAAATTGAGGTGGCCGGACCACCCTTTTGTCATGATGTCCTGACCGGAACCCCCTGCGGACAACACCATGAGAGGGTCTTCCCGGTGGAATATTTTGACGAAATGTTTTGAGCATGTTCCTCATCAAGTCTAGTTTATGCATACCAAATTTCAACTCAAAATTCAACCGGGAAGACAGTTAAACAAATTCTTGAAACATACTGCGTTTTATATATGTACACAATGTGTCGTAAGAGAAGAGCTGCCACTTCTCTTCTCTTCAATCGGGAAGGCACTTTATGCTCTTCTCTTAACCACAGTTAACCAAACATTATTTTGGGAATTATTTTAAACCCAACAATATTTTGGGCAGTGGCGGAACTAGGGGGGGCGAGCCGGTGCCGGCGATCCCCCTTCTCCGGCGGTGGTTCTGTATATATATATATATATATATATATGTGTGTGTGTGTGTGTGTGTATCTCAGCCCCGGTTCAGAAAGTATTCATATATTAAAGTGGAGTCGTTATATGAATGTATTAGTTGTGATAGTTCAAATGGTAGGATGTAGGTTGGGAGAGCTTTGTCCACCTTAAATGGTTCGGGTTCAATTCTCAGGAACAACAATTTTTTTTTGCTTTCTCCATTATTGCTTGTTTAGACTATATGTATTAATAATTATTTTCACTCGTTTTTATTTTATCCTAATAAAAAATTGTTTTTCAAAAAACAAATATAAGAGCACCCCTCAAATTATTGTCGGTTCCGCCGCTGATTTTGGGATTTATTTATTTAATTACCATTATTCCGGGAAAAAACAGTTTGGAGAAAGAAATATGAATAGTTAAAGTTTGCTATTTCTTTCCCTCTCCAAACGTTGCCTTATGCGGAAACAAACTCCGTAAAATCCATCAAACGTTGCCTTCAGCATCTACAGACATTGTTCTGCGGCATTCGATCACTTGCATCAGAAATAGAAAATCAGCAAGAGCACAGAACAAGTAGGAAAACATGGATTCCGAGACTCGAACCAGAATCTCTGAAACAGTTCTCGAAATCCTGAATTCCGCAGACATGGACACCATGACAGAGTTCAAGGTTCGTCAATCAGCATCGGAAAAGCTAGGTATAAACCTCTCCGACCTGGAAGGGAAGAAGTTAGTTCGCAGCGTTGTTGAGTCATATCTCGCCGAACAACATGAGAAAGATAAGAAAGAAGAGGATGCGGAGGAAGAAGAAGAATCCGACCAGAAAAAGGTCGGCAGCGGTGACGACGGATCAGGCAAGGAGTACGATGAGGACGGTGACCTCATTATTTGCCGAGTAAGTTAGTCCTATATAGCAATTGGATCGGATTACTACCTTATTCCTCCCAAATTTGTATTTTTAGCCTTAACCTTATAATTGATTGAACTGAAAAATATTAGTGCATATTTGCAGCTTCAGTTCAGCAATGATTATTGTACATTTTATGAATTTAAACATTTGGAGATTCAACATTGCATCACAAGAAAATTTCTTGCTTCATACGTATTGTCGACCATGAGCTGTATGAACCCAGCGGTTGGATTATCGTTTGTCAAATGATGCATATTTTTGCATGCCAAGTTTGGTGTATGTTGCATTTCATGCCTTATAATGCCAAAAATCATTTTTAATGTTTAATTTGGTTTTATCCAAACACATAACTTTTGTTTTTTAATGCGAAAAATCATTGAAGTTGCGTGTAGAGTATATGTGTATAAAAGTGTTTATTGCTCAACAAACTTTATGGCTTCCTCTACTTTGGTGTAGTTGAATAAGAAGAGAAGGGTGACAATAACTGATTTTAGAGGGAAGACTCTAGTGTCCATAAGGGAATACTATTGGAAAGATGGAAGAGAATGCCCTTCATCTAAAGGTAATAATTACATGCTTGAAGCCTTAATCTTCCTACCTCTTTCAAAGTAGTTTACAAATTACAACTAGATATGAAAAGAGCACTTTTGCACATTTTTTTTGTTGTTTTCAGTTTCCTTTTAAATTTTAAGTCATCCTCTTTTATGAATTGACTACCAACCACATACACCCCAGCAAATTCTAACTAAAAGTGTATGTTCATTCTCTCTGATCATGTACAAGAGTACAAGATGGTGGGTCTTGACCATATTAGTAGTGTGTAAATTGATGCCTTTTATCGTCAATAGGGTGGGGAAAGTCTGTTTTTTCTAGTTACATTCTTATAGATATGCTTGTAGAATGATTCATTTATTAGGTTACAAGCTAAGCCAAAGACTAGCTACATTTCAGTAAGTTATGTCACTGACCAGTGACCTTTCAAGTTAGGAATAGGAGAGTGAAGGACCAAATGTGTTTATTCTTGTAATGTGACAAGCTATGCCAAGAATCAGTTGAATTATAAAAGTTTATGTGGATGGTCCTTGTAGTAGTTATACACTTATATACTATTAGTGAGGTTGTGATTAGTGAGGTTGTTTTTATCTGTTAATGAATAATTTCAAAAGTGCTATGTGCTAATTCTAAAGGATTCACCTATAAGACTGTATGAGTACACAATTTAGCCACTTCTTCAAGCTTGGGGTCAACCTTGTATATGCACATGGTGGATATGGGGTATGATTGTTAGCTGTTTAGGAACTTCAAATGTTTAACATAAAACATGTGTCTTATATTCAATATTTCACATAAAAGATTCATTCTTAAAGATACATTGCATATGCCTCAAGGCATATACCTCATGTCCTCATCCCAATAAGGCATATGTCTCAACATTCCATAGTTTGCGTAATTTGTGAGCCAAGCCCCAGGAAGTTAAGGCATTGCAGAACATTGTTGGGAAGAATGTACTTCTGCTTTGTGTAATAATGGTCAACAATTTCAACTGCTTTGCTTTTCTAGAACTGAATAGCCCTGCATGCATGCAAACAATATGCCAATCTACGTGGCAAACGTCTCTGGCCACCACATCAGCTGGCAGGCAATCAGTTTTGTGCATCAATTTGCAAAAACTAATAATGTCATGTATACAATTTTCCTAAGTTAAAAAGTGTAATTAATTCCCAATAGCATCCAAAGTAAGTTTATTAATAAATAACCCTAAAAGGCTATCTTCTAAAACAAGTTTATTTCAGGATTTTTCATTGGATTCGAATTTTAAGATTTTTACAAAGCCCTAGTCAGCGAAGCTAGAGTTATACCTGCTGAGGACCCCTAGATAAATGTTTCAATTCTTTTATTGTCAAAATAGATTATTAACCATCAAGTATGTTTCTACTTGGACTGTTTTTAGTCCTAGACCAGACTTAAACAGACCAGACCAGACCATACTTAAACAGACCAGACCCGAGTACCAGACTTCCGTAGTTATAAAATACAAAGAAACCGCATTTACCAGACCAGACTTAAACAGACCAGACCAGCAAATCACAATCCAAGTAAAAACATCCCTAGTCCTCCATTACCTCAATGTTAGCTCGAGCTTACTCGGAAAGAGCAGCAGACTTGCTCTCGCAACAGTCATCATCTCCCAAGAGAGTGATCCAATCCGTGGGCCCAACTGAAACTTTGAAGTTCTTCATCTCTTTCTTATTTTCTTTCATCTTTATCATCAACAAATAACAACCAAGCCTTTATCCCAAATGGCCAAATCGCCGAAGTCTGCTAATGTAACAACAAAATCTCTCCCGAGGTCATCTACTAATATCCTCATTTTCCACTTATCTCTGAAATTTACCTTATGCTCACTAGTCATGACTCCCAATGCTACATTTTCACACCTTCCATGCCTTTTTCACCACACCACAATATTTCCTACAAGGCTACAACAGCCCTCTTTGCCTTATTTACTGCGGTATGGATCTACAAATCTGCAACTAGACAATTCTCTCTTAAGAAAAACTTGTTGTGATTAGGTCCAAGTGTGGTCTTCGATTCGATCATGAATATTTTTACTTCTCCAAATCTGGCTTACCCCTTTGGATTTCCAAAGAGTAGGGTGTAGTGGCCTCTTGCTGTGCAGCCTTTCTTCTCCCATACGACAGTTAGGGTATGTTTGGGAGTTTGAAGGGAAGGGGAGGGGAAGGCTTTGGAGGTATGTTGTTGGAGGGGAAAGGGAGGGGAGGGTGAGGAAGTCTTCTTTGTATTTGGGAGTAATAACATTGGAAAAGAAGGGTTTTGAAAGATTTATAATTAAAATCACATTCAGATATGACGAATTCAAATCATTGAGCTGATATTCATTTTTAATTTAGCTTAAATTACCATCTTGTTAATTATCCTCCAAAACCCCTTAAATTGGGGGAACTTAAAAATTAAGCATTTGGAGGGTTTTGAAGGGTTACAAAAACCCTCCAAAATCATCCCCTCCAATTTTTTAAACTCCCAAACATGAAAAGAGGCTCATAAGCCCCCATTAACGTTCCCCTCCCCTTCAGAACCCAACTCCCAAACACACCCTTAATAAAAATGAAGTGGGCCAATATGAAAAAAACTGTAGCTGACAATTGAATGAAAAACCGTAGTGCGCTATTGTTACTAATCAGCCATGTTTGATAATTTGATTCAAATTGGTTTTCATATTACTTTCCACAGGAATAAGCTTAACTGCAGAGCAATGGGTTTCCTTTAAGAAGAGTCTTCCCGCAATTGAGGATGCTATCAAGAAAGTAGAAGCAAGAGTAGATTAAGGTGACATTCTATATTTTAGTATGATATGACCATGTATCCCTGTTACCATTGCTTTCCACCTTAACTAGTTATTTTTTTTGTTGGAAATTTATCTGCTTTTTTTTTTTATTTTCTTTTTTGGAATCATTGTACAGCAATTGACAACTCAAATTTGTTTCATATAGCGTTCCAAAGAAATAAGCTTAATTGCTGAGCGATGGTGTCCTTCAAGAAGAATCTTCCTGCAAGTGATGAATGCTATCAAGAAAATGGAATGAAGTCTAGAATGAGGCAACATTCTTATTTTAAAATGATACGACTATGTATGATGTATCCATGCCGTTTCACTTTGGTTTTTCAGGTTCATAGAACTCCTTGCTACTATACATCTAAAACTATGTTGCTGGACTCTTGGCCTCTAACTGGTTTGGGAACCAATGTCTTGTATGGACTCTCTAACTGGTTTGGTTTGGGGAGCAATGCTTTACTGTCTGTGTTTTTAGATACCATAGTGAAAGATTATGTCATTTTCTAATAGTTTTTTTTTCTTCAATTGTTCGGTTTGTGGGTGAGACGCTATGCTCGATTCACCCAGAAAGGGTGTTTTGCTTTCTTTCATGCTAGTAAATGACTGATAAGATACATGTTACTTGTAGAAGAGATATTGGAAAAACTAGTTAGTACATAGGACAGCCCTTATAAATTTATAATAAAATGTGTGTATACGGTATACCATAGAAATGTTAATATAAGTACACATATCGGGTTTTTCGTTTGTTGAACCAAGAAAGGATATTTCTCCTATGTATCTGAACAATGTTTTAGGACAATCCGAGCTGATCAGTTCAACTAAAAAGATACTCTGTATGACTTCTTGAAGTTGATTATTTGAGGTAGGCCTAAATTAGCCGGGTTCTTAGTATTTTTTTTATCGCGGGAGGCTGGGGGATCCTGAGGAAACTATTCATAGTATTTCGAACTTGAGACACCCCATATGAGAAAGTTGGTTAGCGACCAACTGTGGTTCCTATAGGTTCTTATTCAATATTAGTGGACCCTTATAAAATTGAATAAAGACTAAACCGTTCGGTTCTTGCTTTTATCAATTATTAAAATAATATTTTCTCATTCCAAAAAAAGTATGACACCCCATCCCTGAGGAGCTCCCTGAACTGATCGGACAATCGTGGTAACTGTCCTTGGTAAAGCATGGAGAGACGTGGTAACCGGTAAGTAATCCTGAAAGAATAAAATAAATATTATTCATGTACTTCTAAAAGACAAAAATATGATTGTTTTTTATTTCCCCAAAAGGCCAAAACTATGACTTCCATTTTTGTCAATATGTGCCCATCTTATGCCAATCTCATTTGGAACATCACCTACACCCATCTCCCTTCAGCCAAACTTTTCATCTCATCATCAACTTAGGCACCAAGCTCGTTAGAGTGCGCAGTTGGAGCTCAAGGAGTGCCACTGTCACTGTTGAGAGTCGCTGACGCAACACACCTCTTCTACGAGTTCATCTCCCATGCATCGTCCTCACATCTGTTGGATGTCAGGCAGTAACGCCTATATGAAGTGTAATATTTTTAATTGAACGAAAGCAATGTAAAATGCTATTGTTTTATAATAAGGCTATTTTCATCCTTCAACATTTTGATATGACAAGATTTTTATTTTATTATCAGTCATACGAATGTTTAAAAACAAATATAGACATATTAGGGAAATTGAATAAGTTTTAGTCATATCTCGAGAATTTTCCATAAATAATACTCCGTAATACACTTGATATTTAGTGTATGACAACTTTTTGATAAAAATTTACTTGGGATATATAAGAGAAAAATATACTCCTATTACATCTTTCATATGCATTGTAACATAAATGTAATATGAATGAAGTAGAAAATGTTATGTTATCATGCATCCAAGGAGTGCAAGTGTGCCATTTCTTTCATGCCTCACTCATTGGTTTCTTGTTTCCCTGGGTCAAGCCAACTTCTACAAGAACTAGCTTTCCTTCAACACCTTTGCTGGATTTGTAGTACTTTGCATACAACAGAATTTGAGCAAGCCCAAGTAGCACTCCAATACCATTAGGTGCCTAAAAATGGCCCAAACAATTTCTACATTATGGATATTCTTACAAGCACAAGTGTTTGTTTTGGAATATATTCATTCTCATGTTTCAGCTATAGTTACAAATATGTTATTAAAATGTTGCCAAGATAGTAACTAAACTTTTTAAATATCACAAAAGAGGGCGGTTTTTAAATTTAGAAGTAAAACTGAAGCATTGACATTCGGAAAAAGACAATATGATTTCAATTCAATCCTGTAAAAACAACAAAGTATTCCCCAATTTTTTTTGTCCTTCATCATCCTTGTAATTTACAACTTTCCTTTGGTTTCTCTTTGTCATCAACTCTTCAAACATTTAAGAGGGCATTCCATGTCATTGGAAATGACTATATGATTATTTATTTTTTTAACCTAAAATGGCACTTATTAATATAATCTCTTGTTTCTTTATAGGCCTGTGTATTGTGTATACATAAGCAAATTCAATGTACAAAATTTCGTATTTGATATTGAGTAAATAATTACCAGAATAAAGATTTCCATTCGCACAAGGGCATAGAGACTCCAACAGAGACTATTCACTAATGAACAAACTGAAAGCGACAATGGCATGTATTCCACACTCTTCGTGGTGATTACCAATTTCTGCATAGCAATAAATATCAGAATTTAGAATTGCAAAAACTATTTACATTGCATTACATTTGCATCACATTACATTACATTACTTCCTCCGTCCTATTTTTGTTGTCTTACTTCCCTTTTTGCATTGTTCACTTATCCCAAAATGAAACCAACGTTTCCTTTTTTGGTAAGAAATATGTGATCCGAATCATTTCATCATATTTTACTCAAATGTCAATAACAATTTTTTTTTTCCAACCACTTTATTAATAATCGTGTCAAACTAAAACAAGACATTCAATGTGGGGCCGAGCCTGGAGGTAGTATATTATATCGATTCATGTTAGCCGACCTAAATAAATCTTTTGAGATTTGGCTTCGATGTTTTTCTTGTTACGTTGTTGTATTGCTTGACCATCATTGAATATCGAAATTGTGGTGTAATAGAATGAGACTAACCGGTAAGTATCTATAATAGTCAAATGACATCATTGTTACGCTCTCAAATGACAAGACCGAGTCTCATCCCAAATCCCAATTAAGTATATATGTTGATATTATCATAGAAGAGATGAACCAAGAGATACTATAATACTAGTGATGTTAGAAGTATATAAAAAAGGAATGAAACTAACCATGCTTGCCAAAGGAGAAGCGTACATGACAATACTAGCTAGTGCTGCAATGCCACCAACAATAGCAGACCTACTTTCCCAAGTATGTGCAAGGGTAATGATCAGAGCAACCAGAGCTACGAAGAAAATAACTTCGACGAGGATGGCGACCCCTAGTTTGATTCTTTTTCTCTTGTCTGAACAGAAGAAAAATACAAACAAGAACACGACTTCAATGACTACGCCCGCGCCATTGATGGTCATCACCAGCAGGCCCTTGGGGTGAATAATGGGAGTTCCATATAGTAACCACATGCCACAGTTTATGAATGTGGCTAGGTATGGTGCTGATGAGTAGTGTGCTACTTTTCTTTCACTCCATATTTTCACAATTGTAGGGCTGCAAATAAATTTACAATATTAACTTGAAAGTCTTTTTGAGGGGAAAACATTGGTTGTTTTTACATACATTGTGGTGAGCAAATTAAAAGAAGACCTATTGCACAAATTCAATAATTACTTCATATCTTTAATTATATTGCAAGCTTTTAATTATTAATGTAAAATTTGATAGTTGATTTTTATCTTTCATTTCTTTCAACTGAATGATGTCAGCAACATGAGAAAGTAGAATGAAACAAGCAACTTTGTTCAATCCTTTGTTTAAAAAAAACTTATGCTACTTTAACTCTTAAGATGTTTTTAATTGGACTCAAATTTTCTAATCTTTTTTGGTTTGTTCTTGCTTGGTCTATTTAAGTATGGTTTTAATCTTTTAGATTTCTGGGATTTATGTGTATTTTGACGCAAATTATACTGTGGTACTGGTATACCATTAACATGGTGTACCGGTACTACATACGAGGTACCAATTTTTCATCTTTGGAGCACTACGTGCTTTTCCATGAGCATTATAAACCAACGTAACCAAAGTACCAAACCATTGAAGGTTTTTCACATTTTGCACTACAATTAATTAACAGCCTGAAAGCTGAATACTATTAAGGTACGTATGTTTACATTTCAAAAAATAAGGTACGACTAGTTATTTAAACTAAAACATATAGTCCTTCCGTCCCTTAAGTTATCAGGTACGACTAGTTCTTTCAATGTCACTAATAAAAATGTCATGAACAAAAATGTGACTTAGTAACTATTAGTGACTATAAATATGTTTAAAGTTTACATCACAGTAATTTACATCATTTAGTTATTATGATATAAATTTTAAACAAAATTATAGTCATTAATAGTGACGAATTAAGTACGATAGTATATGTCTTATATATTTATAAAACAAAATGTACACTCCATATTAAAATGAAGCATTAAAAGTTTTTGGAATTGTAAATAATAATACTTCCTCCGGTCCCGAATCAAATTCACACTTTGATTTCACACAAATTAAAAAAAATAAATTTGACTTTACTGTAGAGTACACTGTTGTGACACTGTTTGGCACTGTTTGACAGTGTTTTGCACTGTTTGGCACTGTTTGACACTGTTTTGATGTAGAGAATTTGCCAAATAAGGAAGAGAGAAGAAGTGTGAAATTTTTATTGGACCTACCGGAAAAAGAAAGTGTGAATTTAATTCAGGATCAGAGGAAGTATGATTTTTTTACAAAATAACGGTCAAAGTTAACAAAGTTTGACTCAAAATATAAAATTATAAACTTAAATGTTGGAGTGGGGAATACCGGAGTACTACGTACAAAACTGATTGTACAAAACTACAAAAGTAACCATACAAAATACGAAGTACAAAACAAAATTATGGCTACCTGAAGGGGATCCAGACTAAATCGGCTTATTGTTTAGTCGAATAGATTGGCTATATCCTATCAGAAAAAGTTGCTCCGTATATGTTTGTACAATTGGCCATTAGGGTTGAAAAATTGCTTTTATACACCTTATACACATCATTACATCTCCACAGACAAAACAAGCCGGTTTTGTCTGTGAACTGGGATCACAAACAAAAAAATCTCTTACAAACACATGTATACAGAATAGTGATGTGTATAAGAATGTGTACACCAACATTTTTTTATTAGGGTCTGTGACAACTCAAGAAGCAAATGGGTTGGGATCATTCATGTCGGACCATGCTAGCTAAGTGCCTAGTCATAGGCTCATAGCCAATGGAGACAGCTGAGGAGTGTGTTTTCTTTCAGTACTAAAAGGCTGACTACAACGACCCACGTCCATAAATCAATTTTTCTATCCATTTATACATATTCATTCTAGCAATTAAAGTCTCGAATTGAATTTCAAATTTTGATCCCCACAAGGATTAAAGAATCACAATAAATGATGATTGATTTTTACATTTTTGCTCATCTTTCTAAAAGTAGATGTCTTTAAGTTAATGAATAAAAAGTAAAAGTAATGGTAAATTTGTCAATTTATTCTTATTTACATACCTAAAATAGAAAATGGAAAACCATTTTGGGATGACCAAAATAGGAAATTTGAGACGGATGGAGTATATAAGATTTTTTCCGACAATCTAACACCATTAATATGTTCACTCAGGGAAGTTCTTTTTTATTAAAGTCTTTCTTTTATGAATTATGATTACACAACAATGTTTATGTAAAAATACATAAACTTGGATTTGTTATTATTTCAAATTCATTCTTAAAAAAATAACCAAAAGACGTAAAAAGAATAGTTTAACCACATGATCTTAATTTTAGCACTTGAATCTACTTAAGTAAAAAAATGGGTTTGAAAATCTTCAACAATTTAAACTTCGTATTCTTTTTAGTTTATATATGCAATATTGATTTTATATGAAAAATCATAAAAAGTTACACTCTTTCTTGAAATTAACTTCCACCTTTCATATTTGGGATGTTCCCAAATTAAAATTTTACTTTATTGTATTTCTAATTTTGGTAAACTTTTACTTTGATTTTTTTTTAAATTTATTTGGATCACTACATCCCTTTAATATGCAACGGTAATTTTGAAAAATCAACTTTGACCTTTTTACTATCTAAAACTTGTGAAGTCAACCTTGAAATTTAATTTTGAGACGGAGGGATGGAGTAGGAATTATGGTATATTATTTATAAAAATTGGAGTACAAATTATAAAAAAAGTTATAACTTTTTTTTTTTAAAAAAGGAGATTTTTTTGCTTGGGTCCTGCTTATGCTCCTATCACAAATAGCTTCCTTCCATTTTTCCTCCAGCTACCTTCTTCTAGCAAGGCAAAAAGGGTGAATTGGGGTGCCAAATCCCTCCACTTTGATGCCATGTAAAAGGACTTTTCACCCAGGGTTTTGCAATTAGCCTTAATAAAGACAAATAGTTGCGTTAATAACCCACGTTATTAGAGTCAATTATTGTTAGTTACAAGTTGAAGAGTGTTGGTACTTCTTATCAGATTTTAGGATGTAGTACGAATAGGTTGGTATTGATCAGAACTAATGTGACTCTAATTAGAATCGGAAAAATCACTGAATCCTCAAAATGATCACTGATTTGATGTGCTCATTTAAGCTAGGTTCTGTTTTTTGAGTCCTATAAGGATGACTGGATTGTTGAATTTAATACAAGTGATTTCCCATAAAAAAATACTCCCTCCGTCCCTCAATTAAATTACCACTTTCCTTTTTGGGTAGTCCCTAAATTAAGTTCACATTTTCTTATTTTTCTTATTTGGCAAATTACTTACATCAAAACAGTGTCAAACAGTGCAAAACAGTGTCCAAACAGTGCAAAACAGTGCAAAACAGTGCACTCTACAGTAAAGTCAAATTTATTTTCTTAATATGTGTGAAGTCAAACCGAGAACTTAATTAGAGGACGGAGGGAGTACAATCATTCTTGTTCTACCCACCTTTATATCCACTTTATATCACTATGTCTGTAATTTTTTTTGTATGTGAATCCAGTTCACAGACAAAATATTTCTTATTTTGTTTGTGCAAAATTTGCACATACATATTTTGTCTCACCTTTATACCCACTTTATATCACTATGTCTGTAATTTTTTTTGTATGTGAATCCAGTTCACAGACAAAATATGTCTTATTTTGTTTGTGCAAAATTTGCACATACATATTTTGTCTATGAACGAGATTCACAAACAAAAAAAGCGTCCTACAAACATGGTGGATATCAAAGTGGGATAAGGTGGTACAAACAACATTTTAGAAAAACAAATACAAACTTTAAAACAATGACATTAATTATACTCACTATATTACCTGAACATTTAGAAATATACTACGTTAAGATCTGGAAAAACATTTTATTTTGCGTACTTAAATTAATAAATCTGAATAAAACTCTGTGATTAAATAAAATACGTTAAGATGATCAGTCTAGTGGTACTCTACTTTTAAATTTATTTTAGATCAATGGTCATGAGTTAGGATAAAAAGAGGTTTAATGCACCTAACCCTTTGATATAGAATTGCAACACATTAATCTATGTGGTTTGAAATATGCAATGTGTCAAATCCCCTAGAATTATACTACCTCCATCCCATATGAGTTAGAATTAATGTGTGAAACCACATTAATCTATGTGGTTTGACCAATTATTTTAGTTAATATATTTATGTAAAATTTAGAAAATTTAATATACACGTTAGGTCTATTTGTATACATTTATAATAATATTTTTAATAAAGAGCATTTTCATATCATCAATACTTCTATATATAAATACAGAGTATATAATGATTAAAGTTAGACACCATTGATTTGAAAAGTTAAATTTGACTAATTAAAACATGAAAAAGAGAGTACTAATTATTCAGGTGCAGAACCCTTTTATGAACAAAATCAACAATTTGAAAGTCACTTTTCTTATATTATGATTGACTATGTAAGTTGATTTTTTAATTTCTAATCCATGAATCACAGAAAAATGTTAATCTTTTGTATTTGTATTTGACAATTAAATTTATTTTTATTCATAGAAGGAGTTGTGCTAATGAATAACTATAACACATGGAATGTGACACATTTTCAAATCACAATAGATAATATACTACGTACTAAATTCTACTACATCTGTCTCGGTGGACTTTGCAAGTGCAAACTGCAAAGTAGGTGAAAAATAAAAATAGTAAACATTGTGTGATTGAGATTTGTGCAAAGGAGATAGAAATGTTCAGAACCACAAATCACTTATTTTAATATGAAAGTGACAAAGCTTTTTGGAACAACTAAAAAGAGAAAGTTAACAAAGTCTAATAGGATGGAGCAGAAAACAATAATTGATGAGTTATAATAAAAACAAGGATTTATACATTTGATTAGAAAAAAAACTGTATTGAATGAATATATTGAAAATGTTGGATTGTAGAGAAAAATCGATTGAGTGAGTGCATATGTATACGGAACGGTGTTAGGGTTAGCCTTGTTATCAAACTATGAGGTCTAATCTAGGAATTTTCGTAGAGACATGTCATATCCTAATTCAAAATAGTTAAAGTAAAGCGCATATTACTAAACCGAAAGAAATTTCATATTTCATTTTTCCTTTTATATTTGTATGAATTTTTTTCTTAGACTTATTTCAGTTTTTAAAGTTTCAGAAATAATCCGTAGAGTATATGCATGTACATGTTTATTTATGTGTGAGGTTTGTGTTTATATCTTCCAACTATGCTTATGTTTTTCATATACTTCAAAACCTGATTTTTCCCATCTAATTCAATCTATATTTCAAGTAGTACAATAATTATAATTTATAATTCAAGTATACATTGTCGTCATACTATTTAGAGATTATAAAAAATATATTATGATTTATGGAATATTTTCTTTTGAATTGTACATTCTTAAATAGTATATAAATAATCTGTAATCAATAACTAACCAAAATCACACAACCGACTTTTCATTAACTTTTTTAAATTGTTTTCTAATTCTTTAAAAGGTGTATAATGATAGAATAGACAGACATATATAGGTTTTAGCTCAAATAAATATAGTTCTTCTCATGAAAAAATGAGAGCTAATGATTCATAATAAGTCAACGGTGCATTAGACTTGATAAAAACTGCGGTGACAATTTATTTAATAAACTAATGGTTTTTTGGAGAAAAACTAATGGTTTTTATTATCACGAAAAAGTGAATGACAAACATGTAATAGTGCATGAGAATGAGTAAATAGTGCATACATTCACACTTTCCACGTGATTTTATTCATATTTAAACAAATTTTTCTTTGGTACTTCAATATACAACTAGAAATGGGGAATACACTTTGAGTGACCAGTTCAACTAATTATGAATTTACGATAGTAACTAGCCTATTTTGTCACTCTCTTTTTAAAAAAGAAAATTCAATTCCCTCTATAGAGCAAAAACTATATCTATGCATGGCATTCCAAAATAAGACTATATATGACATCAATACTACTCCGTATCATTTTTAGTGAATTTTCACTTTTCTACAGTAATGATAGATACATGTTTTTATGACCAAAGCATCTCAACTTGTTATCTCTGTTGTATCAATATTGTTATATTGCTACTCATTAATTAGGAGTATGTGTTTGGAATTGACTTTGTTTCTTTTTATTTTTTAAAAGCAGAAGCAGAAGCACAATAGTTTTTTCGGCAATCACCAATACTCATCATCATTCATCATTTACGTACTGATATATAAAAAAATTCACTCACAGACGTTCTGGTTTAATTATCGCCTAAAAGCAATTATGTTAGATCCTTAAACAAAGTGCTGAGCTTATAAAATATGGAGCTTACAAAGGTGACAAGAACAAGACCAGAGATATAACGTTCCCTGGAAATGATAAATAAACACATTTGCATCAGTAGCGTTAAGATCATGCAAGCCTGCAAGGTATATTGTTATTTGTGATACAATATGTAATCCTAAATGCATGTGAAGATAAGTTAATTAAGATGGAAAAAATAAAATTGCATTCCATTTTATTGCTTTTTAATCAATCCGGGTGCAATGCCGAATGAATAATCAAAGTAAATTAACCAACTAATTAATTAATTAATTAACAGAATACAGTTAGCGCGGTATTAGATCATCTGGACATGCAATAAATAGGGAGATTAAGGCTGCTAGACTTTCAGACAATAGGACTTAATTTGCTAGGATTAGCCTAGGAACATATACATATATGCATAAATACAATTGTAGGAAGCTAAGGAGTCCAGCTTAGCTGATCGCCGACTAATTTTCTCATACGAGAGTTTCAGCCCTCTTTACCCTATGCTCCCCCGACCCCCGGGGTATAAACATACATAGAATTAATATTTCAGAAATATTATCGAAATAAGAGATCACATTACTAGCTTAGCTTGAAGAGAAATGAGCAATTTGGAGGAGGATTTCGGAATTCATTGATCAAGCTGAAGAGAAACTAACCGATTATGCCAATAATAAAGCGTGCAGTGTCCCCAGACAGCATGGTTATGACGATGTTGAAGTGTTTTAAATATTAAAGGATGAAGTTAATTAACTTAAGATAAAAAGAGAGGAGATTAATAATTGGATGGAGAGTGGATAAATTACCTTATGCTCAAATGGCTTCAATTTATAGACCACAGATGGTTCAGTCCAATGCACGCAAGTGGTTAGGTGGAACAATTAGGCATCGATTCATAATGTAATGGGAAATCACATCTGATCTATTCTGTTCTAATGACGTAATTACAGTGCTAATCCAATTACGTATATAAAACAATGAGGTATTGATGGGAATATTATAATGTACTTCGTATATAATAATGTTGTCTGTACGTAACAAACATTTAAGATCCGATGAGGGAAATATTGTCCTGCATGTGTCACCATCTCAATAATTCACTCAGGGAGTATTCCATATTCCTCTATATGTCAGATTGTGATTATAGTCCAACTACTATATAGGAATAGGGAAAACAAATAAACACTTTTGGAAAAAATAATAAAAATAGCCCAAACTTTGAAGAATGTGAGGTAAACATCCCAAACTTGCACATGTAATTTAAATACTCCAAACTTTATATAAAAAGTTATTTTTGCACTATCATCATCTATTATTTCTTCCAAAAATGTAAATTTATAGGTTAATTGCATAATTTAAAATATCAAATATAATTTAATATATATATATATACATATATGTATATATATACTATCGCATATGTATAGAGTCATTCTCCTGTTCAGCAGGTTTTGGTCCGAACGCTGCTGTTCGGGGCGGTTTTCGGTGGAAATTTTCATGAAATATTAATGGTATGTTCTTCATCAAGTCTAGTTTATCCACAAAAATTTTTATCAAGCCGCCTGGTATGTTCAAAGGTTTTCCGGCAGTTCACTTCTTTGAAGGACATCCAGGTTTTATCTTGTAAGTTCCGTTTTGCTCTAGTCGGAACCTTCCCAAAGGGTCGCCCCCACCTTTCATCGATTCAAAAAGCAATAGACGCGATGGGCCCCCGATAATTGGTGCCGCTGATGAAAGCTTGGATACCCCAGGTTCTGATGCTATTGTAGCCTGGGATGAGTCCTCGGTGGCTACCTGTAATAAGGCGGTAACCGCAGGCGATGCTCATCCCCTATTGATGGTTTTCGATGTTGTGAGTGTTGCTAACAGTGAATTGATGGTGCCCACCTGTAATAACAATGACGAATTACCAGAAATTGATGATACTCTATCTGATCCACAACATGATATTACACTTTCCCCGAATTTATCCAATGATGATATTCTATCTGAGGGGAAAAATGCTCTTTTAAAAACTATTTCAGGTCAACCTCAATCCCTTGAAGAGGAGGAATATCTGGAAGGCTTTACGGAGGTTATTAGAAGCAAAAACGCAAACATGAGTCAAGCCAAAGTCCCACATGAAGACCATCAAGACACACAACAATACTACCATGTGGGATGGACTTCGCACCCAATGGTCACTAGAAGCCGGTCAAATAAACCTCTAAGATTATTACCTATACCCAGTGGACCCGAGGCTTGACTCACCACACAAATTGGCTGCAGCTCTCAAGCGTTATAAATCTTCTCACCCAGAGGCAAAAATTACCAACCCTATCTTTAGAAGGCGATCAAGTTTCACAACAGATACAACAGGAATATCTCATCTTCTCTTGGAATTCCAACTCAAAATTTCAACCGCTAGTTTTCTTTAATTTCCTTGTATGTTTTATTTTATCTCTTGTATTGTTTAACTTTTTATTAATAAATTCGGGATGTGTTCCCCGGCATACACACACACACACACACAAATATTCACCTCCCTCTAGTTCGGAGGAAGGCCCTGTACGGCCACCTCAATTTGAGGTGGTTCCGGGGGTATTTTTGTCTGATATATTTTTTGTATGTTCCTCATCAAGTCTAGTTCATCCATACCAAATTTGATCAAAACATTCAATCGGTTGATCATGAAAACTGCGTTTTATATGTATATTCCTGACCAGTTATCATGCAAAAATCATTTGACGACCTTCCCGATTGAATGTTTTGATCAAATTTGGTATGGATGAACTAGACTTGATGAGGAACACACACAAAAAATTTCAGCCAAAAGTAACCCCCAGAACCACCTCAAATCGAGGTGGCCGGAGGAGCCTTCTGTCCGGCCGGTTTCGACAGGAAGATAACTCTCTCTCTCTCTCTCTCTCTCTATATATATATATATATATATATATATATATATATATATTGCCGTAGTCTTTTTCAAAAATTTATTTAATTGACTTCTCTGAATTTTAAAGTGAATTTTTGTTGATATAATCTAAACTTAATGAACAACATGCTCACAAATTTCATCAAAATTTGATCACAAAAGAACCTCAAATCGATGCGGTCAGTCGGCGCTTTCGATCAGTCGAGACCATTGCTCAAAAAATTGCTCTAGGTTTCTGACTAGTCTCCACCAAGACGATAGCCGGGCGCCCTTATTTTAGTCTAGACGCTCGACTAATTGACTTGACGCCTAAGTGAATTAGTCGTCCTCTTAGTTTCTCGCCCAGAGCGCTTAATTAACCGCTTTTGGCGTCTAGATTTTCCGAACATTTTTTTCTTCCTTTTTTAGCTTTCTAAGAGATATACGATCCTTTAACTTTAACAACGCATATGAATAAAGCTACTAGTTATAGATTAATTATAATAAAAATTATACATGTTTGTATATATATAATCTTAAATGTTACCACCTCCGCCCCGGCCCGTTGGAAGGTTCTTATAGCAAAACGGCACAATTATTTAGACACTAAATAAATAAAGTACATCGAGTATATTTCGAGAAATAATTTTAAAATTTTAATAGGTATATATATTATAATGTAGTTAGTATTGATAACTGTGATGTTATAAATTTATTATTTTTAATATTTAATGATTAATTTGTCACTTAAGAATTTTAATTGTTTCCTAAAATAGAAATATGAACCTTTTATATGGGACGTCAAGAAAAGAAAAGTGAGAACCTTAAAATGGGATGCAAGTTGTATTATTTAATAAGATTTATTACATAATGAAGTTAAGTGAGTAGATATAATATCTTACGGTTTAGTAAATGTGACAACTCTATCATTCATGCATGCTAAGGTGTATGTGTGTGTATATATTTTACACACACAAACACAATATTACTCATTATATTTAGGCTAAAGGGTTAAATATGTACATGAACTAACTTAAAGTGTTCAATTAGCTCCTTATTTAGGAGGCTCTGTCGAGTCGTCGCCAATTGGGGAGGTTCTCGATGGATTTTTTTGATGAAATTTTTTGAGCATCTTCTTCATTAAGTCTAGTTTACCCATATCAAATTTCAGCTAAAAATGAAATCGGGAAGTCAGTCAAATGATTTTCCAAAATCTACTGCGCTGTTTAACTGCGCAGTTATCTTCAAAAAATCATTTGACTGCCTTCCCGGTTGATTTTTTAGCTGAAATTTGATATGAGTAAACTAGATTTAATGAAGAAGATGCTGAAAAAATTTCATAAAAAAATTCCGGGAACCGCCCCAAATGGCTATGGCCGAGCAGAACCTCATATATAAGGGGCTAATTGAACACTTTAAATTAATTCGTACCTATTTGACCCTTTAGCCTTATATTTATACAAAATTATTGATAAAAATATCATTTTTATATCTTCGACTAGTCTTCGCCTAGGCGTTATTTTAGAACATTGGTCCGGACTGTTAAGAAAAGTTCTCATAAATGCCTATCTCCTACTATATCGGTAATATAAGGATATATATATTCATTATTTACCATGAGCAAGAGGTAATTTAGGGATATACTCCATACAAGTTTGTCATATATGTACCGGTGAATCCAATTCTTACAAAAGGTACATTGAAGTGAAATTGATCATTGCATAACTTGAGGGTTATTAATGTAGACGCATGGAATTGGAATGTTATGCTAAATAAATCTTGAAAATGATCGGCGAATTATGCTGTCCTTAGATTGAATATATAAATTATGCAAAGAATATTGCAAAATATATCTTAATTACAATTGTTTCATAGATTGATCATAGAATTTACGTATCATTAAAATCATTTCCGCCGGACAGTTCTTGGAATCCTAATACTGTATGTTAAGGAAAATCAAATCCCATTTGTCCCGTCAATATTTATATATAGCATCAAAAGTGGAGTTCTCAAATACAATATATAGAACTAGCTATTCGAATCCTAATATTGCATGTTAAGGAAAACCCCAAGTGTCCTTCACTCCTTCGACAACGTTTACAGAATCAAAAGTGAATTTTTCAATTTCATTGTCTACAACTACAGAATCTTTTGAATTATTTCTCAAATGAATTTTTCCCTAGATCAGAGAGATGTACATTCACGATATTAGGCCCTAACCCAGTGCAGGCCTAATATCCCTAAGAAGCCCAGATTTCACGGGGATCACCGGCAAATATCTTCAGCTCGAGACAACTGCACGGAGTCCGCCACACGAGCAATGTCGTACGGTCCATTTTCCTCGATCACTTGGCCTTCCTTCCTCACTCCGGCCAGCAGCCTGACCATGACGGAACGACCCGAGTCAGTTGGCGGGAGACGCCAGAATTGGCGGCAAACGCATTTAATGCATTGGATACGAGAGATTTTATAGTTGGGACTTGGGGCTCATCCACTCAGAGCCGACCACGTCATCTATTCACTTACTCACTTTTAGTATAAATTAAAATACCAGCATTTATTTCATTGTAAATGGTTAACAACTTTGTACTCTTAGCACCACACTTCTCTCTAACTTCCTTGGTAGCTTTTAGCTCTGCCTAGAGGGTTGAAATTCTCGTTCGGTCATCGTGTTGTAATCATTCTATTGGCTAGATAGAATTAGATTATTTGCACTTATTCACTATTTATTCTTGTATTCTCATTGCCTTATATACTCACCTACCAAAGACATTCCTACCAAGGCCAAAGGACTGTGTTAGGTTAGGCCTTTGGATCCTGAGAAATAACTCTCAACAAAATTAAATACTAAAGTAATTAAGGAAATATGAACATTATTCTGATTAAGATTGCCGCCTTTTTGTTCTCATTTCCAAAACTATAGAAAATTTATTCTGCTAGTTTTTTGTTGTTGAAAAAGACAATTTACATTATGCTTGGTAGGCAGTCCCTATCTTCTAACTTTTATACTATTTAAAAAGTCTTGTGAAAGTATGAATTCAGGAATCAAGGAAGAAAAACGAATTCGTATATGTTCAGAGCTTTTGATGAAGATTGCGGAAGAAGAAGAAAAATGAATAGGATTGAACGCTTAACCTAATTACAACAAAACAGTAGGTATTTATACCTAATACATAAAAATAACAACAAATAACTAAAGGCCCAATAAAACATAAAATATGCCCAAAAGCTGTAGAACAACAGTCCAATGCAAGCCCAGCAGTCCATTGTTCTTATTCTTGATATGCCCCCTCAAGATGAGCGTGAATGTCTTGCATGTTCATCTTGACTGCAAATTGACTAAACAAGGGATTTCCAAGTGGTTTTGTGTATATATCTGCAAGTTGAAAACTATTTTTAATATGAAGCAGTGTAATTAATCCAGAATTAATCTTTTCTCTAACTAAATGGCAATCCAATTCTATATGTTTTGTTCTTTGATGTTGTATTGGATTATGAGCAAGATGGTAAGTAGATTTATTGTCAGTATAGATAAGCATAGGTAAAGAAATAGGTATATGTAAATCAGTAAAAATGTAAGATAACCATTGAGCCTCACAAACTGCATTAGCAGCAGCCCTATATTCAGCTTCAGTAGAGGATCTACTGACAACTTGTTGCTTTTTAGATTTCCAGGAAATTAAAGAGTTACCAAGGTAAAAGGCATAACCTGAAACACTTCTCCTAGTATCTATACAAGTAGCCCAGTCAGAATCAGTGTAACCTTGAATGGAAAAGTCAGATGTGCATGGGTAAAATAAACCTTTACCTGGTGAATTTTTAAGGTATCTCAAAACTCTATGAGCTGCACTTAAATGAATGTTAGTAGGAGAAGCAAGAAATTGACTAAGAACTTGTACACTATAAGCAATATCAGGCCTAGTTACAGTTAAATAAAGCAGCTTACCAATTAAAGTTCTATAAATTTTAGGATTTTCTAAAACATTTCCATCAGTTTTAGATAATTTTATTTTTGAGTCCATTGGAGTAGTATAAGGTTTAGAATGAAGATATCCATATTCAGTTAGAATGTCTAAAGTGTATTTTCTTTGACACAAATTTATGCCTTTATCAGATCTAGCAATTTCAATTCCTAAAATGTATTTTAATTCACCAATATCTTTAATAGTAAATTTGTTGTTTAAAAAAAATTTTACATTATTGATTTCTTTCATACTGTTTCCAGCAAGAATGATATCATCAACATATATTAAAAGAACAGTAATAGATTTGTTATTAATCTTGATGAATAAAGAGAAATCTGCCTGAGACTGTTTATAACCAAAAGACTTTAAAGAGTCAGAAAGCTTACAAAACCATTGCCTAGAAGCTTGTTTAAGACCATAGAGACTCTAAACAAGCTTGCAAATCATGTTATCTCCTGGAGGTAAATAACCTGGAGGAGGCTGCATATAAATTTCTTCATTTAAATCACCATGTAAAAAAGCATTGTTTACATCAAGCTGGTGTAAAAACCATTTTTTAGCACTAGCAATAGCCAAAATGATTCTGACAGTGGTTAGTTTAACAACAGGGGAGAAAGTGTCAAAATAATCAAACCCTTCTTCTTGAGTATATCCTTTTGCCACTAATCTGGATTTATATCTTTCTAAAGATCCATCAGGTTTAAGTTTTGTTTTAAAAACCCATTTACATCCAATAATATTGTGATTAGTAGGAGGAGGAACTAAAATCCAAGTTTTGTTATTTTCTAAAGCTTGAATCTCATTAGTCATGGCATTCTGCCATTCAGAAAACTTAGCAGCTTGTTTGTAAGTTTTAGGTTCAATTATTTTGGAAAGAGCAGTAGTAAAACAAGAATGAGAATGTCCTAGTCTATTATAGGTTATATGATTTTGAATAGGATATCTAACAAGATTACAAAAATTAGAAGAAGAGGTACCTGTAATGATGGAGTTAGGTAAGTCATAACTGTAATCTTGAAGATGTATAGGAAGAGATCTTACTCTGATGGATTTTCTGTGTGATTGATCTTCTGAAACAGTATCATTGTTAGAAGTAAGGTCATTTGTATTCATAGTATTGAATTCTTCATTGACCTGATCTTCTAAATAGTGATTAGAAGGTGTGTGATATTCATAAGTGTAATCATTTGTAACACCGACCCCGAGCATATTTACTTTTAGTAAATGATGTAATAAACCTTGAAAGATGATTTATGAATTTGCGTAATTGTTAATTTTTACTATTTATTTTACGTGAATAGTAAATTGCATGTGGGGCCCACAGCGGGACGGGGACCGCCCGATAATTCCCGAACCACATATTATATTCATCTTGGTCTAGATAATATGTATATGGTGGTGGATATTTTATTTGGGCCATAAGAAAGGCATGGGGTTGACCGGTTGGTCAAACGGGACCCAAATTACCGGTATTGGTAATTTAACGGATAACAGTCCGAAAAGAGTTTCAGAGACTCCTAAATTAATGTTGGGGAATATACATCTATTCTAAAGGCCCATAATTATTAGGAACACGTGATATATTTTATTTGGTCCGATAAAATAAAATATGATTAAAACAGTCCGAGAAATACAACTTTCGGGACCGATTATACATACCGAGACATAACGGGATGACCTCCCACATAAGTGGGGGCCACCCCACGTTTTTAGGAGTGCTGATGGACTGAGTGATAAGAGGATGGGAGCAAACAAATGTGCTGGTACGCACAATCAATGGGAGGAAGTCTCCTAGAGACAAATGAACATGCTCCATGTCCCCTCTTGGCATCTCTTCTAATTGATTGAGAGGAGATGCCTCCCCCCTACCTTGTGTCATTCGGCCAGCACCAAGCAAGAGGAGCCCAAGGGAAAGCAAAACTCTAGTTGGAAGAAGAGGGAAGCTAGGAAAAATCCACAAGAAATAGCTTGAGTTTAAGGTAAGAACATAACTATTGTTCTTTAACTAGTTTTATCATGTATGATTTGTAAGAAATCATATGATGGATTAAACATGATGTTCTACACGTTTAAAAGTGTGGAATATTGTTATAAAGTGGTGGTAATTAACTTAGAAGGGTTGGCAAATCGATAGGAGTCGAAACCGCCGGAAACCGCCACATATAGGAAGCTGTTTGTGCTGCAGGCTGACGAACATCGCCCGGCTTTTGCCAAAGCCGGCCGGCTTTTGCCTAGACAGCCCAATTTCATCTTCTTCTCGATTTGGAACGAGGATTGATCGAAGGGTTTAACAAAGGCAACTATTTCAGCATTTCATAAGGTGAGGATGGCTGACTATATTGCTTATAATTAGTGAGTTAAATTCATGAGATTACCGAAGGTAATTAAATGTGTTTTTATGGATTATTAACGAATAATAATGCCTAGAAATGAAAAGATTAAATGTCTAGAGAAAAAGGAGCATGATATACAAATTTAGGAGTAAATTGTGTATGTTCATGTGTTATGAGTATGTTGACTTGAAAGTAGAATTTGTTGTGAAACATGTGTTGAAATATACTTTTTCTTCATATTAGAATATATGAGTGATTAAAAGTGATACTTTGGATATTGACATAAATGATATTTTCAAAGGAAAATCAGTTGGAATTGTCTATATGACTATGAGTTGAGAACTTGGTTTGTTGATATTAATTTGACTAGTATTAAGATGCTAGTTGGACATTAAAATGAAATGTTGTTAAGATTGATCCTAAGGTTGGATTGTGAAATAGTATGCCTTAAGTAGTCTTAAGAGATGCTTTAAGGTAGGAAAGTATGAACTTTAAGTTATACTAGGGGTAGGCCTTAAGGGATACCCAAGATAGTGTGAATATTAAATTGATCCTAAGTATAGGATTGGCCTACGGGTGTGATCGGTGATTCTTGAGGATAGCCGGTTGAATTATGGAAATAGTAAGGACCATGGCCCTCCCCGACTCTAGAGAGCGGGGTTGGATAGCATGGACTTACATCGTGATCACGGGTTAGGGTGGAATCCGAATCGGAGACCTAACTAGGTTCCGGTAGCGGTAACACATAAGATAGGACCCCGAAGGGCCTTACCTTCCTACGGGATGATGGGTACGAGTCCAGGGGAGGGATGTTGGAGTCCGAACCGGGAGCCTCATGAGGTCTCGGACAGCGGTAGCTAGTCCCGTAGAAATAATAGGACCCAAGGGTTGGGTGGTGCAAACGATAAATGAAAAAGGATATATAAGAAGGGCCGTGTGCCGACAAATAAATAAGTTTATATATTATAAAGATAATAAGTGGGGAATATAAATTATTATTTATATTATGATATCACCCTATTTTGAGGGTCTTGGAAATTAAAACGTTGATTATACTTATTATAGTTGCTATTGTACTTGTCAAATATTTCCAAGTACTGACCTCCCCTTCACGGGGGAGGCCACCTCACAGTTTCAGGTAGAACTTGAAGGTTGCTACCGGCGCCCGTTGCTTCGGGGATATTCAAAGGAGAAGACGTGGTTCGTGCTTCTTCTGTTTCCTGTTTTCAAAATAATGATAACAATGCTCATGGACATTATTTTTGAACAATTACTTTGGGGGCTTGTATGCCTAGTTATGCCAAGTGTGGCTTGAACAATTGTATTAATGCTTCCGCTGTTTTAAATGAATGTTTTACATTATGTTTGTTTATGGATGTACTATGTGTGAATGATATTCATGACGCCTTGTTTAGTATGGATGAGTTGGACTACGGTTGACTATTCGTACTGTACGGCGGGTTGTTGACGTGTCCGGCTAGGTCCGGGGCGTGACAATTTAATTGGTATCAGAGCCTTAGTCCGTTAACATCATAATGAAGCTTCAAAATTTATTTTTGAAAACGAATTTGAAAACCATGAGCATAAGGTTTTGTACTTATAGAACTTTTGGTACTTGAGTTGCAATGTCTCTAATTGTTAAGATGGTACCCTTAGCAATTGGTATGGTGGTGATTTGAGCTAAAAGATGTCTTTAAGTGCCTATCCGTCAATTGACAGTTGATACGAGTCTAATGACTCATTCTAAATTTCTTTCAGAAATGGAACGTACCGGGAAGGTTACTCGACGGAACCCGACTGGCCAAGCACCGGGAGGATCCCAACGTGGCAGTCGGGGAGGATCGAGGGTGTCTAGGAGATCAGGCCGTGCAGGCCACTCGCTGACCGTGAGTGACGGTCATGTGGAAACTATAGACGAGCACTATGAGTCCGAGGAGGATTCAACTTATCGACCGGGAACTGAGCCGGTTGAAACCCCATATGATGGGGAATACGATGATGCAAGTGACGAGAGCGACGATAATGAAGCTCTCGAGCGGATTGAGGAATTGCTCCGGCAATACCACCAAGATCGCCAAAGGCGCCGGGCAAGGCGTGCTTTGGGAGGGGCTTCAAGAAGAGGAAGCCGTGTGACCCCCCGGGAGATCATAGAATCCCGAGGAGGGGGAGGTGCTGAGGTCCCTATAATAAGGATCTCAAAGTACCTCAAGGAGGCAAGAGACTTGGGATGTAAACCGTTTGATGGAACGGGGGACATCTCCGTGGCGGCCGAGTGGATCAAAAGATTCAACGAGGCGGCCCTCGACATGCAACTACCACCCCACATGAAGCTGAGAGTAGCCACGAGGCTACTAGAAGGCATGGCATCCACGTGGTGGGATGGAACAAAAGGGAAGTACGGCGAGGCCGTCACTTGGGAGAATTTCAGACAGGAGTTCTTCAGCCAATACTACTCCGACTTCGAGGTGAACTTGAAGAGGAGGGAGTATACGAATTTGACCCAAGGAGGTGAATGTACGGTGAAGGAACTTGAGCACAAGTTCAGAAAACTTGCTGAGTTCATACTGGAGTACATTTGTGATGAGAACCGGATGGTGAACCATTTCTGGGATGCCTTGGACCTTGACATACGCGAGAGGGCAACACAATTGCCTAATATGACATTCAGTCAAGTGGTTGAACAAGGCCTGAAAGGAGAGAAGGAGTGGGAGGAAAGAAAACGAAGGAATGCCGAGGAGGCAAGGAAAAGAAAATGGGAGAGCCATGGCCCTCAAGGTTCCAACAAGAAGGGGAACCACGGGGGAGGCGGATCCTTCAAAACCCCTGCACCACCGGTAAGGGGAAATCAAGGCCCGAGCGGGCAAAGCTCTGTGTCACAAGGCTCAGGCGCGAAGAAGTGCAGCAACAGCAAGAAGAACCACTTTGGCAAGTGCCGCGATCCCCCGAGGTGCTATCAATGCGGGGAGGTCGGGCATTTGAAGGTGAGTTGCCCACAACTTGGGAGAGCCATGGGGGCCGGACCGAGTAGTGCAACGACGGTGAGCAGGAACCGAACCGGAGCAGCGAATGCTAGCGGTGGGCACGGTGGGGCGAGTGCAAGCAACGCGCCATCCGTAAACCAAGGAAGGACCCAAGCTCGGGTTTATGCTATGACGGAGGCAGATGCTCGTGCCAACCCAGACTCCGTTGCGGGTAATTCCTTAAACTCACGTATTAATTTTCATAAACAATAGGAGCATGGAACTTGTAAAATGCTGACCCCGACGAGTTTGGTCGGGTTTGAGGAGGAAAGGGGGAGGAGAATCCTCGCCCTGGGCGAATGCCGCCCGGCTTTGATGAAAGCCGCCTGGCTTTCGTCTTGATCATTGGGGAAAAATAATACGGCAACGAATGCCGGCCGGCTTCCACCGAGAACCGCCCGGCTTTCGTATATAACAATCAACAATTTTTTTCTCGCAAACGAAAACCGGCCGGCTTTCACAGAAACCGGCCGGCGTTTGGAAAATTGGTCCGGATTAATCTGCGGCGCTCAAAGTCGCCCGGCTTTGGGGGAAAGCCGCCTGGCTTTCGTTAAGCCTGGGGATTCCTGTGCTGCTGAAACCCGGCCGGGTTTCGTAGAAACCGGCCGACCTTCGAAATCTTTCCACGAATGAAACTGCGGCGACGAAAACCGGCCGGCTTTCGTGATTTTCATAGATGGATTTTTCTCGCAGACGAAAACCGGCCGGCTTTCGTGTAAAGCGGCCGGCTTTCACCTAGATTGGTCCTAAAACGGTCCTAAAGGTTAGAAACCGGGAAATTTCGGAAGGGTATCGAACGGACCCCACCCGAAACACGACCAACATACTCTACGAATTAAGAAATGAGCCTATTAATTAGATAGTGTGTCTTACATTACTTATGAATGTAGGAACACTAAAGATAAACGGGAGAGACGCAAGGATCCTTATTGATACCGGGGCGCAACGATCATTTGTGAGTGAGGCGTTCGCCAGCGGATTCAACGGACCACTTGTACCAATGACTCAAACCCTATTGGTGTCCACGCCTCTAGGGGATGATATCGAAAGAAATAGCCACTATCCATCTTGTGAGGTGGAAGTGGAGGGCCAAACCTTGACGTGTGATTTCGTACCGCTGAGTATGATCGAGTTCGATGCAATCCTAGGAATGGATTGGCTTGAGAAACATCATGCTAGGGTCGATTGCTGCACGAAGGTTCTTGAACTCGAAAGCGGTGAAGGGTTGACCTTACGCTTTGAGGGAGATAGAGGCAAATCAAACAGTTGTATCATATCCGCCGTGAGAGCGAGGAACATGATGAGGAAAGGATGTCACGCATATCTAGCTTATGTGGTGGACAAAACCAAAGAAGAGGTAGACATCAACGATGTGAGAGTTGTGTGCAAGTATCCGGATGTCTTCCCAAAAGACTTGCCGGGACTCCCACCCGATAGGGAGATTGAGTTCGTGATCGAGGTTGAACCCGGCACCAAACCAATCTCTATACCGCCATACAGAATGGCACCCGCTGAACTTAACGAGTTGAAAACCCAATTGCAAGAGCTATTGGATAATGGTTTCATAAGGCCGAGTCACTCTCCGTGGGGAACACCAGTCCTGTTCGTGAAAAAGAAAGATGGAACACTTCGAATGTGCATCGATTATCGTCAACTGAACAAGGTCACAATCAAGAATAGGTATCCCTTGCCTAGGATTGATGACTTGTTTGATCAGCTCCGAGGGGCGACGGTATTTTCAAAGATTGACTTGAGGTCGGGGTACCACCAACTGAAGATAAAAGAGGATGACATACCGAAGAGTGCATTCCGCACAAGGTATGGTCATTTCGAGTTCCTAGTTATGTCGTTCGGGTTAACCAACGCCCCAGCGGCATTTATGGACTTGATGAACCGAGTATTTCATAAGTACTTGGACCGATTTGTAATTGTGTTCATAGATGATATCTTGATTTACTCAAAGAGTGAAGAAGAGCATGAGGAGCACTTAATACTTGTTCTTGAGACACTACGGGAGAAGCAACTCTATGCCAAGTTTTCCAAATGTGAATTTTGGCTAAGGGAGACCGGCTTTCTCGGGCATGTGGTTTCGGGATCAGGGATTGCCGTCGATAACAAGAAGATTGAGGCCATTACCGAATGGGAGAGGCCAAAGAACGTCAAGGAAATTCGTAGCTTCCTTGGATTGGCAGGGTACTACCGAAAATTTGTGGAGAAGTTCTCAGTTTTGGCATCGCCATTGACTAAGCTCACTCGAAAGGGGGCCAAGTTTGTATGGGATGACCGATGTGAGAAGGGATTCCTTGAACTGAAGAAGAGGTTGACCGAGGCACCGGTACTCGCACTACCTAAACAGGGTGTAGGGTACGATGTCTACAGCGACGCAAGCATCCAAGGGCTTGGATGTGTCTTGATGCAGAATGGGAGGGTGATTGCCTATGCTTCACGACAATTGAAGAAGCATGAGGTAAATTATCTCACTCATGACTTAGAGCTGGGGGCGGTGGTGTTCGCATTGAAGATTTGGAGACATTATCTCTACGGGGAAACATGTCATATTTACACTGACCACAAGAGCCTGAAATATGTGTTCACTCAGAAAGAGTTAAACATGAGACAGAGACGGTGGATGGAGTTGATAAAAGACTACCATCTAGTTATCGAGTACCACCCCGGTAAAGCCAACGTGGTAGCGGATGCCTTGAGCCGAAAGAATTCATCTGGGGCATTATTGACAAGCTTGAGAGCATTGAGGGCTCAATTGGAGGTATCTAACGATGGTGCCTTGTTAGCTAGATTCGAGGTGAGACCTACATTGCTTGATGAAATCAAGAAGGGTCAAGAAACCGACGAAGAAATTATGAAGATCCGTGAACGCATGCTAACGGGACCGGTTGAGGATTTCAGGGAGAGAGACGATGGTCTCTTATTATTTCGTGACCGAGTATGTGTACCGTTGGATGATGAGCTCCGAAAGTCCATCTTAGAGGAGGCTCATTCATCGGCGTATGCCATGCACCCGGGAGGAACGAAGATGTACCGTGATTTAAAGGAAAGTTACTGGTGGTCAGGGATGAAGAAGGAAATAGCCGAGTACATCAGTTGGTGTCTTACTTGTCAGCAAGTTAAGGCAGAACATCAGCATCCGGCTGGGTTACTACAGCCACTTTCCATTCCTGAATGGAAATGGGAACACGTGACTATGGATTTCGTGGTGGGGCTGCCACGAACGGTTAAGAATTATGATGCCGTATGGGTTGTGGTCGATAGGCTCACGAAGAGTGCACACTTTCTACCTATCAACACTACCTATGCATTGGAGAGGTTAGCCAAGTTGTATGTGGACGAGATCGTGAGGCTACATGGGGTTCCTATAACCATTGTATCTGATAGAGATCCGCGATTCAAATCACGATTTTGGCCGAAGTTCCAAGAATCTATGGGGACAAAGTTGAAATTCAGTACAGCTTTTCATCCACAAACGGATGGGCAATCTGAGCGGGTTATACAGATATTAGAGGATATGCTGAGAGCCTGTGCATTGGAGTTCCAAGGGAGTTGGGACAACCACTTATCACTTGTGGAGTTTGCCTATAACAACAGTTATCAGGCAAGTATAGGCATGCCTCCATACGAGGCATTGTATGGGAGGAGATGTCGTACACCGTTGTGTTGGGATGAGGTTGGCATGGCCAAACTCGAGAGCACGGAATTGGTGGAGATCACCAAGTCTAAGGTGAAGATGATTCGTGAGAGACTTAAGGCGGCCCAGGATAGACAGAAAAGTTATGCCGATAAGCGCCGAAGAGCCTTGGAGTTTAAGGTGGGAGATGAAGTATTTTTGAAAGTTTCACCTTGGAAGGGAATCATCCGATTTCAGAGCCGAGGGAAACTTAACCCACGATACATAGGGCCATTCGTGGTTCTTGAGAGGATTGGGGCCGTGGCATACCGATTACAGTTGACTCCAGAATTGGAGAAGATACATAACGTATTCCACGTGTCCATGCTTAAGAAGTATATGCCGGATCCATCTCATGTATTAGAAAAACCACCCGTGGAAATACGGGAAGACTTGAACTATGTCGTGCAACCGGTGAAGATACTTGACAGGCAAGTCAAGAAATTGAGAAGCAAGAAAGTTCCAATGGTTAAAATCCTTTGGAAAAGTGACCGAGTCGAAGAGGAAACTTGGGAAACGGAGGCTTTGATGAAAGAGCAATACGCGTTTTTGTTTGAATGAGCATTGTGAATTTCGGGGACGAAATTCCCGTTAAGGGGGGGTGAACTTGTAACACCGACCCCGAGCATATTTACTTTTAGTAAATGATGTAATAAACCTTGAAAGATGATTTATGAATTTGCGTAATTTTTAATTTTTACTATTTATTTTACGTGAATAGTAAATTGCATGTGGGGCCCACAGCGGGACGGGGACCGCCTGATAATTCCCGAACCACATATTATATTCATCTTGGTCTAGATAATATGTATATGGTGGTGGATATTTTATTTGGGCCGTAAGAAAGGCATGGGGTTGACCGGTTGGTCAAACGGGGCCCAAATTACCGGTATTGGTAATTTAACGGATAACAGCCCGAAAAGAGTTTCGGAGACTCCTAAATTAATGTTGGGGAATATACATCTATTCTAAAGGCCCATAATTATTAGGAACACGTGATATATTTTATTTGACCCGATAAAATAAAATATGATTAAAACAGTCCGAGAAATACAACTTTCGGGACCGATTATACATACCGAGACATAACGGGATGACCTCCCACATAAGTGGGGGCCACCCCACGTTTTTAGGAGTGCTGATGGACTGAGTGATAAGAGGATGGGAGCAAACAAATGTGCTGGTACGCACAATCAATGGGAGGAAGTCTCCTAGAGACAAATGAACATGCTCCATGTCCCCTCTTGGCATCTCTTCTAATTGATTGAGAGGAGATGCCTCCCCCCTACCTTGTGTCATTCGGCCAGCACCAAGCAAGAGGAGCCCAAGGGAAAGCAAAACTCTAGTTGGAAGAAGAGGGAAGCTAGGAAAAATCCACAAGAAATAGCTTGAGTTTAAGGTAAGAACATAACTATTGTTCTTTAACTAGTTTTATCATGTATGATTTGTAAGAAATCATATGATGGATTAAACATGATGTTCTACACGTTTAAAAGTGTGGAATATTGTTATAAAGTGGTGGTAATTAACTTAGAAGGGTTGGCAAATCGATAGGAGTCGAAACCGCCAGAAACCGCCACATATAGGAAGCTGTTCGTGCTGCAGGCTGACGAACATCGCCCGGCTTTTGCCAAAGCCGGCCGGCTTTTGCCTAGACAGCCCAATTTCATCTTCTTCTTGATTTGGAACGAGGATTGATCGAAGGGTTTAACAAAGGCAACTATTTCAGCACTTCATAAGGTGAGGATGGCTGACTATATTGCTTATAATTAGTGAGTTAAATTCATGAGATTACCGAAGGTAATTAAATGTGTTTTTATGGATTATTAACGAATAATAATGCCTAGAAATGAAAAGATTAAATGTCTAGAGAAAAAGGAGCATGATATACAAATTTAGGAGTAAATTGTGTATGTTCATGTGTTATGAGTATGTTGACTTGAAAGTAGAATTTGTTGTGAAACATGTGTTGAAATATACTTTTTCTTCATATTAGAATATATGAGTGATTAAAAGTGATACTTTGGATATTGACATAAATGATATTTTCAAAGGAAAATCAGTTGGAATTGTCTATATGACTATGAGTTGAGAACTTGGTTTGTTGATATTAATTTGACTAGTATTAAGATGCTAGTTGGACATTAAAATGAAATGTTGTTAAGATTGATCCTAAGGTTGGATTGTGAAATAGTATGCCTTAAGTAGTCTTAAGAGATGCTTTAAGGTAGGAAAGTATGAACTTTAAGTTATACTAGGGGTAGGCCTTAAGGGATACCCAAGATAGTGTGAATATTAAATTGATCCTAAGTATAGGATTGGCCTACGGGTGTGATCGGTGATTCTTGAGGATAGCCGGTTGAATTATGGAAATAGTAAGGACCATGGCCCTCCCCGACTCTAGAGAGCGGGGTTGGATAGCATGGACTTACATCGTGATCACGGGTTAGGGTGGAATCCGAATCGGAGACCTAACTAGGTTCCGGTAGCGGTAACACATAAGATAGGACCCCGAAGGGCCTTACCTTCCTACGGGATGATGGGTACGAGTCCAGGGGAGGGATGTTGGAGTCCGAACCGGGAGCCTCATGAGGTCTCGGACAGCGGTAGCTAGTCCCGTAGAAATAATAGGACCCAAGGGTTGGGTGGTGCAAACGATAAATGAAAAAGGATATATAAGAAGGGCCGTGTGCCGACAAATAAATAAGTTTATATATTATAAAGATAATAAGTGGGGAATATAAATTATTATTTATATTATGATATCACCCTATTTTGAGGGTCTTGGAAATTAAAACGTTGATTATACTTATTATAGTTGCTATTGTACTTGTCAAATATTTCCAAGTACTGACCTCCCCTTCACGGGGGAGGCCACCTCACAGTTTCAGGTAGAACTTGAAGGTTGCTACCGGCGCCCGTTGCTTCGGGGATATTCAAAGGAGAAGACGTGGTTCGTGCTTCTTCTGTTTCCTGTTTTCAAAATAATGATAACAATGCTCATGGACATTATTTTTGAACAATTACTTTGGGGGCTTGTATGCCTAGTTATGCCAAGTGTGGCTTGAACAATTGTATTAATGCTTCCGCTGTTTTAAATGAATGTTTTACATTATGTTTGTTTATGGATGTACTATGTGTGAATGATATTCATGACGCCTTGTTTAGTATGGATGAGTTGGACTACGGTTGACTATTCGTACTGTACGGCGGGTTGTTGACGTGTCCGGCTAGGTCTGGGGCGTGACATCATTTGTATTAGAAGAATCTAATATAGAGTCAGAATTAATAGAATTACCATTAGAAAGATCAGCATTGCATTTATAAGGAAAAATCATTTCATAGAATTTAACATTTCTGGATATGAAAAATTTGTGATTAGAAATATCATATAGTTTATAACCTTTAGATCCAAGAGGATATCCAATAAAAACACACTTAACAGCCCTTTTTCAAATTTTGATCTGTTAGAAGATAAGGTAGAAGCATAGACAAGAGAACCAAAAACTCTTAGGTGAGAATAATCAGGTGTTTTACCATATAATAATTCATATGGAGATTTATTATTTAGAACAGCAGTGGGAATTCTATTTATAATATGAACAGCAGTTAGAATGCAATCAGACCAAAAATGGAGAGGTAAACAGGATTGAAATAAAAGAGACCTAGCAATTTGAAGAATATGTTGATGTTTTCTTTCAACCCTAGCATTTTGCTGGGGGGTTTCCACACAAGATAATTGATGAATAATCCCATTATCAGCATAGAAACTAGGAAAAATAAATTATGTACCATTAATAGTTCTAATAATTTTAATTTTAGTATGAAATTGGGTGAGAATCAGATTGTAAAACTTTAGCATATAGAATTTGACCTCAGATTTGGTTTTCATCATAAAAATCCAAGTGCATCTAGTATGATCATCAACAATAGTTAGAAAGTATTTGAAACCAGAATAAGATTCTACTTTAAAAGGACCCCAAACATCCATATGCACAAGATCAAAAGCATGTAAAGCATTAGAAGTACTATTTTGAAAAGGTAATCTTTTTTGTTTAGCAAAATGACAAATATCACAAGAAGTGTTTTTATTGATATGATGTTGAATATTACAGTCAACAAGAGAACTGAGTTTATTAAAAGGTAAATGACCAAGTCTATAATGCCAGATATCAGAATTATTAGTTGCAGTTTGAGTATCAACAGTATTAACAACAGAAGTCTTAGTAGGTATGAGAACAGAATTAGAAGAATTGTAGAGATAAAGTCCATGTTGAAGATCAGCATAGCCAATCATTTGGTTGGTGAGCAGATCCTGCAAAGTAGCATGATTAGAAGAGAAGTGAACAGAAATATTTTCATGTAAAACTAAACTACTGATAGAAATAAGATTAAAATTAAACTGTGGGACATATAAAACATTGTGGAGAGTGAGACTATCATTTATCTTTATGTCACCAATATGAGTAGCAGTGATAAAGGAACCAGTAGGTAATTGAACATTAATAGAAGTAATTTTAGGTGATGTTGTATATAAACTAAAATTATGAGTCATATGATCAGAGGCACCAGTATCAAGAATCCAAATAGAAGTAGTGACAGTAGATAGAAAGGCAGAATGAGTACCTAGAAAAGGAGAATCATTAGAAGGTTGATCATGTTGTGGAACAACCATAGCAACATGAGCAGTAGCAGAATTAGTATTCTGAGTTTTCATAAACTCAAGAAATTTATTGTAGAGTGTAGGATCACAAAGCTCCATGTCATCAGAAGGAGAATCAGTATTTGTGTTGGCTAAATGAGCTTGAGTATTCTTAGTAGTGGATGGCAGTTTGAATCCAGGAGCAATTCTTGATCCTTTAGGTCCTTTCCAGTTAGGGGGGTAGCCAATAACTTGGAAGCATTCGTCAGCATAGTGGCCTTGATAGCCACAATGAGTACAAGTGATATATTTCTTTTTGTAGTTTGGATTTTTGACTAGAAAGGCAGTGGAGTCAGTGGAAGAGTCATAGGTATTAGGAGTATCAGAATTGAAAGGAATAGAATGAAGAGGATGTTGAAGTATTCTTTGAGACTCTTCTTGAAGAAAGAATGAGTAAACAGCAGAGAGTGTAGGAAAAGGAGTTTGAAGAAGAATTTGACTTCTTAAACTAGAGTATGACTCATTCAAACCAACAAGAAATTTCTGCACAGACTCTTTCTCAAGTAACAATTGAAATTTGGTATTGAGTTGACATGTACAAAGACCACAAGAACAGAGAGGAAGAGTTTTAAAATCAACGTATTCGTCCCAAAGTCCTTTGAACATATTGTAATAGGCAGTAATAGTCTGAGTTCCTTGAGAAATATTTCCTAAGGATTTTTCAAGATAGAAAACCCTAGGTCCATCACTTTTACCATACCTAAGCTTAATTTCGTCCCAAAGATCTTTAGCAGAAGTAAAGTATAGAAAAGTGGAACGGATATCAGGAGAAATAGAATAAATCAACCAAGAGAGTAAAAGAGCATTTATACGATACCAAACTGAGTAGGTCACAGAATCATCAGGTTGCGGTTGAGCAAGAGAGCCATCAATGAAGACCATTTTGTTCTTCACACTGAACGCCATATCAACAGATTTCTTCCAAGCGTTGTAGTTGTCGCCAGTAAGAGTTTCAGAGATTATTCTCAGCCCGGCATGATCACTAGGATGTAAGTAATATGGAGACGACGGATCCTCAATCGGATTTAAGGAAGAGTTTGATTGATTCATCGCAAAAAAAAAATTGCGATTAGGGTTTTGGGATCGATATATTGTAGAGGAGAAGAGGAATTCGATTATAGAAATCGAAAGAGAAGAGTAATATCAGTAGGACGAAGAAGTATCGAATCCTAATCTGATACCATGTGAAAGTATGAATTCAGGAATCAAGGAAGAAAAACGAATTCGTATATGTTCAGAGCTTTTGATGAAGATTGCGGAAGAAGAAGAAAAATGAATAGGATTGAACGCTTAACCTAATTACAACAAAACAGTAGGTATTTATACCTAATACATAAAAATAACAACAAATTACTAAAGGCCCAATAAAACATAAAATAGGCCCAAAAGCTGTAGAACAACAGTCCAATGCAAGCCCAGCAGTCCATTGTTCTTATTCTTGATAAGTCTCAACAAGCTTCTAATTGTATGTTTGGCTTGAAAATTTGTAAGAGCTTTTTTACACAAAAAAATATCTTTTTCGGAAGCTACAATGAGTTACATCTGAGAAAAGTCCGTAACTTTAGCATTAATTAGTCTCAACAGCTTGTATACCAAACAAAACTAGACAAACAATCCGTTTTTATCAAACAACTACCACATTTTCCTTTTAAAATCTTTTCAGTCACTAAAAGATAACAGTTACTAAAACGCTAATAAATGTATATTTTCAGCTAGTTGTGCTACATACCCAAAATCACCAGAAACTCACAAAAAATCAAAAGGTCCAGCACTCTCATTTCGATCACCAGTTCGAGGATTAGACATATAGAATTATATGTGCTACAAGCACAACAATTCGCTAATCACTCAACGGGCATCTTGAAGCCTACTGTAACTAAAAGAAAGAGATTGCGCTCCCAAGCACCCACCATATGAGTGCTCCACACCATAGGTATAACAAAAAAACATCCCAATGTCCTGACTAATAATACCAAAATCATATGAATAATAACCAAAACTAGAAGTCTAAAAATAAAACTGAAAGCAAAATAAATAAAACTGAAAACTTGGGCCATCCAACTTCAGTTTGTTGGGCGAACCTATTGTCTAGAGCTCGCTCCACCCCCGTTTTTGTTATACCTTCCTGCCAAATGTTTCGTGAAAAAATGGTTTTGACATGGATTCACAAATCTTTTCCAATTTCATGTGAAACCCCTTGCTATAATCGTTTTGCCACGAAAAAATTAACACCAATCGTTCATATCCAATCTGTTAATTTTTATTTAGAATTTCATTTGAGATGTTAGTAGCATTGTATTTTAAAGATACAAATAAAATTTGGTCCATAACTTGTAGCGGTGGGCTGGATAACCTTAGTTCTCTGCTAGTATTCAGATATTTTAATGTAAGAAGGCTCGGTTCAAGTATGTCCTACATCACATCACATAATGTTATAGAGCTTTAGTCGTGACTCTTTTTTTTTATTCAATTTGGTCCAAGAGGTGTAATCTCCCACCCCAGGAGCCCCCCATACCCCGACCCGACAGGATTTTTGGAAGGATGTTAATCGGTGACTCAGTCGGTCCAATGATGGTAGGCCTTTTTCCCGTGCGCACCAGAGGCTCAGCCTTATTTCAGGTTCTGTGACCTCCACACGGCCGCTAGGGGTTTCGAACCTTGGTCACTTGGTCCAAATTTCCCACCACTGAACCAACTGAGCTACCCGTGCATGTTCATTTTTTTTATTCAACTTTCTAATCTGCGGTAGTATCTATTTCAATATTAAATGTAACATTCTTGATTGAAATAAGTTTTGAGCATGTGTCTCGATTTATCTTTTAAAATGTTGAATATTCATGTTCAGAACTGTCTAAATGCATGTCTGCAAATCTAGACCAAGAATGAATACATGTACCTGACTTTATTCCAATCTGTGCAACGTAACATACATGGGTTTATTTGTATGATTCAACTTTTTCTTGGTTCTAAATTTTTCCCGAACTCTTTTCACCTGGAGTGTAGCTATGGGGTCAACATTGGACCTGGTTTATCCAAATTTCAACTTTGCTTGAAGTATTAAGGTTACAAATTTATGTTAAAATAATCTAAAAACATTCTTTGTCCCGACTCACAAACATAAATTGTCTTGCCCACACCACTACCTTTCATGTTTGTGATATTATAACATTAGTACAAGTTAAATGTTGGACAAACGTCCCCAAGAGGATAAACTTGTTCTCCATCCAAGAACACTAACCAGTGCAGTAAAGCTGCCAGTGCGGTGGGAAGGTGGACGAACGTCCCTAAAACGACAAACTTGTTCTCCATCCAAGAACACTAACCAGTGCAGTAAAGCTGCCGGTGCGGTGGGAAGGTGGACGAACGTCCCCAACGGGACAAACTTGTTCTCCATCCAAGAACACTAACCAGTGTAGTAAAGCTGTCGGTGCAGTGGGAAGGTGGACGAACGTCCCTAAGAGGACGAACTTTTTCTCCATCCAAGAACACTAAATAGTGCAGTAAAGTTGCCGATGCGGTGGGAAGGTGGGCGAACGTCCCCAAGAGGATGAACCTATTTCTCCACCAAAGAGGATAGACGGCTGGACACAAAGATCCAGTGAACAAGGCAAGACGCCCAGAGCCTCGGAATACGGCACACAACCATCACGTCAGGGGACGAACGTCAGAGGCATCGGCTAAATGCAGTACGATGGAGACACAACACTTCTTCATGTCCCGCACATGCTCGGAACAACAGAAGTGAGGGACTTGTGTTGGGTTAATGGACCAACAGGGATCGGCACATCGACCCATAAAGTTCCCACCGGACGTTCGTCCCCTAAACCCAAGCATCCTGGCGAGACCCCCGAGAACATCCCAAGGAAGAGAAGAGTGTCGTCCACCCCACAGGGGACGTTCAGGCCCAAGGTATGAAACCCAGAAAGGCAGGTAGCTACCGGGGACGTACGTCAGGAGATACAAAGTGGCTCATCAACTTGGGAGGCGTCAGGGGTATTAGCTGGAGAGGTACGTCAGATTCAATTCTACTTCCTTATGTCTCGCGCACGCTCGGAACATCAGAAGTGGGGGACTTGTGTTGGGTTAATGGCCTAACTGGGGTTAGCCCATAAAACCCTCAAGGTCCGCCCTACGAACGTCCCAAAAGGCACAAGATAACGAGTTACCTTTCCGCCGATTCTGGAGAGGTTCATCACCTACAAGGCCAGGGGACGTACGTGTCCTAACGTCGACAGGTCCCTTGGCCAGGAGCAGCACATGACGCTCGTCTGGCAGGACTTGGATCCCGTAAGGAGGAGGAGGCAAGCTCATGGGACGAACGTCCCCTCCCCTTGGCTGGATGCCAAGATCCCAGCAGGAGGAGGAGGCAAGCTCATGGGACGAACGTCCCCTCCCCTTGGATGGATGCCAAGATCCCAGCAAGACGAGGAGGCAGGCTCATGAGGACGATCGTCCCCTCCCCTTGGCGGGAAGCCAAGATCCGAGCAGGAAGAGCATTTAATGCAGAAGATTTGGTGGTTGGGGTCAAGCGATCTATAGCCCGCCACATCAATGCATCCAACTACCCATTGGCAGTATAAATAGAAGCATTTATTTCATTGTAAAGGGTGGGCAACTAAGCACTCTAATAGTATAGCATTGTAACAGCTCGTAGCATAGGCTACGAACGAACGGCCTCAAGCCTTTGTACCGAAATTAATATACTAAGACTTCTTACCGGGCCTTCCTTGCTTGTTTCTCTCATCTATCATCTGATTCTTCCATTCGAAACCCTTGGGCCGCGTGGTTGGCCTACGGGTTGACGGAATAAACCTCAACACTGGTGAAGAGGGTTATGCATGTGTCCTCCGTGAGTTACTCGGCCTTCAGGGTCCCATCCCTCCACTGTATGAGGAAGGCAGAGAGGGTTTCTTCTTCCCTCATCCCTCCTGCGTGTTGGGCCTACGGGTTGACGGAATAAACCTCAACACGGGTTTCCCTTTTCCATAGACGGCACTAGTGTTGAGGTTTATTCTGTCAACCCGTAGGCTGAACACGCGGCTCAAAGGTTTCGAATGGAGGAATCAGATGAAAGATGAGAGAAACAAGCAATGAAGGCCCAATAAGAAGTCTTAGTATATTAATTTCGGTACAAAGGCTTGAGGCCGTTCGTTCCTAGCCTATGCTACGAGTTGTTACAATGCTATACTATTAGAGTGCTTTGTTCCTAACCCTTTACAATGAAATAAATGTTTCTATTTATACTGCCAATGGGTAGTTGGATGCATTGACGTGGCGGACTGTGGATCGCTTGACCCCAACCACCAAATCTTCTACATTAAATGCGCTTCCCACCAGGATCATGGCTTCCCACCAAGGGGAGGGGACGTTTGTCCTCATGAGCCTGCCTCCTCGTCCTGCTGGGATCATAGCACCCAGCCAAGGGGAGGGGACGTTCGTCCCATGAGCTTGTCTCCTCCTCCTGCTGGGATCTTTGCATCCAGCCAAGGGGAGGGATCGTTCGTCCCATGAGCTTGCCTCATCCTCCTCCTGCTGGGATACAAGTCCTGCCAGACAAGCGACTTGTGCTGCTCCTGGCCAAGGGACCTGCCGACGCCAGGATACGTACGTCCCCTGGTCCTGTAGAGGATGAACCTCTCTAGAATCTGCGGAAAGGTAACTCGTTGTCTTGTGCCTTTTGAGGACGTTCATAGGTCAGCCCTTGAGGGTTTTATGGGCTAACCCCCGTAGGGCCATTAACCCAACACAAGTCCCCCATTTTTGATGTTCCGAGCGTGCGCGGGACATAAGGAAGTAGAATTGAATCCGACGTACCTCTCCAGCTAATACCCCTGACGCCACCCAAGTTGATGAGCCACTCTGTATCTCCTGACGTACATCCCCGGCAGGTACATGCCTTTCTGGGTTTGATACCTTGGGGCCGGACGTCTTCTGTGGGGACGACACTCTTCTCTTCCTTGGGATGTTCTCAGGGGGTCTCGCCAGGAGGCTTGGGTTTACGGGACGGACGTCCGGTGGACATTTTATGGGTCGATGGGCCGATCCCTGTTGGGCCATTAACCCAACAATGATATTTTTCGTAATCTCTTCATGTGCTTGCAGTTTGGGAAAATTAATGAGATCAATTGTTTTCTGATGGTCATCAATTGCTACCCTTTATAGGTACCAATAGTTATGACTTCTGGCAAATTATACCGTAGTACCGGTGTGGCGGTGTACCATGCGCATGGTATATCGGTACCGTTGTGTTTTCAATTGGAGCACTACATAGCCTTTTGTTTTCTTTCCCCCAAGACCTCCAATCTCTTTTCCCTCAAGTCTTCTAAAGCTCGAGGTATGTTATTTCTTTCTCTTTATTTTTATTTTTTGTTTTCTTCAATTCTTTTCTCCTCTCCATCAAAACAATAAAAGTTTAATTGATATTTTACTTAATCTTTATTTTTAACTAATTTATTATAAAAATTTATTAATCCACATAAAATAAGTATATTGCATTAATAATCATACACTATTTTTTTACTTTTTTTCAACAGAAATATAATTACTACCGAACTTATATTTTGTGTAATATATTTTTACATTTATATACTTTTATTGTAAAATGTTTTTCATATTCATACACTTTTTTCTATAATGTATTTCTTATCTATTTGCAATATATAATAATATATTTCTTATCTCTTTTAAATGTATTTCGTGTTTTTTAAGACATTAAAAAAACATCTTCATATGTGTGAGTTACATTTGGACTTGCCTCAACAAGTTACATTTTGCATGCACCTAAGTTAGATTTCCATCAACGCGAGTTACATTTTTTTTCATAACATGAGTTACATCAAAAAATAAACTCCCGCTATTGAAACAAAAAATTCATGAAATCAATGTTTTATTTCTTATAATACTTGTTTTCATTGAAATCAATGTTTTCATTGAAATCAATGTTTTCATTGAAATCAATGTTTTCATTGAAATCAATGTTGAACAATTACTTAATTAAACTCCCGTTATTGATTAAGAAATAAACTCCTTGTTTTCATTGAAATCAATGTTTTATTTCTTATAATACTTATTAGACAAGTTACATTTCCACTTGCTTGTAGTTACATTTATTATCAGCGTGAGTTACATTTCTTTACACGCGAGTTACATCATTCATGCTACTGGGAGAAAAAAGAAAAAAAAAACAGTTATTGTATACACATGTACTGTTCACGCGATTTTTTTTAAAAAGTTGTGCAAAGCTACGCCGTTTTCGGAGTGGAGCATGGTGCTCACCATGGGATGATCCAATGGTATACGAACTGATGACTTCTACATAATTTTGGAAGTATACCTTCTTGATCCAAGTTTCCAAAAAAATAAATTTCACAACCTATTGTACTGTTGCACATAGAAATTGTCAAGTTAACGACATTTTTTTTTCAAGTTTAAAACAAATCATAGGAGTTTAGGGTGGTCACATATTAATTCGTTGCTCCTTCGCAACCGGAGAGCTTAGCGTTGGCTATGCTCCTGACAATTTTGTGTTAACACTCAGAGCAGCATAGAAGAGGTCTTCTCCCTAGCTTTCGTCTAGGTTTTGTCTTTCCGGTAGGCGGCTTGCGTCGTTTCTTATTCGGTGAATGATTTGTAGCGATAGTGGGAGGGAGGTCATTACCACGGTCTGCCTCTCCATTGTCCGTTTCTCTATGATTGATGTTTCTGGATGTGCTGCGATGGATCAAATCTGGAGGTCTATGATTGATACCTTCGATTGAAAAATCGCCTGACAATTTCCGGATTGAGTTCTGAGCAAGCTAGGGAGAAGACAGTTCAGCGGCCCGTCCCCCTCCTGAACCGCTGCCCTGGAGCAATCGAGGTGCTAGGGTGTGCAAGATGGCACTTCAAGGATACTTGCAGGAAGAAGCTTGGAGTATTTGTCAATTATTTTAATTTTTATTGTCTTACTTTCGCGTTAAGTTTGTTTATGTTCTTCTATTTTTTGTTCATGTCTTTGGTTTTAGGTCTACAATAAGGATTGACAATTCTGCTAGATATTATGTCGTTAGAAGGATCTATATGACCGGTGACTTCTGTGTCACACCCGTTTGGTGGTTAGCGATTACTATTGCTCTTTCAGAGATGACCGTTTCTATGTCTAGCCATAGATTTGATAGTGCTAGTTGGTTAGCGATTGTTGTTAGTGTTGGTCACCTTGAGTTTGTTGTAACGATCTGAATTCTAATAATATTAATATAAATATTTTTCAATCTAAAATGCCATTTTTACTATCATTTCATCCTCATCCTTTTCCTTCCTATCCAGCAAGACTTCAATAAACAATGTGAGGCTAGAAAATAATCAATTTCAAAATTCAAATGCTCATCAAATCAATCCCGAACGTTATAGATATTATATTAAGCATTATAGATTGAGTAGAACAGTGTGGCCATGTAACAAATGTGCAAAGTTCAATTCTAAACTGTGTATAGCAGTTAAATAAGACAATTAACTCTATGAAATGTGTTTGGTGTACACTTTTGATGTACACATTTCGTACACTCGTCTGTCTCACGCACACAAAGTTGTTTGTACACAAAAACTGTACAGACAACTCTATAGGATACTACATAGTTGTGTATGTACAGACAACTCTGTACATCCTATATTGTATGATGTATTCATGCCGTTTCACTTTAGTTTTTGAGGTTCATAGAACTCCTTGCTACTATACATCCAAAACTATGTTGCTGGACTCTTCACCTCTAACTGGTTTGGGGACCAACGTCTTGTATGGACGCTCTAATTTGTTTGGTTTGGGGAGCAATGCTTTACTATTTGTGTTTATAGAACCATAGTGAAAGATTATGTCATTTTCTAATAAGTTTTTTTTCAATTGTTCGGATTGTGGGTGAGACGCTATACCGGATTCACCCAGAAAGGGTGTTTTTGCTTTTTTCATGCAAATAAATAACTGATAAGATACATGTTACTTGTCAAAGTTGTGTCTCTAATCTGGAGGTCATATCTCGAGAAATTTCCATAAATAATACTCCGCAATACACTTGATATTTAGTGTATGACAACTTTTTGATAAAAATTTACTTGGAATACATAAGAGAAAAATATACTCCTATTACATCTTTCATATGTATTGTAACATAAATGTAATATGTATGAAGTAGAAAATGTTTTGTTATCATGCATCCAAGGAGTGTAAGTGTGCCATTTCTTTCATGCCTCACTGATTGGCTTCTTGTTTCCCTGGGTGAAGCCAACTTCCACAAGAACTTGCTTTCCTTCAACACAATTGCTAGATTTGTAGTACTTCGCATACAAGACAATTTGAAGAAGCCCAAGTAGCACCCCAATACCATTAGGTGCCTAAAAATGGTCCAAACAATTTCTACATTATGCATATTTTTACAAGCTTAAGTGTGTTTTGGAATATATTCATTCTCATGTTTCAGCTACAGTTACAAGTATGTTATTAAATTGTTATCAAGATAATAACTAAATTTTTTAAATATCACAAAAGAGGACGTTTTTTAAATTTTGAAGTAAAACCTAAACATTGACATTCGTAAAAAGACAATATGATTTCAATTCAATCCTGAAAAAAACAACAAAAGCTATGTTTGGCAGACATAAGTCACCGCCTTTTTAGCTTTTGCACTATTTAAAAGGTCTCTAAAAGCTTCTAGTTGTATGTTTGGTATGATAATTTTTAAGAGCTTTTCAGAAAATAAAAGATCTTTTTTGAGATGCTACACGAAGTAGCATCTGAAAAAAGTTTGTGACTTTTAGCATTAATAAGTCCTAACAGCTTGAATATCAAACATCACTAAATCAAACAGTCAGTTTTTTATCGAACAACTACCACCTTTTACATTTAAGATTTTTTCAGTCACTAAAAGCTAACAGTTATTAAGGAAATGTTTGAAAGTGAAACTTAATTTTGAATCTGCCCGAAAAGGAAAGGTGGAACTTGTTTCAGAAACGGAGGGAGTATATGATATTTATTTATTTTTTTACCTAAAATGGCACTTATTAATATAATCTCCCGTTTCTTTATAGGCCTGTATAATGTGTATAAATAAGCAAGTGTACAAAATTTCGTATTTGATATTGAGTAAATGGTTACCAGAATAAAGATTTCCATTCGCATAAGGGCATAGAGACTCCAACAGAGACTATTCACTAATGAACAAACTGAAAGCGACAATGGCATGTATTCCACACTCTTCGTGGTGATCACCAATTTCTGCATAGCAATAAATTTAAGAATTCAGAATTGCAAAAACTATTTACATTTCATTATATTTGCATTACACTACGTACATTACATTACTTATCTCGTTCTATTTTGGTTGTCTTACTTCCCTTTTTGGATTGTTCACTTGTCCAAAAATGAATGCCATGTTTCTTTTTTTGGCAAGAAATATGTGATCCGTATCATTTCATCATATTTTACTCAAATATCAATAGCAAATTTTACTTTCCAACCACTTTATTAATAAACTGTTTTTCCATGAATATTACTAAATTAAGGCTGATTTCCAAAAGTGTGACCACTTTTACATTTGGACAAAAATGTGACTAAAACAAAGTGACAATCAAATATTCGATCATGTCACTACTCTATTTTCATGTCAATGTCGAATGTCACTGTCACCATCGCTAATGTCACTGTGGCTGTTATCGCCCGTGCCACTTCCGTCGCCATCGCTCGTGTCACTGCCACCGCCGATGATAGGGACACCGTCATAGTGATTTTTAGGGATTTTGTCATTTTTTGTCCACATAAGAAACGTGTCATATTTAAGTCATAGGAAAGTGTATAGATCATATTCATGTCATTCTTTCTATTAATAATCGTGCCAAACTAAAACAAGACATTCAATGTGGGGCGGAGCCTGGAGGTAGTATATTATATCGATTCATGTTAGCTGATCCCAAATAAATCTTTTGAGATTTGGCTTCGATGTTTTTCTTGTTACGTTGTTGTATTGCTTGACCATCATTGAATATCAAAATTGTGGTGAATCTTATAATACTCAAATGACATCAGTGTTACGCTCTGAAAGAAAAGGTAACAAGACCGAGTCTCATCCCAAATCCTAATTAACCCAAATAAGTATATATGTTGATACTATAATACTAGTTATGTTAGAGGTATATAAAAAGGGAATGAAACTAACCATGCTTGCTAAAGGAGAAGCATACATGACAATACTAGCTAGTGCTGCAATCCCACCAACAATAGCAGACCGAGTTTCCCAAGTATGTGCAAGGGTAATGACCAGAGCAACTAGAGCTGCAAAGAAAATAACTTCGACGAGGATGGTGACCCCTAGTTTGAACCTTTTTCTCTTTTCAGAACAGAAGAAAAATACAAACAAGAAGACAACTTCAATGGCTACGCCCGCTCCACTGATGGTCATCACTAGCAGACCGTTGGGGTGAATAATGGGAGTTCCATATAGTAACCAAAGGCCACAGTTGATGAATGTGGCTAGGTATGGTGCTGATGAGTAGTGTGCTACTTTTCTTTCACTCCATATTTTCAAAATTGCGGGGCTGCAAATAAATTTACAATAGTAACTTGAAAGTCTTATTAAGGGGAAAACATTGGTTGTTCTTACATACATTGTGGTTAGAAAATTAAAACAAGACCTATTGCACAAATTCAATATTTACTTCATATCCTTAATTATATTGCAAGCTAAGCATTTAATTAATAATGTAAAACTTGATATTGTTAGATTATTGGACTCATACTACATGTAATATTCATAGTACATTTTTTATCAGGTTTAATTGTACTTAGGTGGGCTAACATGTTATCTAATAAGGTATAGGGCAAAGGGAACATAAGGGAGTACATTTTGGAAATGTCCCACGTTGCTTCAAAAATAGGTGCACTAAAGCTTATTTTACGTGAGCAATTGCTCGTGTATTAAGTTTTGATCTCTCTTCCTTATCAATTTAATCAATTTAAAGTCAGTTACAACTGCATTAGGGAGAAATGGTCTCTCAATGAGCTCATTTCTCATTGTGTTGAAGAGGAAGATGGAATAAAGCAAGATAAGACTGAAAGTGCTCATTTGGCATCTACCTTTAAGAGACGGAAGAAAAGGAAAATTACGGAAGCTATAAATTCAGGGTCTCAAAGAAAGCATCATAAGGAAACTAAGGAAGAAACTAAGGAATCTGGATGTTTCTTTTGCAAAGGGACTAATCACAAGAAAAAGAATCGCACTAAGTACCACATCTCGCGTGCGAAAAAAGGATATGTGTCTAGCTCTTTTTTGTTCTGAGGTTAATTTAATTTCAGTACCAAAAGACACTTGGTGGGTAGATTCCGATCCTACTGCTCACATAAGTGTATCTATGCAAGGTTGCCTAAGCTGCCGAAAACTAATTGATGGTGAAAGATACATCTATGTCGGTTATGGCAAGCGGGTTGAAGTTGAGGCTATCGGTGTTTTTACATTATTATTAAAGGCTGGTTTTTATTTGGATTTGAAGGAGACATTTGTTGTGCCGTCATTTAGGCAAAATTTAATTTCTATTTCTGCATTGGACAAATTTGGTTATTCTTTTTCATTTGGAAATAGTCAGTTTAGTCTATTTCAAGATTCAAAACTTATTTGTACTGGTCTTTTATCAGTTTATAATAATCTATATTCACTTGATATAATTACTTCATATAATGAAACCTTGCATGCAAGTACTCGTGGTACTAAAAGAAAATTAACCAATGAGAATTCATTACCACTTTGGCACAAACGTTTAGGACATTTCTGAGCAAAGAATTCAGAGACTTGTGTCAGATGGAATTCTTGATTCCCTTGACTCCTCAAATTCTGATATTTGTGTTGAGTGCGTTAAGTTAAAACAAACAAACAAACGGAGATTAAGTGCCGAGAGAGCTTCATATCTATTAGAATTGATATATACAGACATCTGTGGACCATTCCCTACACCATGTAGAAATGGTCAAACATATTTTATCACATTCATAGATGATTACTCTCGTTATGGTTACCTTTATCTCATTCATGAAAAGTCTCAATCAATAGACGTGTTCAAATATTATAAGGCCGAAGTTGAAAATCAATTAGGCTAAAGAATAAAAATTGTTAGATCTGACTGTGGTGATGAATACTATGGTAGATATGATTGTTCCGGTGAACAACGTCCAGGTCCATTTGCTAAATTCCTAGAGGAGTGTGGAATTGTTCCTCAGTACACCATGCCAGGAACTCCTAGCATGAATGGTGTTGCTGAGAGACGAAACCGTACATTGAAGGACATGGTTGGGAGTATGATTTGTCATACTACTTTACCAGATTCACTCTGGGGAGAGGCACTGAAAACTGCAGCTTACATACTCAACAGAGTTTCCACTAAAGCAACAACTAAAACCACTTATAAAATTTGGACTGGAAAGAAACCCAATATAAATCATTTCCATGTTTGGGGTTGTTCAGCTAAGGCAAGGCCTTATATGCCAAATGAAAAGAAACTGAACATTAGAATATTTAGTAGTTATTTTGTTGGTTACTCTGAGAGGTCAAGGGGGTATAAGGTTTATGATCCCACTTCCAGGACTATTTTTGAAATGGGTAATGCCCGGTTCATTGAGGATATTGAGTTTGGGGGTAGGGAGATAAGTTTAGAGATTTTGTCTTTGAGGAAAAGCATGTTACTCTTCCTTCAGTGTTCATTGAACATAATCAAGATATTTTTATTCCTAATGATGTTCAAGAAACAACTCCAGTTCAGGACAATCTCGAAGACATCCCCAATCAAGTAACTGAAATTATTAATAAGGATCAAACTCAACAACCTCAAGAACCTGAGATGCCATTAAGGAGATCCACTCAAGAGAGGAGAAGTGCAATTCTGGATGATTATATTGTATTTCTCCAAGAACATGAGGAAAATTGGGAATTGGTGGAAGAAATAATTATCTTTCTCCAAGAACAAGAACTAGACATTGGTTTTGTGGAAAATGATCCAATCAACTTCCGTCAAGTCATGGAAAGTTCTAACTCTCAAGAATGGATTAATGCCATGAAAGATGAGATGAAGTCTACGAGTGACAATGACTTTTGGGAGTTAGTCTCATTGCCTGAAGGTATTAAACCCATTGGTTGTAAATGGATATATAAAATCAAGAGGGAAAAGCTCGTCTTGTTGCTAAAGCCTACTCATAAAAGAAAGAGATTGACTATAAAGAGGTTTTCTCTCCGATATCCTTGAAAGACTCTTTTAGAACAATAATGGCATTAGTGGCACATTTAGATCTTGAGCTTCATCAGATGGATGTAAAAACTGCATTTCTCAATGGTGACATTGAGGAATCAATCTATATGGAACAACCAGAAAACTTTGTTTGGGGAGATTCAAAGAAAATGGTTGGCAAATTAAAGAAATCCATCTATGGGCTCAAACAGGCTTCTCGTTAGTGGTATCACAAGTTTGTTAAAGTCATTATATCTTTTGGTTGTCAACCAAACGTCAGTGATGATTGTATATACCACAAGTTTAGTGGGAGCAAGCATATTTTCCTGGTCTTGTATGTTGATGACATACTTCTTGCTAGCAACGGTATAGGCTTATTGCACGAAACTAAAACATTTCTTTCAACGAATTTTGAAATGAAAGATCTTGGGGAGGCCTCTTATGTATTTGGAATTCAAATACACCGAGATCGCTCCAAAGGCATTCTTGGACTCTCACAAAAGAGCTATATCGAAAAGGTTCTCAAAAGGTTTGGCATGCAAGACTGCAAACCAGGTGATAATCCAATTTCTAACGGAGACAAGTTTAGTCTCATGCAGTGCCCTAAGAATGGTTTTGAATCTAAAGAAATGATGAACATTCCTTATGCTTCGACTGTAGGAAGTTTGATGTATGCTTAGATTTGTACAAGACCTGATTTAGCATACATCGTTGGGATGTTAGGCAGATATTTGAGCAATTCGGAAATGGACCAGTGGAAAGAAGCCAAAAGGGTCATGCGGTATTTACAAAAAACAAGGGAATATATGCTCACATATCGGAGATCGGATCAGCTTGAGATCATTAGGTATACCGACTCTAATTTTGCTAGATGTCAAGATAGCTTGAAATCCACTTCAGGCTACATCTATATTCTAGCTGGAGGAGCTATCTCCTGGAGGAGTATCAAGCAGGCTACATCTATATTCTAGCATGTTATGAGGCATCCAATATGGCATTATGGCTGCGAGATTTTGTTAGATCAGCAGTCCTCTATGCTAAGAACAACAGTAATTTCACCAAGGCAAAACACACTGAGGTCAAATTTAAGGTTGTTAAGGAACGAGTACAAGAAGGAAAGTTATCTATAGAACACATTAGCACAAACTCCATGATTGCGGATCCGTTCACTAAAGGATTGCCACATAAAGTGTTTCATGAGCTTGTTGCTCAAATGAATGTGAAGTCAGTTGAGGATTATGAGTTTTAGTGGAAGTTGGTAATGTTTCTATATTTGGTTAATTTAAATTTTAAGGTTATTTTCTGCAAAAATAAAGTTTAAATTTTTATGTACTCTAACAGTTATATCATTGATCTGAAGGTGGACCAGTTGGAAATAGACTTTCTATTCCAGACCACACTTCATGTTATTTCCACGCTACACACCTATACTTGATCCATGTAGTTTATTATATTAATGTATGTGATCATTGATGGTCTAGTTATTCAAATATAGCAAAGACTTCTTTGTTCCTATGTTGATATAATTAATGGACCAGATTGATTAAAGATGACTACAGTTTGATAGCAAAATTTTGGAGCTCCTAAAGTAAACATACAATGCTAAGGATTGTGCATGTGTATGTCATCCAAGTGCGAGATTGTAAGATTATTGGACTCATACTACATGTAATATTCATAGTACATTATTTATCGGGTTTAATTGTATGTTATATGTTATCTTATATTTAGGCCCAAAAATTAGTGATCCTATGGATATTAATTTAAATGGGCTAATATGTTATCTAATAAGGTATAAGGCCCAAATGTGTAGAGACTCATGGGCTTAACCTAATTAACGATGGGCTGATTAGGGTTAAGCATTCTCTATAAATAGAGGGGTTATGGTCCCTAGTTGAACACATCATTCCGTCTTTCTGCATCCCATCGTTAGAGAGATAATGCCGAAGGTGTGTATCAACTAGAAGACGCAAACCGTAGTCTCCGTCTCTTGGATATCTAAAGATCATCTCCAATGGAGTCAGGTACGCTTCCGCTCAGTTATTTCTCTAGATAGTTCCAATATGAAGATTAAAGTATTCATGGATTTATTCCAACAGATACATGATTTTTATCTTTCATTTCATTCAACTGAATGATGTCAGAAACATGAGAAAGTAGAATAAAACAAGGAACTTTGTTCAATCCTTTGTTTAATACTCCGTATAATAAAAAAAACTAATGCTACTTTAACTCTTAAGATGTTTTTAATTGGACTCAAATTTTCTAATATGTTTTGGTCTGTTCTTGCTTGGTCTATTTAAGTATGATTTGATCTTTTAGATTTTTGGGTTTTATGTGTATTTTGACGCCAACTATACCGTACGTGGTACTATGATATGTCATGCACATGGTATATAGTTATTACATATGGTACCATTTTTCCTTCTTTGGAGAACTACATATGTATGTTTCCATGCGCATGTTAAACCAACCAAAGAACCAAACGACTGAAGTTTTGTCACATTTTGCACTACGGTTAATTAATAGCCCAAAAGTTGAATACTATTCAGGGTACGTACGTTTACATTTCAAAAAATAAGGTACAACTAGTTATTTAAACTAAAACATATACTCCCTCCATCCCTTAACTAAGTCAACATGTAATGTTTCACAATCTCCGATTCAATATTAACCTTTCAATTGAAATATAAAAACATATACTTATAAAATATATAGGAAAAATTGAAAATAATAATCCCACCTATTACCGGTCCGCCATTAATAATCTCAACTATCGATTATTCATGGGTGGTCCCAATTATAGGGACCATTTTCCAAAAATGGTCCCTAACATGTTACAACCTAGTGTAACAAGTCATTTTTAAATGTGAACTATGTGCAAGCTTTAAATAATCCCAACTATAGTTGACATTTTTTTATTAATCCCAACTATCAACTCTCACTTTTTTAAGATGTAAAAATATTTTTCTAAATTTCCAAACAAAATATTATTAAACATGTATAGACAATTACTAAAAATAAACAAATGTACCGAAGTTAAATAAAATATTTTTAGTCATTTTTTGATTTATTTCCACATTTTTTTTCCTTTTACCAATTTTTTTCTCAGTTGTGTTACCAATTTATGATTTTGTATTATTTTCCTTTATTCAAAATTACACAGGTTTCAAAAAGTAAATAATAATTAAAATTTTACTTATTTATTCTATGCTATCTTAATTCTAAACACCTAAATGATGTTCTATTTTTCCGTTTTAGTATTTCTAGTTGGGATTAATAACAAAAGGTCAACTATAGTTGTGATTATTTAAAGCTTACATATAGGTCACATTTAAAAATGACCTGCTGTACCAGGTTGTAACAGGTTAGGGACCATTTTTGGAAAATGGTCCCTATAGTTGGGACCACCCAAGAATAATCGAAAGTTGGGATTATTAATGGCGGACTGACAATAGTTGAGATTATTTTTTTCAATTTTCCAAACATATACTACGTAATAAACTAACATTGAAATAATAAATACTCCATATTAAATGAAGCATTCAGAATTATTTGGTATTATAAAATAATACTATCCTCCGGTCCGTTTTAATCGCAACATGTTGAATTTTACACTATTCACATGCTCTACTTTGACTGTATTTTACGCTATTCTTTTAGGAAAATTATTTTTTTTAAAAAAATATTGTTCATTTCATCTCATTACAAATATTCAAAATCTGATTTTTAATATTTTTATTACTGATAGAATTAAGATATAGTTACGGTCAAAGACATGCAATGGCAAATGTGAAATGTTGAGCGTTGCAACTAAAAAAGAACGGATGAAGTATGATTTTTTACTAACTAACGGGTAAAGTTAACAAAGTTTGGCTCAAAAAGTCAAAATGTAAACTTAAATGTCGGAGGGAGGGAATGCCGGAGTACTACGTACAAAATACAAATTCTATCGACTTTGTACTTCGAAGTGGTAATCAAAATAGTAGGGGTGGGCACGGACCGGGACGGAACGGGAATTGGGTTGTCCCGGTACCGAACCCGGTTTATAATAACGGTTCAGAACGGGACCGGACAAGACTTTGTTCTTTTGTTGTCCCATATAAACCGGTACCGAGACAAAATGGGACGGTTCGGGACATCCCAAAAAACTATAGTGAAAAAATTGCAATCCCAAAAATGAAGCAAAGCTATTTGAAAACAAACTACCGCAAAAAAACTCTGACAAAAAATTGCAGCTAATCTAGAAAATTGTGATAAAAAAGCAACCTACCAAATCAGCTGCAAGAAATAAAAGTTGAAGGACAAACACAAAAAACTATCAAGAAATTTGTAAAAAAAGAAAAGAAAAAAGAATACTATAAGCGGTGAAGCCTTTGGGAGTAAAAATCAATTTCTTTTTTTGCACATTGATGATACTACCTCCGTCCCGCTATGATTGTCCCATTTTACCTTATCGGTCCGTCCCACTAAGATTGTCACATACCAAATTTGGTAAAGTTTGTGTGGCTTTTAATCATTCTTACTTTATCAATTCAATATCAACCACATAAACCACATAAACCAATAAAATTTGTGTCAGTGTGTCACCCCCGGCCTCTTGTCTCATTGTTAACGGGACGGATGGAGTAGTTCATAGTTCATACCAGATAGTTTAGAGTTTTAATTTTAGGTGTTATGTCATTATACAACTAGTATCTTAATAATCGTTGGTATTTGAGTTGTGAAAAAAGGATATTTTTTATTATTTGGATTAAATGATGAGTTGTTGATAGACCTAACTAACCTACTACAAGTACAATTTTGGATTCGAGACAACGGGACGGAATGATATATTTTACTTGTTCCGGTCCCATTTTGTTTTGAAATGGTTCGGTACCGGTATGGGACAAAAATAATATGTCCCAAATATAACGGAACAATTTCGGAACGGAACCGGAACATTCCGGAACGGACCAACGGGATCAGATCTTTTGCCCACCCCTACAAAATAGGTACGTTGACACATTGTTTTCTTTTATTGTTTTTGTTTTTTTAAAGTAACTCATTTTAACTACAAACATCATTGGATTATTTAATTAAAATCACAAGGAAACAAAACTGATTGAACAAAAGTAACCATAACAAAACAAAATTATCTGGCTACCTGAAGAGGAACGAGACTAGATTGGCATATTGTTTAGTCGAATAAATAGACTATATCCTATCAATTTTTTTTTATATAGAAAAGTGATGTTTGTACGATTGGCCATTAGGATTTGTGACGACTCAAGAAGCAAATGAGTTGGCAATCATATCAGACCATTCATGTCGGACCATGCTAGCTCAGTGCCTAGTCATAGCCAATGGAGACGGCTGAGGAGTGTGTGTGTTTTGTTTATGATCGGGTGGTTGCGCTTCTCTAATCCTGAAGTCTATGAATTACCTCTAAAGCTCCTAGATAGTTAAATCCGAATTTGATCACAGTCAATCTCGTCAGTACTGGCTCCAAAGCACGAATCCAAAAGGACTTACATCACATTTCAGGCTGCTCCTCCCACAATACGAACCCACTACCTTCATTATCATCCCCTCCCTTGTCAGCCGCTGAGCAACTTTGTGAAAGTAGGGAGAATCATCGGGAGCAAGACTTCCCTCCTCTTCCCTAAATGTGCCTAGCGGGTTTCGAACCCGAGACCTCCGTTAGGACACGGTAACCTCTCATCCAGTGAGCTAGAATGATTGGTTGAGGAGTGTGTTTTCTTTTAGCACTGAATCCATTTTTCTACTAATTTATAATTATTCATTCGGTCAATTATATAGGATTTTTTCCTACAATCTAACACCATCCATATATGCACTGAGCAAACTTATTTTTAATTAAAGCCTTACTTTTATTAATTATGGTTATACAACAATTTTTTGTTTTTTTTAGAATGAGTGATTTAAAAAGTTAATCATTCTGATGTAAAAAGGATTTTAATTTTATTGTTAAATATTTTAAATTCATTCTTAAAAAAACAACTGAAAGACGTAAAAAGAATAGTTTAACCACAAGATCTTAATTATAACATTTGAATCTACTTATACAAAAAAAATGAGTTTGAAAATCTTCAACAATTTAAACTTCGTATTTTTTTACTTTATATATGCAATATTGATTTCATATGAAAGATCATAAAAAGTTATACTCCATCCTGAAATTAACTTCCACCTTTCATATTTGGGATGTCACAAAATTAAAGTTTAACTTTATTTTTATTTCTCATTTTGGTAAACTTTTACTTTGAAAGTACTATTTGCCCCAAGCTAGTTGTACTGTCATACTCATTTACCTCCTTTAATTTATTTGGAACGGTAATTTTGAAAGATCAACTTTAACTTTTTTCCTATCTAAAACTTGTGAAGTCAAACCTGAAAGTTAATTTTGAGACTGAGGGAGTACGAATTTTGATATACTACATATTATTTGTAAAAATTAGAGTACAAACAAAAAAAGTTATCTGTTTTGATGTACTCATTTAAGCTAGGTTCTGTTTTTTTGAGTCCTATAAGGATGACTGGATTGTTGAATTTTATTCAAGTGATTTCTCATAAAAAATATACAATCTTGTTGTACCCACCTTTATACTCACCTTATACTCATCATGTTTTTATTTTATTTTTTGTCTGTGAATCAGGTTCACAGACGAAATATGTCTTATTTTGTCTGTACAAAATTTTGCACAAACATATTTTGTCAGTGAATGGGATTGACAGACAAAAAAAGAGCGTCGCACAAACATGGTGGGTATAAAAGTGGGTATAAGGTGGTACAAACAACATTTTTAAAAAAAAATACAAACTTCAAAATGAAAACTATGGAAAAACATTTTATTAATGGAATTAATCTGAAAATGAAAACTATGGAAAAACATTTTATTTTGCTTACTTAAATTAATTAATCTGAATAAAACTCCGTGATTAAATAAAATACGTTAAGATGATCAGTCTAGTGATCTACTTTTAAATTTATTTTAGATCAATGGTCATGAGTTAGGATAAAAAGGGGGTTAATGCGGCTAACCTTTAATATAGAGTTGCAACACATCAATCCATGTGGTTTGAAATATATATGCAATGTGTCAAATGCCCTAGAATTATACGACCTCCATCTCATATGAGTTACTATCTTCGAATTTATGATAAACTTTGACCAATTATTTTAGCTAATATATTTATGTAAAATTTAGAAAATTTAATATATATGTTAAGTCTATTTGTATACCTTTATAGTAATAACATTTTTAATAAAGGGCATTTTCATATCATCAATACTTCTGTGTATAAATACAGAGTATATAATGATCAAAGTTAGACACTATTGACTTGAAAAGTTAATTTGGTTTACTAACACGGGATAGAGGGAGTACTAATTATTCACTTGCAGAACCCTTTTATGAATAAAATCAACAATTTGAAAGTCACTTTTCTTATATTATGATTGACTATGCAAGTTAATTTTTTTTAATCCCCGAATTACTCAAAGATGCTAATCTTTTTTTGGTACTCCCTCCGTCCCCCTATAATTGTCTCATTTTTTCATTTTTGGATGTCTCTTTATTATTGTCCCATATCATATTTGGTAACATTTGTGTGACTATAATTCATTCTTACTTTATTTCCACTTTATCAATTCATTACCAACCACATAATTCTACTTTTCTTAAAAACCACACCACATCCTTCCGTAGCAATATTAGGAGGACGGAGGGAGTATTTGTTAATTAAATTTATTCATAGAAAGAGTTATCCTAATGAATAACTATAACACATGGAATTTGACGCATTTTCAAATCACAACCAATAATATACTACTCCTTACGTCCCAAATTGTTTTGCAAAGTCAACATTTTTTTGTCAACCAATAATAAAAGTCAATTCTCTCTATCGATAATTAATTCAATTATAATAAATAAAATTTACATATTCAGAAACTAAATTAAAATATCTTCAAAGTTGCAAACTCCAAATTTTAAAATAATTAAAAATTGACATCATAATTAAGTGAATAAAATGAAACTGTTTGATCAAGAAAAGTCAAATTTGAAAAACAATTTAGGACAAAGGTAATACGTACTCCATATTAAATTCTATGGAGCATACCGCAAGAAAGTTAGGTGCATTATTATACTCCTTTCCTGCAAAACTAACAAAAAATACGGAGCAGAAAAGGTCTGCGTTAGGCTGCCTGCAAGGCTGCAACACGCAAGTGAATAACCTAATTTTAACAATCCACGTAGATGGATGGCACCCCTTGCCGGGGGACGAACTGATGGAGCAGGCTACTGATACCGGTCCCAGGTGTCCCAGCTTTATTTTGAAATTAAGATAGGTGTCAATTACATAGGCAATTGCCAGCACTCCACGTATTCAAATAAATGCATCACTCTTGGATGCCCCAACACCGATCGGATGATACGTTGGAACGATGTAAATTGAACTATAATCACAATCTGACAGATAGAGAGTGACGGTCGTGTTTATATCTTTCAACTAGGGTTTAATGCACCAAACCCTCGTGATATTGAAATTCAGCACATTAGTTCCCGATTTAAAAAATGCGTCAAACCTCCTTGTGTTTTAATTAATTATGCGCAAAATCACTTCTATAAACAAGTTCAATTGTCAAATAAAAGAAAAATTGATTAACATTCTTCTATGATTTAGAGATTTTGACATATTTACTTTCATATTAAATCGGAATATTATGAAAAGTGATTTCAAAATCATTAAATTTAGTCATAAAAGGGGTTTTTATGCATGATTAATTAAAACACAAGGGAGTTTTGACACATTTTTCAAAATCACATGGGGCTAATGCGCTGAATCTCTATATCACGAGGGGGCCCTTCCAACTATGCTTATGTTTTTCTTATACTTCAAAATCTGATTTTTCCCCTTCTAATTCAATTTATATTTCAAGTAGTACAATAATTTTAATTTATAATTCAAGTATACATTGTCGTCATACTATTTAGAGATTATAAAAAATATATTATGATTTATGGAATACGAAGTATTTTCTTTTGAATTGTATATTCTGAATTAGTAAATAATTAATCTTTAATAAATAACTAACCAAAATTACACAACTGACTTTTCATTAACTTTTTTTAATGGTTTTCGATCTAAATCTGTAAAAAAAGGGTATATAATGATTGAATAGACACACATATATAGGTTTTAGCTCAAATAAATGTACGTTCTTCTCATGAAAATATGAGAGTCGGTCTTGTGCATTAAAATTGAGAGCTAATGATTAAAAAAAGTCAACAGTGCATTAGACTTGATAAAAATTGTGGTGACAATTTATTTAATGAACTAATGTTTTTTTTTGGAGAAAAACTGATGTTTTTTATTATCACGAAAAAGTTAGTTACAAACATGTAATAGTGCATCAGAATGAGTAAATAGTGCATCCATTCACACTCTACAGGATTTTACTCATATTTAAACAAATTTTCCTTTGGTACTTTGAGTGACCAGTTCAACTAATTACGAATTTAGGATAGTAACTAGCCTATTTTGTCACTCTCTTTTTAAAAAAGAAAATTCAATTCCCTCTACAGAGCAAAAACTATATCTATGCATGGCATTCCAAAATAAGACTATATGACATTAATACTATGGGTAATCATACATGTTTTTTATAACCAAATTATCTCAACGTGTCTGAGTTGTATCAATGTTGTTATATTGCTACTCATTAATTAGGAGTGTTTGGAATTGACTTTGTTTTTGTTTATTTTTTAAAAGCGGAAGTTTGGTGTCATGCGGCTTCTCAAAAGCTACTTCTATGAGAAATTTGGAGCATTTAGAAATACTTCTCCACTTCCACTTAAACACTTCAATATCCGCTTATGCTCTCTAAAGGTGTAGAAACAGTTTAAAAAAGCAAATCCAAACACCCTCTAATCAACATACGATAGTACTACCTCCGTCCCGAAATAATCGTCCTGGTTTGACCTTCACACAGATTAAGAAAGTGAATTCGACTTCACATTGTAGCGACACTGTTTGGCACTGTAGCGATACTGTTTGACACTGTAGCGATGTTGTTTGGCACTGTTTTGCACTGTTTGACATTGTTTTGTATAGATTTGTTTACCAAATAAGGAAAGGAGACAATTATTTCAGGACGGATTGAAAAGGAAAGCAGGACAATTATTTCGGGATGGAGGGAGTATGTGTTAAGTGTCTCACATGTTACTAGAGGAGAGAACTCTTCTTATTATTAATATTGCTCACTGGATTGATGCAAAATACTAATATGTAGAGCCATATATATATAGGCATATGTAATAAGCAATTTGGCAACTTATTAGGTTACCTAATTGCTTACAAACACAAGGTTAATAATTATATAAGTATCTCCTAAGCCAATTCTACTGGATAAATGTTTCTAAAATTAAGCTTATCAACTAATTAAATGATTTTCAACAAGTTGTTTAAATTTCAACTTTCAGCAGTCATCATTTACGTACTGATATATAAAAAAATTCACTCACAGACGTTCTGGTTTAATTATCGCCTAAAAGCAATTATGTTAGATCCTTAAACAAAGTGCTGAGCTTATAAAATATGGAGCTTACAAAGGTGACAAGAACAAGACCAGAGATATAACGTTCCCTGGAAATGATAAATAAACACATTTGCATCAGTAGCGTTAAGATCATGCAAGCCTGCAAGGTATATTGTTATTTGTGATACAATATGTAATCCTAAATGCATGTGAAGATAAGTTAATTAAGATGGAAAAAATAAAATTGCATTCCATTTTATTGCTTTTTAATCAATCCGGGTGCAATGCAGAAAGAATAATCAAAGTAAATTAACCAACTAATTAATTAATTAATTAACAGAATACAGTTAGCGCCGTAGATCATCTGGACATGCAATAGGGAGATTAAGGCTGCAAGACTTTCAGACAATAGGACTTAGTTTGCTAGGAACATATACACATATACATAAATACAATTAGAGGAAGCTAAGCAATCCAGCTTAGTTGATCGCTGACTAACTTTCTCATACGGGAGATCTCGAGTCCGAAAACTCCATAGATGAAGTTTCAGCCATGTTTACCCCAGTTTCCCCCAACCCCCTCCCCCGATCCCTTGGGGTAAAAAAAACATACATAGAATTAATATTTCAGATATATTATGGAAATAAGACTTATTTGCTAAATACGACTAACGTTACTATAGTATAATGTCATGACCATAAGAGATCACATTAATATCTTGAAAGAGAAATGAGCAAAGTGAAAGGAGGATTTTGGAACTCATTAATCAAGTTGAAGAGAAACTAACCAATTATGCCAATAATAAAGCGTGCAGTGTCCACAGGCAGCATGGTTATGACAACGTTGAAGTGTTTTAAATATTAAACGATGAAATTAATTTAACTTAAGACAAATACAGAGGAGATTAGGAATACTTCAAAAAAAGAGAGAGGAGATTAATAATTGGATGGAGAGTGGATAAATTACCTTATGTTCAAATGGCTTCAATTTATAGACCACAGATGGTTCAGTCCAATGCACGCAAGTGGTTAGGTGGAACAATTAGGCTAGCTAGGCACCTATTCATAATCTAATTGTAAATCACATCTATTCTGTTCTAATGACGTAATTACAGTGCTAATCCAATTGCGTAAAACAATGAGGGTATTGATGGAAATATTATAATGTACTCCGTATATAATACTACCTCCGTCCCGAAAAGGTTCACCATACTGATTTTTCTTGGTCAATAATGGCAAACTTTGAATGATGATTTTAATTATTATATTTATATACTCCTAATTTATAAATTTTATAGTTTTATGAAAATATTTTGAATAAAGAACATTTTGATATAACTTTCATATTAAAAATAGTTTTGTATTCAAAAATATAATTACTCAAAGTTAATTGACATGATCGACAAAAGTAAATTTGGCGAACCTTATCGAAACAGAGTAATGTTGTCTGTACGTCATAAACATTTAAGATCCGATGAGGGAAATATTGTCCTGCATGTGTCGCCATCTCAATAATTCAGTCAGGGAGTATTCCATATTCCGGTTCAATAATGTTAACATTTTTTCGAACACAATTTACCCACATTAAAATAAAAAAAAAAATGTTACCCTAAATAGGACTTAAAATGTTTGTATATTCTAAAATACATATAATTATAATGTCATGTTTTGGAAGTACTAGACTTTAAAAATGGATGATATAGATCAAAACTTATGACTAACCAAAATGTGTAATACTCCCTCCGTCCCATTACAAGGTTTCCACTTTTCTTTTTTGGGCGTCCCATATAAAAGTTTGCATTTCGATTTTAGGAAACAATTAACAATCTTAATGAAAAATTAATCATTAAATATTAAAAATAATACATTTATGACATCACAGTTATCAATACTAACTACATTATAATATATACCTATTAAAATTATTTTTCAAAATATACTCGAAGTACTTTATTTAATTATTGCTTAAATAACCGTGTTGTTTTGCTATGGAAATCTTCCAACGGGACAGAGGTAGTACATAATAGCAAAAGTGCATATGTACTATGTAATTGTGCACATTCACCTTCTAAAAACATATATATCACGAACGATTTTTATACTTGTTATGCTTTCCCCGAAAAGTGATGTACCTTTTTGTTAGTCTAATGCACTTTTCTTCCGTAGTGATGCCTATTTGTCACTCTAGTTTTCAAAAAAGTTTTTAATAATTACACTTTTGGCACTGAATTTTTCCCTTAAAAATTGATCTGATCCACTCATTTTCTCATTTTAACGACAAAGACTATTTCTCATTTTTCATATGAGCAATGCTTTGTACTTGAACCTCGCTCTATACATATACATATATATAGGAGAGTTCAAATAAAAAGAGATTCTCCCGTGCAAACTGCGTACGATTGTACTTTTTCCATACCACGTTGCACTATTTCATGTTTCTGTTGCACTTTTTCATGGTGGCGGAAAACTTTGGTTTAATTATAAAATTGTCATCGCATTTTGATCAAATTTAGTGCATTTCTGACTCATTTTGAGCCTTTAGATCTGAAAATGAATGCACAAGATTAGTTTTCATTTTGCATGGGAAGACCTCTTTGTATTTGAACCCTCCCCGATATATATATATATATATATATATATATATATATATATATATATATATATATATATATATATATATATATATATATATATATATATATATATATATATGGGTGAGTTCTAATACAAAGAGGTCTTCCCATGAAAAGTGAAAACTAATCTAAGCTCTTGATTACTTAAAAATGGATGGTATTGATCAAAACTCACGATCAATAAAAATGTGTAATACATAATAGCAAAAGTGCATATGCAATATGTAATGGTGCGCATTCACCTTCTAAAAAAACATCAGGAATGATCTTTATACTTGTTATGTTTTTCCCGAAAAGTAATGCACTTTATTGTTAGTCCAATGCACTTTTCCTCCGTAGTGATGCACATTTGTCACGTTAGTTTTCAAAAAAGTTTTTAATAATTACACTTTTAACACCGAATTTTTCCCTTAAAAATTGATGTGATCCACTTGTTTTCTCATTTTAACGGCTAAGATTACTTCTCATTTTTCATATAAGTAGTACTTTGTATTTGAACCTCCCTATATATGGGAGAGGTTCCGGTAAGAACGGATCTTAGGAGAGAAATGAGAACGAATCTGGACCGTTGGATTGAATTTTGTGGAACTGAATTGTGCATTTGGTGAAACCGAAATGTGCATTAGATGATATTGAAATGTGAAGAATTAAAATTTAAACTCACATGTGCATTAGGTAAAACTGAAATGTGCAGAATAAAAGGTACAAAAATAATATCACATCGTACCTTTTATTCTGCACATTTTAGTTTCATCTAGTGCACATTTCAAATTCACCTAATGCACAATTTAGCTTCACATAATGTCACTACGTTGTACCATTTGTGCTGCACATTTCAATTTCACCTAATACACATTACAGCTTCATCTAATGCATATTGAATTTCATATAAAGCAAATCTAACGGTCCAGATTCATTCTCATTTTTCTCATAAGATCATGTTCTTATTTGAACCAAAACCTATATATATATATATATATATATATTACTAATCTTCACCTCCGGTAGGTTCCGAGGAACTGCCCGTCCCGCTGCCTCAATTTCAGGTGGTTCTGGGGGTATTTTTGGCTGAAATTTTTTGTGTATGTTCCTCATCAATTCTAGTTCATCCATACCAAATTTGAGCAAAAATTAAATCGGGAAGGTCGTCAAATGATTTTTGCATGAAAACTGCGTTTTATATGTATCTAATGACATTATCTTTTCACCTAGTTGTGCCAAACGTACCCATAATCTTAAATGTTAGTTCGTATTATTTAATAAGATTTATTACATAATGAAGTTAAATGAGTAGATATAATATCTTACGGAGTATTAAATGTGACAACTCTATCATTCATTCATGTTAATGTGTAGGGTTAATTATCAAAATAGGTCTAAAAGTGACTCACTTTGCACAAATAGGACCAAAAACTAAACTATGTTTTCATAGGACTAATTATGTATGTATTGGACAAATATACCCTTCTAGCTATTGAAATGTTTTAATTCATAATAAAATAATAAAAAATAATAAAAATTCATAAAAAATACTAACAAACTAATAAAAATATTTAGATAATAATAATTAAATAATTTATTTTTTTCAAAAAACAAAAAAAAATAAAAAAATTATTTAAAAAAATAAAAAACTCAAAAAAATAAAATAAAATTCACCGCCGCCTCTGCCGCCTCTGCACCACCACCTCCAGTCACCAGGGAAAAAATACCAAGTTCATTACGAATGTCATATATATGGCAGAAAACAATGAAAATGTTGACATTCGCAAAGAGAAATATGCCACTTTTTTGGCATTTTCAGAAAAAAAAATGGCAATTTTTAAGAAAAATGGCATTTTTTCACTAGACGGAGGTGGTGGTGCAGGAAGGTAGTACAGGCAGTGGGAAAGACATTCATTTTTTTTAATTTTTTATGGAGTTTTAATATTTTTTATTAATTTTTTTTTAAAAAAAAAATTATTAATTTTTTTTTTGAATTTTTTATTTTATAAATATTTTTTATATTTTGTAATTATTTTTCTACGATTTTTGAATTTTTTTAGAATATATTATGAATTAAACATTTAATTATGGCTTTTGATTATTTTTAACTCATATTTAATGAAAGGGTAAGAATGGAAGGTAAAAATATGTATGTTTCCAAATAGGACTCATATGATCCTATTTTGGAATAAAAACATAGTAAGTCCTGTTTTGAGTTTTTGCCATTGTTTTAGTCATATTTGAAGTAATTTCTATAATGTGTATCTGAGTATTTTTTACACACACAAACACAATATTACTCATTATATTTATACAAAAATATAATATTGATAAAAATATAATTTTTATATGTTCACTAGTCCCCGCCAGCCTAGACGTTGGACTGACGCCCGACTAGCGTATAGTGCCTTTTAGAACATTGGTCCGGCTGTTAAGAAAAGTTCTCATAATTCCCATCTCTTACTGTATAGGTAATATAGGGACATATTCATTATTAACCATGAAGTCCACGAGCAACAAGTAATTTACTGATATTCATAAAAGTTGTCATGTATGTACGGGTGAATCCAATTCCTACAAAAGGTAGATCGAAGTGAAATTGATCATTGCATAATTTGAGGGTTATTAATGTAGACGCATGGAATTGGAATGTTATGCTAAATCTTGAAAATGATCAGCGAAATATGCTGTCCTTAGATTCAATATATTTGCAAAGAATACTGCAAAATATATTTTTCAAATGTTTCTTACGTAGTAGAATTTACGTGTCATTAAAATCATTTCCGCCGGTCAGTTCTTGGAATCCTAATACTGTATGTTAAGGAAAATCAAATCCCATTTGTCCCGTCAATATTTATATATAGCATCAAAAGTGGAGTTCTCAAATACAATATATAGAACTAGCTATTCGAATCCTAATATTGCATGTTAAGGAAAACCCCAAGTGTCCTTCACTCCTTCGACAACGTTTACAGAATCAAAAGTGAATTTTTCAATTTCATTGTCTACAACTACACAAACTTCTGAATTATTTCTCAAATGAATTTTTCCCGAGATCAGAGAGATGTACATTCACGAAAAAGAATGTGTTGGGATATTAGGCCCCGACCTAGTGCACGCCTAATTAATATCCCTAAGAAACACAGATTTAATGGGGATCGCCAGCAAATATCTTCGGCTCGGGACAACTGCACGGAGTCCGCCGCATGAGCAATGTCGTACGGTCCATTTTCCTCGATCACGTGGTCTTCCCTCCTCACTCCAGCAGTCTGCCCACGACGGAACGACCTGAGACAGTTGGCGGGAGATACCAGAATTGGCGGCAAGCGCATTTAATGCATTGGATACGAGAGATTTTATAGTTGGGGCTCATCCACTCAGAGCCGACCACGTCATTTATTCACCTACTCACTTATAATGTACATACTAGCATTTATTTCATTGTAAATGGTTAACAACTTTGTACTCTTAGCACCACACTTCTCGCTAGCTTCCTCGGTAGCTTTTAGCTCTGCCTAGAGGGATGGAATTCCCGTTCGGCAATCGTGTTGTAATCGTTCTATTGACTGGAATAGAATTAGATTATTTGCCATTCACTATTTATTCTTGCATTCTTATTGCCTTGAATACTCGCCTTCCAAAGACATTCCTGCGAAGCCCAAAGGACTGTGTTAGGCATTTGGATCCTGCGGAATAACCATCAACAAAATGTCAACGAATAACTCATGATCCATTAAATTGTTAAGTAAATAAGGAAATATGAACATTATTCTAATTAAGATTGCCGCCTTTTTGTTCTCATTTCCAAAACTATAGAAAACTTAGTAGGGAAAAGTAAGGATTACAAACATGTGGTTGTGACCGTTTTCACTTAGGGGTCTGTGATGAACTTTATAACAAACATACCCTCGTGTTTTGCTACTGTTACCACCCAAGGGGTCCCTTGTACCTAGGGATGGACTCGGGTCCGGGCCGAGTCCGGGTCGGGCCTAGGCCCGGGCGGGCCAGCGGTTAAGAAGTGGTAGACCCGGGACCGGTCCGGGTCCGGGCCGGGCCGGGCCCATTATCAATTTTTCCCCCTCTTCCTAATTAACCCCCCTCCCACCCCCAACCCCCCAAACCACCCCAAATGGCCCAAAATACCCAGCCCAACCCGAAAATTTAAAAAAAAAAAGAAAAAAAAATAGTTTTGGCCCGAACCCGGCCGGGTCGGGCCTTGTTTTGGGTGACCTGAGCCCGGACCGGAAATCCCACGGGTCGGGCCTACCCGGACCGGTCACTGACCGGGCCACCGGGTCGGACCGGGCCGAAATAGTACCGGTCCCGGGCCGGTTCCGGGTCGGGCCACTCGGCCCGAGTCCATCACTACTTGTACCTGGCCGTTAGTAAAGTGCGACGTGGCATAATCTTTTTCCCAAATAAGCTCCAGTGTGGCCAATGGAGAGCAATTATTTGAATTCCTTAAAAACGAAAAAATTAAGTCAAATTAGGGCTTAAGAAAATACGAATTAGGCGCGATAGAGAAGGTTCTTCCTCACATCCGATTCTTCACCTACGTTTGGAAAGAAGGATCATTGTTGCTTATAGCAGACAAAGGACAAAAACGCAAGGACTGGGGTATGGAAGTTTAGTTATTTTCATCTTAACGTCCTGAGGTGAAAGTAAGTACTCAAACTACTCTTTGTTTAGAAGTTTGGTTTAGATTTTTTGGTTACCGTGTGAATGGTGTTTTGAAACCTGGTTGGTTGGTTTATTAATGTGTCAATGGGTTCGTTTTGAAACCTGGTAGGTAGTTTAGCAGTGTAGCACTTTAAGTTGTCATGTTTTTATGGTTTGGAGTGTTTAGGTTGTCCGCATTCAATGTATGTGCAGGTTGGGAATGAGTGAATACATCAATTTGAAAATTCACCATGGTGGAAAGTGGGACTGTCCAAAACAAAAGAAAAAGTATGTGGGCGTCAGGTTTTGATTAAAGATAAAGTTGACATTGACTATGTGAGCAAGTTCGAATTAGATGGGTATGCAACAGATTTGTGTTATACAAATGGGGTCCAAATGTGCTTTAGAAGATTCACAATAATGGAGTTGTGTGGGCCAGTAAGTTTGCAAGAGATAATATGTGATAAAGATGTCCTAAGACATGTTGGTGTGTAACATAATGGACCCACATATTTTGCAAGACATAATAATCACGAAAATCAAAAAACAATTCCAGGTTTCTGGAGTTATTTTGACGTGGTGGCATTTTCGTAATTGTTTTTGGAGGGGGTCTATAAGTTATGATTTATTGGTTAAAAGTTCGTGTTTTTAGCTTATAAGTTAGACTTCGCAGCTTCTCAGCCTAAGGGGGACTTCTCACATGATCTTTTCTATATATATATATAGAGAGAAAGAGAAGATCAGGTGAGAAGTCCTCCTTAAGATGAGAAGTGAGAAGTACTCTCAGTCCTTGGATTTACATCTAATCTTACAACGCAGCAAACTTATAGACTGAATATAGTAACTTATAACCAATAAATCATAACTTATAAAGCTCTCCATCTTAATTACGGAAATGCCACAACGTCAAAACATTTTCCAGGTTTGTGGAGTTATTTGGACGCGATGACATTTTCGTAATTATTTTCAAGAGGTCTATAAGTTATGATTTATTGGTTAAAAGTTTGTACTTTTAGCTTATAAGTTAGACTTCGCAGCTTCTCATCTTAATGACACTTCTCACCTGATCCGCTCCCTACACACACACACACACACACACACACACACACACACACATATATATATATATATATATATATATATATATATATGCTCTTAATGGATGTTATCAAACCAATACTTTTATTTTACAAGTTTTGTTTTGTAAATCCAAATGGTCTGTATATGTGAATGTATCTTTGTGAAACCAAATGTTTTATTAAACCTTGTTTTTCAGTATATGTGGATAACAAACTTCATAGTTCATACATTAAAGAACTTCACACAATGTTTTTGTTACAAGCATCAAACATTGTTGCATTACATTTCACATTACACAAAGCAAACACACTACAAATGAAAGTGAACACAATTACATCAGGTTCAGTCATTTCATCAAACACATTAACAACAACTTACACCTAAAACCTTCTACTTGCAAAGAAGATAAGAATTAACACGGCCACACAAAGTAGCTTCCACTTAAAAGCCAGCTTATCTTTCTTAGCCATCTTCAATTGCAGTTCCATGATCTACACCTTCAAGACACCAATTCCACGAACACAGCTCTTGATTTCACCCTCCATCTCCTTCTCTTTCCTCCGGACATGTTCTTCAACTCTTCCAACCTTCTGGAGAACCACATCTAAGTTCTCCTGACAAGTAAGACATGTGTCCTCCTCAACCCACTCAAAAAATTTGCATTGTTGACCACCCCCACTCGAATAACGCCCACAACCATGAAACCTTTTCCCTCTATTCTTCTCTGTTGTCATCATCCAAATTGGTGCTTGGACTCCACAATCGCACCTCTTCAGTTGTTGCCTTTCATCCATCGCAGATGAGCTTGAATTTGAAGAACTCATCTTTCTTCTTCACACCCTAAGCGTCTGTGGAAGATTTGTATACGGAGTTGTTATAGGGTTCAAGATTGGGATTCACATTACTTAATACTACGGATAATGACATGGTGCTTCAAGATTGGGATTACAAGCCACGTAATCACACTTGTGGAAAATAATGTTCCACTTCAGCATTATTTAAAATGAGGTAAGACGGGGACCCCTTGGGTGGTAATGGTAGCAAAACACGAGGGTGTGTTTGTTACAAAGTTCATCACAGACCCCTAAGTGAAAACTGCCACAACCATAGGTATGTAATCTGTACTTTTCCCAATTTAGTAAAGCTAGTTTTTTTTTTGAAAAAGATGGTTTATATTATGTGCTTGGTAGGCAGTCCCTACCTGATAAGCACGATAATTGCCTATATCTTATATAGGTAATTAAGATTATCTGCACAATTATTAAAAGATAAAACAGGTAAAAATCCCAATTTGAGCAAAACCACACAAAGGCATCAAAGATGAACAAACGGTAGTCAACAGAAAAAAGAGACCAAGTACCGGCACTTCGGGGTCAACTACAGACGTCAAACGGAACGAAAAGGAGAATAATGCACAAAAGAGCTTAACCGGCGCCGGGTTATTCTTATAACCGGCGCCGGGTTTCTCTTATAACCGGCACCGGTCCTTTGAGATTTTTTCGCACATATACACAAACCAGTAGCTTAACCAGCGCCGGTTATGTCAAAATCTCAGATATCCCCTGCGTTGAAAGAAGAACAGACACCGGTTATGTCTGAAATCGGCGCCGGTTAAGCCCGATTCTGCACAAAACTTAGAGACGTGCAGCCATATTTTGATTGGAAAAATCCACCTTCCTTATGATCTAATCAAATATTTCTTCCATGCCTAATTGTTGGACTCAAATAGACTAAAAGATGTTAATTTTTAGCCTATATAAAGCCCCCAATTCATCAAACAAAAGGATCATTCCATCTTTGGAGCTTAAAATTCAGTTTTTATATTTTATTTTTGTATTATCTTGAAAAGTTGGAGAAGAAGTCATTTCTTTCCCCTACAATTGGTTCTAGGTTATTTTTCTTGTATGTTATTATATTTTCTTGTTCTTAGTTATAATTTTAATTTGTGATTAGCATGAGCTCAAGAAGCTAAATTCTTAGCTAAGGTTTGGGATGAACTTCTATGCCCGTTAGGTGTTTGAAAAGTTCTAAACCAACAAATTGTGATTTATCCTTTATATATATTGATTGTTTATGACTATGGTGTACAACATAGAAGTATGTTAAATTTAGTTTATACTTGCAATTAACGTTGATGTCTAAACTATGAACATTAAAGGATAAACATATATAGTACCGAGAATAGAAATATATTTGCTCTTATATGATACGGGTGTGATGTCCTGATATTCAACGGGGGTTTTCGGTAGATGAATGTAAGCTGTAACGGGACTTACACGTAACGAAAATCACGCTCTCGCTACCTTAACTGGAATTGAGAATGCATTAGCGATATCATATTTATAATTATTGGCAAAGAACTAATATTCAACCTTATTAAAGCATAAAAGTGATTCCCAGAGCCTTAGTTGTTATTATCATTCATCTTAAACTCATAATTAGTTAACAATTATCTTCTTGAACAAAAAGTGAAAAAACCAAAAATATAAAACACGAATCAAAATCCCTACACTTTACTCATTTATTTATTTAAAGTCATCTACTCTCTGACTAAATTAAACAACATTTCCTTGTGGATTCGACCCGGTATTTTACCGGAATTTATTACTATATCGACACTTGTACATTTGCAAGTTTAGCGCGGTCAAGTTTTTGGCGTCATTGTCAGGGAAACGGTCTTGTTTAATAAAGTCCAAAGAATATATATATATATATATATATATATATATATATATATATATATATATATATAGAATAAGGATCAAATGAGAAGAGTGCTTATCGTAAGAAGTGAGAATGCATATGGTGCGTTCAATTTAAAATCTGTGCATCAGATTAGCAAAAAAGTGCACGGGAAAAAACAAAGAATATTAAAAAAGTGATGCTAGACGCGGTGGCATTTTCGTAATTAATCGGAACTTTTCTGCCATCGCAAAAAGTGCATCAGATTAGCAAAAAAGTGCATCAGGAATAGGTAAATGTGTAACTTCTCACTTCTCACGTTAAGATGTCTTCTCATTAGAACCCGACCCTATATATTAAAATCCCTACACTTTACTCATTTATTTATTTAAAGTCATCTACTCTCTGACTAAATTAAACAACATTTCCTTGTGGATTCGACCCGGTATTTTACCGGAATTTATTACTATATCGGCACTTGTACATTTGCAAGTTTAGCGCGGTCAAGTTTTTGGCGCCATTGCCAGGGAAACGGTCTTGTTTAATAAAGTCCAAAGAATATATATATATATATATATATATATATATATATATATATATAATAAGGATCAAATGAGAAGAGTGCTTATCGTAAGAAGTGAGAATGCATCTGGTGCGTTCAATTTAAAATCTGTGCATCAGATTAGCAAAAAAGTGCACGGGAAAAAGCAAAAAATATTAAAAAAGTGATGCTAGACGCGGTGGCATTTTCGTAATTAATCGGAACTTTTCTGCCATCGCAAAAAGTGCATCAGATTAGCAAAAAAGTGCATCAGGAATAGGTAAATGTGTAACTTCTCACTTCTCACGTTAAGATGTCTTCTCATTAGAACCCGACCATATATATATATATATATATATATATATATATATATATATATATATATATATATATATATATATATATATATATATACAGGGTAAGGATCAAATGAGAATACCATCTTAGGAGAGATGAGAATGATTCGTGAGCGTTGGATTTGAGCATTGTGCATCATGTAAAACAGAAACGTGCATATAAAAAATTGGAAAATGTGCATTTCGTCTGTGCAAATTTTTAAACGTAAATGTGCACATTAGAATTTTGCATTACTTTAACTATAAATGTGCACTTTTGTGAAGGATAAAGTGCATCATTTTGGAGTGTTCTCATTTCTCAGGTTAAGGAGTGTTCTCACCGGAACCGCACCCTATATATATAAACAATCACTCAAAAATCCTTAATTTATTTTACTCTTCACAACTTCACTTGATCTTGGAAAGGTTTATTTTTGTGTGTGTAGATATTCCTTTCTGTTTACATGCATTTAAGAAGTCAAGTTTCTAAATCTCTTGAACAACTTGATCTTGAAATAGAACAAACTTGCAAACACATTCGGAAGGAGCATAAAACCACAAAGATGATGCCCACACTAAACGAGAGGAAGAGATCGTTGTTGCAATTTTCCCATCATGCATTGTACTAAGCGAGGAGGCGAGAGACTATGAACTAGCATAGCTACTTCAACGTTATGCCTCAGTTTCATGGACATTCGGGGGGAAATCCACTGAACTTTATCACGAAGTTTTATGGATTTCTTCAAGGGATTCCAATGAATAAGCTCGCCGAAGACGATCTCAAGCTCAAATGTTTCCCCCATACTCTCAAAGGGGCAGCAAGATGATGGTCTCTAAAGCTTGATGATGCCTTATGGGCATACCGGACGGCCTATAAAATTCCACTCGGTATGTCCCCTTTCCGGCTTGTTTATGCAAAACCAAGTCACCTCCCTGTGGAACTTGAGCACAAATCTCGTTGGACCAGTGGCGGATCCAGGATGAGAACTTATTGGGGGCAGAAAAAAATGCATCACAAAAAAGATTAATAAAGTAGTAATGTAATATTACAATAATTAAAGTCTTACCAAATACATCACAATTGTTCACGGCGAGTTTTCATCTTTTGAAAGAGATCCATTACAGTTTCATTTGTAACAGTTTCAAACACATCTCTTTCAATAAAACAAGTCAGACAATCACTCATATACCTATCGCCAATTCTATTGCGCAAATTAGTCTTCACTATTTTCATAGCGGAAAAGCATCTCTCTACGGTTGCTGTGGCAACTGGCAAAGTCAATGCTAACTTTAAAAGCTTATACACCAAAGGATGTGAAAGATGTTTCCTTGTATCCACCATCACTCGAGCAAGATCACCAAGACTTTTCAATCTAGCAAACCTTTCATCCGCTAACACATTGTCAATGTAAATACTGACTTGATGCTCAAGAGTTCTGCGTTCCACATAACTGAAGTCACTTGGATAAAATTCAGCCAATCTCAACAACTTTGAAGCATCAAACTCACGGGAGGAATCAATCGGACTCAAAGAGGCCATGCAAAGAAGAAGCTCAGAATTTACCTCATTGAAACGGTCATCAAATTCACTAATTTGCAAATCCATTATGGTATTAAAACATTCATACTCATAATGATGCCGATTAGTGATATTAGTTCTTTGACGTGGCCTCCTTGGGTTAACAAAGTCCTCATCCATATTAAGCTCAGAAATTTCATGCTTCTCACAAAATTCTAAGATCTTCCTCAAATGTGAATCCCATCCATCAGCTCTTACCTTAAGCAATTGTTGCTTTGTTGTTTTCACAAGTGAAACAGCATTCAATATGTCTTGATCTTTCTTTTGAAGAGCCACTGACAAAGAATTTGTGAGTCCCAAGATAAGCAACATCAACTGCAAATAAAACACAAATTTAAATGATTGAAAATATGTTAGAAGACCATTAGTCTGGCGTCTTTTCACACTGTCTACGCCCTCTACTTCAATGTACTCAAGGACTTGAACAACTGATGGAAACAGTTCAATCAAATTGAGAAGTGTTCTATAATGGGAACCCCAACGTGTATTTCCCGGTCTTTGAAGGGCTAGCTCCTGATTTAATCCTGTTCCGGTGCTAATTTCACCATTACTTATAGCTTCTTTAACTTTTTCTTGATGACTTTCTCGAATCATATCTCTCCTTTTGCAAGACGCTCCAACCACATTTAATAAAAGAGATGTCATTTCAAAAAAATCACCAACATCAAAGTGTTTCTTCGAGACCGCCACAACAACTAATTGTAGTTGATGAGCAAAACAATGGATATAGTACGCCGAGCTACTTTCTTTCATGATTAAAGCTCTCAACCCATTGAACTCACCTTGCATATTGCTTGCACCGTCGTACCCTTGGCCTCTAACATTTTTCAAACTCAGGCCATATTCAGAAAATACAGAATCAATAGCAGATTTAAGAGACAAAGAAGATGTATCCTTCACATGAACAACACCAATAAATCTTTCTTTAACTATGCCACACCGATCAACGTACCTCAACACCATAGCCAATTGCTCCTTGTAAGACACATCACTAGACTCATCAACCAACAAACTAAACACATCATCACCTATCTCCTTAAGCACAGAGTGAACAACTTCCTGTGCAAAACAATTAGCAATGTCTTTTTGAATGCTAGGAGCAACAACTTGATTATTTCCTGGAGCATTTTTCAATACAACCTTACTCACAGCATCATTTTGACTAGCAGTATATTTTACTAGTTCCAGAAAATTGCCTCTATTGTTGGACTCTTCAGATTCATCATGACCACGATAAGGCAGTCCTTGATGCAATAAAAATCTTGAAACATCAATAGAAGCATTCAAACGAATACGATATTCATTCTTCACAATTTCACTTTGTCTATGCAAAGCAACAACAATTGACTGGTCTTGGTTCATTAAATCATCACATTTTTTAAGTGCCTTATTGTGGAAACTATTTATATTACCCACATGAGAAGCTAATCGCTCCGTTTTATTCCAACTTGAGAACCCTTCAGTTACAAATGCATCATTCCCAGCACGATTCTCAAAGTGATCTCTAAACAAGTAACAAGGCAAACAAAAGGCTTTGTCATCTTGTATACTATATTCTAACCAATTAGGATATTGATCAAACCATTTAGAGTTGAAGCGTCTTAAAGTCTTCCCAATCTCTTTTTGTGGGAAGTCATGACCACGTGGTTGACAGGGTCCTTTAATCAAATATTTTCTCCTGATTTCATCTATTTGATTAGGATGGTACTCAGAAATTTTTCTTCTTTTTGCGGGATCTGAGGGAAGCTCATCCAAATCAACTTGTTTAGGTATTGATGAAGAACATTGAGATGCAATATTTGAAGCATTATTATTTGAACTACCCGGTGAAGGAACGGTAGCCCAATATCTCTTCATTGAGTATTTGAGTCTGGAAAAGAAGTTAAACTAAAATTAACTGTTTTAATACATTCATAATTTCATACATTTCATTTAACTACCTAAAATAATATATATTTTACATTTAGGGTTTCTACTTTCTAATAGTATAAAACATTCTAAAATTGAATTAATTAACAATTTCAGTAGCTCATCAGCTATATTAATTCTAATTGAACCTTCTAAAATATTTAATCTATGATGTGAATAAATTTAAAACACTATAATTATTAATTAGTTAAATATACTAATATGTATATAATTATTAAATATTAACTACACAAATACACAATAGGAAAGTAATCAACACTCCAAATCAACACTCCAAATCAAGTAATCAACACACCGTAATTGATAAAATATGACAAATTAAAGTGAAAAGGCTTACCTAGTTTTGATTTCCGGCTTGGAGTTGGCTAAATGGTGGTCGAGTTCAGACCAGTGGTTCTGCGGCCGAGTTCAGAGTTCTTCAGGTCGGTGGTCGCGGGTCGCCTGGTCGCCGGTCGGAGCAAGGAGGTTATGCGGCCGAGTTCTTCTGGCTTCTGCGTCTGCGGCTGAGCGAGTGAGCGGCTCCGTAGTCTGCGCAAGGGGTAGAGAGTCGGGGCTAAGGGAGTAAGGGCTGAACGGGCTGGAAGATTTTGGGTTATTGGGGGGCAGGCCATTTTTTTAATTGGGGGCAAACAGCTGGGCTTTTCATATTTTTTAAAAAATTAAAAGGGTTTAATGGGCCTTTATTGGGGGCAGCTGCCCCCCCCCCCCCCCCCCCCCCCGGGCCTTAGTGGATCCCCCCTGCGTTGGACTATTTCCCAATTAAATCTTGACACCACACTTGGGAGAGAAAAAAGGATGCTCCAAATTAATGAGCTAGAAGAGCTTTGAAGGGATGCATATGAAAACTCCCAAATCTACAAGGAAAAGGCCAAAGCTTGTCATGACAAAAACATCAACCGGATGGACTTCTACGTTGGGCAAAAGGTACTACTCTTCAACTCAAGACTTCGCTTATTTCTCGGAAAACTCAAATTCCGATGGTCGGGACCTTTCACAATCACCGAGGTCCAACCATACAGGTCAATGATGATTCAACACGGTGATCAAACACCTTTTCTTGTAAATGGTCACCGACTCAAGCCATACATGGAATATAATATCACCTCGGCAACCATCGCTTGCCAATTGGAGGATTAAAAAGGTATGTTGTGTCCGGCCTATGACGTTAAACTGAGCGCTAATTGGGAGTCAACCCAACATAAAAATTTCAATTATAAATAAACATGTACAAATTTGCATGTTTATTTATAATTGAAACAAAAAAAAACCAAGTGAAAACCGGCGCCGGTCTAGTGACCAGCCGGCGCCGATTATGTCGAAAGTCGGAAAGCAGGGGCGAGGCAGTAGCTTAACCGGTGCCGGGTTACCCCTATATCCAGCGCTGGTTATACTGTCAAAATCAGAACAAGCCCGTTTTTTCTTTCCTTTCTCACGCAAAAAACAAACCCTTGACCGAAAAAGCTCAAATGAACGACACCCCAACCCCCATTTTCCATAGCTATTGGTCTCTAAGGTCAAAAAGCTCCAAATTCATCCCTCTTAAGGCTCCATACCACTCACAAGTGCTTCTTCTTCCATTAATTTACGGTATTAAGCTTAATATCCCCAAATTCAAGCATTTTCGAATTTCTTCATTCCCTTCAAATTTTTAGCAAGATATGTGTTTATAATTATTGAATATTGATTCCTTATGCTCATATGATGTATACAAACATGATTCTTGCCAAAAATTTGAGGATTAGAGTTGAAAATTGGGGGAAGTTCTTGAAAATTTTGAGGAATTTCTTAATTAATCTTAAAATTCCTACTACAATTGATGATTAGAATGGTATTGGAACACTTTGTGTTCATGTATACACATTCTAAGCGCAATTGTTTCATTAATTTGAGATTAATTTTGAAATTTAGGGGAAATTCATAAAAAAAAATAAGAAAGATACCTTGAATTGATAAAGTTTTTGATATGGTGTTTGTATTTTCTTGTAACCTTGGAGGGATGGCTCCAAAAAGAAAGCAAAACGATGGTGCCTCCTCCTCATACTCAGCCACCCGTTTCACTTCCCGTGAAAATGTGGAGTGGTACGAGGCAAAAAAAAATGGAATATTGTGGAGGAGAAAACAGTTCACCATGAGATTGACAATGTTGCTCCAATGTAAATTTATGTGCATTCCATTATTTTGAAGGTGTTTGATAGAATGAGAATTGTATTCATAATGTTCTACGGAGTATAATGTTTTATAAGACGTGTTTTCACATTTTTTTATTGGATAGTTTAATTGCTCTTTTGGTTTTTATAAGTAACCTAGGGGTGGACTGAACCGGGCCGAACCGGCCCGTGAATCGGGCCGTCCCGCTACTGTGCGGGCTCAGATGGCCGGTTCCGAGCTTTAGCCCGGGTTGTGGGGGCCTGGCGAGCCAGGTTCGGGCCCTGTTTTTCTTGAACCGGCCCAAGCAGTCCGGGCCGAGCCCGGTTCTTTATTTTTCAATTTTTTTTCCTTGGGTAGGGTTGGGTGTTTTGGGGAGGTTTGACGGGGGTGGGGGGTTAATTAGAAAGCAAAATATATATATATTAATACATTGGACCGGCCCGGTTTGGCCCGAACCTGGTATCAAACCGGGCCAATTCTGGGCCCAACATCTGGAAAAAAAGCTCGTCTTGAACCGGCCCGGGCCCGGTCCATGCCTAAAGTAACCTATAGTTTCACTATAAATGAATATTATTCAACCGAGTATGAAGCCAAAAAACAGTAAAAGTTCATTGGGGTAAGGGCCAATTCTTTTTCTTATAGTGATTTTTCTAGGCTTAAATATGTTTTTGATCCTGCAAATATGACACACTTTGTTTTAAATCCCTGCTAAATATTACTTTTGTTTTTCATCCCTGTAAAATGCACTATTTTGATTTTAGTCCATCACTAACTCCAAAATTACTCTACATCGAAAAAGAGATTACCATTTGCACAAATCTACTAGATCATCATCATTATCCAAGTGCCACAAAAGATCCCAACTACGATGGGGTAAGGGGGGGGGTCGGATGTACGCAGTCTTACCCATGTACTAAAGCACAGAGAGACTGTTTCCGGACGACCCATAGTGAACATCGCGTCCAAAAATGCTTGGACTGACCGCCAGAGATGGACCCACTAAAAGTCCCACGGGGTCCCGGGACCCTGTGCACCTCGAAAAAATACATATATATATTATATATAGATTATATAAAATTAATTATTCAATACATATTTACACAAAAAACAACTTTAGATCCAAAAGAGCGGAGCAGTGCAGCGGTGACGGGTGCTTATTCCAAATATGAAGTCACGGGTTCAAAACTTGGCCTCTTCCTTTTATTACTTTTTTCAGTACTGGGCTTGTACAATGTATATGAATTTCCAACAAAAACTTCAATTTGGTTCATTTAGCTCATTGGTTGAGTATGTCCTTTGTCCAAATGACTAGAGCTCGAATCCCAGCTCCACCGTTCTTAATTTTTGCTACTTTTCTCCAATTTACTCCTTATTTTCTCTTAAGGAAATTTCACTTTTGTTATCCCCCAACTTGAACTTTTATTTTCTTCATTTCTTCACGCTAAATGTATCCAAATAACATCAAATGTACCAGAAAATACAAAATACACGCATAGGACTGCACTAATACAAATTAACGACAAATAATAAAAATATGTACAAAAGTACAATTGTAATAACTAATATTATTAACAAACTAAGCCTAAAAAGTGTGTAAAATATAAGCACATCAGTCGACCAGTTTTTTTTCTCTGCTGCTTTTCTATGCATATCTTTTTTTAATGTTAGATTAAATTAATAAATTTATGTATTTATAAATGTTATTTTCAATTTTATACGATTTAGGATGATAAGATATTTTGATGTTGTACCCAAATTTAAAGAAATCTAGAGTACCGGGAGTAGTTCAAGTGTTAATTCAAATGATTCACCATTAGTAAATGAAGAATTGGATCAATTTTTTATTAGTTTTATACTTGTATTAATTAGAGATTAGAGATATAAAAGGGTAGAGACCCCATGACTCCGACTTTCTAGATCCACCACTGCTGACCGTTGTTTCATAACAAAGAAACGCAGACAGTTTAGTAAGCCATTTTGTTTTATTCCATCATATTCTCAAGACAAAAAATAGTGTCTTTGGCTCCATTGCAAATGATGGAAAATAAATCTACTAGATACGTTTAAATTTATTTTTTTATAATTTTTTTGAGACTATTATAAGAGTTAAAACAATGTAAACCTAATTATTTACATTTTTAAAATATGTATTAAAAACCTTTTCAAATTAAAACCAAACACTTTTTGAAGAACATGACAAAGAATTAAAGGAAACCTATTAGTCAAGGTTGTTTAAATGTTTAATTGTGAAGCAAATGTTGTTATCGTCAGACGTCAGTGAAGGACTAAAAATAAAACCAACATATATTCCAAGGATGAAAATCAAAAAAATAATTTTACATGGATGTAAAACAGTATATTTGCAAGGTCTAAACACATATTTAAACCATTTTTTGTAAGTATAATTTATACTCCCTCCGTCCCTAATCTTTCTCCCTTTTCGGCTGGGCACATTTATTAAGATAGTGGGATTTGTGTGGTGGAGAGTTGTGCAGAGGAGAGAGAAATGTGTAAGAATGTGTAAGAATGGTTGTGAACCACAAATTTTTTGCTAAAAGGGGGAAGAGGAGATAATTTTGGAACGGACGAAAAAGGAAAGTTTGAAGATAATTTAGGGACGGAGGGAGTAATTTTCAGAATAAGCCATTAAAAAGTTCTGAACCCAGGCCTGGAAAAGCATAGGACCAATCCTGATTTGCCTACACTAATCTTAAATCTTAATGTTGTTGACACCTATTACCAATTCATGTGTAACATGGCTCATTTCAAACAAAACTCAAAAGATTTGAACTTATCAAAATGTTGGATAGTTATAAAAAGCTAATTTCATGTGTTAATAGGTTTCACGTTCTACCTAACTAATTGTGTTTATCTCAAGGGGTAATGATTTAAATTGTAACATTATGTATTATTAGAAGCTTAAAGCGTCCAACGTTTGTTATACAATTAATTTTGTGTGATTCCTTAAATATGTGGTGTTTTGATTTAGCCTATTAATTCAAATCTGGTAAAATCTGCTTCTAAAATGTGTACAACTTTACAGAACATGTAAATATGCTAAGCAATAGATGTTCATTATAATCCGACAACTCTCAGTGAAACGAAATCAAGCTGGCAAAAAATCTGGACCCATACCGTAGATTAACATGCTGTGTATGCTATTGTTTATTTGGCAGAGTTCATATTCAGCTTACATGTTGCCTACTTTACAGGAAGTTGCCTACTAGCCTGCCATTGTTTTAAAAAATGCAGAGTTCATATTCAGCTTACTTGTTGATGTAGAATAATACCAAAACATGTAAATTAGCTTTCAAAAAATAGGGAAACTTTCATGGATGTGATAAGTTATTAGTTTAAATATGCTAAGAATTTACATACTACAATCCCAGTTGATTCTACTACCTCAATAGAATCTTAACTTAGTGCTTCCTTCCCATAGGATCCTCTCTATCTTTATCCAAGTTCCCTGGATCTTGAGAAGGCTTTTCACTAACTGACCACTTACGTTTATCATCTCCCCGTTGTGCTGAAGGCAAATTTTTACGATCAGCTGCTATGTCCTGTTAAAAGAAAATAAACGTATGTATAACAGGGAGGAAGAATACTGAATAGATAACCCTTTAAATGTGTTGACCATTATGTTGTACGTTGCTAAAGGTGTTACTACCTCTTCAAATGCTGTACTGTCTGTCTTTCTAGTCTCACTAAAAAACTGCAACCCCTGGATGTCTCCATTTTTTATACTGACTTCAAGCTGCCAAAATGAAATGGACAATTAGGAAACGATCGGAGTCAATTCATCGTATTTTTTTGTGAGATGAAGATAAAGCACCTGAATATGTAGAATGCACAAGAGAATACTCGCAACTGGAAGCCAGCTATCCTCAGGTGAGAGTGAAAGATTTGACCTGCAATGATTCAAAAGATTGAGAACTATAATAGAGCACCAAATCTACTTATAAGCAGCAGTCAACTTCTCTATTCAGACCAAGACAGTAAAAGTGTAAAACATATCACCATAAGCATCAATTACAAATCAAGTGCTCTTGGATGGTGGCAATGTTCGAATTGCATGGCAGATATTGTGGCTGCCAAGTGCCAACCCAAATTTGTTAAGAATGGCTGTCTATATCAGTGTATGGCGGAATTTGAGTCATCTGTCATTATACCATTCTTGCAGATAAGGCAGAAGATAACTTAGAAGACAAGTTAACTCTTGCTTCTATTACAGTATGGGGGGGGGGGGGGGGGGGGGGGGGGGGATTTTATATCATCCACAAGTGCTTCTCAGATGTTTCAAGCAAGCTGATGAATTGCAAGCAAGACCTTTAAAGAAAATTACTTCAACTTTTTGTAATAAATTTTTGAAAATGGTAGTGTGCCTAATAGATTGGTTTCAAAATGTGCTACTAATCTAGATGATGTAAAAAAATGATTACTTTAAAGTCTAATTTACCTCCTCCCACATAACTATCCTGCCTGTTCTGGGGGCCCTTAGGGATGGGGTATCATCCTTAGTTTTAATTTTTTTGATGCAATGAGAAGATGGACAAGGTTGACATAAAAAGTTAACTTCATTAGCTATACAAGTCTTAGTAGGATTACTAGGATATAAAACTCTAGTAGGATACAAAGACTTTTCGGCCTCTTTTTGGGCTTACTTCAACTTTAACTTTCCACTAAATTTAGTACTTTCCCACTTAATCTATTTTTATCCCTATACCAATCATTTCACCTTTAACTTTTTGTGCACTCATTACTTTTTCTTACTTTTGGAGGTTAGATTTGTAAAAACAACAAGTGCATCATTTAATCTATTAAACCAGCGCCAAATCAAAATGTATCTTGCATTGTGGGAGGGAGAAAGAGTATTTGGTAAAATAGCACCTTGGGATAGTTGGCACCTTGCAGTGTTATTAAAGGTAGATTTTGGATTATGGTCGATGGCCAAGATTTGGTCATATAGTACCCCCATAACACACACCATTCTTCACAAATTTCATATGGCAGTCTGCAATATTTCGCCATCCATTATGGACGCCATCGAGAGCACTGAATTAGCTTGTTGCCACAAGAAGCCGAAACAGAAAAATATTCAAGCTGAAGCTTCTTTGGTTGAGTGGTTCTACTATTAGCTTAATCTATTTTGCATATTACTCTTTTATCTTCTTTCTTTTCTAAACAAATTAAATGAAACATGTTAATTCATTATCCATTAGTCTTATATCATTGATGTTAGCACTTTTTAAAAGTATTGTTATTTTTATTGTCTTTAAGTTTCCATTACTAATACTTATTTCTATTTAAATGTACTCCAACAATACTAATAAGATTACTAATAGCCGTATTAGGTTATTTTTTGTTCATAAAAATGATAAAATGATTCTAAAATAATAATAGTATCACTAATACGTATATTAACAGTTCATTTGATGACGAACTAAAAGTCCAATAGATTTCCTCCAAAAGAAATGCATTAACATTTTAAGAAAATAGAATAAGCGAAACTTCAAGTCTTCAACAATATATTCGTGAAAAACTAAATGTACATAGGCGGTGAACTGAAATCAAGCTACACAAAAATGAAAAATAGGATGTTATAATTGTATATAAGATGAACTTTCAAATTGGCATTAGCGATGAGTGTGTCACTGCATTGAACGTTTACTTATTACAAGACTCGCTGCATTTCAGGCTTTCAGCAACCCGATGACCCGATGAGTCTGGTTACACAACCAATAACTCGGTTGCAGCTAAACATACAAGATTGAAAACAGAAATAGGCGCATCATAAATAGAGCACCTTTTACGGTTTTAATTTATACTACCTCCGTCTCACTAACATTGGGACATGAGAAAGTGGTGGAGTTATTAAGAAAATTGTTAGGGATCTACCTATGTTAGGAGAATTGGGCTTAATAGAATGTTAGGAATTGGGCCTATTAGAGCAAGAATAATAATAAGTGTATTAGATTAGTATAAATAGAAGAAGCTGGGAGAAGTAAAGTAGGCTTTTAGACATTTTGGTCTTGGGACTGGGAAGGATACGAGACTGAACATCTCTATCTTTTTGGGCTTCGGCTTTGGGGGGCTTTGGCCTTTGTACAGATTACTGTTCATCTTCTTCAATAAAGATTACCTTGTTCATTGATATTAATTTCTGTAATTTCTGGATATTTGAAGTTCTTATCAAAAATTGGGTTTATGTGATTGATATTGAATTGATAAATTAAGAATAAAATAAGAATGATTTAGAACCATACAAATTTTACCAAATTTGGTCTGAGACAATCTTAGTGGGATGGACCGAAAAGGAAAGATGAGACAATCTTGATGGAACGGAGGGAGTAGTTTTTAAAACTATAAATTCTCACTCAATATGTGTTTGTGCCTTCATGGACATGGATGAAGATAATGTTGATCTTGCTCCAAATGACGCTTAATCTAGGATATAGGCAATTATGATTGATAAAATGATGGAAAGTCATTTTTAACTCTTCATAATGATGCTAGTTATTGTGAACATCCTTCAATATATATGACATAAAACTAACATTATTAAAATAGTATAGCATATATTTTTAAAATTTTACTGATATGGAGCCGAATAATAACGGATTAATCCCTAGTGACCGTTCACATTCGCTACTATGCCTTTGGTAAAGTAAGTACTGAGTATCGATTTATTAGTCACAAATAATGTACCAAAACAGGCTACTCAAGATAACTAAATGCCGACCAAGGTCAAAGTCTAGCTTATCAGAGGAGTAAAGCAACTAAAGTAAGCAACCCATGTTTCTCCATAGCCACCCCATTAGGCTTTTATAAATCCTTAAAGGAAAACAGCTTCTGCCATTAACTTTCTTGAATTGGTTTTCATAAACTCTTCAAACCTAGAAGTAACAGAACTAGTTTACTCATTGTAGCTCTTCTACATAGTGAATAGTGAAAATGTATAAACTCTTAGATTTCAGCAGCCCAAACTACTGCTTGTTGCAGCCTGATACTTCATGTTATAACAGATAATTTACCTCAAGTAAGGAGCCAAATAAACAATAGCATACACAGCATATCGGCTCTTCTTCGTATCCAACCAAGCAAACACCCAACTCTAGAAATAAAACACCATCAGGAAAATGAATTAAAGCAGAGAATGGAAATCCCTTTTCTGCTCAATGAGCATCGATTTTCAGGAACTTAGCATTAGAATTTAGTATATAAATATACATATATATCAGGAAAGCCTTACTAGCCAATTGAAATATGGGATGAAGCTAATTATCCCCATGACAGCTAATCGGGCATCGGCAGAGTCAATCACCGAGTCGGTTTCATCTTCATCAGGCGAAGGAGCAACAGGGAATACCAGGGAGTTGAGAATGCAAGCGCCAATGGATACGGCAATCGGCGCATCATTGACCAACTCCGCCTTGCACTTACCAACTCCAAATCTTCTCTACAACCCAAAATAGAGCGGGTGTGAAAAACCAGGATGCATAAACTATATTAACAGATTAAACATTTAATCGGGTTTTCGAGATATGCACCAGATTAAGGCTTTTCCGGGAGCGGCAGAGTTGGTATTTGTTTAGGGGTTTAAAGGACGGTGAAAGAAAGGGTTTGATGAGGACAGATTTTAATGGGAGCAGGGGTGAAGAGGTGGCAGTGGGAGAAATCATGGCTTTGAGCGGGCAGAGGAAGAAGAAGAGCTGCAGGACCAGATGAAGAAAAATCCCCAGTGGGCTCGGTTGCTTGAGTTTCTACGTTCAAGGGAAAAAGAATTGTGCTTTGACTGGTTTCAACGAGTCAATCCACTTGTAGAGTTCTAGTCGTACAAAAATTTTGTGCATATACCAAATAGGGTGAGATTTTGGAAACGGGAACCGTAGAACCAGTTGGAACCGAACCGTTATAATTCGGTTCCGTTCCTACAAATGTAATATTAGTTGTTAACGGTTCAGTTCTTAGTTGGTACTAACGGTTCGGTTTCTTATTTCTATAAAAAATATGTGCACGGAACCGTTAAAGAACCATTTATTAAAAAATAAAAATAAAAAATAGTAATAGTAGTAGTGATAGTAATAACAATAATATCAACATAACAATAATAGTACAATCATTGGTATTTAGCTGACAATTCTAATTTAACAAACGAAAACAAAAGTTTTCAATATTCCACATGAGATTGAATACGTTAAGTTCATTTTTACAAATCAAGTTTTGTTACGCCACATAAATTTTATAAAAATAACTTGTAATTTTACATTACTCTCTTCATGATATTTGAAATTATTACATTTATTGTAAATTAAACAACTAGCAAATAGACTGTAATGATGATTTTATATCCATACACGCAAACACGGTCTGTTTTTTAGATTTAGAAAGACTTGAAGTGGACGTCCTATCTTGCTACCGTGATGATGAACAACCTTCATTGTTATCACATTTTTTTCCGGGGCAAACCACATGTGGTGGAGGAAGTGCCGGGGAACACTTCGCATTTTTATTAATAATCATTTAAAAGTACAAGGAATTGAAAGATACAAGAAAATGAAAGATACATATGCTAAATGGAAAAACTGAAAGAAGAGATACATTAGCGATTAAAATTCCCGGTCGGAATTCCAAGTGACCTTTCATTGTTATCACATAAGTACGTAACAACGATTTTTATGTGCTACTTATTAAATGAAAATTGAAATATTCTTTTATTCTATCAAGTATTCACTTAGTTAAGTTTGAACTTTGATGTTTGAAGTGCTTAGAACTTTAAATAAAATTTTAATACTTGTGTTTTGAAATTTTTAACATTTTTATGTGGTAGAAAGCAATTTATGTGCTAATTCATTAGACGAGGAAAATTTTATTCGAGGAACCGATAAAAGTAAGAACCGAACCGTTTAGTATTGGTTCGGTTCCATAACGGTTCTTGATTTTTTACAATAAGAACCGAACCGATTTCATTAGTTAAAATTTTATAACGGTTCCACCAATTTTGAGTAAGAACCGAACCGGTCTCAGGCCTAATATTACCAAAAATGTACTCTCCCTAATCTCCCTAAAAAAAATTTCCCTTTTAAAAAATAATTAACATTCTTAAATAATATTTAATAATTTAATTAAATATTCAAAACAATAAATTTAGCCCTAAATATTTTTTTAGTTCCTGTAAATATTACGTATGACACACTTTGTTTTAAATTCTTACAAAATACTTTTTGTTTGTTTGTCATTGTTGTAATAGGCATTATTTTATTTTTAGTTCATCACTAACTCCGAAACCACTCTACTTGAAAAAAAGTTATTGTTAATTATCTAAATCTACTAGAAACATTTAAATTTATCCCTTTATAAAAATTTTGAGGCCAATGTGAGAATTAAAAGAATGCAAAACTGATTATTCACATTTTAAAAATATGTTTTAAAAACTTTCTAAAATATAACTACTTTTTGAATAACATGACAAAGAATTAGAGAAAACTTCTTACTCGAGGTTATTTTGAGGTCAAACGGATGTTATTGTCATCGGTCATGGACTAGAAAGAAAACCAACATAAATTTTAGCGATGAAAAACAAAAAAATAATTTTGCAGAGATGAAAAATAATAACATGTATTGCCATTAATCTCATTATACGTAGTATTATATATAGAGTACCTATTAAAATATTTTTCAAAATATACTCAAATTACTTTATTTCATTATTGTCTTTTTTTTTTGAAAGGAAAATTAATTCATTAATCAATTCAAACTCTCAGTGTATAGCTGAGAGATAATACAATCAGGCGGATTACACACCACGTGCAAACCATCCGACATAGAAAGAGCAGCCCTAGCTAATTTATGAGCTACTACATCACGGAACGTCTACCATGAATGACTTCTATCCAAGCTTCATTACGAAGACTGGGTCTTATGTCGTCTAAAATAGTATCCAAATAAGCATCTCCATATCGTTTTACTAAGCCAGTCGCAACCACCTCATGATCAGAATCTGTCTCTAATTCTATCCTCCCCCAATTCTGTGTTTTTGCCCAGGCCAGTGCCTCACGTACTCCAATTGCTTCAGTGATCTCCGCCGACCAGGTTGCGCCTTCCACGTTCTAGCCGCTTCCAATAAATCTGCCATGTGCATCTCTGGCTACCCAAGCCCATGCTCGCCTATTATTGTGTAGATCTAACGCCGCATCCACATTGATTTTAACTTTGCCTTCTGTTGGTTTTTTCCATCCAGTCGCCTGACGTGTCCCCCTTGTTGTGCCTCCGGATACTGTCTGAGTTGTCTTCCAACCGCGTACAACCACTGCTCCCATCTCCAAGCAATGGCACCAATCCGCATCTTGGTTCTTCCCAACTTTGACATTTCGGATCTTCCAAATACTCCAAATATTAGCAATAAAACTACATAGATCTTCATCCTGCAAATTATCAAAAAAGTTTTTGACCCAGTCAGTAAAAGTCTGCCCTTGTCGGGCATATGGGGCCCCCAGATTCCTCCATGACATATCCCGCAAAGGAACAAGTGTTGATCATCACTCGTCTTCTTAATTCTCACCTCACTCCTCTAAGCTCTTAGAATAGTTCATACACAAATATATCATTAGAGCTTAGTTAGTTGGAAGTTTAGATTTATCCTTATAAACTAAACTAGATTGTAATCTCTAGAGAGCTTTGTTATCAAATCCAGAAATTAGGTAAGTGAAGATCAAGTCCATGAGTAACTTTTGACGAGTCAATGTCATTAGTGAAAAACCTTGGAAGACTGAGTAGCCTGGAATATAATGGTGTTTTTATTCCTCGTAAAAAAACTTCACAATCTATGCCTGTGGCCAAGGGTAGATTGAGCACTAAATGTAATGGGTATATTCATTTAGTGAAAATCCATTTTCTCGATGGTGGGACTGGATGTAGGAGGATTACACCACCTCTGAACCAGGATATATCTTGTGTCATCTTCTATTTTCAATATCCACATCACCAACAGTCCTCACTCATTCTCACAACTATCCAAACATCTAAACAGTTTACCAAATCACTGACTAATGAACTATCCAGTTCATTGTAATTTGGTCTTTCTGTTTTCATCCATATATTGAAAAGAGGACTTTTACTAGGTAGGTCAAAATCCTTCATGCTTATGTGTTTTGTCAACTCAAAAAGATCTAAAAGTATTTCACGACTATAGCCTTTCAATGTGTCTAAAATGCACTAGCAGTACCTTGTCACAGCTACCTGCTGGGAATGAGGCCACTGATGTTGACAAACACATCTGGTCATTGTTAAAACAATCTTCCACCAAACTAAAAGGCTCAAAACCTTTGTTACTATAAAGTGTCATATTATATGAGGTCAACACTTCTGTTGTACGTTTTAATATCTCCTAAAAGATATTGGAACTCACTATATTAGAGGAAAAAGGGTTGATAAAAAGAAAAGACATTAAAGTCTATTCACCCCCCCCCCCCCCTCTAGACTTTACCTCACCACGGACCATCAGAAACTATAGCACTGATGGACCGTCCCTCTCCTGAACCGCCGCCACGGAGTGCAGGAGAGTGTAGGGTTTGGAAGCAGCATTTTAATTTTACTGTTTGGTTGCTATATATTTTTCATGATCAAACTGTTTATTTTCTTGTAGGTTACTTTTATTGTTGTAAGACTCTTGCATTAGGATTGGATGATGGAAGACCTACTTTAACCATCGGTGTCTCAATTATGTGCATTATAGGATCAACGAATCATATTGCTTTTTTAAGGTGATTGACACTAAGTTTGGTTCAAGAAGTCTCCTTCTTCCAAAAAATATATATTAATATAAAGATTATCAAACAAGGTACATTAGACACAAAGTTGCTACCCAACTTCTTTCTCGGGTCAATCTAAAAATCCTTTCACTCACTAATAAGACTTAGAAATAATCACTCTAACAAGAGCAAGTCATTTCACTAACAACGTGAGAGCTTTGAAGAAATAATCGACTCATAAGACTTGATGCTTACGACCTAAATAACACTCTCCATAATAAATCTACAATAAACTTGCATACCCTTGTTCTGTGGATTTGAAACAAAACAAAATATGAACTACCTCTACCAAAATGAATAATTAAAACCCAAAATCCATATCGATAAACTAGTTTAATTTACAAGCTCGTTCCTCACAAGTCACAACCACCGTTCCCAATCCCTAACATGCTTGGCGAGTCGACTCCTCCCAGCTCATCACCATTCCATTTTGTGGAACAAACAACTCGAATTCCATAGTCACATCCTTCAAATATCTTCACTTCTAATCATATTTGCTTTCACTCCTTATGTTAGTTATTTCCAACATACCCATCCCTTCCTTCTCAGCCAAATTATACTCACTCACCACCTCCATTAGGTACCAATTACTTCTTCTCTCCTCCTGCTTGTTGTTTCACCATGAAGTTCTAAGCTATAGTTCATATGGTCTTTCTAAACATTTTATATTTCCCTCCAGCAAGTTAGGACATAACGTCTCAACATAACAAATTATACCACATTAGAAACATAAACATAACCACTTTTCGTGATGGAACTCTACCCAAAACCATTCCCTGGCTTCGTTATTCAGCTTCAACATCCTTTTATGAGATTTATTAATATCAAAGGTTACTCAACCATCTCCAAAATTATAATCATCAACCCGAACAAAAGAGCCTATATGGTCCCCAATTATTTCTGCATTTTGTGGAGTTTAAAACTCTATTAGGGATCAATGAACGCACTAAACACATAGAGGTTGATTGTCATTATGTGTGGGTCGCTATCCAGGATGGTTTGCTCATGACACGTCATGTTTCTACTGGTGATCAACTAGCTGATATTTTCACTAAAGCTCTTGGCCAACGACATTTTCTTTTTCTTCTCAGCAAGTTGGGCATTTTCAACCCCCATGCTCCAACTTTAAGGGGGTGTTATGGGCTTATTTATTTCATTTGTATTTATTTTATGTCTATAGTTTAGCTCGGCCTTAATTGCAAATTAAATGGGCCAAGGGCTTCTTGTATATACATATATACTCAACTTCTAGTAATGAGAAAACAACTTTTGATCCCTAAAACCTATCTTTGTTAGCCTGTAACACTTGAGATTTAATTTAAAAGGATTAATAGTACTACTCATACCAACAAGGTGCATCTCCTTTTAAGGGAGCTCATTAGCCATGAACTCCAAAGTTAAGCGTGCTTGCACGGGAGTAGTTTTGGGATGGGTGACCCCCTGGGAAGTTTCTCAGGGCGTGCATGAGTGAGGACAAAGTGCGCGGAAAAGGCTAGTGGCGGTTTGTGAGGACAGTACTAGAGGTCAGAAGTAACTACCTCGGGGCCTACGGGGCCGGGGTGTCAAAAATGGTATCAGAGCAACCCTGCTACAGTGTGTTGATCCGTTGGATATCGGGCGGGCACTTAGCAGGGGAAAAGATTCTGGGATATGATTGAGATTGGTTTATGGGCGCAACGAGGACGTTGCGTTCCTAAGTGGGGGTGATTGTAACACTTGAGATTTAATTTAAAAGGATTAATAGTACTACTCATACCAACAAGGTGCATCTCCTTTTAAGGGAGCTCATTAGCCATGAACTCCAAAGTTAAGCGTGCTTGCACGGGAGTAGTCTTGGGATGGGTGACCCCCTGGGAAGTTTCTCAGGGCGTGCATGAGTGAGGACAAAGTGCGTGGAAAAGGCTAGTGGCGGTTTGTGAGGACAGTACTAGAGGTCAGAAGTAACTACCTCGGGGCCTACGGGGCCGGGGTGTCAAATAGCCGATCACACTCGACTTCTGTATTTTTGTTGACTCTGATGGACATGTACCGCATGCAGTCTCCTCGGCTGGGTCCCCTCCAGTTCCACCACACTCGGCCATGCCAGTTCCACCAGACGGATCTCCTCGGCATGCTGCCTCTGCCGCAGGTAATCCTCCAGAAGTTGCTCTCGGACGTGGATTGCGTGACAAATGGACGTCTGTTTTGCTCCGTGACTTTGTTACTCATCATGTCCGAAAATACAGTCCATCGCCACTGTCATCCTCTTCTCTCCGGTTCTCAGGTACGCCATATCCTTCAGCACATTATATAAATTGTGAACGTTTTGTGCTCGTCATCGCATGTTTCTTGGAGCTATGCTTGCAGGACAAGAACCGCGATCTTTCCGTGAGGCCATGACCGACCCTGGCTGGCGTGCTGCCATGCAGAATGAGATTCGAGCCCTTGAGGATAATCACACCTGGGATATGGTACGACTGCTTGCGAGCAAGCGGGCGCTTGGTTGTAAATGGGTCTACAAGATCAAATACAACTCTGATGGCACGGTGGAACGGCTGAAAGCGCGGCTGTTTGTACTTGGCAATCATCAACGCACAGGTATTGATTTTATAGAGACTTTTGCCCCCGTCGCTAAAATGGTCACCGTGCGGGTGCTTTTAGCTATTGCCGCAGCTAAAAATCGGGAATTACACTAGATGGATGTGCATAATGCTTTCCTTCATGGTGATCTTGCTGAGGAAGTCTACATGAAACCTCCCCCCGGTTTGTATTCCTCTCAGCCATCTTCAGTTTGTAAGCTGAACAAATCTCGTTATGGATTACGTCAGGCTCCACGGTGTTGGTTTGCTAAGCTTAGTTCCTCGTTGCGGAATTATGGATTTTCTCAGTCTAAATCTGATTATTCTTTGTTCACATATTGTTGTGGTGTCACACGAATACATATTCTTATCTATGTGGATGATCTTATTATTGCTGGTAACAATTCTCTTGCTCTCACACGGTTCAAGGAATATCTACACAATTGCTTTCACATGAAGAATTTGGGACCTCTCAACGAAAATATGCCTTGGATATCATTTCTGAAGTTGGTCTCCTTGGGGCCAAACCTTCATCTTATCCCATGGAACAAAATCATTCATTGGCGCTAGCCACGGGAGATCTCCTCTCGGAACCTGAGTCCTATCGCCGCCTTGTGGGAAGGCTTATTTATTTGTCTTTTAATCGTGCGGACATGGCCTATGTTGTTCACATTTTGTCTCAGTTTATGCAGGCACCACGACAGGAGCATTGGCACGCGGCCCTACGTGTTTTTCGTTATCTTAAAGGTGTACTTGGTCAAGACATTCTCCTCCCTTCTGGTTCAGATTTACATCTCATGGCTTGGTGCGACTCGGATTGGGCGAGCTGTACCCTTACTCGACGCTCCCTAACCGGTTGGATGATCTTTATTGGAAATTCTCCTATCTCTTGGAAGACCAAGAAACAGCATACAGTGTCTCGCTCTTCTACGGAGGCGGAATACATGTCTATGGCTGCGGTCACTGCTGAGCTCAAATGGCTCAAGGGCCTTCTGCTGTCCCTCGGGGTCCTCTATTCTCGGCCTATGTCATTGTTTTATGATAGTACATCCGCTCTCCATATTGCTCAGAACCCCGTATTCCATGAACGCACTAAACAGATAGAGGTTGATTGTCATTATGTGCGGGACACTATCCAGGATGGTTTGCTCACGACACGTCACGTTTCTACTGGTGATCAACTAGCTGATATTTTCACTAAAGCTGTGGGCCAACGACAATTTATTTTTCTTCTCAGCAAGTTGGGCATTTTCAACCCCATGCTCCAACCTGAGGGGGTGTTATGGGCTTATTTATTTCATTTGTATTTATTTTATGTCTATAGTTTAGCTCAACCTTAATTGTAAATTAAATGGGCCAAGGGCTTCTTGTACATATATATATACTCGACTTCTAGTAATGAGAAAACAACTTTTGATCCCTAAAACCTATCTTTGTTAGCCGATCGATCAGGTTGTCTGTGTTCCTTTTATCGTTTTATCACCTATCGTTACGATAAAAAAAGATACTCCGTATCTGATATCTTTGATGTTATTCGTGGGAACGTGGACTGATTAGAGAGTATTACCAAACAAAAGTGGTTACCAAACAAAAGTGGTACTATTTCTTTGATTTATTTAAGTGGGAGATGCTTTTGGACTCTTTTCTTCTCAGCATTTACACGAAGTATTTTATTCCCTTGTGGAAGTGTGCTAAACACACGTCTAACTTAAATAGATTCGATCGTATTCGAAACTCAATGGCCATAATTTCAAGAGAAAAATCAACCCATCATTTCGACCCTTTTCTCTTTGGCCTTTCCATTCGAACCTTCCCAACCTCGTGATTCCTAGAGCGACGAAAATCATATCTGAACAAAACTAGAAGCTTTTTCCGTCAAAGTTTAAAACTATGTTCTTAAGAGCCGATCAAACCCACAAATAAACAACTGAAATTTGTACCTAAAACAAACCAATAAAAAGGAATCGATGTGAAAAAGACCGAAAGCTGACTTTTGTTTGGTTTTCGGTTATCCTCCTTTCACACCAAACTCATAAAACCTGATTAGTTTTTTGTTAATCGACCACCATACGTCTTATATGGTCAGGAAAACTTGCCCCCGTAGGCGTAACTTGACGGATATGTACGTAGTGTTACGAGAGGTAAGTTTTGAGTTCGAATATTTGGGTCAGAGCCTCGTTCGATATCTGTATGATTAAAATCTAATTTACTTCCTTCCCGTTAACTATATAACTGGTGCTAAGAATTCATTGGGATGAAATTTTATCCTTTTTTTATTAGGAAAACTCGTCCAATTCATTGAAAGAGAGATGTTACAAATTTTGTGACTAGTGCTATTAATACTAGTGAAGCAATTAATACTAGTGCTATACATTAAAGTGTGACCAATAGAAGTACTTTTGGTGAGCAATTACTTGTAAGTGATTCATTGACAATGATAGTAGGAAAATGTGAGTCACATGACCTCACATCTCATAATTTGAAAGACATATTCAAACAGAGACTTCCAAAAATTAATCAAATCACGATCTAAAACACCTCATATTTGAAATTATTAAGTGTCATGTATGATAGGGTGAGTGAGTCAATATATATTTAGAATAAAGTCAAGTAGAAACTGATACCACATGAATATATATTTGATTCTAAAGATGTTTTAAATTGAGTTTTGTTTCCAATTTTATATTAAATTAGATTTATACATATTATATTAGATATTAAATCAAATATAAATAGATCACATCAAATCATACTTGGATAATCATAAAAACGCACATAAATCTACTTCTATCAGACTAAATAAGACTTAGATGAATCAAACCGTATTTAAACAAATCATACTTAAATATACTAGATCAGATCTAACTATACTTAAATAGACAAGACTAGGAATTAATCAATTAAGAACCTCCCCACTACATTGAAGTTCATCTCCTCCATTCATATTTGTTTTACTAGTAGTCGCGTGATTAATAAAAAAATTATATGCTCTGATTTTGAGTGCTAATTTTGTCTCAAAATCTAATTCAATTTTTGTGATTCAATAAAGTTTAAATCATAATTTGTTACAATGAATATGAGTAAATTGAGAATGCTTTTCTGTTTTACTTGTGGCCGCATTGTTTATTCTTTCATACGACGACAGTACAACTCAAGAGACACAAATAGATAATGTTTTTTCATAGTAGGGCTTCTACAAGTCTAGTGATAATTTTTTTCATTATAGGACCCTAATGAGTGTAGTATAACTTGTTTCTCAAACATTCGGAGTTCCAGGTACGTTTTATCATCTTCATAAATCTTTTTTTCTTCTTTCAGCGAGAAAAGAACAAAAGACTAATTTATTTTGTTACAAATGAATAACTTAATAAAGTAAACTATTTAAAAAAACTAAATAAAGTAGGAAAACGTTTTTGTATCATAAAAGAGCGGCTGTTATATTAAAATAGAGAACACATACCAAACAACCTTCAGACACAATTTACAGATCCAATCATGAACCCTAGGAGTAGACATAGAGTCAACCACCTCATACAAAGCAACATGACTCGCTAAACTTGAAACAGGCAAATTTAGGCAAACGATCAGAACCGAAACTCTGTATGTCAAAAGAACTTCAAAATTCCAAGCATTCAAACCAAATCTACTCAGACTAAAACAGGAACAAGTGCTACTAAAGAGAAAATAATATTAAAATAAAATCTTTACACAAAGCTCATCTTGGTATGGAGGTGGTTTCAGAGGGTGACGAACTCTTACAATATGGGTGAATACCAACCCCACCACCGTCGGAATTGCCGACCAAGGCTTCACGATCTCGTCTCGATACAACCTCTCAGCCGCACCTTGTTCATCCGCCAACGTTATCTCTGACGTAGTTGCAATTCCAAACTATAGAACATCGAAAATCGGTATAATCTGCCACTCCAACCCCATATTGATAGGGACGACAGAAAATCTCAACCCCTACAAAGAGGATAGACGGCCGCTAGGGTTCCTCCCTCTCTAGAGAGAAGAGAGAAAATGTACGGAGTTTTAAGTAGGAAAATGTTAAAGATAGTAAAGTATTACTGCTTCTTTGTGATTAAATAAAATTGATAGAGTATAATCTAGAGAGAGAAAGTGTTAATAATTAATATTCCGTATTTCTCAATCCCTACAACTACCCCTATGGGAGTATTTATAGAGGAAATGTGGTTTAGGCTTTCAGGACTTGGGCCTGGGAAGTCCGGTAAAAAATAAGACCGTTAATGAGCTGATTACATGATATTTTGGAGCAAATTATAAAATCTAATCTGCTGGAGCTGAGTTGGCCGAAGAGGGGCCAGGCCGATGGAGGGCCTGGCTGATGGTGGACCAGTCTCTTGCTCCTGGGCTTCTTGGCTACATTCTGCGGACCGATCAGTTTGGCCGATGGAGGACCATCTGAGCGTCGTGGTCCTTGTACATGTCTTCTGAGTATGTGGGCCATAGGGTCTGAGTAGGTTTCTAGTTTGACTGATTTCAGTCTAATAGCCGACTAGATCAAACCAAACTTAAACAAATCGGATCAGTTTTAATAAGCACACACCAAACATATACTCCCTCTGATTCTAAATAAACTTCATACTTTCCTTTTTGGGTAGATACAAAATAAACTTCACATTTCTATTTTTGGTAACTTTTTAATATAAAGTTACCCTTATACTCTTACCTTATTACCTACTTTACACCCGCTCTCCCACACTACATATAATCTACTTTTTGTAAGGTCATGATGGGAAAGTCAAAAACAAAAATGTCACTTTCTTAAAAACCGTAAAATCAAACTATGAAGTTTATTTATGACCGGAGTGAGAATATATATTAGACCAAACTCAAATACTCCCTCCGGTTCACAATCATCTTTACACTTTCCATTTTTTGTCAGTACTACAATAAACTTTACACTTTCTTATTTGTCTTACAAATATACACCAAACAGTGCCAAATAGTGCTAACCAGTGTGAAATTTATTTCCTTAAAGTCAAATTTATTTCCTTAATATTTGTGAAGTCAAACAAGATCAATGTGAATCGGAAGGAGTGTATCAAACTCAAACCAGACTAGAACAAGATATTACGGTCTAATTAAAAACATCCCAAATTGATAGAGAATTAAAGAGAGTAACTTAATACTACTTCCGTCCCACTAACATTGAAACATGCAGAGATGCCACAATTATTAAAAAAAGTAGGGTTACGTGATTAATATTGAATTGATAAGATAAAAATAAAGTAAAAATAATTGAGACGGTCTTAGTAAAAGTGTGATAGTATTTTTTTATTTGTAAAATAAAAGTTGGCTGTAATATCCTTTATGGCAATTGTGGGACAATCTTGTGTTGGCCACGCTCCATTTCTGTGGCTGTTATCTAATCAAAGCATATTTTAATGCAAAAGGCATACTCCTAATTTTGATTGAGCACCGTTGACAATATAACTCTGCCTTCCTACTAAAGTGTCATAACTTCTTCCTCTGTCATTTATCTCAACTCCAAAGAGCAATGATTTCAGAGGTCCAACTAAAAGTCATAAACAAAAAACTCCCAGTGATATTATCTCCTACAGAGGAGGATGAGAAGCCGAACAAGGCAGAGCATGAAGATGAAGATGAAGATGAAGATGAAGGTGAAGAAGATGATTCCCCCTCCTCCTCCGCCTCGGCCTTGTCGCCGCCGTGGCAGCCGTGTGAGAATATTCCAAGCCATGTTCCAACGCCGCCGTGGAATAAGCAGATAACAGTGAGAGGAGTGATAGCAAGCGCCGTAATAGGAAGCATTTTCAGCGTGATAGCTATGAAGCTCGACCTCACCACCGGAATCACTCCCAACTTCAACATCTCCGCTGCTCTTCTGGCTTTCATCTTCATCCGAACCTGGACGAAGCTTCTTCGCAGGCTCGGAGTATCGTCCACCCCCTTCACCCGTCAAGAAAACACCATGATCCAAACCTGCGCCGTAGCCTGCTATAGCATTGCGATTGGAGGCCGGTTGACATATACTTTCTGCATTCTTCTCGTTAGTTAGTTAGGTTGACCTTTTAAAATAGAATCTTGACTCTTTTGGGTGGTGATCAAAATTTTCAGGTGGACTTGGATCTTACTTGTTGGGGATGGACAAGAAAACGTATGAGCTTGCTGGAGTTGGAACAGAGGGAAACAATCCGAGCAGTTATAAGAAGCTTGAGATGGGCTGGATGACTGGTTACGAACTTGTAGTTTGCTTTATTGGCCTTTTTGTACTGATCCCTCTCCGAAAGGTATGTATTTTTATTCAGTAATTGATCGGTTTCAAGGATCACTTTCGAGTATTATCAATTTCTGTCGGTTTTCTTCATCTCTTACCATCCAAGACGTGAAATGATTGATTGGATGATTGGATCAATAATATTTCAATTGTTGAGTCAATTGTTGCCTCTTGAGTCTTGACCTTCTAAAAAACCAAAAGTATGATATTTACTCCGTCATTTTTCCCTTTAAATAAAGAATTTGAGATTCTAATTAATTCTCTCAATCTCCACAAACGTCAAATAAACAATTTTATTTTATTAGTCCATATGTTGGTCAAATTTGATGAATTTTTTAAGAGAAAGAAAATATAATACTTCCCATTACATGGACAAATTTGTTTAAATTAAAAATTATTTGGTTGATGTTTGTATCGAAAAGAGAGAAATAAGTTCAATTTCAAATTCAATACTTTGTATTTTGGGGAGTGAAAGAAAGTGGAAAACTTTTTAGAAAAATAAAAAAGAAAAATTGGTAAAAAGGAGTATATTTTAGAGAGTGTTTGCAAAAAACTTAAAACATACTCGTATTTTTCAACTTTTGAGTTAAAAAAAATGAAATTGATGTTTTAAGCAACGATTTATAACCAAATACCTTGTGATCTGATGATATCACTGACACTTCAAAGGAGGAGATCACAAGTTTGAATATCCATCTTAAGAATGTTGGTCTTACCATAGAACAACTTATTAAATTATACACCTCCAAACTGGAAGTAGATGGAAGGATGTTTTAAAATGTTTTTCACTTTTTCTATTACACAAAATATTTTTTTTTTGTACTCCCTCCGTCCCATATTTAACTCCGGTTTTGACCGGGCACGAGTTTTAAGATAGTGGGATTTGTGTGGTGGAGAGTTATGCAGAGGAGAGAGAAATGTGTAAGAATGGTTGTGAACCACATATTCTTTACCAAAAAGGGAAAAAGGAGATAAATTTGGGACGGACCGAAAATGAAAGAATGAAGATTGAAGATAATTCCGGGAAGGAGGGAGTATAAAACACCACCCACTATTACTTTTTCTAAACACTTCTTCCCCAAAAAGTACTAACACAGTCAGAATAAAAATAAAGGGAATAGAAAACTGATGAAGTTGAATGCGTTGTTTATATACCACCCTATAGTGGTAACTGGTAAGTAACCTACATGGTTTCATTTTCGCAGATTCTGATAATCGATTACAAATTGACATTTCCTACTGGGATGGCAACGGCAGTTCTAATCAATGGGTTCCATGCCAAGAGTGATAAAATGGGAAGGTGTGACTAATTAAAGAAGCCCATCGCTATCCCATTTTGGTGGGGTCTAATATTTATTTCTTATAATCTTTTTACATGTTTTTTTTATCTGCACTATATATTTGCAGAAAACAGGTCAAGGGGTTCTTGAAGTTTTTTTCTTACAGTTTTGTATGGGCTTTCTTTCAGTGGTTTTACACTGGGAAAGGGGATTGTGGTTTCTCACAGTTTCCAACTTTTGGGTTAAATGCCTGGAAGCATACGTACGTATTACGTATATATATATTCCTAAAGAATAATCTTTTTTGCAATTCCTCTACTTCTTTGGCCTCTGGTTTCTGAATAAGATTATTTGTTTCTATTGCAGATTCTTCTTTGACTTCAGTTTGACTTATGTTGGAACTGGGATGATCTGCCCCCATATTGTGAACTTATCTCTACTTCTTGGTGCTGTCATCTCATGGGGAGTGCTATGGCCTATTGTGGCAAGGTTGAAAGGAGATTGGTTTCCTGCAAATATCCCAGAAACCAGTATGAAAAGCCTTAATGGCTACAAGGTCTCTCTATCTCAACAGTGGTTACAAATAAAACACTACATAACTTTTTGTTTTTTATAAACAGAGCTTTTATATATACTTTATAAACTGCATTTTAGACTCTTTAAACATTCCTATTGATAAGTTCAAGGCTAAGAAGGATATATATATGAAGTTGGCCAGTTAGTAATTTCAATTCCTTTCATTTCATTGCCATGCCACAGGTCTTTATCTCCATTTCTCTCCTCTTAGGTGATGGCCTTTACAACTTCGTCAAGATATTATGTTTCACCCTCTTTAGCATTCTTCAAAGGTTCAAAAGGAGAAACGTCGTTCTACGTCCGGGTACTTATGTTTTACTTTGAGTTGCTATTCAAGTAGTTTAACTATGAATGTAATCATAATCGGACATGAATGTGTTGCTATTCAAGTATTCCAAGATTTTATGTATAGGTTTGTATATTTATATTTTTGTATTATATATACCGCAGATTGCAGTACAGGCAGTGGCGATGAGCTAAGAAAGGATGAGTTATTCATTAGAGAAAGCATCCCAATGTGGGTTGGAGGAGTTGGGTACTTGTCATTGGCCATTGTCGCAGTGGTCGCTATACCGATGATCTTCCCTGAAGTGAAATGGTATTGGATAATCATTGCCTATGCATTTGCCCCTTCTCTGGCTTTCTGTAATGCATATGGTGCTGGATTAACGGATATCAACATGGCCTACAACTACGGTAAACTTGGGCTATTTATGATGGCTGCATTAGCCGGGAAACAGCATGGCGGTGTGCTGGCAGGTCTAGCCGGATGCGGGATAGTCAAGTCTCTAGCAAATGTTTCCTGCAATCTAATGATAGACCTGAAAACGGGCCATCTCACCCTCACCTCTCCTAGAGCCATGTTAGTCAGTCAGGGAATCGGGACCCTCATCGGCTGCGTGGTGGCCCCACTCAGCTTCTTCCTCTTCTACAACGCCTTTGATATCGGAAACCCGAATGGAGAGTTCAAGGCTCCGTATGCCCTCATCTACCGAAACATGGCGGTTCTCAGTGTGGAAGGCTTTTCAGCTTTGCCTGCGCACTGCTTGCAGCTGTGTTATGGGTTTTTCGGGTTTGCGGTTTTGGTCAACTTGATCAAGGATCTTTCCCCACGTGGGGTCGGGAGATGGATGCCGTTGCCGATGGCAATGGCAGTGCCATTCCTCATTGGAGGCTACTTTGCAATCGATATGTGCATTGGGAGTGCTGTTGTGTTTGTGTGGCATAAACTCAATGCCAAGAAGGCTGAGGTCATGGTTCCAGCAGTTGCTTCAGGGATGATATGTGGAGAGGGCATGTGGATTCTTCCTGCTTCAATCCTCGCTTTGGCGAAAATTTCTCCCCCAATTTGCATGAAGTTCTTCAGCTCTTGAACATCAATCCCTTGTTCTGTTAGTCATTAAGATACTCTCATTTTCATAGCAATGAAATACTGTGCAACTCGAAAGGTATAGAAGAACAAGTTATGTTTGGTGTACAACTAAGTTGGTTAACATACTTGTACAACAAGACTTTTGTAAATACACAGTATTTTGTGCATATGATTTTATGTCTGACAACAAAAAGAATTCAAAAAACTATCTTTACACAAACAAACCTCAACCTATCCAATTAGCCAAACATACACTTAGTAAGCTTTTTGGGTCCATGGTAATGAAAGAAAGAGGAGTAATGTAATGGCAGAAAAAAGAATGGGGATGAAAAAAGAAATGGAGTTTTATGTTTGAACTGATATTTTAATTATTTTTTAAAGAAATAATTCATGCTTCATCCATCAAATCATAAACGAGGAAGTATCTAATACAATTAATGAGTCTAGCTGAATTTGAGAGTATGTTTGAGATGGAATCCGATATTGAGGGGACTCCGTGGCAGCCATGTAATTCGGCAACAATGTTTCAGTTCCTCAACTGACACGCTATAACGGATGGTGGACTGGCGACTGAATGGCTAGGAGTGGGGCGGAGGGGCGTTCGTCGCTGCCATAGCATAGTAGCTGAATCTTGGGGTTTGGACTCGTGGGTACAACTAAATGTATAAGCGTCTATAAGACATACATTTTTGTATGTCTCAAAAAATGTAAGAGAAAAATACATACATTTTTGTTCAAAAAAAAACTAGATAAAACATGTTTTCTCTCACGCATACCCTTATAAAGGAATATTTATTCGTTCTCTTTTATTTTATTTTATTTTGTTCTAGTATGTTGGTATTTTTTTATGTAGTATGTTGCTTCCCCCAACTAGTGAATCATTTTAAATCAAATGATATATGAATCATTTTAAATCAAATGTTTATAGAATTAGAAGTGCCAATAATTTGAAAAAATAGAAACTAAAGAACTCGAGAAAAAGGCGGATAAGTGTATTGACCCGTAATTTTATGGTGCTGTCATTTTCCCCTTTGGTTATAATCTCGACCCCTCTTTGTAGTAGGAATAAGTAGTACTGCGAGTAGCTTTAATTTTTCACATCATTAAGCCATTATTTTTTTTGAAAGGAGAAGACTTAATTATTAATAATAATGAAAGTAACAAGAGACAAAACAATACACTAGTTCAAGGTTATACTGAAGTGAAACATAGAATTGACTAAACTCTGAGAATCCGGCAAATTTGCTAACCCGCATCATGGTAGACTAATTTAACAACATCGATGAACTTGCTACTAAAATGGGAGATAACTAAACAAGAATTCTTAAATAAAAACAACAAAATAATTCAAGCGTCTGAGTTTTACCGTAACAGTACCGGGCCGGGCCGTAACAGTACCGGGCCGGGCCGGTTACGAGTCGGGCCGGTTACGGGCCGGTTAACCCGGCCCGAGTCCATATCTAAAAGTGGTTAGGATAAACACATGGTTTTTGTTAGCCTTGACTCATTCTTTTTTATTTTCATGTTAGCAAATAGCAAATATATATCTTATCCGTCCCGCTAATATTTCCCATCTTTTCTTTTTGGTCCGTGCTACTAAGACTGTCACACGCCAAATTTGGTAATAATAGTGTGATTGTAAATCTTTCTTAATAACTTGTACCAATATTAAATCCATATATAGAAGGACGGAGATAGGAATACACTAAGGACATATTTACTTCGCCGCTAAAGTACAGTTAGGTTTGTAAGACAGGTGAAGTAAACACATAAGCTGCTTAAAAAGCCGCTTACTAACCGAAAAAGGTGCTTAAAGTGCAGTTTTCTAAGCATACAACCCCCATGTATTAATAAAGTGGCACCTTTAGCCTTTTCAGTTTCCGAGTTTACCCTTACTCTTTCCCCTTATTGTTACTCCTACCATACCCCTATTACCTACCCTACCTCTACCCACCCTCACCCTACCCCTGCCCTACCAAACCCCGACCCCACCCCGACCCTCTACCGGAGTCCCTTCCCTACCCCGTAAGCGTACCCTTACCCCCAGCAACGGAACCAGGCCAGGGTGAATCGTTATCGGCACCCCTCCTTCACCGGAGCTGTCAAGGTAGCTATATGTCGTAATCTTGCAGCGCCCCTGGAGCTCCAGTTCTGTTTGCCGTCGGTTCCTCCCTTCGTTATGTTAAAACACGCTTTCTCTTTGTCGTGTTTGATTATGGGTTTTTCTTTGGAAAAATTCCCGAAATAGGAGTAAAAAAGTTTGAAAATTCCAAAATAGGATTGTCAAGTTTTATGCCCATAATAGGAGTAATTATTTCCAAGTTTGGAAAATACTGTCATGTTTAAAGTCTGGTACTGCCAAAACATGGAAGTAATTTTTCCTACTTATCTAAATGTCATCATTTTATTTAGTAGCAAATCCTATGTATCATTGAGACGGCATCAACAAAAACAAGAAGATCATATCCAAATAAAAATCCAATCTACCGGCTTTTAATAAGCCTATCTGAGGAGTCCCTATATCATACATCCGGGTGTATGTACACCCGGCCCAACTAAGGAAGAGTCCAATAACTAATACAGGCCAAAAATGGGGTTGCATTTTTGTAATTTAAGCGAAAAATCACGGCTTGTACTAATTGAGCAATAATGTACCTTTATTGAGCATCTGACTTATTTTATTGAGTATTATGAGGCTAACAATGAGTATCACGATCTCTGCTTCATATCTTCTAATTCATTTTTTTTCTTTCAAAAAAACATATTAAATCATATCTATAATACACTCCTATGAATTTCAATATGCGAATGTAATTTAATATGATACTTTTGAAATATGCATTGATATGACATTTTGAAAATGAGCATAAAATCAGTACCAAATGAGTATACGCAACTTACAAAATGCTCATTAATATGAATATCATGGGTTTGTTAGTAGTTTAACATCGTGATATGTTCATTGAGCATCAAACATCCTTTATTGAAATAAAAATCACGGTTTTTGTTAACTGAGCATTAATACACTTTTAATGAGCATGATACCTATTTTGTTGAGTATTATGAGTCTAATATTGAACATCGTGATCTTTGTTTCATAACTTCTCATTCACTTTCTTTTTGTTATTGAATATTGAAATTCTCAAATTAAGTATACAAATTCTTAAAAATTCATTTACATATCAAAATATCTTAATTGAATATTATGTTCTCGACTATTGAGCATCACGATTATGTGTATTGAGCATTAGAACTCTGCAATTGAATATAAAAATTTCAAAACCTCATTTGAGCATCAATACATATTCATTAAGTATCATGTTTTCTACTATTGAATGTCGAAGAATTGAAAAGCTCATTTCAAATCTTCAATAATGTGCTCAAATATTCATTAATGTTACATCAATGCACATTTACTTTAAACGATATACTCATTATGGTATAGCACAAAACTCATTCTAAGAGGCTCCATGAGTGCTCATTTTAAGACTATCAATACACATTCCCTGTAAACGTTATACTCATTTAAGTATTAGACAAAACTCATTCAAAAATATATTATTCGCATGTAGCCATAATATGATTCATTCTTTTAGTCAACTATATATAAGTATATTATATAATGAGAAATATTAAGAAAATTTATTTATAATAAGCAGTTTTTATACAAATGCATGGAACAATAAAATAATACATCAAAATAAGAATGAATATTCACTTTGGATATTTTTTTTCAAACACTTCATGGGCATTCAATATTTAGGAAATAATTAAAAAATCTGGAGTATTATTAATGAAAGATATTAACTTAAAAGGGAAGGAAATTCAATGGAAGTAATAAAAAATTATTGATATAAACTAAAAAAGAAGGAAAGGAGAAGAAATAAAATGAAGGGAAAGTGTGCAGCGTGTTGACCTAAACGTACGCAGGAGTAACGAATAAAGCAATCGAGAGCAGGGAACTATATAACTTTTGCCATCATATTACAAAAATAAGAATAGACAAATAAGAATAGACAAACAAGCTAGATAAGGAATTAAATGACTCCACTCGTATACTAGACCAAACCAAACTCGCATAATTATAAAATACACAGAGACCAGATCTGTTCAGACCAAACCCGATCAAACCAGACTTAAACAGACTAGACCAGACTATAACAGTAAATTCCAGTCCAAGTAAAAATATCCTTGTTATTTGGTTACACAATATTTCTTATGCACAAACCATGGAATATATACATACAAAGTTCTGATAAATGTAGAATTCAGGATTTAGAATTAGAGTTGTTATATCTACTCCCTTGGTCCTAATTTGATTTACAAAATTTCCTATTTCAATTATCCCAAAATGGTTTTCCACTTACTATTTTAGGTATGTAAACAAGAATAAAGTGACAAATTTACTCTTACTTTTATCTTTTTCTATTAACTTAAAGACATCTACTTTTAGAAAGATGAGCAAATCGTTAAAATCAAGTATCATTTATTGTCATTCCTTATTCCTTGTGTTAGTTAAAGTTTGCAATTCGATTCGGGTCAGAGGGAGTATTAACCCGTAGGGAGATATGCAATCTCCGTAAATTTAGAAATTTTGTATGTGATTGCACACATGGAATGATGCTATAAGTTCAAAATCATGCATTATAACTTTTGGACAATTCTAAATGCAGCCCGTTTTTTACTAAATACGGCCTTGATAACACAGCCCGTAAAGATATTCTTTTCTACCGTTAAAGCAAGACCCGCACATCATAAGGAAAACAGTAGCAGAGGTTAGAGTATCACCAATGATTCCTTTTGAGGACTTGCTTGCAATTTTAAAGCTATTAGCTTACCATTGGAGCATTGTTTTTGCTTTTGCTTGACAAGGCTAACTAGTCAAAATGAACTACTAGCTTGAGCCCAAAGAATTATCAAATACTACTATTGGAGTAGATTTTAATTTTGGTGCAAATGCTTATGTGGCTAGTCAAGCTATGAGGGTATTTAGCTAACCGCCGGAGATGCTCTTATAGAGCTGGTCGTTGGGAAGATGATGGCGGAGATTGTGTAGGTGGATTGTGGACATGACCGAACCTATGGTAGCGGTTGATTGGTGGTGGCAATGGCGGCGACCAGCCCCTTTGAAGATCTGAATCACGGATTTGGCAAGAGAAGACCATCATAGTTTTTCGTTGACTTTTCCCGACAATGGTTTCGGCAGTGGTTATTTATGCGGATTTCGACAGCGCCTACGCATGTGTGTTCTTGAGGATGGGGCAAAAATTGGATATAAATCACAATAAGAAAAATATTGGATTAATTATACAAAAGGTAATCATGTTTTTGAGAAAACGGAAAATTAGTTACTTTTTTGTATTTCACAAAGTTAGAGGTAATATATGTCATTTTTCATATATCATTAGCTAAAGCTTAATACTGTTGGGAAAAATGAATTTATGGGAAAGAATGAATTTATGGAAAAATCCCCTTAGTGAAAATAAAACTATATAAACAATAAATGTGTGTTTAATACCATGAACAAAAATGATACTCTAAAAGACCAATCTTAATTACTAACCAAAAGAGCCTGTGTTAGGATATATTCACCTACCGGGGTAGAGAGTAGGATTAAGCAACAGGGCAGGGGAGCAAGATCCTAGTCAGTAGACAGGTGGTCGAAAATAAGAAGGAAAAAGTGAACGTCAAAAACGATTTGTTGATCTGAAAGTAAGTGTAAAGAACGCTCTCAAACACGCAGCATGTACCCCCGCTATCCCTCTCCAAACGTCATTGATCTCTGTCAATAGCTTGTTCTTCAAAACCTATATATCTTTCCCTTCTCTGTCCGCCCTCTCTTCATTTTCTACTCCCTACCCGCACCCCCACCCAACCGTACTAAGTATTATATATACCTCCATTTCTCCATCGCATTTCGGTCTCTTAATGCAAATATAGAATATATCAATCTCATCCATCTTATCTTAAATTGATTCAAGAAAACGAGTACCATAACTTACCCTTTTATGGATCCTTCGCCAAACATGGCATTACCGCATTACCATGTTGTTCATTTCTCCAAATACATAAGCTTAGTGGTAAGGCTGAGCATATGATTTACATTTGTCGTGATGCATTGCAACTCATATACACTATAAACATTGTTGAGGGTAAATCCCGTAGATCCGAAAGCTCAACACGAACTTTGGATATATCAGGGATGGTACAGAATCAAAGTGTATAAACAAAATATAAGATCTGAACTCACTAATACTCGAAAGCTCACTTGTATTAACTACCCAGTCTGATTACAAGGGATTTCCCGATCGGTAGGTCGGAAACAATGCTTTAATACAAGAAATAAGAGCAACAATGCTATTCTAGAGCCTGAGTATTGAAATGCTCACCCTTACAATGATTTTAAACCTTCTATTTATACTAATGGAGAGCATGGGCTGCCCTGTGCTGATTGGCTGTTGTTCCACCGACTTGGTCACCCATGTTTCCACTTGCTGATGTCACAATCCGACATTAATTGCACCTGGCCACTTGCCGGTTGTCCGTTTCTCGAACGGGATGTTGGACAATGCTGAAGACGCTGTCAAATTGGCCCAAGTATGATATATGGCCCGAACTCCGTTTGGTATGTCTTCTTACTGGGCCAACCTTTATTTGGGCCGAATCTCGTTCGGCATGAATTCTTCACTGGGTCTACTCATCATAGAGTGATGGGCCCGTTGCTTGGGCCGGGTATCTTGGGCCTTCTTGATCCGGGTATTGGGCCTCTGGATCAATATCCCAACACAAGTCCCCCACTTCCGATGTCTCGAACGACAGTGAGTGCATTAGGAAGTATGAATACGAATGTTGCAATTCGCCGAATGGCGATCGGGGTACAGAAGTAATCAGTTCCCCATGCTGTGATTTGGCGGCTGCCGTTTCATTTCCCCATATTCATCATGGTAACCGTCGTTTAGTCTTTTCATTAGACACGCGTTTAGCTTAAAAGCTCCTAGTGACGTGTTGCTCCCTGATTGGTTCTTGATACGGCGGTTTCAAGGCTATATATTAGCCTTTAACTTCTCAAATCCGGGTTTCGATTCTGCAATTCTCTGCGCCTTGTTGATTTCTGAAATTCCTCGCAGCCTTCGTCGTTCAGGTACTCTTCCTCCTTTGCTTCCTCGCCTCATCCCTGATTCGGTAGAGATGAATTCCCAGCAGTGTTCTGATTCAGAAATGGCTTCTCAAAGGGAGGACCGTGATGTGGAGATTATCACCGTCCCTTTTGATGAAAGTTCCAAGGCAACGACGGTGGAGGTTAGGGCGGAAACAGGCGACTCCTCTAGCAGTTCTTCTTCCTCCAGCGAAGATTCCGACGATACCAAATCCGAGGACGAATTAGCTTCCATGGCGGCCGGACGTCTCGACGATTTCCCTCGCCATACCCTTGACCTAAAACTGATTAGGGAGAGGCGGCAAAAACTGACCTCTCACAATAGGGCCGAAATTCCGGCCCTTATCCCTGACCCAGTGAATTTTCGTCTGCAAGCTGGGCTTCACCCAATGCGTCATAGGCCCGGAATGACTGTAGTTCATTTTGACTCAATTAGGGCCGGCCTTAGGTTTCCGCTAGTCCGCTACACCCCTTTTTCATTTCATTTTTCAATTTCTATGAAGTTGTACCGGCCCAAATTATGCCGAACTCTTATCGGGCAATGGCGGGTTTTATTTGTCGTTGTAAAGATGCCGGTGCCCGACCAACCTTAGAACTCCTCCATCAATTTTTCAAGGTAGCCCCTCAACATACCCACGGCTATCTGGCCACTAGTGCCCGAACGGGACATATTCTGTTCAAGGGAAACCCAACTTCAATCAAAGGGTGGAAAGACCGGTTTTTCTTCGTGTCTGTCCCGGACGGCCTAATTCCCCGCAAATGGAATGCCTTCCCCCGCAAGACTCCTGATCCAGTCCTTACTGAAGAAATTTACAAGGACGTGCTTGCTGTGGAGAAAGATAAATGCATGGACATCATGAGTTATCTGACTCCCGATCGGCTCATTGAAGCCGGGATAGGTACTGCCCGTTCTCTTGGGTTTACTTGTTTTGAGAAATCAAGTGCCATGGTCCGGGCGGTCCTTCCCGTGCGAGAAACGTTCTTTTTTCTTTTTTCTAGTTTCTCACACGCTAAGGCCGCTCGATACTAACATTTTCCTTTGTCATTTTTCAGCACCAAACCCAGATCTACCCATGGACAATAGCAGAGTTATGGCAGCTGGTGGGGTTGGTAAACGAAAAAAGGCCAGGAAGAACCCCCAACCTACTCCCTCTACTATTCCTGCCCAGGATGCTGGGTCTTCTCAACCGCTTCCAGAGCCACAGCCGATACAGCAGGTCCATCAGGACCACTTCGATGCCATGCTGGTCGATGATCGGTTTGGCTCTGATCAACTGCAGCAATTTCCCGAGCACTTTCTGCAGGTTGGGCTTTACAGTCTGCAGCTGAAGGAAGCTCGGCTGGCCAAGGAGCGGGAGCTGATCGTTGCTCAAACTTCCGCGGAGCAGAACGCAGCAGCTGCTTTTGCTGCTCTAGAGGCCGAGCGGAAGGCCTATGCTGAGGAGAAGAAACGTCTTGAATCGGAGCTTGGCGAGCTCCGGGTTCAGCTCGGGGTCTCTCAGTCCAAGGTTCATGCTGCCGAAGCTGCCTCGGTTAAATTTGAAGAGCACGCCCCTCGTGTCCCGGACGGCCCTGCTGAAATACAGGTTGACCTGTCCGCCGTTCGGGAGTCATTCAAAGGGTCTGAGGAGTTTGCCATCTTGAAAAAAGATTACGCACAACAGCAACTCCTAGTCACCTTTGGTGATTATCTTGACCGTTTCTCCAGGGTATTGGGCCTCTGGATCAATATCCCAACAAACATGAAAGGGACTAGCACGGATGTAGCACAGGTTGGCAAGAAAAAAACAATCATAGTTTTCCGGTGATTTTTTCCGACAATGGTTTTCGGGAGTGGTTTTTTATGGCGGATTTCGACAGCTGCTAGACATGTGTGGGCTTGAGGGTGGGGTAAAAATTGGATATAGATCACAATAAGAAAAATATTGGATTTATTATACGATAGGTTAATCATATTTTTGAGAAAATGGAAAACTAGTCACTTTTTTGTATTTCACAAAGTTAGGGGTAATATATGTGTCATTTTTTTCATATATCATTAGCTAAAGCTTAATATTGTTGGCAAAAAATTAATTTATGGAAAAATCCCCTTAGTGGAAATAAAACTATATAAACAATAAATGTGTATTTAATACCTCGAACAAAAACGATACTCTAAAAGACCAATCTTAATTAGTAACCAAAAAAAACTCTGTCACGATATATTCACCAAACAGGGTAGATAATAGGGTTAAGTAACGAGGCGGGGGAGTAAGAGCCTAGTCAATGGAACGGTGATAAAAAATACTCCCTCTGTCCCGCTAGAAGGTTCACGTGAACGGTTTACGATGCTTGACTGACGATAAAGCAACTTAATCCCTATTCACACTCTGATTAGTTTTAGTAAATAAAATTAATATATTCAGAAACTACATTAAAACCACTACAAAGGCTGATAAAAAAATGTAAATTTGATAAAAATATGATTTATAAAGTAAACGATTAAAAATGATTTAAGTTGACCATGCAAATAGTGGACGGGAACCTTCTAATGGGACGGAGGTAGTAAAAAGGAACAAAATGAACGAGGAAAACAACTTGGTGATCTGAAAGTAGGTGTAAAGAACGCTCTCGAACATGCAACATGCCGCCATCCCTCTCCAAATGTCATCGATCTCCGACAATAGTCTGTGCTCCGACACCTATCTTTTCCTTCTCTGCCCGCCCACTCTTCATTTTCTACTCCCTACCCCAACCCCAACTAACCGTACTAAGTATTATATATACCTGCATTTCTCCATTGCATTTCGGTCTCTTAATGCAAATATAGAATATATCAATCTCATCCATCCTTTCTTATATTGCATAAAGAAAACGAGTAGCACAATTTACCGCGTGTATGTCTCGATGCACTGCAACCAATATACACAATAAACACTCACGGGACTAGCACGTATTTAGCACGGATTGGGGCAAACAAAATCATCATAATTTTTCAGTGACTTCCGGCAACAGTTTCTGACCGCAGTTGAGCATGTGTTAGCTTGGGGATGGGGCGGAGATTGGATATAAATGACAATAAGAAAAAATGAATTAATTAAACAAATGGTTAATCTTATTTTTGTAAAAATGAAAATTTAACAATGTTTTTTATTTCACAAAGTTAAAGGTAATACTTGTGTCATTTTTCCATATATCATTTAGTCAAAATTTAGTACAGTTAGCAAAAAAGAAAATATGGAAAACTCCCCTTGATGGAAATAAAACCATATACACAATAAGTTTGTATTTAATACCTTCAACAAAAATAATACCCTAAAAGATCTATCGAAATTAGTAGCCAAATAAACTAGTGTCGTGATGCATACACCAACCGGAGTTGAGAGTGAGATCAAGTAATGCGGTGGGGAAGTAGGAGTCCATTAAGTGGAGCGGCAATTGAAGAATAGAAAACATAAAAAGAATGATAAAAATAATATGGACAATCAAAAAGTAAGCGTGAAGACTGCATTGGAACATGCAACAGGTACCCTCGGTGTCCGTTTTCAAATGTGGTTGATATCTGCCAATTGCCTCTTCCTCAACACCTATCTATCCTTCCTCTACCCACCTTCTCTTCATTTTCTACTCTTATTTGTAAAAATGAAAATTTAACAATGTTTTTTATTTCACAAAGTAAAAGGTAATACTTGTGTCATTTTTCCATATATCATTAGTCAAAATTTAGTACTGTTGGAAAAAATGAAAATATGGAAAACTTCTCTTGGTGGAAATAAAACCATATAAATAATTAGTGTGTATTTAATACCTTCAACCAAAATAATAATACCCTCAAAGATCAATCTTAACTAGTAGCCAAATAAACTAGTGTGGTGATATATACACCAACCGGTGTTGAGAGTGAGATCAAGTAATGCAGATGCGGAGTAGGAGTCCACTAAATGGAGCGGCAATTGAAGAATAGAAGGCAGAAAAAGAACGGAAAAAATAATATGATCGATCAAAAAGTAAGCGTGAAGACTGCATTGGCACATTCAAAAGTACCCTCGGTGTCCGTTTTCAAATGTCATCGATATCTGCCAATTGCATCTTCCTCAACACCTATCTATTCTTCTTCTACCCGCCTACTCTTCATTTTCTACTCCCTATCCCACCCTACTTAGTATTATATACCTGCATTTCTCGTCGCATTTCGGTCTCTTAATGCAAACATAGAATATATCAATCTCATCAATCCTTTCTTATATTGTTTAAAGAAAACGAGTAGCATAATTTACCATGTGTATGTCTGGATGCACTACAGCCAATATAACAATATAAACACTCACGGGAATAGCATGTATTTAGCATGGATTGGGGCGAACAAAATCATCATAATTTTTCAGTGACTTCTGGAAACAGTTTCTGACCGTAGTTGGGCATTTGTGAGCTTGGGGATGGGGCGGAGATTGGATATAAATCACAATAAGAAAATATGAATTAATTAAACAAATGGTTAATCTTATTTTTTAAAAATGAAAATTTAACACTTTTTTATTTCATAAAGTTAAAGGTAATACTTGTGTCACTTTTCCATATATCATTTAGTCAAAATTTAGTACTATTGGCAAAAATGAAAATATGGAAAACTCCCCTTGGTGGAAATAAAACCATATCCACAATAAGTGTGTATTTAATACCTTCAACAAAAATAATACCCTAAACGATCAATCGTAGTTAGTATCCATATAAATTAAACTAGTGTCGTGATGCATACACCAACCAGAGTTGAGAGTGAGATCAAGTAATGCGGTGGTGGAGTAGGAGTCCAGTAAATGTAGCGGCAATTGAAGAATAGAAGGCATAAAAAGAACGACAAAAATAATATGGACGATAAAAAAGTAAGCGTGAAGACTGCATTGGAACATGCAACAGGTACCCTCTGTGTCATCGATATCTGCCAAATGCCTCTTCCTCAACACCTATCTATCCTTCCTCTACCCGCCTTCTCTTTATTTTCTACTCTTATTTTTAAAAATGAAAATTTAACAATGTTTTTTATTACACAAAGTTAAAGGCAATACTTGTGTCATTTTTTCATATATGATTAGTGATAATTTAGTACTATTAGCAAAAATGAAAATATGGAAAACTTCTCTTGGTGGAAATAAAACCATATAAATAATTAGTGTGTATTTATTACCTTCAACAAAAATAATAATACCATTATAGATCAATCTTAACAAGTAGCCAAATAAACTAGTGTCGCGATATATACACCAACCGGAGTTGAGAGTGAGATCAAGTAATACGGTGGGGGAGTAGGAGTTCACTAAGTGAAGCGGCAATTGAAGAATAGAAGGCAGAAAAAGAGGGCAAAAATAATATGGTCAATCAAAAAGTAAGGGTGAAGACTGCATTGGAACATGCAAAGGTACCCTCGATGTCCGTTTTCAAATGTCATCGATATCTGCAATTGCATCTTCCTCAACACCTATCTATCCTTCTTCTACCCGCCCTCTCTTCATTTTCTACTTCCTATCCCACTCCCAACCCCACCCTACTTAGTATTATATACTCCCTCCGGTCCTAAACAAAGTTCAGTGTTTGACTTCACACAAATTAAGAAAATAAATTTGACTTTACTGTAGAGTACACTGTTTGGCACTGTTTTGCACTGTTTTGATGTAGATAATTTTCCAAATAAGGAAGGGAGAAGAAGTGTGAACTTTATTATGGACCGGCCCAAAAAGGAAAGTGTGAACTTTATTTAGGACCGGAGGGAGTATATATCTCCATTTCTCCGTCGCATTTCGGTCTCTTGATGCAAATATAGAATATATCAATCTCATTCATCCTTTCTTATATTACCATGTGTATGTCTCGATGCACTGCACCCAATATTCACTACAAACACTCACGGGACTAGCACGTATTTAGCACGGATTGGGGCGAACAAAATCTTCATAATTTTTCAATGACTTCCGGCAACAGTTTCTGACCACAATTGGGCATGTGTGAGCTTGGGGATGGGGCGGAGATGGGATATAAATCACAATAAAAAAATGGATTAATTAAACAAATGGTGAATCTTATTTTTTTAAAATGAAAATTTAACACTATTTTTTATTTCACAAAGTTAAAGGTAATACTTGTGTCATTTTTCCATATATCTTTTAGTCCAAATTTAGTACTATCGGCAAAAATTAAAATATGGAAAACTCCCCTTGGTGGAAATAAAACCATATCCACAATAAGTGTATATTTAATACCTTCAACAAAAATAATACCCTAAACGATCAATCGTAATTAGTAGCCAAATAAACTAGTGTCGTGATGCATACGCCAACTGGATTTGAGAGTGAGATCAAGTAATGCGGTGGGGGTGTAGGAGTCCAGTAATTGGAGCGGCAATTGAAGAATAGAAGGCATAAAAAGAATGACAAAAATAATATGAACGATCAAAAAGTATGTGTGAAGACTGCATTGGAACATGCAACAGGTACCCTCAATGTCCATTTTTAAATGTCATCGATATCGGCCAATTGCATCTTCTCAATACCTATCTATCCTACCTCTACCCGCATTCTCTTCATTATCTACTCCCTATACCACTTCCAACCCCACCCTACTTAGTATTATATATACCTGCATTTGTCCATCACATTTCGGTCTCTTAATGCAAATATAGAATATAACAATCTCATCTATCCTTTCTTATATTGCTTAAAGAAAACGAGTAGCATAATTTGAACGATCAAAAAGTAATTGAAGAATGGAAGGCATAAAAAGAACGACAAAAATAATATGAATGATCAAAAAGTAAGTGTGAAGACAGCATTGGAACATGCAACAGGTACCCTCAATGTCGGTTTTTAAATGTCATAGATACTTGCCAATTGCTTCTTTCTCAACACCTATCTATCCTTCTTCTACCTGCCTTTTCTTCATTTTCTCCTCCCTATCCCACTCCCAACCCCACCCTACTTAGTATTATATATACCTGCATTTCTCCATCACATTTCGGTCTCTTAATGCAAATATAGAATATATCAATCTTAACTATCCTTTCTTATATTTCTTAAAGAAAACGAGTAGCATAATTTACCATGTGTATGTCTCAATGCACTCCAACCAATATTCACTATAAACACTCACGGGACTAGCACGTATTTAGCACGGATTGGGGCGAACAAAATCATCATAATTTTCAGTGACTTCCAGCAATAGTTTCTGACTGCAGTTCGGCATGTGTGATTTTCAGGATAGGGCGGAGATGGGATATAAATCACAATAAGAAAAAATGAATAAATTAAACAAATAATTAATTTTATTTTTTAAAAATGAAAATTTAACACTGTTTTTTATTTCACAAAGTTAAAGGTAATACTTGAGTCATTTTTTCATATATAATTTAGTCAAAATTTAGTACTTTTGGCAAAAATGAAAATATGGAAAACTCCCCTTGGTGGAAATAAAACCATATCCACAATATGTGTGTATTTATACCTTCAATAAAAATAATACCTTAAACGATCAATCGTAATTACTAGCCAAATAAAGTAGTTTTGTGATGCATACACCAAACGGATTTGAGAGTGAGATCAAGTAATGCGGTGGGGTGTAGGAGTCCAGTAAGTGGAGCCGAATTTGAAGAATCGAAGGCATAAAAAGAATGACAAAAATAATATGAACGATCAAAAAGTAAGTCTGAAGACTGCATTGGAACATGCAACAGGTACCCTCAATGTCCGTTTTTCTTCATTTTCTCCTCCCTTAAATGTCATCGATATTTGCCAATTGCTTCTTTCTCAACACCTATATATCCTTCCTCTACCCGCTTCTCTTCATTTTCTCCTCCCTATCCCACTCCCAACCCCACCCTACTTAGTACTCCGTATTATATATACCTACGTACATTTCTCCATCACATTTCGGTCTCTTAATGCAAATATAGAATATATCAATCTTAACTATCCTTTCTTATATTGCTTAAAGAAAACGAGTAGCAAATATAGAATATATCAATATTCACTATAAACACTCACGGGACTAGCACGTATTTAGCACGGATTGGGGCGAACAAAATCATCCTAATTTTTCAGTGACTTCCACCAACAGTTTCTGACTGCAGTTGGGCATGTGTGAGCTTTGGGATGGGGCGGAGATGGGATATAAATCACAATAAGAAAAAATGAATTAATTAAACAAATAATTAATTTTATTTTTAAAAAATGAAAAGTTAACACTGTTTGTTATTTCACAAAGTTAAAGGTAATACTTGTGTCATTTTTTCATATATCATTTAGTGAAAATTTAGTACCGTTAGCAAAAATGAAAATATGGAAAACTCCCCTTGGTGGAAATAAAACCATATCCAAAATAAGTGTGTATTTAATACCTTCAACAAAAATAATACCCTAAATGGTCAATCGTAATTAGTAACCAAATAAACTAGTGTCGTGATTCACACACCAACCAGATTTGAGAGTGAGATCAAGTAATGTGGTGGGGGTGTCGAAATCCAGTAAGTGGAGCGGCAATTAAAGAATAGAAGGCACAAAAAGAACGACAAAAATAATATGAACGGTCAAAAAGTAAACCTGAAGACTGCATTGGAACATGCAACAGGTACCCTCAGTGTCCATTTTTAAATGACATCGATATGTGCCAATTGCTTCTTTCTCAACACCTATGCTTCCGCTACCCGCCTTCTCATCATTTTCTATTCCCCATCCCGCTCCCAACCCCACCCTACTTAGTATTATATATACCTGCATTTCTCCATCACATTTCAGTCTCTTAATGCAAATATAGAATATATCAATCTCATCTATCCTTTCTTATATTGCTTAAAGAAAATGAGTAGCATAATTTACCATGTGTATGTCTCGATGCACTGCAACCAATATACACTATAAACACTCACGGGACTAGCACGTGTTTAGCACAGATTGGGGCGAACAAAATCATCATAATTTTTCAGTGACTTCCAGCAACAGTTTCGGACTGCAGTTGGGCATGTGTGAGCTTGGGGATGGGGCGGAGATTGGATATAAATCACAACAAGAAAAAAATGAATTAATTAAACAAATGGTTAATCTTATTTTTTAAAAATGAAAATTTAATATTGTTTTTTATTTCACAAAGTTAAAGGTAATACTTGTGTCATTTTTTCATATATCATTTAGTCAAAATTTAGTATTGTTGGCAAAAATGAAAATATGGAAAACTCCCCTCGGTGGAAATAAAACCATATTTAAAATAAGTGTGTATTTAATACCTTCAACAAAAATAATTTCCTAAACAATCAATCGTAAATAGTAGCCAAATAAACTAGTGTCGTGATGCATACACCAAACGGATTTGAGAGTGAGGTCAAGTAATGCGGTGTGGGTGTAGGAGTCCAATAAGTGGAGCGGCAATTGAAGAATAGAAGGCATAAAAAGAACGACAAAAATAATATGAACGATCAAAAAGTAAGCGTGAAGACTGCATTAGAACATGCCACATGTACCCTCAGTGTCTGTTTTCAAATGTCATCGATATCTGCCAATTGCCTCTTCCTCAACATCTATCTATCCTTCCTCTACCCATCGTTTCTTCATTTTCTACTCTTATTTGTAAAAATGAAAATTTAACAATATTTTTTATTTCACAAAGTTAAATATAATACTTGTGTCATTTTTCCATATATCATTAGTCAAACTTTAGTACTGTTGGCAAAAAATGAAAATATGGAAAACTTCCCGTGGTGGAAAGATATAAAACCATATAAACAATAAGTGTGTATTTAATACCTTCAACAAAAATATTAATACCTTAAAAGATCAATCTTAATTAGTAGTCAAATAAACTAGTGTCACGATATATACACCAACCGGTGTTGAGAGTGAAATCAAGTAACGTGGTGGGGGAGTAGGAATCTAGTAAGTGAAGCGGCAATTGAAGAATAGAAGACATTAAAAGAACAACAAAAATAATATGATCTATCAAAAAGTAAGCGTGAAAAAAACGTACAATTCAACAGGTACTCTCGATTTTCGTTTTAAATGTCATCAACATCTGTCTACCCTTCTCTTCATTTTCTACTCCGGTACTCCCTATCCTACTCCCAACCTCACCCTACTTAGTATTTTATATACCTCCGTTACTTCATTGCCTTTGAATTAAGGTAGATTCTATGGTACCCATAAGGTACCATACCTTTGTCCACATGGACCAATGAGAATGTAGCAGTTGAATTATTTAAATCTAAATTAAAAATGATAAAGTGGTGTGGTCCAATCAAATGAATGGTAGGTACGGTACCCCATTTTTTAGAAGGGTACCGGAGTTGTCACCTTGAATTAATTATAATAATCATGGATGGTGTTAACCCTTTATTCGCCGGTGGTACTAGTGGTTCTTCTGATAACAAGAGCAGTATTGAAGAGATCTTGGCGAAATACAGGCCTATCGCCCCCAAGCCTGAGGTTACACCTCTCGCCGGAGCTGACGCTGGCGAAGGTTCTAGTTCCGCCAATGCCTTGCCGGAGAGCATCATGAAGTCGCCTTACCTCCGGAATGTTTGGCCTCATTTGCAGGCTAGACCGACCCCATCTTGGAAGAGATCAGGCCCCTCCGCCTTTCCTCTTCCTCCTCCACTTCCTTATAGTTACCCTGCCGGATTATTTGATCGAACCCCGGGCCACTTCAATCTTTCTCCGTCCGGGTTGGGTATTTCGATGCAAGCCTCGACGGGGACTTCCGGAATAAATTTGAACCGGGGAGAAGCTCGGGTTCCTGTGGGAATTGATTTCATGCCGCGGTTGGGCCACTGCTGGTCGGAAATTAAAGAAATCCCGGCGTGATCACCCCAAAGCCGGTTCACCCTGTCCGTTCCACCATTTTCGTTGGCTGCATGGACATGGTAGAGGAGGAGAGCTCAGAGACATGTGAGGTGGTGACACTGAAGAGTGCAGAGGAGGTGGAGAAGGAGGCGGAGGCGGAGCATCATCCGGTGGTCGTCTCCGACATGAACAACAGAGTGAGGCTGGCCAATTCCGCCTACAAGAAGATGGTCGGGCAGCCGGAATGCAGCTGGTTGGATTGCTTGCCGCAGTTTTGTAACCAGTGCAAGAGGATCGGCGGGGATGTGGTGCTCCGGTTCTTGGATCCCGACACCTACGGGGGTAGCGGGGCTGCCGCTTTATCAAACCGGTTCAGTTGCAGGGTGATGATCGAATGGGAGGGGAAGAAGAAGAAGAGTGTGAGAGCTTCTTGTGATGCTGTCAAGTTAGCTTGCCACTCAAAGGACTGCCTCTTTCAATGGAGATTTTATATGATCACAAACAATAAAAGTTGCTCTCAATCTGCCTCCTTCCATAGCTTCAAATAAACTAAGTTAAAACCTGCACCTCACTTGGTTCAGTGATGAGAAATTTGGACCAAGTGACCAAGGTTCGAAACCCGCAGCGGCCGTGTGGAGGTCACAGAACCTGAAATAAGGCTGGGCCTCTGGTGCGCACGGGAAAAAGGCCTACCATCATTGGGCCGAATGAGTCACCGTGATTAACATCCTCCCAAAAATCCTGTCGGGTCGGGGTATGGGGGGCTCCTGGGGTGGGAGATTCCACCTTTTGGACCAAAATAAACTAAGTTAAACTATCTAAAGGGGATATACAGTTGTAGATTCTAGATACCCTATCATACCTTTGTCCACATGCCAAATCAGAATGATGTAATTGAATTCTTTAAATCTAAATTAAAAATTATGTAATGATTTGAACCAATCAAATGAGTGATAGGTACGATACCTTATTTTTTAAATGGGTACGGGAGTTGTCACCTATAGTTTCATCTAAATTGCAAACTTCCACCCTAACTATTATGTAGACATTAAATACGTAGATGTTATTCGTATCATTTGAATGTGATATGCATTCGTATTAGAATAATAAACTTTATTTTAAAGCAAATTAAATACTCATATTGTCTGAACTTCTATGGGACATTCAATTTAAATACAGGAGTATATACCTGTAAAATCTAATTGCTTTAGAACCCCGTAATTTGTTTTATAAGCAATTTTTTGTGTTTAAATTTATATATGGCACCCACATGATTTTATCTCTCATTAGCATTTCATCGGTGAATACCCCTAGTATAAATTGGATTTTAAGTACATTGTTACAAAGATATTTATTGAAATTTTAGCCATGAAAACCTGTGATAATTTACTGCTATAAAATATCATTCATTTAGTGATGTTCAAACTTTGGGTACTATTTGAGAAATGGTTGTTTAATTTGCTTATTGGTAATTTCATATAATAAAAGCCAAAGTTAAGGAATTTTGTGTGTGTTGGTAAGTTCCACTAGATGATGTTAACATAATTCCAAGAGTTAAAAATATCATATGATCTACATATTAGATATGATATGAATCTTTCAGTTGATTTACATCATTACGTTTTTATTTCATTTGAATTGTTCAAATTAGATCTAAAGTAATGAGATAATTCTTTTCTTATAACTTATAATTAACTAAGTTGTAATGAGGAAAAGTGAAATTGTTTTCATTAAAAACAATTAGAATGCTTTAGAGAGAATTCCCTAAATAGGAGCAAAACATAAGCAAAATGCAAAAACAGGAGTATCATGTTTTGAATAGAAGTAACTTTAGTGTTTGGACAAGTATACCCTACCCAAGCCCCAACAACTTTTAATTAAATGTTTAATTCCTAATAAATTCGAAAAAAATTCAAAAAATCGTAGAAAAATAAATAAAAAATTTATAAAATATTAATAAAATGAAAAAATTTTAAAAAAAAAAATTATTTTTTAAAAAAATTTATTTTTTAAAAAAATTAATAAAAAATAGTAAAACTCCATAAAAAAATAAAAAAAAAATATGGATGCCTTTCCCACAGCTTGTAATACCTCCCTGCACCACCACCTCCGGGCGGTGAAAAAAAAATCATTTTTCCTAAAAACTGCCGTTTTCTGAAAATGCCGAAAACATGACATATTTCTCTTTGCGAATGCTAACATTTTCATTGTTTTCTGTCATAAATATGGCATTCGTAATGAACTTAGCATTTTTTTCCCCTGGTGACTGGAGGTGGTGGTGCTGAGGCGGCAGAGGCGCCGGTGAATTTTATTTTATTTTTTTGAGTTTTTAATTTTTTTTTAATTTTTTTTTATATTTTTTTATTTTTTGAAAAATAAATAAATAAATAAATTATTATTATCGAATAAGTCATAAATTAACTAGGTTAGGATTAAATAATTCATATTTTAGAATTAACTAGGTTAGGGATATTAAGGGTACAAAATTAATGTTTACTCCTATTGAAGGAAGTTTTAAGTTTTACTCCTATTTGTGCAATTATGTTTATATTTACTCCTATATTGGGCAATTTCTAAATGCTTTATAAGTCAAATCTTTTTACCAAAAACTACCAAACACTCTTTCAAGTTAACATAATGAATCGCACCTTATAGAAAGAAAGTCATAGTCTTAATTTAAATCTAATAGAATTACAGGGGGCGTAGCTCACCTGGTAGGAAGAGAATATCACAAGGGATGGGTCCCAGATTCAACTCCAAACAAAGACTCAGTATAGAATCTCACTCTTTTTCCACCGGTGTGTGACCAAAGTTCAACTTGCCTCCTCCCATAAAGTTGTTCGATCGTTTCTGGAGACCCTCAGAGATGGGGTGTCATGCTTTATTAAATCTATTGGAATTCATACTTTACGGGATACTAAAGTACAAGCTAGTTTTGATAATATGGAAGTGTGAGATCACTAAGAAAACAGTGAGTAGCCCTAATCAACATTTTAGCTCTAAAGTATCAAAGCAAGTTATGCATATACCAAAAGAACCATGAATACTACCCATTCACGGGACTAAAAGAACCATGAAAACAATGGCGGAGCCACTATTGTTCAAAGGGGTATATATGAACACCCAATTTTTTAAAAATATGTAGGTATATGTGTGTAAGTTTAGTATAATTATGTATTACTCTTTAAATTTATAATCGTAAAAAAACATTGAACACCCAAAATTTAAATTTCAAATCCGCCACTGCATGAAAATAACTTCTGCCCAATTAATCATAGCTTATAGCTTAAACGTGATGTACATTAACACCATTACCATTATAACATTTCATCAAATAGTTGGAAGGCATAACTTAAGTACTCAATCAGAAAACAATTCAAAAACATAACTTAAACTCAATATCTATTCAACAAATAGTTAGCAGATTTAGAACAAGCTTGCATTACAATTTTGTTTTACTAATCTCATCTAAACCATAACTTATAAGCAAAAAATCCTGAGAGGGTGATTTTAGGGGGCGGGGTCTTTGTCTAGATTTAGTACATACGAACATGGATATAATTAAAATTAAGATACCTTAATTTGCATCTATCCAATGAAGTTGATATAGGAGGTTGAAGAGAATCACATATTATCGACTTGTCTATATGAACATAATTTGGCTCATCACCAATACGCGTCGATGGCGTGTCATAGATTAGGGATAGAATCAAACCGATGGTACAACTTCTCATTTTAGTTGAGGAATATTGGATCGATAAGGAAGAAGAGATACAAGAAGAGAGAGTGAGGGGAAACGAATCTAGAGAAGAGTAGGATACAATGAAAACATATATATTTGTGTTACCAACGAATGAGTTTAATGGCATCCTTCTTAATATTTCTCAATTGTAGCGGAAGAGAGCTTCTAAGTGGATGATTCGAGGTTCTTAGCGGGAGGAGCTTTTCAGCGGAAGATGGCTTTTCAGTGGAAGAGGGTTTCTCAATTCTCACCATGAAAGAGAATTTCCAAAAATAATAAGGGACTTTGAGCCACAGACATCATAAAGAGTAGGAGCAATGACACATTATAATTAAAAAAATGATCATCAGATATACAAAGATTAGAGCGATTTTGCTTCTCACTTCTCAACCGTGGTAGACTCTCCCCCACCTGATTTGCTCCCTACACATAGACACACACATGTGTGTGTGCCCGTTGTTTGTTTGGCGCATTGTGTAAGCGAGCTTATAATAAAAAATGAAAATTAGGTTGAATGTTTTTTAATTTTTTAATAAAAAATACCAAATATATGTGTTTGTTTGTTTGATGCACTGTGTTAGGCGATCTTATAATGAAAAAGTAAACATTAGGTTGAATGTTTAAAAATTATTTAAACTTTTATTATTTTGTGTGTTTGCTTATGTGACGCACTTTGTTGCCGAGCTTAATTTTTTAAATTTTTTACTAAAAATTTATTATGTTTTAGTTAGGGGTGGATTCGGTTCGGGCCACCCGGCCTGTGACCCGGCCCGGACCGGTACTGTGCGGGCCCGGGACCGGCCCGGTCGGGCGGTCCGGGACCGGGTATGGACCCGAACCGGTGGGAATGGGCGGGGCGGGCTCGGTGCTGGATTAATGTGGTCAGGCCCGGCCGGGTCCGGTCTTAAGATTTAAAAAAAAATTGGTTCTTGGGCTACTAGCCGTTGGGGGTGGGGCTGGGGACAACCCAAACGGCTATATAGCCGTTGGGTGGGGTAAAGGGGGGGTCCGGGGGGTTGGGTGGTGGGGGGGTGGGGGGTAAAAAAACCTATAAATACTCCTAATTTTAAACATTTTTTCATATCTCTTCTCCAATTCTTCCTAAATCCTATTCTTAACTCTCTACTCTCTAATTCTCTTATTCTCCAATATATTATATTTATTATTTATATATCTACTTTATAGTTTATACTTAAGAAGTTAAGATGGAAAATCAAGATGCCATTATACAATATAATTTTGATAAGCAGAAGGACCCGAAGACCGGGATGTGGTACGCAATTTGCAAATGGTGCGAGAAAAAATGTAGCATGAGGGTTTCAGGCGGATTCGGGATGGCAATCAAGCATATGAAGTCATGTGACAAAGCCAAAGGATCGGGAGGTGCGGGAAGTTCCGATTGATTACAATTTTCAAAATGTTTCTCTTAAAGTTTGTTTTAATTTTCAAATGTAGTTCCTATTTCATTTCAAATAAATGCAATTGAAGTTTGTTTTTAATACTCGTATAAAACTATAAACTATAAAATATAAATTATAAAAAAAAAATTAACCGGCCCGACCCGAACCGGACCCGACCCGTGACCCGGGCGGGTGGCCCGGCCCGAACCGGACCCGTCCAACCCTCAGGCCGGTCCCGGGCCCATGTCATACAACCCGGCGGCCCGACCGGGCCTAGGCCCGGCCCGGGCCCGAGTCCATCAATAGTTTTGGTCAATCTTGCCATTACTGATTACTGATCTTAATATTCATGGGAGCCTTTGGTTTACTAATCTTTATACAATTATACTATGTATATCAGAAGGTTACGAAACTTATCTTCCTTCTCTTTTAGTTGGCTTTTGCACTTCCTACGGATAGACTCTATTTGATATCCTTCAAAAAAAGACTATTTGATATTGGTGTTAATGTCTTTATACATACAACGGTACAAAGCTATAGATAATAGAATGATGTACATTTCTGGATATTTTGGTAAATTGGTATTGACGTTGAGATGAGCTTTGCCACCCTTTATGGCTTTATTACTGTGATTGAGCCCACCTATAATAAATTTCTAATAGATGGCAATGCTATAAATCTACTGGTGATTAGGGTACACTAATATAATTTCATAATTCTTAATGTTAAGTTGCAAAGCTAGCATTTTTAGTTTGAATTTTTTCAAACATTTTTACAGAAATCATACTACGTACCATATAAAGTTATCTGATCATTCCAAGTATATTACTAAAAAACTCATGGATACAAATCTAATTGCATGGTCACTTTAGCAATCGAGTAACATAATCCATTCTTTAATTCATCAATTTCTTCCAGGGTCAGACCCTTGAAAAGGAATGGCTGCGATGCCTGTTACCTGGATGGCATCTAGAAGTTGATTTCCCTGATTTCAAAGTTAATATGGAGTACCTAATTGTTTCCTGCTTTGTCAAAGTCTTTAAATTGAGGTAAATGATTCATTTTCTCTACTGCCATAAACATCCTTACAAAAAAATATCTACTCTGTTCATTTCCCAAACAGAAATCGAGGTCCCAAAGATCCAGAATCTGCATTAGAGCCTTGCTTTGCAAGTTTCTGAATACGAGAAGAGAGCTCCTCTGCCTGCACAGTTAGCAAAGAGCTGATATAAGTTAATCAGCAAAACTTATCACATAGATGAATTACTTCAATTAATCAAAGCCAAAAACAAAACTAATGAGAGAATTCCTTGATTCACACATCATCAAGTTTGCCATCTCGGAAACTTGAAAGCCTGTCAGAATTATTATTTTGTATTCAACTAGTACCCATCACTTCAAGCTAATGAGAGCAATAACAAATTGGATGTAAGTTGAGACCTGTAAATTGGATGACCTACTAGGCTACTACCTGTTAATACAGAGGCTGTAGGAGCGAAAAATATGGAATGGATGCATTTTTATATGAATTTACAAAAAAATCATACATACAATGAGCTTCGGTACATATGTAATAACCACTAGAGAAATAAGCCACTGAAAAATGTCAAAATTCAATAAGATGGGTGTATATGAAACATACTTTTCAATATGATCCTAACAATAATGGGTGTATCACTCATTGTTCTACAGTATAAATGGATTAATTAGACATAAACCAATACTATTGATATGAAAACAGGACATGATGGCATTGTCAAACCTGAAGTATAAAAGTTCCCAAGTGACAATAACAATGACTCATTCTAAAATCATTAATAGTCAATGTTAGTGCATTCTAATAAAGAAACAGATGCTGTGGAAATAATTCTATAAGAGGGGTAGGTCATTTGCCTGATACAAGCTCAAGGAAGAACGGACCAGGGGAAAAGTGGTGCCCAACGAGAATTGAATGCACTCGCTAACTAGAAGGAAAAAATTGCAAACTCAGGCGCCCTTTTAGCACCATGGCTGTCAGTCGTCATTTCCACAACTTCCAGGAGTGATTTTTCTCAGGCCTTTTGCACCCAAATTGGCACCAATTCAATCATGAAACTACCAAGAAATGGTGTGTCTGTCCAATTATTGATGGTCTTCTTAATTGAATATCAATCTAAATTATTTAAAGTGTAATATACACATAGTCATGAAATATCTGAGTTCATTTTGGAGAAATGAGTTAAGAGCAGATTTTCCAACATTTTCTGTGAAGATCTAATCAAGGTACTACCACTATCATTACATGGTAATTAGGAGACGAGCTTTGTCAACGAAGTGCCTTTCAAATATATCAATTTCAAAAAAATGGATAATGGAAAAATTTACATGAAAGGTTTGCATTGGGTTGCATCAATTAAACAAATGTAACTGATAGGCCCCAGATGGATTTCCTTATGAATAGACTGGATAAATAAGTTCTTTGCTCAATGGATAGACTCAGATGGACTTCTGTATGGACGGACTGAATGGAGGATAGTGGGTAAATTAATTCATTTGGATTACCTCTGCAGTTTAGCAAATATAACTATCTGCTATTCCTAAGAAGAAATGAAGAATTACTTGTGTAGGTACGTTAGCATTTACAAACATTCACTGGGTCTTATATTCGGGTAGTAGAAAGACCTACAACAAATTACACTTCAACTATTGAAGATTTTAAATAATGCCAACTCAAGATGGACCAAGAATTTTGCAATCTCTCATGGGTAAGACAAAAGGACATATCCTAGAGAAAGCAAGCATAAAGAAAGCATGTACTGCACAGATCTTACCTTTTCATCAACCCAGACCAGCGAGCTCAATTGGTTGTTCAAAATGCGGACAACAACATCAAGTGGATTCATGCCATCCGTTAGTTCCCCGCCCTTAACAATATGAAGATATATGATCATCCAATGACATAATATATAGCAATGTGAAATGAAGAAAAACCATTAAACAGGAGGCACATACCTGGTTTGCATTAAGAGAATGAATGACTGACTTTATCTGCTCCATCATCTTTTCCATTTCTCTCTCTACGAATTCAGCCTGATCATACCTAAAACAAATGCCAGTGATAGATATGTCTCTAATGATTTGTCCTGATGCAAATTAACTTAAGAGAAGGGTTTTTAATTGCAGAAAGCTGGAAAACTATGTATTAAGTTTGACAGGTCTAGTAAAAGAAGGGTTTCCAAATGCTTATAGGGGATATATAAACATATATCCCCCCCCCCTTTATTGTGCTTCAAGCCTTCAAGCATTGGCCTATACTCACATTGCATCTCTTGTATATGCAGCTTCATCATCAAGGAGTGTTTCACGATCATCCTTATATATCCGTTCAGCTTCTTCTTCCAAACTCTGCAATGCCTTCTCAACCTAGTAGCAGATGGAACATTTAAGCTTTTTTAATAGTGCCAACCTTCCAATTGGACCATAACATATTTGGGAGTAGCTTGGATCCATCAAATGGGTGATTTGAACTATAATGCTTACGGTGCAGGTTGTAACAGATCTATATATGAAAAAATGAGTGCTATTGACAAAAAAAATGTAATGAAGGTGATTTGTGGCACTAATAGACATATATTGACTCACGTTCCTCCAGCATTGCTAGACTTCATGTTTATGCAGATTTTTCATGGATTTTAAATGCATTTGATAACTACAGGGCATCAAAGTACATTAGAAGACAACCTCGCTATTAGCATACCTCATCTTGATGAGTCTCAATTAACTCCAGCTGTCGCTCTAGGCTCGACTGTGTCTCAACAACCTTTGCAACTTCACTCTGACACAAAAAAGAAGTGCTGAATTTAAGTAAAACAACTCCATCTTAAACAAGTCACAACTCACAACAAAAGAGTGCACCCTATTATAGTAAAATACATTATCCAGCGTAATAATGAAGAAAGAGATGAGAAGATGCAAAGATGATGTTTTACATATTCCTAATGTGCATTGTATCAGCATCTCTACCTTGTATATCAGATCAACTCTAATATTATGATTATTATCTGGAATTCCAGTAAGTGCATGAATTATCCGCATTTAAAGTAAAAAAATAAAACCTCAAGCTTCAGGAGGATGTCACGGTTTTGTAGTATCCTCTTGTCCCATGCAGCTATTGCATTGGCCTGCTTCTGGAAACGTTTCGTGCGCTCTTGCAGCTCTGCATTCCATTCCTTGATGATCTTCCAGAAACAAAAACAATAGCACATAAATATGACCTATGCTTTTGCACTAAATTCATCTTCAAACAACTTTTCTATTTAGACAGCTCTCTACAAAATAGCACGAGGCAGAACTCGTGGCATAGCTTCAACATTGAATCATTGAGGCAAAAAAATGCAAGAACGCAAGCATCAACAACATAGAATTAGTTGAAGCAAACCAAACTCTCTGAAGCACTCCATATTAGACTATTAGATAAAATGAAATAATATCAATCTCCAATTTAATAAACTAAACTGAATGCATTCTGATTTGATATTTAATTATTTACCTCCTCTATAGTTTTTCCTGTAATTTCAGATGGTAGTTTTGGTGATGTTCCTGAGGCAGTACCTGTACTCTGTGTAGTCCTGCAGTAAAAAGTGACAGACCAGAAGGAAGGTAAATGATAAGGTCCGAATTTGTAACTTGCAAGGACATTTTCTAAACAATAAAATAAGAAGAGAAGCCTAAACCTAAGAGTATTTATTTTCTTATAGTATACAATTAAGCCTCAGTACGCACATGGCAGCAAAAATCAGCCTGGGCACCTAGGCATCCTCTAGGTTCTAGGCATCATTAGGTGCCCTTAGCCATTGTTGTAAATCCTGTTCACTACAGCTCTCTCTGTTTGAAATCAATTATAGCGACTGTCTACTGGTTAGGAAATAGACAGTCACACCACCCCCATCGTTAGTAGTTTTATAGAGGTACTAGACATTTGTGATACTAATCTTTTTTATATACTCCCCTGATTGGCTAATCATATGAGTTAAGTATTGGATGAGACATGTCATACTCTTGATCTGTCATCAATTTATCCTTTGAGTAGGGTGATGCAAATTCAACACCTAGGTGAGGTCCAGCCTAATGATTTCTGCAACATTTTAAGTTTCACCAGTTTGAGTATGAAAAGTTATTCCAAGTAAGTAGAATGCCACAAACCCACTACTACTTGTTGCTATCACAATAGATGATGTTTGAGCAGCAGAGCTGGATAGTGAAGTTGAACCACTCGAACTAGATGCAATCAGGCCTACATAAAGTGGTTACAATGTGAATAAGAAATTGAGTTGCTCTTAAAAGTTTTAATCAAAAGTAAAAGGAACAAAAGAAATGAAAGCTGCGAGCTCACAAATCAAAACTGCATGTACACTTTACTGGAACCATATGTAAGATTCAATAAAATAGTACTCCCTTCATCCCAAACTAAGATTCCAAGACAACTGTCTCTTTAAGAATCTGATTTACATAAAAACTTGTCATCATATTCGAAATTGGTTTCCGCGGTCCAATAGATCTTTTAAAGGAGTTTCTAAATATAAACTTTAATTATTAATAATAACTGATACTACATATATTATTTGGAGGAGTAAAGCTTATCGTCTTTTTTTGGAGTAAAGCTTATCATCGATCAACTATCACAAACCAAACTAAGAACTTTAATGGCTTGAATTGGGACGGAGAAGGTATATATAATTTATATGGGGTATTGGACAACATCTTATACTACGTATCATCGTATACATCAATAATTTGTTTGTAAAAAGTAGTTGGAACAAGTAAAAATATTTCTTGGTAATACAACAATATGATATTATTTAAATAGCATCATTAGACCCCGACTAATTTATTACCCAAAACTCACCAGGTGTAGCTACTGAAGTTGTGAACAGCGGTTGTGAAGCTGGAGTAGTTGATGGTGTTTTTGAAGACATTGAAAAAGAGCTTGCAGAAACAGAAAATCCTTGAGTAGTGGTGTTACTAGACCCAGAAACAGCAGTTGCAGTAGAAGCTGAAGCAGAAGAGGAGGATGCAACAGCAGGAAATGTAAAAGACAAACCAGTAGTGGTCGTGCTAGAAGGAGCAGAGGATGCTAGACTACCAGACAGAACCGAAGCACTGGTTGTTGCAGAAATTGATGAAAATGGAGATGATGAAGCAGTTGCAAGGCCTAATTCAGCAGGCTTTGAAGATACACCACTTAAACCATTCAAGGAAGAAGCCATTGAGCTGGATGAGGTCCCAAATGAAAAGGCAGGCATACCTGAAGAAGATGATGTCAAGCTGGGAGTTGTGACAGAAGAAGCTGATGTGGTTGAAGCATTTCCAGTCCCTTGTGAAAATGAAAATTTTGAGCCTGCAGTTGGAAAGGGTGATGAAGAAGCAAATGTAGAAGATCCTGTTGAGGTGGAGCCAGGAGTAGTGAGAGATGTAAATGTGGGTGCAGAAGCTATTGAACTCAATGTAGAAGCACTGGAGGCATTAGGCAAAGAAAACGCTGGTGTTGAAGATGCTGAGCTTGTGGTGGAAGCTGCAAGGAAAGAAAATGATGACGCAGAAGATCCGAAGCTCGGGGTGGCAGCACTGGAAAATGAAGCTGTTGATGTTGAAGATACAAAGCTTGTAGTCGAAACACTGGGAAAAATTGATGGAAAGGAAGATGATGCTGAACTACCAGTTGATGTGGTGGGAAACATAAAACCAGGTGCGGAAGAAGATGAGCTTGAAGCTGATGATAAGGAAAATGCAGCAGTTGCTGAAGCCGATGGTGCACCAAAAGTTGTAGCTGATGACCCAAACAGTGATGTAGAAACTGAGGATAATGATGCAGAGGATCCGATGCTCAAACTTGAACCGAACACACTTGATGAGCCAGAGGAAGATCCAAAAGTTGCAGATGTGCCAAAAAGAGAAGTTGTTCCAAACATTGGGGAACTGAAGGAGGTTGCAGACTGGCTGGAAGAAGCAGATACAAAGATATTGGTTGAAGTTCCAGTAGAACCCAAAGGTGCTCCAAATACAGTTGAAGCAGTAACAACAGTGGTTCCACTAGATCCCAAAGGAGCTCCAAATACGGTTGAAGCATTAAAAGCACCAGATCCGAATGGCAAAGTACTACCTGTAGTGGCAGATGAAGTTGTGGTGGTGGAAGAGCCAAAAGAAAATAAGGGAGCAGCAGAGCTGCTACCAAAAGATGGGGTAGTGGATGAAGTACCAAAGCTAGAGTTTGAAAAAGAGATCCCAAATGGAGAGGAGGAAGAAGTGGTGGAGGTGGCACTGGCATTTGAAGTGAAAGAGAAGGGTGAGGAAGATGATGAAGGGGTGGAAAAAGAGAAGGCTGTTGCCATTGCACTCGAACTAGAAGTGAATATACCTGCAGAAAAAAATTATACCATCAATGAGAGGAATTTTTTTCATATGACACAGAGAGTACTACTTTACAACCCTGAAATTCCATGTACAGAAACCCATTCTACATTAAATATTCTCCTATTGTAGAAACACGACACATATCTAAGGAAAGTTCTTATATCCAAGCAACACTGAGAGATTGAAAATAGAAACCCATCAGAAAATAATTAGTAAATATTTTTCATCCCTGACCCTTCTTCAGTTCTTTAAAAAAAAGGATGACACCCCATCCCTGAGGGCCCCCCAACCCCGACCGGACGGTACGTTGGTACGTTTTAGAGCAGGGATTCATTTTTTCCCTTCCTACCGCAACTTAGCATAGTTTAATTTGTACATGAAGTATTTTAAACTAAGGCTGTTCTTTCTCAGTTTGCTTTATAGTTGCCATGGCCTGTGGCGACAATCGTGGCAATGAGCCACTTTGCCATTGCTATGGCGCAGCATGGAACAAAAAAAACAAGTAGTACCTCTGTTCCACTAATATTGGGACATGTGCTAGGCAATATGGTGTGAATATTGTGAAATCACGCAGCTACTTCTTGAGCCATGTGCTAGGCAATAATATCACATCACCATAAAGGCAAAGGCACAAACAAACACATCATAATAAACCTCCCAATAGCTAGTAGTAAAGTTTTGCCAAATTAGCACCACCTAAGAACCCTTGGAATTTAATTCTTACCAATCAACACAAAAGCACAAAACACTTCAAACCAATTACTCTGAAGAAGTTTAAAGGATACACACACACCTTATGTGTAATTTTAAAATTTTCCAAAGAGAAACAATACTCCGTATAAAAATGTTATATTTGTTCATAAAATACATGGGGGTAAAATACTACAATAAGTCAAAAATCCATTTCGATTTTAATTATAAACCCTATATTAGAAACCAAGAAAAGGGTGGATATGAGGTTATATACGAAAAAAAAGAGAATACAGTTAGGTTTACCTTATCTGCGTTGGACTTGTACGCAACACAGTCAAGGTTTGAGTGGCTATGCGGACGAATCTGACATTGAACGGCGGTGGGGATAGTGAGCAGATTGAAGCCGAGCAGATATTAGGGAGCTCTCTAAGGCGCCGTAGCTTTTAACGTAGGAGAAAGCGAACAGGGTGAGATAAGGCAAGGGAGAGTGATGGAGAAGGCAGAGAAGAGGAGCAAACAAGTGTTAACGCCCCTCCATTAACAATTCCTTCGGCATATTACTGATGAAGGGCATACTTTCCTCTTCTCAAATAGAAACAATTTAAAAAACGGGGTGCAAAATAAAATTTGAACAATAAAACCGAATGGAAACTCAAATTAACCCAAGTATTTAACATTTAAATATGATCAAATAGATTCTCAAACTAACTTAAAAAGTACAAATCACATCTTATACAGGAGTTTATGTCCCGTCGTCGCCATTTGGGACGGTTTCTGGTGGAACTTTTTGATGAAGTTTTTTGAACATCTAATTCATTAAATCTAGTTTACTCATACCAAATTTCAGCTAAATATTCAATCGGTAAGGTAGTAAAATGAATTTTTGCAGATAACTGCGCAGTTAAACAGTGTATTACATTTAAGAAAATCATTTCACTGTCTTCTCGATTGAATTTTTATCTGAAATTTGGTATGGGTAAACTAGACTTAATGAAGAAGATGCTCAAAAATATTCATCAAAAAGTTACACCGGTAACCGTTCCAAATGGTGACGGCCGGACAAAACCTCATATATAAAGGGTGATTTGCACTTTTAAGTTAGTTTGAGGGCCTATTTGACCATTTTCCCTTTAAATATTACTCCGTATTATTATTTTTTATCGTCAAAACAGAAATACTAGTAATATACGGAGTATTAAATCAATAAATCGTTCGTCACTTGGTTGGTAGTGCAATCATGTATAACATCAAAAATAACTTGCTGATCGAAGATAACAACATGTGCTCTTGTTAAAGCATGAGTCGCATGATTCGTAGACCGTCTACAAAAAGATATATGAAAATTACTTTTTGACTCTAATAAACTCTGAATGTCATCAATAATCAAGCCTTGTACCAGTAAGTGCATCTGTCTCAATTCCCACTTTCTGACATCTCATCCCTGTGGCATGCATAATAACGTCCTGGAGCCCCATTGCCTCTGTTTCATGTGCCTACCATTCCGCTCTGCTCGAGACTCCTTTTGCCTTAACAAATTCCCCATCTTCATTTCTTACGATCCAATCCCAAGCTCTAATCCCCCCCGATTGGTTAATCCCGCATCAACATTTATATCTTTTGGTAACCCGTCTTGGGTCTTTGCCATTTTGAAGCCTCACGTATACTTCCCGACGCTGTGAGTGTACAGGCACCCTGTGCCTCCCTCCATCCTGCCAACGTGCTAGCCGATACACTAAGTACTCCTGCCACCTCTTGTTTTTTATCTATCCATACCATATTGTTTCTTCTCTCCCAAATGCTCCAAATGATAGAGATAAATGTGTAGAGATAAATCTGCTTGCCTCCTTATCTGGCTGCTCTAAGATGTCACAAAGCCACTATTCAATTGGGACTTGCGCACTCATAGTCTGGATCCCCGATGCCCGCCAAACGTCTGTCGCATAACAGCAGGACTGCAGTGCATGGTCTAAAGATTCCTCCAGTTCTCCGCACAGCTTGCGTCCTCCTTGAATATGAATTTCTTTCCTACGCACTTCGGGTTCCCCCGAAGTTCCCAAATACCGCCCCAGCCCTTCCAGGTGCCTCTTGTAAATTCCCAATGAGTAATCTATAACAGCTTCTAACTGTAAACTTTTCACTTTTTCTCCGGACCACCAATAACCATCTTTCCTATCCTACATACTGATAGGAATACCCAAGATACGCGCCATGTCTTTCAGATTAAATAATCCCCTGACTCGTTCTTGGTTCCCATTTTTCCTCGTGATATCTCGAAGAGCTGCCACATTCATATCCCTTATACCCACAGGCTCATTCGACATAATCCTCTCGTCCCCCGGTTCTGGTAGCCACGCATCAGCCCAGACCTGAATGCCAATCCCATTCCCCACCCTTCTTCTAATATTATTTTTTAAAACAGACTATGTCTCAAAAATACTTCTCCAAATAAATGAAGGATTATTTCCCAACCTAGCATTAAGAAAACTAGAATTTGGAAAATATATCGCCTTGATCACATAGCTCATGAGGCTCCCCAATTCAGTGATGAGCCGCCACCCTTATTTAGCAAGCATGATAAAATTAAATTATCTAATCCTACTGAAACCTAAGTCCCTTTCCTCCTTAGGTTCACCCCCGCCATCTCAACCCCTTTTGCTCAAACTTTGAGCCCCGCCACCAAAAACCATTCATAAGTTTCTGGATCTCATCACACAAATCTTTTGGTAAAAGAAAACATTCATGGCATAATTTAGCATAGCCTGAATAACATTGCATAGAAGAACCGCACGCCCGACTCTAGATAAGAATCTGTAATTCCAATTGTTTATCCTGCTAAAAATTATATCCCGCAGATAGCCCAAAGTGGAGGATTTATTCTTCCCTACTAATGCCAATACTTGCTCTTCCCACTTTCCCGAGGTGTCCCAAGCAATTGACAACATTGGTCTCGAAACGGCTCATCCACATTCTAGCAGAATGCCAGAGATGATTTATTAATATTAACCATCTGTCCTGAATGCCTCTCATAGCCTTGAAGGATATTTTTTTATCTCTACACATTCGGAATTTGTGGCTTTAAAAAACAAGAAACTATCATTAGCAAACAAAAGATGGGACGCCCTTGGAGCCCTCTACAAACCGTCACTCCATGCATATTCCCTCTTGTTTCGGCTTGTCTCAACATCGCACTCAGCCCCTCTGTCACAAAAATAAATAAATAAATAAATGATGACGGCTCGCCAACATCTCACTTAACCTCTCGAGTCTTATCAGCAAATCTTCCGACTACTCCCGTCAATGGCTAGTCCCAAGCCAACTGCCCTAGCCACTAGGGGTGGGCAAAAATACTGAAAAATCGGTATACCGCACTTACCGTACCGAAAAATACCGGAAAATACCGAAATATTGGTATACCGTCATTTTCGGTACGGTATCATACTGTACCGATTTATTTCGATAAGGTAACGGTAAATGTTTTCAAATACCGCGGTATACCGGTATAATACCATACCGACTCCCTACTTGACAATTACTTTAAATTCTAAAATATTGTAAAAGTCCATTACAATTTTGAAGCCCAAAATTAATACTTATTCAAATATTTTTAAAAAACTATAAAAATGACTAAATACAGAATATCATATTAGGGATAAATGATTTTATATCCATTGTTGAGGTTTAATCTCGTAGATCTGAAAGCCCAACACAAACTTTGGATATATCAGAAAATGGACGATAATTCAGTGTATAAAAGAAATATAAAAGATGATCTCAACGAACACTCAAAGCCCACTTGTATTAAGTATTTTGACTATTACACTGTAAACTACCCGAACGGTATGTCGGAATAGTAACTAATACAAGAAATTAGAGAGATAATGCTATTCTAGGCTTGAGTCTCAAAATGCTAACCCTTTACAATGAAACTAATCCTTCTATTTATACTACTGGGGGTATGGGGTACTTCATGTTGATTGGTTGCTTTATCTAGCCACTTGGAACCCATGCTCCCACTAGCTGCCATCCTAATTTAGCAATAAATGCCCTCTGCCACTTATTGGCTACCTGCTGCCCGAACGAGCAGTGAATCCTGCTGGAATCATCATTGGTCTGGCCCGAGTTCGTTGATTAGTCCGATCCCTATTCAGTACATCTGATCTGGAGTCATTATTGATTTGGCCCATTAATGATTTGGCCCAAGTATGTTAATCGATCCGAACCTCGTTCGGTACATATTTTCCCAAGAGCTGGTTCATTTTCTGGATGATGGGCCCACCTAACGAAATGGATATTTTGGGCCTTAGATCCGGGTATTGGGCCTGCAGCCCAATATCCCAACACGAGCCCCCCACTTCCGATGTCTCGAACGGTAGTGAGTGCATTGGGAAGTAGAAGTTACCTGCCGAATGGCGATCGGGATCCAGAGTTTGTTGATTCCCCATGCCACGATTAGTATCCTTTCTGCGGCTGTCGTTTGATTTTTTCCATAATCGTCATGATTACTGGCCTTTGCCTCCCCATGTGACACGTGTCCCTTCAAATGATCTAGGTGACGTGTCGCCTTCTGATTGGTTTCTGATTCGGCGCCTGTCAGGTTATAAATGGGCCTTGAAATCCTTGGTTAGGGGTTTTGAATTCCAATCTTTCGTGCTTCAGTTCTGCCTTCTCTCCAACCCTTCTCCCTCCAAACTGAAGTTCCACTTATTCCACATCACTGTTAATAGAAACCATGTTCGGTTTATTTGCTGCCCCTATCTCTTGACTCGCCCGGATTCTGAATTTTCCCCGTTCCGCCGATCTTTATCTGTTGTTTCTCAAATACTACCCGTTCGGGGTATCTAAAGATACTTGTTTCAAACTTACGGCTTATGTCGACCTTGGTCCGGGATGCCCATTAACACGTTCATCGTTCGGTGTCTTTAGGATGGCTTCCCCAAAACTGTTAACCCGTTCTTCATGAATTACCCATTAATCGTTCGGGGAACGTGCTAAATTACCATAAATGTGCCATAATTTCGTACAATCACATTTTTCCACGTGTTCTTCCTGGGTTAGGGTTTTGGGCGACATCTTTGCTTATAAATAGAGGTGCTTCTTTTTCATTTTCTCTGTTGCTTCCTTAATTTCTTCTTGCGTCTTTCTAAGCTTTCTCTCTCTAGAATTCTCAGGATTCCTTGAATTGCTAAGTGCTTTTTTATGTTCTTTTCTTCTAGCTCAGAATCTGAGGAAATGCCGCTTATTCGTAGAGGAAAAACTCCTGCTGTAAACAAGGCTGAAGGCTCTTCTTCCCAAGCCCTGATTTCCACTAATCTCCCTGCATCCAAAGATGCCGAACAACCTCTTGATCACGGATGTCTTTCGGGAGATGATGTAAAGATATATAACCAGGGAATGCCCGAACGGCCACCTCACATTCCTTTGCACTTCACCCGCATCCGGAAACAAAAGCAACGTCTTCCTGAGGACATCAAACGGCAACTTCGCCAACTTTTGCCTCCGTCTAGAGAATTTTATGCTGGATTCATCAGGCATCCTATGAGGCACCGACCGGGGCACGTTCTTGTGCACCTAGATGATTTGATTGCTGGGCTTCGCTTCCCTCTACACCCATTCATTGTGGAGTTCTTGCGCCGGATCTCCGTACTTCCCGCTCAGTTCATCCCCAACACCTACCGCATCCTGAACTGGTTCATTATCCGTTGTCACGAACTGCGTATTGCTCCTAGCGTTGACCTATTCTTGTATCACTACTGTTCTCAACCCTACTGGACGACGGGGTATCTGAAGCTGGTGGCTCGAATGGACCGTCAACTGTTCACAGAGAACCCTACACCGCCGGCTGATTGGGAGGAACGGTTCCTCTTTTTTCGTGTGGGTGTTTCACTCCCATTCCCTGATCGGTGGAACGCTTACCCCGTTCGGGACTCTGAGCCCAGAATAGATGTCGTTCTGCGCTCTCAGGCTGAATCTCTACGTATGGAAGGAACTCAGAGTCTTCGGGGTTTTATTACCCCTTCCAAGATGCTGACTGTTGGGATTTGTAAGTATAACAGGTTTTTAACCCGTTCGATCTTCTTTCAAATTAGTTTCTTATTTCTTATTCCCTCTTTTATAGGTGTGATATACCCTATACCCGTTCGTCGTTCCATATCTGCCGCAACCCCGACTGCCTCCTCTGAAAAAGGCAAGGAGAAGATGGTTGCCGATCATGCATCTGCTGAGCAAACCCGGAAGAAACGTAGAGGGAATGATGGCAGCATATTGATCCCGGTCGATCACGTGGTCGATTTGACCGGTCCAGATTACAAGCTGAAAAGACCTATCATCCCTGCCCAGCCCCAGACTTCAGTGTTCAACAACGCACCGGTCGACGATCGGATGTTCGTGGACTTTTCCAATTTGGGGCCCCGAGCAGAGGGAAATAACCTATTCGGGAAGATGCCATCCTCTATGTGGTGCAGTACCTCCTTGAAGGTTCCACCCAGTTTTTCTACTCTGACCCATTGGTCTGACCTGGTCGAGGCAGGTCACCTGGAGACTCTCAAGGTACAGATCAATCATCAACCCCTTTATCCTTGATTCTCTTCTGATTTAGTATATGTTATCTGATTTCCTTCTTTACCGTTTGTAGGTCGGAGTATACTATCACCGGGCCTTCCTAGCTGCTGAACAGGAGATGAAGCGTATAGCCAATGATCGGGAAGATAGCCAGGTTCTCCTTTCAGCCGCTCAGAAAATGGCTGCAGATCTGCAAGTCCGTGTTGATAAAGGTGAAAAAGCGAAGGCTGATCTGGCTAAGATGGAGGAGAGGGCCCGGCGTCGTGATCGAGAAATTAGAGATCTCAGAGCCAAGGTGAGAGTGGCTGAATCCGCTGGGATGCAGTTTGATAAATCAGAGGGAGATAATCCTCCCGAGTCGTATACTGCCAACACCTCCAAGATCACCAATCAGGCCTTGATCAATTATCAACGCAGTAAAGGATTGGATATCGCTTTACAGAACACCGCTCGGCAATTTTTGGGACCTCATCTTGGCCAATTCTTGCGTGAGAGCGAGGATCCGATCAAGTCGGGGATAGAGCTTCTGGATAGCACGCCCGAAGGGAAATCTTTCTTAGATGTCCTGACGTAGAAAACTGTGAAGCAAAGTCAAGATCTGCTTCTAGACAGGAATCTCGACCTGATCATGGAACGCTTCCCCAAGCCGTTCGATCCTGATGAGTTGAGATTTGATGACCTGTTCAGGAATACTTACGATCGGGACATGGAGATGAGACAGAAAGCAATCTCTGATGAAGCAGCATAGGTCGGCAGCTCTCAACCTCAATCTTCCCCGAACGGCGATCGTCCATTAGACTAGTCCTTATCTTTGTAACTTTATTCTTGTTTTCTTTGTACTTTCTGGCCAGTAGTGTCGAAGAATAAAGCTCGATTCTATACATAATCTTTTCATTTTAATGCCTTTCTTTCTCTTCCTTTCTTTCTTTCTTTCCTATTTTCGGACGCGACTCAGATTCGTCCACACTTATAGTTTTGACATCATCCCCGAGCCGTTTTGAACGAGCCAAATTCTGCTAGCTAAAATGATGGCTCCCTCCAAACTGTTAACACGTTCGTCATTCGGTCATCCGGAATGATTCTACGTGTTAAAAGCTGAGGTGAGACTCTCTCCCTTCCAAACCCATAATTCCGATGCATTCCGAAGAGTTTCCTCCGATTCGTATCATCCATATTAGGGTTTGAGGTGACCACTTTCAAACTGTAAGCAAGATCACGAGATCGGGTGACTTCTTACTTAAGCTAAAATGGCGGCTCCCTCCAAACTGTTAACCCGTTTGTCATTCGGTCATTCGGAATGATTCTACGTGTTAAAAAGCTGAGGTGAGACTTTCTGAAAGCAGTGCCTCCCCGGACGACAATCCATGTTACCGAACGTCATTCGTCTTGACAATACTTGTTCTGACACCATCTCCAAGACGTTTTGATCCCTTTACCGCTCGTGATCACAGGGTCAAAATCTTTTAGCTGAGGTGATTCCCTCCAAGCCGTTTTGGTCCCTCTATTCATTTGTGATCACAGGGTCAAAAGTTGTTAGCTGAAATGATGGCTCCCTCCAATCTGTTAACACGTTCATCATTCGGTCATCCGGAATGATTCTACGTGTTAAAAGATGGGGTGAGACTCTCCCTTCCAAACCCATAATTCTGATGCATTCTGAAGAGTTTCCTCCGATCCGTATCATCCATATTAGGGGTTTGAGGTGACCACTTTCAAACTGTAAGCAAGATCACTAGATCGGGTGATTTCTTACTTAAGCTAAAATGGCGGCTCCCTCCAAACTGTTAACCCGTGCGTCATTCGGTCATCCAGAATGATTCTACGTGTTAACAAGCTGAGGTGAGACTTTCTGAAAGCAGTGCCTCTTCGAACAACAATCCATGTTACTGAACGTCGCTCGTCTTGACAATACTTGTTCTGACACCATCTCCAAGCCGTTTTGATCCCTATACCGTTCGTGATCACAGGGTCAAAATCTTTTAGCTGAGGTGGCGGCTCCCTCCAAACTGTTAACACGGAAGTCATTTATTCATTCGGAGTGATTATACATGTTAAAAGCTGAGGTGAGACTCTCTGGAAGTTATGTCTCCCTCTCAATTTTTTTGAAGAGGTGGCAACAGCCGTTTTTATTGATAAAATTTCCTCAGATGCTCCACATTCCAAGTCCCTACCGGTCGGCCTTCGGTAGATTGCAGGCCGAACGTTCCTGAAGCATATTTTTTGCAGACCTCGTAAGGGCCTTCCCAATTTTGTGTCATCTTTCCTCCTTCGAGAGGTTTGCTCTTTTCCCGCTTCTTCAGGACCAAATCTCCTACTTCGATCGATTGGATTTTAACTTGTTTATCGAAGTATCTCCTTGTCGCTCTATGATATTCCTCCATTCGTATTGCAGCTAAGTCCTTTCTCTCCTCTATGAAGTGCAGTTCGGCCCGCAGATTATCCTCATTGCGTTCGGGGTCATAATGCATCGATCGGTGTGTGGGAATCAGAATTTTTGTTGGAACTTTAGCCTTGAATCCATAGGTAAGGGCAAACGGCCTTTGTTGGAACTGAAGACTAGCAAATTATTCCCTTGTCACGATATTCCATTATGCCATTTATTTTGATTCACAAAACTGGCCTTTGTTTATTTTTTACTATGTGCAACTTCAGTTCAATACGAGAAGTTCATTTACATATAATTACACCTACATAGTCTGTTGTAATCAGTCTTTTCTTTGACGATGATGGATCGCGGCCAGCTGCTTATGGTTGGTCCCCCCCTCTTGGTACGCGTTGTTCAATTTAATATTATTGGTATTATTATAATGATGGGTGATCAGATTTTTTCAAGGATGGTTGTTGTGCCCCCATGGTATTATACTGGTTTGAGAACATATTGTGGATCTATTGCTATTGGCTTCTTGATAATTTTCTTAATTCAATGCTGCAGAGTTCTGGTTCTTTTGATGCATCTTGCAACAGTGAACTGGTTTTCTCCAAGCTAAAGGAAAAGAGGTTTATTGGGGAAGTTGAATGTTGAAAGATCTGATTGGTAGAAGAGTTGAGAGAGGAGGGGTGATAGATGATCTTCGTACAACTCTATGGTCCTATAACTCTTTCACTAGTTTTAAAAGTAAAAGAATGGTTTGCTATATAGATTTTTTTGTTGTTTGTTGAACTTCCGTAAATAATGTATTTTTGTGTAGTTCACAAGCTTAATGCCAAGACTCAGAGCTAGGCTCAGGAGTTTCACTTGTACTTTTGTTGTTGAACCTAAGTTTTGACTATAATTCTCTTCATTTAATATATATATATATATAGCTGAATTGAAAATGATTTTTTTTTTCTAAAAAAGTTGGACATTTTATAATGGTTGGTTAAATAACTGATATTACAAGTTATTTGTATGGGTTTCAACACCAGACATAGAAAGTATTCACATATGGTTTAACCCATATAAAAAGGATTTTATATGGGGTATTACTGGACTGACATCGAAAACATTCTATAACAGTTAAATTCGTAACCGTTATAAAAACATTATATAAGGGGTATGACTACCCGACACGAAAAGAGTCCGAGTTTCTATATCGCTGACTACTATGTCATTATGGGAACCGACATAAAAAGTGTTTTTAACCCATATAGAAAGTGTTTTCTACACTAGTAAAGAGACAAAGGGTCCCCCTAGCACAGACCCCTTCGCGGTAAAATGGGACACAAAAAGTCCTTATCAAACTGAATATAATAGTTGGCCGTAGAAACACACATCATAATTAAATCCACCCACCTGGAATTAAATCTCATCCTCAACATAATCTCTTTAAAAAAAATAACTAACTCTATCAAATGCTTTGCTCATATCAAGCTTTAATGCCACATAACCATCCTTCCCAAAAGATTTTCTCTTCAAATAATGTTGGGTCTCAAACGCCACAATAATATTATCAACAATTGATCTACCAAGGATAAAGGCACTCTGGCTCTCGCCCACTAGACCGCCAAGAATACCTTTTAACCGATTAGCTAAAATTTTAGAGAGAGAAAATTGTGAACAACATTACACAGAGCTATCGGTCTCCAGTCCCCCATGTTTTCAGGTTTATCCTTGTTAGGAATTAACATAATATTTGTAATATTTAAATCCCTAGGGAGCTCTCCTATTTCGAAAATACCTGAGCAGAGTCTAGTCACCTCAGGTCCAACAATATCCCAGAATTTTTGAAAAAAGGTTGGGTTCATACCATCTGATCGCAAGAGAGTCATATTCTGGGTCGCCAAGACCTGTGCAAAATTGCCAAAAATTGAAGCATCAAGACCCTCTGTTTCCTGATGGAATATATTCTCAAAATAACTTTGCATCGACTCCTTCAGTTTATCCCTATCCGTGACCCAGAACCTGTCTGCTGCGCAAACCCATAATTTTATTTTATTTTCTTTTTCTTTGCTTAACTGCGTTATGGAAGAACTTGGAGTTAATATCACCCTCTTTCATCCAAAATTCTTTAGTTCTTTGTTTCCAGTAGAGATTTTCCTTCTCCAAAAGGGATTGGATCACAAATTTGACACGCACAAATTCTGCCATACTGGCCGAATCATCCATTCCTCTTAGCCATGCCAGCCTCTTTTTACACCCTTGGATTTGGTGTCGAAAACTGTTAGAATGTATTTTATTGTGTTCAATTTAATTAGATTTATCTTTGTTTAATTAGGATTTAATTAGTGGGCTAAGTAATTAATTAAGGCCATTTAATTAGAGATCATTCGGCCCATCATAATGTAACAAGGATGTTCGGCCATCCCTCTATAAATAGAAGGGGAATGGACCGAACATACTTGAGGGTTTCACAATTAGAATAGTCATATCATTCTCGAAGCTCTCTCTCTAGAACCCTAAGTCTCTACACATTCTGTTTCCGCATATTATTTTCTGTAGAGCCAGTATAATAGAAATTCTCTCTCAAGCTTATTCGTTCGAGCATTGTGTATTGTTCTTCATGGATTCATCATTCACTAGTAAAAAAACAGCTTACAGTGACACTATTTTAGTGACACTAGTGTTGTTATTAGACTTTTATGACACTAACATATCAAGGTTTACTTATTAGTGACACCGGCAAATACTCCCGTAGGAATTTTTTTACGCTCAACCCTAATTAACTATCCGCCTCATATCTCACATTTTCAGCCGTTCTCTTCTTTCTCTTCATCCGCGCCGCGCTAACCTTCTCTCTAGGAATTGTGCGTCTTCTTCGTCCGAACTCCAGAAGCCTGTGCGGCAGAAATGCCGCCGGCGGATGGCAGCGGACCGGTTGACACCCAGACGAGGGTTTCTTACACGGCGGCGGTATGGGATCCGTTTCTGATGCGGCTGACCTGAGTTTTCTGGAACCTTCAACGGATTCCCATCGGTTGCCTTCTCCGTCGACGAATTACAACTGCTATCCCTTCCGGTATGTTCCCCTTCGGTCGCCCCCCCATTGTTGCCATTAGGAAAGGTTTTACGACCTTAGGGTTTTCTCAAGTCTCAACCCTATTCGGCCGGTTAGCTTCATTCGAACATTATTGTCATAAATTTCAAATCGGATCTCTATTTCCATAGATTTTGGGGAAAAAAGCTCATGGGATTTCCTTGTGCTCATGATATTGTTGTTAATTATGCCTTGTAATTGGGTCAAGTGTCCCTTGTCTAGCTTCGGTTTCTATTGTTATTGATGCAGCCTCAGTTACAGAAGATGGTGCTCGCAGTGCCCCTGTGATTGAGGCTGGTGTCCCTTGTGCTACGGAGCATATTATCGTAGCCTTGGTTTGTGCTGTTTTTTATGAAGCTTCAGTTACAGCAAATGGTGTTCATTGTGCCCCTGTGATTGAGTCTGGTAGTGCTATTGACCATGCTTATGCAGCCTCGGTTTGTGATATTCCTGTTATTACTGCCCTGGCAGCACCTCTTGTTGTTGTTACCTCTCAAGGTGTTGTTTTCCAAACTGAAAAACCAGTTACTTCTACTGATCTTTTTACCTCTCATTTTGTTAAAGTTGCCTCTGATTTTTCTATCTTGAATGCTTAAAACATTGCCTCTGTTATTACTGCCCTGACAGCCCCTGCTATGCCCCTGCTTATTGCCCAAGCTGAGCACCATAGCTCTAAAATAATTGCCCCTCATAAGGTTACTAATGATAGAGCTGGTGCAACACAGAAATCTGACCCCAAAATTGGCCCTGAGATTAAGGTTACTAATGATTCCCCCCATTCCAATGATGAGACCATCTCTGAGGAAAACCCCTCTTTTTTCCCAATCTGACCCCATACTCTCTTTTTCCCAATATTGCAGGTAATTTGCAGGTACATTCCAAATTATCCTCTTTTTTCCCTTACTAGTTATTGCCTATTTTTTTGACTTTAAATTGACAAGAATTGATATCTTATATTTTATAGGTCACCACAGCTACACCCAGACAAATTGAGAGTGATGTATCTTAGTGAAAATTTTGACACCATGTTTGGATCTTTTGGGCTTTCAATCTGTAATTGAGAGTGTATAATTTTAGTCCTCATAATGAAGTTCTTATTTTGTGATACATATTTGTTGTTTTGCAGCCTTGAGAACCTATTTCTATAAGGAGCATTGTACTCTATTGGTCTTGAAATGCTTGACACCTGGAATAATATAATAGAATTTTACATTGTTTTATCTTGTATACATTGTTTTAGCACACTTTCTTTTGGTTTAACTTGTGTTTTGTTGCTTGGACTTATGTTTGAAGGGGCTGCACACTTCAACCTGATTGTGATGATGCTAATAGAAATGAATTGAAGGAATTGAGTGATGCTTCTCGATAATAGGCCACCAATACAATATGCCATCCGCTCCCCTGGATATTCATAATCCAATTTTATGCTTCTTGGAGGATTCAGTTGGCCTGTTTGTACTCTATTTCCAAGCTGAATAATCTCTAGAAAAGAGCTCATTAACTACAATAATATTTATTCCATATACATTTGTAGAACCATTTCAGCCTTCTAGTTAGACTAGTTAGCTTTTTGTTCAGCTTTATTACTTATTATTGGTTCGGGGTATGCCCCTATGAATTAATTATATAGTATGTACATCCACATTTATGTGAGAATTTGATATATAAATAAAAATGTTTCAAACTTTTGTTACTTATCAGTATTAAATTATATATATATATATATATATATTAAAATCAATGTATTATGTTTATGTTTTAATGATACTAGAGGGTCACAGAACTTTGTGATACCATAGTGTCATAACAATTTGTGATACAATGGTGTCATTATTTTGTGATACCATAGTGTCACAATTATGTGACACTTTTAGTGACACTTAAAAATTGTCACTAAAAATGTCACTAGCCCCCACTTTCAGCAACACTTTTTTAGTGTCAAAGAAACTTTTAGTGACACTAATTTGGTGTCACTATAAGGCATTTTTCTAGTAGTGATTATATATACACGTTATACGTTATTGGTGAGATTTCTCTTTTACTGTTTAAATTCTTCATATTATTCTTATATTATTAGACTGTTGAAATTTGAGCATATCTCACACAATTGGTATCAGAGCCTCGGCGCAATTCTGTTCTAGTGATTCCTCGAATTTTTCTGGAACTAATTTGATCAAAATCATAATTTTTGGTCAGATTAATTTTTAGATTTGTTCTTGGAAGGCTGCTGCTACAAGGAAAGATTACGGAAGAAGTATCCCAGTAAGATTTGATTTCCAATTTTGCACACCCGTAATCTCTATTTTGCAGGAGAAGATTTCGGCTGCCTAAAGGTTTCATGCACCCGAAATCTGGTTTACACGCTCACCCGAAATCTGAAGGATTTCGTACATGCGAATTTCGAAATTTTAAACGTTCACTCGAGATCTCAACTTCTCAAAGGGGACCCGAAATCCTGTTACCGAAATAGTCTCCGGAAATCCTTAATCAAGGGGGGACAAAAATGTATTTTGAGACCAGCTAAATTTTTCGGCATTCATGTCGACAGGTCGCCCGCGCAGGGGGTGCGATTTTTTGATTTTGAACTGAAAGCCGAAATCCCATGTGCGCGAGAGCTCCCCTCTTCTCATTCTCACTTTGATAATAAGGAAGGAGTGTTCCATATATATAGGCTCAAAAGTTTCCAAGGAGTTTAGGTGCGGGATTAGTTATCAAGCTTACTTGCTCTTACACTTGGAGAAGTACATTTTTTTTTGAACTCCCACTTCAAGAGCTAATTTTGAGCCCATTTCGATTTTTGAGCTCAAATCTTCAACACCAAAGTTCAACACTACAGTCAAAGCTTCCAAGAGTCAACCTTGAAATTTAAAAAAAAATCAAAAAGATTAAAAAAAATTAATAATTAAATCTCAAGGTTCACGACTAATTTTTTTCTCACAAAGGACAAAGCTGGTCAAAGCTATTTTCTGAAGGATCTATATCCGACAAGCATCGATGAGCTCCAACTCCAACTCATCAATGCTCTCAAGCAACGGATCAGCCACAGTATCTGACAACTTCCAGGTAAGTACTTCTTATTCCAATAAAATAAAGGAACTTGAAGATAGACTTGCTAACAATTGAAAGTGTTTTGAACAACAAATGTATGAAACAACACTTCAAACTATGCGCTTAAAAGATTCACGAGATAAAGTCGCTAGTTTAGAGTCTGAAGTAGCTAAACTTAAGAAAACTGTATGTGAATTGACTAAGGAACGAGATGACTTTAAATGAGAACGTTCTGAAGCTGTTACTAAATTTAACATGATTAACAATGAACGTGGTCGCCTTTACTCTAAAATTAAGGTGTTAGAGGATATTCTTGCCAAGAGAGGTTAATCAGAACAAATTGCATTTCTGTTAAACAATAGACCAAAGGACACTGAATTTTATAATCCTAGAGAAGAACTAGGTTTTCAAATCCCTGAAAATTTAAAGAAGATAGATTGCCCTCAATTGTACGACATTAAGTACATGAAGTTAGGGTTAACTAAAGTGATGAAATTCACTGGTGCTTCTGAAACTATTGAGGAGGAAAAGGAGAAAAGGAAAAATAGGGCTAAAGCTGAAATTAGTTTCGATTATACTGCTCTTAATGACAGCTATGCTACTAGAGAAATTCTTTTATCTGTTAATTATATTGCACCCTCTCCTCCTGAAAATCAAACTGTGTCCACTGGGGAAGAAACCTCTACTTCAAAGGTTTCTGAACCATATTTTCCTGCAATTATAAAGAAAATGGCTGATCTCCATTCTTCTTTTGAAGAAGAATGAGAAAAGTTTAAATCTGAAAAGGAAAATCTTTTGAAGAAAATTTCAGAATTAACTGATCAATCCTTTCAAGACTCGAAAACTCCAGATAATTCCCTTTTCGAAAAGAACAAAAAGAAAAACCATTTTTCAAGAAAAATGGACTTTACCTCATCTCCTTCTCAACAGGATTCTAAAGAAAACGGCTCATCCTCATCCTCTCATTTTGAAAAATCGAAAGGTAATGTTCTCAATAAACGCCAAGAGAAGAGGATGGCCTGAATTTTCAAACAAACTCAAAAGGAGGCTGCAAGACTCAAAATGTTTTCTGAAAAATCAAAATCTCTTTTCACTAAGTCTTGTAGTAATTTCAAGGATACTCATTCTAGTTCTGGAAGTCAGTCACCAAGTTCTTTCACGGACAAGTCTGCTAAGTTTTCTAATGACAGCTCTACTCATGTGAATACTCATTCTAGTGCTTCAGTTAATCCATCCAGTCAGTCACCAGGTTCTCTTTTTCTCCTCGTTTCAGGGTATGCATAATAACATGTAAGTCTCCATTCTGAATCCCCCGTTCGTTGAGCCCACAGTGCAATCAACATATATTTGATGCATGGAATTGATGGTTAGCACCACATCGACGTTCCAACCCACCACCAAACCCCCGCCAACTCCTTCGCTATCAATTCCAGTGCTCTGGTGTAAACACTGCTGCCGCAACACCTCCTTCACACTTTGGCAACGAACTTCTGTCTCCATTACGAACAGTATGGATGGCCTGTGACTCTGAACTATCTCTGCAACACCTTGTACTGTAGCCGCATTCACGAGTCCCCTACAATTCCAACTCACAATGCTCATGGATAGGGATGAAAACGCCGGACATCGTGATCTGGTCGATCACCGCCGTAAAAACAACTAGGAAAACCCTAGAGACCGCCGTAGGTTCGAGTTCTTGGAATTAATAAATAGAAGTATTTTTAGACTGCAGCACACAATTTGACTGCATTTTTATGTAATTACATATTAGTTAACATTTTAAAAAGTTAATATTTTGGAAATTCACATTAATAGAAATTTAATAACATTTCACACATAATAATCTGATTATATATAATAATAGAAAATCGCAGTCAAAGTAAAGTGTGTGAATAGTGCAAAAGTCACAATGTTCCAACTATTAAAGAACGAATGAAGTACATTATAAGTACATTTAGATAAATTCCTATATTACAGCTTTTGAGTCAAAAGCTTATGTGGTGCATAGTATTAGACTACATATATGTCACTTTGAATTTCTATTTTTAGGAATTGGATTTGTTTTTAAATTTTTATAATTTTTGTTTAAGAGAATACACAATCGTTCATAATAAATAGATTTATATAGACTATGTATCAACTTTTAACTTATAATTTAAATTTTTGAATTTCTTTCATGTTTTAAGCATAGTAATTATTTTAAAAAAAATTGGGAACGCAAATATTGCATATACTTATATTGGGGGGGGGGGGGGGGGGGGGGGCAAAATCTTTTCTAGGGAGGGCCAATTTTATTTTTTCATATATATAATTGGTTATAACTCTAGATTTCTGTTTAAACTAAGTTAAGAAGATGATTTTAAGACCATTTCTACATAAGTGGATGATCAATACTAGAGTACGAACATATATTCTTGTCTAACGTGAAATTATGTTACTTTTATCGGGTGAGCTTCTTTAAATTTCCGTTTAAACGTTTTCTCTTGTTCTAGGAAGTTCCATGTTTTTTCTTGAATTGCTTGAGAATGAATGTTTACACCCTACTTATACTATTCAACTTGTGTAGTGTAGTAAACGGTGTGGGTTATTAATAGGACCTAAGCGTTATGGTTACCTTTTTAGAATTCTGAATTTGTTTTTTATCTAAAAACAATCCAGTGTATCTACACATGCTACTCCATTCCTTATTCTTCTATACTCTTTTAGACCTTATATGTATGTACTCTTGTGTAATGTTTTGAAAAATTATACTTCCTCCGTTCTTAAAAAATGCAACGGTCAACATTTCACACTTGTCCAGACACAACTTTGACCATTAATATAAATGATTTTGTATTAGTAAAAAAATTAAAAAAAATAGATTATGAAAATTTACAATGAGACAAGTTTAACAATATTTTTTTCATAAAATAATATTATTACATTAATAAATAAAACGTAGTCAAAGTAGAACATGTGAATAGTGTAAAAGTCAAAGTGTTGCATTTATTTAAGAACAGAGGTAGTATATTTCTCTAAAACCTCTCAGGATGCCTAGAATATTTCAAATAGAGGAGGCTAGCGATAAGCCTTTGCATTATTTTTGCTAGTTTCCAAATCAACATCAAAACATTCAACATTTTTGTCACAACATAACAAAAGTCGCATTGATCTCTTACATTTGTGTACAGGGGTGGACCCAATCTGCCGATCTCGACCGAACCAGAACCGGGTCCGACACTATTTGGGACCAGCCCGGGACCAATTATCTAGTTCTGGTCCAGGACCGCCCCCGCGGAATTCGTTACCCGGTCAAGGGTGCCATTTTTTTCAATCAGGACCTGCCTATCTCGAGCCCGGCCCAATTCCTTACGATCAGCTTTTTTCTCATTTTTTGTCTGAAATTGGGACCACAATCGGACATACCGGTTTATCTAACCTGATTCGGGCCAATCCCGGGTCTCCCGTTTTTTCGCCCGGAGCTGGGACCGTATCGGGTTCATGCCTATTTGCATATGAAGTCATACAAATACCGTATATGGGAGTGATGGGATTATGGGAGTAGAACTCTAACCCTCACACCTTCTTTACACTTAGTTCCTACAAAGATGGGGGAGCTTAACGGGTAGTAGTATATATGCTATCTTGCTTAACTCTGTAAAAGCATTTATGCATTCATCTATACACTTCTATGATATTCAAGGAGGTTCCATACTTTTCTAAAAAATAAAATTTTCTAGAATGTTGCTGAAGGGCTATACAATAGTACATCATACTAATATGATATAGTTACTCATGTTCAAAACCGTCTTGTGCGTGCTACTATCATGGTACAAAGTGTTACTTTCACAAGGTACATGTTCCTGTCGTACTAAGTGCAACATGCCACACTCATAACGTATATCGCATGTAGTGTTGGCCACGGGTATGCGGTGCCAGCAATCTGCCAGCCTGCCGGTGCAATCGAACCGCGTGGCGCTTCGCTTGTGCTACAAAAGGGAGAGGAGCGTGCTACACTATCAGCAATTTCTTTTAGTGTAGCGGTAAGTACAACGATCAACAATTGGTATCAGAGCCAAGGTCACGGGTTCGACCCCCGGCAACAGCATGTTGCGCAGTTGAGGCTGGCAGGTGCTGTGGGAAGATTGTTGGGCTGCGGGGGTATGCGGTGCTAGCAATCTGCCAGCCTGCGGGTGCAATTGAACCCCGTGGCGCTTCGCTTGTGCTATAAAGGGAGAGGAGCGTGCTACACTATCAACGATTGCTTTTAGTGTAGCGTTAATCGCAACGATCCACATGTAGACTACTACCTTTCACATGTCACATGTTACACAATGTGCATAGTAAAGATTATAGGGTTCTACCTCTTCACGTGGCCCATATCACATAGTGTTACCTTCACACGGTACGTATATAGTACACATGACAATACTATCTTTCAAAAGGCTTCCTTGTAAGAAGTCAAAACACAATTTATAGCACAATAATCACATCAACCCCACAAATAGAGGTGAGTTCAGTTTTTTTGGTTCGATTTGACCAAAAACTAAATATGGAATCAAAGTAAAAAGTTCAATTCGGTTTCGGTTTTAGATTTTAAAACTTGAAACTACGTTTTGATTGGTTTGGTTTGTTTCGGTTCGGCATCGGTATTTTCAATTTTTGTTACTAAAAAATTGTCATTTGATTTAAAATGATACGATGGTTGGGGGCATCAAACATATGACATAAAAATGCAAATATACTAGACAAAATAAAAAAGAAATAAATATGTCGTGAATTATATGAGTATGTGGGAGAGATAATACACTTTTACAATCTTTTGGAACAAAAATGTATATAATCTTAATTTACATTTTTTGTGACTAGTTTGAAAACAATTCATAAATATTTACATTCTATGTGATATAATTGAGATGAATCTTTATTTGTTATATGACTCAATCAATATAAATACTTTAATTTACGTAAAAAAAAAAGTTACAAGTAATAACGAGTAAAAACTTCTATATCACCATCATGCCAAAAATTGCAAAATAAATACATAAAAGATATTGTATAATAGATCAATAGCTACATTATTATTATAGGCAATAAATGTGTAACTGTATTTATAAATCAAACTAAACATAATATAAAAATCAATTTTCTAGCACAAGAAAACCAAAGATTATCAATGATATTAGGACTAATGCTTAACGATTAACAAATGAAATTTCATATTTTAATTAGTTCGGTTTATTTGGTTCGGTTCGATTTTGAAGGGTAAAAATCAAAACCGAATCAAATAACTACGGTTCGGATTTTACACTCGCTTTTTCTTTTTTTAGTGGATCTGTTTAATTTGATTCTGGTTTAATTTATTTTGATTTGGTTTTTGGTTTTTGAACCCAACCCTACCCACAAATCAGAACATAGTGACATAGCACCGCACCGTATTTACGTTGTTGGAATAACTAACTCTTCATACATAAATTACTTATCCCGATAGTAGTTTTATTGCTTAAAACCACATATAATTATATTGTCCAACCCCAACAAATAGGTCTCACCACACACTTCAAAGGATATAGCATGCAATGGAATGAACCCAATCAAATTAAATTCAAATATTTTTACTTCAGGTTAGGCATTGCAATGGATCGGGGCTGGACTAGTAGTGCAAGACCAAGACCCGCCCATGAGTTTAATAAATGGACTCACCCCACCCCGTGACTCTCAGAGGTCTTTATAGGTATGCATCTCAATTTGCATGAAGTCATTATACATTGAATTTACCTCCAAAATAACTAAAAAAGCAATATTATAACAAAACAAAGTCACAATATAAAACAAAGTGTAAAAACTTAAGAAAAAGTATGTAGAATTGAATAGTTAATCTATTTATATATATATTGATAAATGAACATATAAAAGGGGTTTTTACATAAGTATTACTAAAATAAAACTTATTTACACAAATATGACTAATAGTTACTATAATGTAGTGTCATGGTAACTTAAGTTTTAAAATTAAACATAAGTTACTATGATTTCATTACTATGATTTCATTACTACTTTAGTCACTTTAACATTTTTGTAAACAATCTTTGTTTTAGTCATAAATATGTAATTATTTTCATATTAAAATGCTAATTAAAAAAAATCATAGGCAATTAATGGCATCTTGCTCCAATACAAATAGTACGGAGTAATATATTACATGACCGAGAAATTCATGACTTATTATAAATGTATACATATACTAGTTTTTTCACCTGTGCGTTGCACGTGATGAAAAGATATTATATTTTATTTGATAGTACTTCAATTATCTTCCTAAAGACTCCAAAACATTTGCCTTTGAGTTTGAATTAAAAGGCTATGATTTATATTTAAGATACAATTTAACATTGCAAATTGATAAGACCTCTTTATACACAACACTGAATGCGAAAATTGTCGCTCTACGTTTATTGTCATATATCAAAAAATTTAAAATAGTTGGACTTTTGACTCTAGATACAACGACGTAAAGTTGTCAATGCGTGAAACTAATCGTCGTAAAATATCCCCACATTTTCAACGACTAACCATGACTCTTATTGATCGTCATCACATAGCTAACCAGCAAAGGAAATTGCTTGCACTGGAAGTTAACATGCAATCAACCCTGACAACTTTTGGGCCCCAATAACATGTTTGCCAAGTCATGTCACTAATAGCCGTACCATTGCACAAACCAAACCGAGTGATTGATCTAGAATCCTCACAAGCATCACAAGGACACCCACTTTTAGTTTGAGGTGATGACTATGATTGCATTCCTACTTTAGTCATTTTTACATTTTTGTAAACAATCTTTATTTTAGTCATAAATATGTAATTATTTCCATATTAAAATGCTAATTATAAAAAAAAATCATAGGCAATTAATGGCATCTTGCTCAAATACAAATAGTAAGGAGTAATATATTACATGACCAAGAAATTCATGACTTATTATAAATGTATACATATATTTGTTGTATAATTTAAAACAAATTATGCATACTTATATATTGAACGTGGCAGGACGGGTCAACAAGGGTCAATAGTAATACCCGAACCCGTCCCATTGTGTGCATGGGAAGGGCAGACCCACCCTATTTGCAAGACGGGGCAAGGCAGACCTGCCCCAAATGTCTAGAGGTAGGGCGGGTCGTTGCGGAGCATTTTTTTTTTACATTCCTACTTCAGGCAGATTAATAAGGGGACATTAAATTGTTGCAAATGTGAAGATGTATACGAAGTGTACACTCATATGATATTGAATCAAAGGCTTCCCACGTCAGTGTTTAACCGTTGCTATTAAGCGTTATGGTTAAACTGTACGTCAGCTTCACATATATACTGTTCTAGACTCCTACAATAGTATCATCTACAGCCGATTCCACAGCACGGTCTGAGCCAGTCTGGGCACATAAGGGTTGGTGATTATCCTCAACCATCTGCAGATCTAAGGCGCCCCCTTCTGTAACAGCAGGTGGCTCAGCGAGGTCAGCATCAGGCGAGAGGCTTCCAAGAATAGCAACACTGTTCTGCTGCGTAGCAACCAAAGCCTCAGGGTCGATCATCTCTTTGGGTAACCCCCAACCATTCACATCAAAGTCATCAAACTTGTCCCTCAGTTTGGGATAGATCTTCTGTTGCATATCATACAGCCCCACCTGATACGCAATAAGGCTCTCTTGGGTTACCTTGTCTTCTCCTAACGGAGTGGCTAGCCACTCCTCACCAATCTCATTCAAATGAGCCTTGATGTATGCTTTCCGTTCAGCTTCAAACTCAGAGGACTCTTTGTATGTGTCAATGGCTGCATCCAATGCCCTGACATGACACTCATTCCTGTAAGCTATCTCGGCAGCATGGGCATCTTTCAGTGCCTCCATGTCCTTCACCATTTTATTTCGCTTTACCTGCTCAACGGCCAAGGCCTTCTGCAGCTCCCGCACCTGCTCATCCTTCCGCCGGATTATCTCAGAAGTGACCAACACGGCCTGCAAAGAATGTGTTAGATGCATACAAAAGGGAGAAAAGGATCATGTATTTCATATTACCTCGGCCATAGCACGATGCCCCCGATGCTCAAGTGTATCATTAGTAAGGCTAGCTAGCTCCTCATTCATTTTTTGGAATCTCTCCCTTCTGGAAACCATAGCTGCAAAAGTACAAGAACAAGGTCATGGTGAGCAATATAAAACTATAGGCACATAGACCTGGCATTTGGACAAATGAAATTATATACAAGTAGATTTAGTTTGTAAACAGAAGTATGGAAAATCAAATAATTGCATGTTAGTGAGATGACATCAGTATATCCCAGAGTAACTTACTACCGAAGAACTCACCAAGTGTTGGTAATGAAGTTGTTGGCATTTGTTGTGAAGTATGATGAGTTGATGGTGCCATTGAAGACATTGAAAATATGCTAGTACAAACATTAAATGTACCAGTACTGGTGTTACTGGTCCCAGAAATACCAACACTGGTTGTTGCAGTTACTATTGGAAAATGGGGCAATGAAAGAGTTGCAATGCCTAACTCAGCAGGCTTTGAATCTATACCACTGAGTGTAACTTCCGATGATGTGGATGCTTGAAAACCAGATGAAGTCCCAAACGAAAGGATAGCCATATCTGAAGATGACGATGACACACTGGGAGTTGTAACGGATGAAACAGTTGTTGAAGCATTTCCCATACCCTGTGATGGATACAAAGTGCTTGTAGTTGAAACACTTGGGAAAGAATATGGAAGGGAAGATGATGCTGAAGTGGCAGTTGATATGGTGGGAAACATAAAACCAGATGTGGAAAAAGTTGAGCTTGAAGCTGGGGGAAAGGATGATGCAGAGGTTGATGAAAGTGATGGTGCTCCAAAAGCTGAAGCTGCTGACCCAAATGGTGATGCAGTAACAGCTGTTGAGCAAGAGGATAATGATCCAGTGATCCCAGAGTTTAAATGATATGAACCTGAGGAAGATGCACTAAGGGTAGAATTATCAAAAGGCAAAACTCTTCGTCTTCTCCTTGTCTTAATTTTCCTTCCAGAAGAAGAAGATGTGGTTCCAGACATTTGGGAACTATAGGTGTTACCTGGATCTCTAGAAACTCCAAACACTGGTGAAGCATGAACATTTTCATTTCCAAGTGGCAAGGTAGTACCAAAAGAATACAAGGGAGCAGCAATAGTGCTACCAACTCCAAACGAGAAGGGTGAGGAAGATGATGAAGGGGTCGAAAATGAGAAGTTAGTCGCCATTGCACCAGAGCTAGAAGTCATGACACCTATAGAGACAGACATATGTAAGTGAAATACACAGAAGAAGCATCAAACAAATGCATGAATGAAGAGGAATATAGAAGGCTCTGGCAATGAAAATATAGCCATTATAATTTAAATGCACTCACCATTTTTATATTCTATGATTTATGAGAAGGGTCCCCAAAGTTCAGTTTAGGGTTTGGGTGATTCTAGCATCTAAAATGATTTCATATGTAAACATAACTAGGCCGTAAGTTCTTTTAGATTGTATTAAAACTATTAGGCTCTTAGTGCAGTTTAAAGCGGAAAAACATCCAAAAATTACTAGAATGGATTCACTAGTATTCTCTTAACTTTCCAGCATATATGTAGGGTAGAAAGAGAAATGCAGATTAATAGTGGTACTAAAAATGATTATTCATGTGCTCAATGGACGAGAAGAAACTCTCAAATTAAATGACTCTGAACTCTTAAGGATTTACTCCAAATCACGTATTGGATGATTTATAAAACGTCAACAAACTCAGAGAAGTTGACATACAAAGTCATAGTGGCACACAATCTATTTAGTGTGAAGCATCTGATATGGTAAAAAAGTACTTAACGCTAGAATGAATTGAACGGACTTTGTTCTGGTCTCTTGATTTTCAATTATTTATTTAGGGAGATTTTATATTATCCAGAAAGCTACTGCACGGATCAAATGCTTTAAATAATACTGCGTAGTTAGCAAAGAGATGCCACCACAGAATTGATTCAAAATATTCCATTTTAACTACTTCTACTTCATAAATATGGAGTACTAGTTAGCAGAGAGATAACAACATTACGCCACAAAATCGATGGCAAATATTCCGTTTAAGCTACTTCTACTTCATATAGCTTCCTGTTCAACTTCATTAAAAATGAACAAATGGATATCCCCTTTCGCACAATCAGAAGGAATTCCAGAAAAAGGGGATGTTGAAAGAAATCATACCTTGCAGAGGGATGTATATCGACACGGCTGAAAGCCTGAAATCAACAGGGTCGAAGAAAACTAATTCGGATTTAGATTTTTAGAGTAGCTTATAAGATTGTTTTGACAGGGAAATGCAAATTGGAGAAGGTGAAGGGTCAGGGAGAGGGAAAGGCGTGGAGCTATCAGAGAAGAAATATGAAGGGGAGAAGAAAACTTCCCCAAGAAGTTAGCGCCAAAATGAAGCCGAGCCGTATAGAGGAGTCAGCCAAAACTGAACTCAGCCGTAAGATAAAGAACAATCACATTTGGCACTTCTTGGAGAGCTCAATTACTCTCTCCGTCCCAAATTTGATTTGCAAAATTTCCTTTTTTTTGTCCCAAAATGTTTTTCCACTTTTTATTTAAGTATGTAAATAAGAATAAAGTGACAAATTTAACTTTACTTTTACTTTTTCTCCATTAACTTAGGCATCTACTTTTAGAAAGATGGGTAAAAGTGTAAAAAGCTAGCATCATTTATTGTCATTTCTTAATCCTTGTGTCGGTCAAAGTTTGCAATTCAATTCGGAACGGAGAGAGTATAAATTAATAATATGCCCAGCCGTATGTACTCGCTTTGTTCTTTTGTAGTTGCAACACTTTCCTTTTCGGGAAGTTTCTAATAACCCTTCTATTTTAAGACATAAAAGTGTATGCAATTGTCTTTAATACCCTTAATGAATCTCACTGCCTTTGTCCTATTGGTTCCTTTCCTTTCTTTTAATCTTCTCTTTATTATCCTCCATCCACTCCTTTATTATCCTCCACCCACTCCTTTATCTCTTTTCTCCCTTTCTAACTTCTCTCTTACGGAGATCTCCCATCCCTTTCTTTATTTCTTCAGGCAATAATAATTGATGCTGAACATTCAACAATTACAGTAGGATAGAAGCTTGAGGATGAAGCTCTCGTGACTCGATTGTTCAGAAGAAGAAGAAAAAAAAGATTTCCGAGGATTATGATGCGTGAGAGAAGGATGGTCTATCATCCCAAATTCGGCCTGAAGGACAAGCAGATTATGAGGTTCTGTGAAATACGGAGTACTTTGGCCAGACCGATTTAAAGACAAAGAGTGTGATAAGAGAGGTAATTTACCTGGCTATCTCTATAAAATTTGGGGATCATTTTTTGATTAATTTCTATGCTCTTGATTTTTTGGTTATGTTAATTTATGGTTTTAGCATGGTTCAAATTCCTCGATTTGTTGATTTTTCGGTTTTCACATTTTGTAAATTATGACTACCTTAGCTAATTTCATTTTGTTGTCTTCTACTGAGTATAAATTTTTAGCAGATTTTAAACTTTGCAGCAATCTGAGACACAGCTCCTTTTGGTAGATTTTTACCATCGGCTAGTAGCAGAAGTTTTTCTATAAGGTGTTTTCTTTGAATATTTTTCAGCTCCACCTTTTTTCTCCCTGATGATTGTATTTCTTCCTCACTTTCAGTTTCAGATAAGAAAGAAGACGATATGGCTGCATCTGGGTCGAAGTCAAAGTCAAAAAGCATGGCCTCCTCCAACTCAAGAAGCTCTGACACTGAAATTTCTTCGTCCATTTATGGAGCACTGGACTTTTGCGTATTTTGTTTTTGCTAGACAAAGCTCTTTGGTCGTCTGAATTTGTAAAATGCTAACTTCTCTCGTGACTACTCTGTATTTAATGTAGGCTCCCTCAATCATGGAGGGAAATTTGTTTTTTTTTTCACTTTGGCAAGCCCCTCCAATTTGGGATGATAGAGTTGTAAAAGTAGGAAGTGACAAGTCATTATTTGCACTGTAGCTCTTTGTACTATTCTACTTTTTAAAAAACAATTGCTTTGTGTACGTAAGGTTTTTGTCAGGTCTCCAGAGGTTTGTTTTTAATTGTTGAAGGGTATAAAGGGGAAAATATTACTTTATCCCTATTTCTTAATTTGTGTGCCTTGAAGGTATGTTGCATCTAAATAAAAACGGAGGATAGTATTAAGGAGCATCCTCAGGAAATTGTAAGGTTAGAGTTAATATTGTAACCATATCTGTTGAAGCGAGAATCATTTTAGCTATTTTATATAATTTTTTCTTTATTTTATTCATAAAAGATATTTTTAATTTATATATAAATAATTTGTTGAATTTTTTGATGAATTTTTTTGAGCATGTTCCTCATCAAGTCTAGTTTATCCATACCAAATTTCAGCTTAAAATTCAATCGAGAATGCAGTCAAATAATTTGTTGAAGTTAACTGCGCCAAATTATACATAGAAAAACGCAGTCATATTATAAGTACTTTCTGAAAGAGAGTACTTAAATGTGTAATAGACTTGTCTAAAATTATGTTGTTATATCATGGGAGTGGTGCAAGGAGAGCATCACGCTCCCACAATTATATGAAATGTAAATTGTGTGAATTACACTCATTCAAAGTAATTCGTTGAAATGTAAATTGTCTTAATTGAAATGTAACTTGGGAACAAGTCAAATGTAATTTGGGAAATGTAACTTTAGCCTGTTGAAATGTAAAACGCCTTTACAGAGATGTAACTCCATGTATTAATGTGTGTGTAATTGATTAACACCATCAATCAACATCCAGAAGAATGGAGAAATTCAGATTAATCTAAATTTGATTAATAGGCAGCCCTATAGATGTTAAATCAAAGCAAAAGAATTTGAGAGGTTGAAGACGATTGGAGTACCCAGCCTGAAGTGGCTCCACTCCTATGTATCTCTTTGATTTGCCTATGTCGATCCTCTAATGGCCGTGATCGATCGATGCTCTGTCTTTTTTGCAAGGCACGCCACTTGTTGGCTATGTCGTTTTGAAATCGACGCACCATGCGCACGGTGGGTCGATCCCACAATATAAATTGTGCTAAAATTAGGATTGGTAAAATAGTGCATGATCATAATAGGCTGGCTTTATTTTCTTTTTTTCTTTTGGCTTCTTCCTTATATAGTATGCGCATAGCCATTTTCCGTGTTGCGATCAGTCAAGTCAAACAAAAATTCTCCATGTTACACTTATTTGGATACAAATGTTACATCTTTAAGAAGCATGGAATACGTCTCTCAAACTCAAATGTTACGCAACCCTAACGATTAACAAGGTTTTACCCAGCTGACCATACTTTAAATCGACATGATGACTATTCTTTCCCCTTTCACATATATTGTTTTGCAGCAGGGTTCATTCAGATTTCAGAACCTATGGGTTATGGCCTAATCTTCTTGAAAGTCATTACACCTAGGGATGGACTCGATTCGGGCCGGGCCCGATTCAGGCCTTGAACCGGCCGGGCCTCGATTCAAGGTATGGGAGGCCCGGAACCGGCCCGGGTAACCCCCGATCCGGGCCGGACCTCGGTTATATTTTTTTTTTGGGCTTTTCCTAGTTAACCCCCAACCCTCCCCCTCACTCCCAAACCAATCCTAACCACCTCAAATGGCCCAAAATACCCAGCCCAACCCAAAAACTTAAAAAAAATTCGAAAAAAAAATTGGCCCGGCTCGGGCCCGAACCGGCCGGGCCGGTTCACCTTTTGAAGGGCCCGAGCCCGAACCGAGATCCCACCGGGCCGGGTGGCCCGAACCGGCCAACCAACCGGTTCACCGGGCCAGGCCGGGCCCGCACAATAGCGGCCCGGTCCGGTTCCGGGCCGGTTGGCCCGGCCCGAGTCCACCCCTAATTACACCCAACGATTACAAGATTCTAGTCTTTTTTGCTAGAGTAATTGCTTTAATATTCCAGTATTTGCAGGCATGATTTAGTCGATTGAAAAAGGTGAAAGCACCAAGGTTTGATAAAAATGGCCGGTTGAAACAACACTGAGAGGAAATGAAGTCATTATTTTAAGAGATTGTAAATAAATTAACAATGAAAAACAAGGAACTCAAGAGCTTTATATTTTCCAATTTGTATATAAAGTAGGGGTGGGATCCATCCGCTCTGGGTCAGGTTTTTGCTAAACCCGGAAATTACCCGGAAGGTCTTGGGTTATGAAAATTAAGGACCGGAACATGGTCAGCAAGTTTCCTGCATAGCCCACCTACGAGGCTGCGAGAACTGAACTAAGGAAAGATTCCCATCATTTGAAAAGTGTTAATGACTTTTCATGTTGCTAAATCATTGATATCAAAAGAGCAACAAAACTTCCACCAAATAATTTAAACGCAAACACCCTGATTTTAAATTCTCGCAAATATATATGGATGGTTAATTTTATAAAACAGCACCATCTCATTAAAAGTTCATATACAATGAAAATGTCTTTGACAAACACCAGAGGTTCAGTTTAGAAGGAACCAATATTGGCTTCATTCTTCCATAGCATCTTCAACAGCAACTTCCACAATGTCAATCAAGGGTGTAACTTTTGTAAAAAGAACCTCTGTCGATAGATAGAAAAAAAGAACATCAAAAATTCCAACTCAATTGAACACCCAACCCGTCAATTGCAGCATGACATTCAAAGTAAAAAGCAATGAATAAGTGAGAACACAAACCGGTCTTTTTAGGGAATGCATAACCCTTCTGTGGGTATGTTCGGGGATTCGGCAACTTGTGGTTTCTAATGTATTCTGCGTGCCCCTAAAGAACAAAAGATAAAGAACTTTAAAAAGTTAGGAGCCAAAGCCACCTAAGCTAAACCATACCCAAGTGAAAAAATTAAGGTTTTGGAGGGGAAGACTTTGGAGGGCTTGGAATATACCTGGATAAGTAGAATGTTTCTATGATGAATTATTAAAATATTGTACAATCACATATTCAGTTCATCTTTCAATTTTTATAATCAAATCTCTGATATGTATATCAAGAAGATATATGGTAAACTCTCTTGAGGAAGCGGTCCAGCTCAGCAGGTCGTCGACTCACTCTCCCTTGCGGGAGGTCCCGGGTTAAATACTCAATGAAGGGAGTTTGAGCCCAATTTACCCCAAGCCCCCTCCCCTCGGGTATATATATATACCCCTAAAGTGATTTTAATGTAGTTTCTAATATATAAATTTTAATTATTAAAAATTGAATTAATTATCGATATGGAGCATTGACTTTTTTTATTGGTTGACAAAAAAAATGTTGACTTTGCAAAACAATTTGGGACGGATGTAGTATATATCTATATATAGAGAGAGAGGGGGGGGGGCAAATCGTATCAGGCCGGCCTGACGGGAACCGCCGTCAGGCCAAGACCATTTGGGGCTTTTCCCGTGTGGAATTTTTGATGATTTTTTTTTAGCATGTTCATCATCAAGTCTAGTTTAGGCCCACCAAATTTAACCTAAAAATTCATTGGGAAGGAATTTATTTAACTGCCTTTTGTAAGGAAGGAATTTATTTAACTGCCTTTTTATAAAGCGCAGTTTTTGTAAGGAATTTATTTAACTGTCTTCCCGATTGAATTTTTAGCTGAAATTTGGTGGGCCTAAACTAGACTTGATGATGAACATGCTCAAAAAAATTTCACAGGGAAGACCTCAAATGCCCTTGGACGGATGGCAAATTCTGTCAAGCCAGCCTGACAGGATCGCTACTATATGTATGTGTGTATATATATAGGGAGTACTACTATATATATATATATATATATATATAGGGAGTGATTCCAGTGAGAAAGGTCTCTTAGGAGAGAAATGAGAATAAATCTGGACCAAAATTGAATTAGTCTAGTGTGGATAAACTGGACTTGATGAAGAACATGCCATAAAAATTTCATCAAAAAATTACACCGGGAAGGCGCCAAACGCCGCTGTCCGGACCTGAACATTTGTGTGTGTGTGTATGTATATGTATATGTATGTATGTATATGAGTAGTATTCCTGTCCTGCCAGGCCGGACAGGAGGGTGGTCCAGCCACCTAAAATTGAGGTGATTCCTAGCGGTATTTTTGGTGAAATTTTTTGTGCATGTTCTTCATCAAGTCTAGTTTACACATACCAAATTTGAGCAAAAAAATCAATCAGGAAGGCCGTCAAATGATTTTTGAAAGATAATTGTGCCAGAATATACATATAAAACGCAGTTATCTTTCAAAAATCATTTGAAAGCCTTCTCGATTGAATTTTTTACTCAAATGTGGTATGGATGAACTAGACGTGATGAAGAACATACACAAAATATTTCAGCAAAAAAAAACCATCGGGAACCACCTCAAATTGAGGTGGCCGGACCACCCTCCTGTCCAGCTTGGCCGGACAGGAGTATTTGTGTATATATATATATATACATATACACACACAGTAAATTCTCCAAACCTTTCCAACCAAACAGACCTTAAAACCTGGTCTCCCATGAGACCGCCATAATTCTAACAACATTCATAATATTTCTTTTTACCATGTTAGTGAACAAGTATTACATACTCCGCATTTTGCTTTCAGAGTCTCAAACATCAAAGCTTAATAGCAATCTGTTCCAAGTAACCATACCTTGGTGATCACACAAACATCAACATTGCTTCCACTACCCAGATCATTGAAAATTCCAGCCAGTATGGCATCTGTCACCAGTTGGATTCCTTCATCCCTCTGCATAATAATATTTCCCTCATTGCACAAGATACCTCCAAATTGTGTCCAAATGCAACTGATTAACTGAATAAATGCAATGCCAAATGTGTACTTACATTTAGACCTTCTATGTATCTTGACTCAAAAACCGACATTGCTGCAAGGGAACCAGAGCCCATTGTAGCAAATGGCAGTGTGTCAGTTGAGCCATGTGGATAAATCTGTAAAACAATTCACTATTAGTTCTTTGTGGTCACACAAGAAAATGGCTATACTATGATTTTAAAGGTTACTCACTGTATGCAAATGCGGTCCTGTAACATCAACTCCACCAAGAACCAAAGCAGCCGAAACATGTCCTTGGTGCCTTGTTAATTTATATTATGATTAGGCCCCCCTCTCATAGATAAAATAACATAACTTATCTATCGAAACCTAGTGAGAACTGACAATATGCTTACTTGAAAAGATGAGACTTCAACAGTGTAAGTGACGTGACAACCCTGGATTCACGACCAGTGTGATATCTGTGAAGTTTCAGCTGGGAGCTGACCATGTCTACAAAATAGCCATTTGCACAATAACCATCCTTTGGTTGGGAAATATTGGATCAGAGGGGTGATGTTTATTTCAATTCATGGTTACAAAGTAATGGAGTACATGCAGGGCAGAACCAAAACAAAATTTGAGGGGGGGGGGGGGGGGGGGGGGGGGGGGGGCTAAAAGAAATTATACTCATATAAAGTCAGATATTTCAAATATTAACAAGAAATTTTGACATATTTGTACTAACTAAAGAATAAATAGTTATGTTAAAATTCAAGTCACTTTAATTTGTTTTGATAAACTACTTATAAATTGACATAGGTCAATGTTTGAAGAGGGAAGAAATAGTTAGAGGTCTTTTTTACTGTTATTGTACTAAACAGAAAATGTAAATAGCATGTGAATATTCGAAAAGTAAAAAAAAAATATTGAATTAGAAAAAATATAAAAATGTAGAATAAAAGTGAAAGAAATCTTGGGGTGATAAGAAACATATTAAAAGTAATAACACTCCAAAAGTTTATATGGCAAATAGAGGAAGTTTAATACTTCGTAAAAATTAAAAAGATGACAGCGAGATTTATACGTAGTAATTAAAATGAGGACAGTGGGACTCGAACCCGCGTATCTCCCTAAGGTGAAGGACGCTTCAACCAATCAGACTACTCCAACTATTAGTCTTGATACGGGGCGCTGAATATTTATTATGATCTTGAGACGGGGCTGAAATATACATATACATATATATACACTATGAGCTCCGGCAAGGAGGCACCTTCTCGCACCCCCCCTAGTTCCGCCCCTGAGTACATAAGTATATTGTCATACACCCCAGCGTCCAAATAATCAGTCTACGGGGAAAGCCCAACTGACCCATCGGTCATGGACGAGGCACTTAGATGAGGCAAAGGGTAAATATGGTCTTTGGTGTATTCCAGCTAAGTAGTCCACGTGCATTGGGCCTGGCTAGACGAACAAGGCCGAGGGGACCTGCTCTCGACTCGGCCTGGCTTACGTCACGACATACTTTGCTGACATCATCATGCAGGACTTCAGGGCTAACATCACTGTACCCGCTGCCAGCATCAAGTTTATGTCACTAGGCGTGTTCCCAAAGATAGCCAAGGGACACGTCATTTTTGTATTAGCTCTTCGCTAGATTAGCCATCAAGTTACTTATACGTACTACTGAAGTTTTCTGAATATTATTTCCTTGAAATCATTTACAAGAAGTACATAAGCTATTTATACAGATAGGAATCCTGAGAGAGTCTATTCAGCACCCTAGGTGACTGTCTAAATACTAAACATAAATGATTGAGAACTGAAAAGACAGCAACTATTAAATACAACCTGAAGCACTAAAGATACATAATTACAGTAATAATAAGGAAAAAAAATCCTAGATTAATGATGTCTCTTCGTTTTATCAACACTCCCCCTCAAGCTAGGTTTGTAGATATCCGTCATGCCTAGCTTGACAATAAGACCCTGGAACCTAGGACTGTGCAGAGGTTTGGTAAACACATCTGCAACTTGATCTTCTGAGGGAGTGTAGCTTAGTTCGATCAGACCTCCTTCAACCTTTTCTTTGATAAAGTGCCTATCAATCTCAATATGCTTGGTCCGATCATGTTGGACTGGATTATGAGCTATGTTGATTGCTGATTTGTTATCACACCTCAATTCCATTGGTCCTTTCCACTTGATTCGTAAATCTAAGAGAATAATTCTGATCCATAGAAGTTCACATAAGCCATGGGCAAGAGCTCTTAGCTCAGATTCAGCAGATGATCGTGCCACAACATTCTGTTTTTTGCTTCTCCATGTCACGAGGTTTCCTGCTAGGAAAACACAGAGACCAGTAGTTGACCGGCGGTCAACGAGGGAGCCACCATAATCTGCATCAGTGAAGGCTTGGACTGATAATTGCCCACCCTTCCTGAATATTATCCCTTGCCCTGGACTTCCTTTTAGGTAGTGAAGAACCCTATAGGCTGCTTCTAGATGTGGTTTCCTTGGATCATGCATGAACTGACTCAAAACACTAACTGCATAGGCAATGTCAGGTCTAGTATGAGAGAGATAGATAAGTTTGCCACACAAGCGCTGATACATTGATGAATCAACCTTGGGTTCATCAGTAGCAAGTCCAAGCTTGTGATTAGGATCCATAGGTGCATTAACCGATCGACAAGCACTCTTACCGGTCTCATTTAACAAATCTGTAATGTACTTTTGTTGGCTGATAAAGATGCCTTCAGATGAGCGAGCAACTTCAATTCCAAGAAAGTATTTTAGAGGGCCAAGAGACTTCATCTCGAATTTGGATTTCAGCTGCCCCTCAAGACGTTGTTTCTCAACTGGATCATTACCCGTCACAATGATGTCATCCACATATACTAAAAGAATAGTGACTCCATTTGGGCGAGAGTGTTTGTAAAAAAGAGTATGATCCCCTTGGCTTTGACTATACCCAGCAGCAAGAACAACCTGTGTGAAGAGGTCAAACCAAGCACGAGGGGATTGTTTGAGACCATAGAGGGCTTTTTTTAAATGACATACATGTGTAGAGGTTCTTGTTGATGTTTTATTAAAGCCTGGGGGAATGTACATGTAGATCTCATCATGCAAGTCACCGTGGAGAAAAGCATTCTTGAAATCAAATTGCAATAAAGGCCAATCAAAGTGAGATGCCAAGGATAGTAGGATACGGACAGTATTGAGCTTAGCTACAGGAGCAAAGGTCTCTTGATAGTCAATCCCATACGTCTGAGTGTATCCTTTAGCCACAAGACGAGCTTTGTACCGCTCAAGAGATCCATCAGCCTTGTATTTGACAGTAAAGATCCACCTGCAACCAACAACATGCCTCCCAGGAGGTTTAGTCACAATATCCCAAGTATGGTTCTTTTCAAGAGCTCTAATTTCCTCTTGCATAGCATCCCTCCATTCTTTCTTTCCTAATGCCTCAGAAACAGAGTTGGGTATGGGAATTTCATCAAGTCTCTGAACAAACAAGGCATGTGAAGGAGAGAAGTTATCAATGGTAACAAAATTAGCAAGAGGGTATAGAGGTGTTTTGGTACATTGACGTACACCCTTGCGTAAAGCAATTGGCGGAGATGGTGGTGGAGAAGAAGAGACATTACCTGGGTCAACCAATTGGTCATGCGTCAACAATGGAGTGAACCTGTTTTTCCTTGAGTACACTTTTGTCACTGGTAGAGGAGAAGATGGGTCATGAGTGGTGGATTTAGTAGGTGTAGGAATGGGATGGTCTGGTGGTGTATTTGATTGAGGTTCAGGTGATGTTGAAGACTGTTGGGAAGTAGGTGAGGTTGCTGACACATCTAAGGAAGGTGATGGATGATCATGTGGTGGTGGTGGTGATGGGATGTCTGGTGATAAAGGCTTAGGAGGGTAGGAGATTGTATGTGGTGGAGAAGATGTAATAGTATAGGTGGGCAGAGGTGAAGGATGTGGAGTATCTTGGGATACAGGGAGAGAAGTAGGAGTGTAAAAAGGTGTGTCTTCGTGAAAGGTCACATCTGCACTGGTGTATGTCTTTCTGGTTGTAGGATTATAGCACTTATATCCTTTCTGAGTTGGAGAATAACCAAGAAAGATACACTTAATAGATCGTGGGTCCAATTTTCCCCTATGAGGTGGAGGAATATGAACAAATGCAGTACACCCAAACACCCTTAGATCAAGATCAGAAGAAATTCTGGTTTGAGGAAAGAAATGACAGAGAGATTCAAGGGGTGACTTATTTTGGAGTACCCGACTGGGAATTTTATTGATGAGATGACATGCTGTGAGTGTGGCTTCCCCCCAATAGTGTTTAGGCATATTTGATTGAAACAATAAAGCCCGACTGACGTCTAGGAGATGGCGATTTTTTCTTTCTGCTGTGCCATTCTGTTGTGGTGTGTACGGACAAGAGGACTCATGAACAATGCCTTTTGAGAGGAAATAAGAGGAAACGGTTTGATTGAAGTATTCAAGAGCATTATCAGTGCGGAAGCGTTTTATTGTGGCGGAGAACTGATTATGAATCATATTGCAAAAGATAGGAATGATGGAACTCACCTCACTCTTGTTTTTTAGCAGAAAAACCCACATAAAACGTGTACAATCATCAATAAATGTAACATACCACCGGGCACCAGATATATTAGCAATTGGAGCAGGACCCCAGACATCACTATGTATAATATCAAAAGGAAAACAACTGATTGTATTACTTCTAGAAAAAGATACACGAGACTGTTTAGCAAGTTCACAGACATCACATTGAAATGTAGAAACATCAATACTACTAAAAAGACTGGGAAACATGGTTTTTAGGACATGAAAAGAGGGATGACCAAGACGCTTGTGGTGAAGCCAAATAGTGTTAGTATTGGCTGTGATTGTGGTAAGAGCTTTTTGTGGAGGTTTGGAGACAAACAGTGCATCAAGGTAGTACACCGTGTGTAGATCCTGTAATAAACAGTGGGAAGGGAAAAAAATGGCAGCACAATTAAGATCAACTGTGAGTTTGTAAATAGAAGCAAGGTTCATAGCCAGGTTTGGGACATGTAGGGTGTTTTTCAGATTTAATTTTTCAGAAAAAACAACCGTACCAAGTCCCGCAACCTTTGTAGGTGTCCCATCAGCAGTAGTAATGTGCGTGGATGTAAAACATGGATGATAATTAGAGAGTAAAGAGGGTATGGCAGTCATATGAGATGTGGCACCTGAGTCTAATATCCATTGGGATTGTGAACTCTGTTCCGAAGCATTAAGACAAAAAATAGTAGAGGTTTTACCTTGCAGGGCCAAAGAGCTATAACCAGAACCATTTGAGTTATTAAGAGACTGTAACATCATACAAATTTGCTTTAATTCCTCTTGGGAAATGGGCCAAAGATTAGTAGAGCTCTCAACAATAGTGGGAGTGACTGAGTTGGCACGTCAAGCACTCATTCCACGTCTGTCTTGGCTTTTTCTTTCTTTCTGTAGATGAGGATAAAGTTTCTAGCATGTATCCACATTATGGTTGGACCGCTTGCAATGATCACACCATCTTCCTCCCTTACTACCCTTAGTTTCCTTAACATCTGAAGGAGTAGATTTGGCAGCAAGAGCTGTACTGTCAATCAGATTTGTATTCATCATTATATTGCGTCTGCTCTCTTCATGTTTGATAGTGGCAATGGCAGAAGATATGGAAGGCAGAGGAGTAATGCCAAGAATTTGACCCCGAGTCTGATCATATTCGGGATTTAAACCAGACAAGAAGCAATATAGACGTTGCTGATTTATATAGTTCTTGTGAAGAGCTGCATCTGCAGCATTCGACCACTTCATCGTTTGATACTGGTCAAGTTCAGACCATCGTCGTTGGAGGTCAGTTGCATAATCTGTGACAGATTGTGAATCTTGCTTAAGATTCGTTGTTTTGAGCCATAAGTCATAGACAAAAGCGCCATCTTTAGCAACAGAGTAGGACTGTTGTATGAAATCCCAGATTTCTTTAGCCGAGTCCATGTATAAACATGTACCGCTAATGTTGGGATCCATAGAGTCCCATAACCAGACCCGTACGTTGGCATTAGTTTTCTCCCAAATAGCAGCATCAATCTCTCCTTCTTCTGGGGTAGAGACAATGAGATAATCTTCAAGATCTTTGCCACGTAGAAGAGTGTAAACCAGCTTTGACCACCCAAGATAGTTCCTGCCATTGAGACGGTAAGATGGCGGGATAGAAGGGAGATCAAATTTCTGGTTTCGAAGAGCAAACGCGGCTGCAGTAGCAGCTGAAACAATGGTTGAGTGATCAAGGTTACTTGAGGCTGATTCGGCTTCTTTAGACATGATAAAACCCTTGATGAAGAGACTCCACCGGGAGTTAAAGAGAGAGAAGGGTAGAGACACCCAAAAAATGACCGTTGGAGAGGTGATAGACTGACTCAAAAAAAGCTTAGACGAAACCAAGCTCTGATACCATGAAGTTTTCTGAATATTATTTCCTTGAAATCATTTACAAGAAGTACATAAGCTATTTATACAGATAGGAATCCTGAGAGAGTCTATTCAGCACCCTAGGTGACTGTCTAAATACTAAACATAAATGATTGAGAACTGAAAAGACAGCAGCTATTAAATACAACCTGAAGCACTAAAGATACATAATTACAGTAATAATAAGGAAAATAAATCCTAGATTAATGATGTCACTAGGCGTGTTCCCAAAGATAGCCAAGGGACACGTCATTTTTGTATTAGCTCTTCGCTAGATTAGCCATCAAGTTACTTATACGTACTACTAAGAGAATATTACCCGAAATAGGACTAAAACGGTTTGAAAATTCCAAAATAGGACTACCATGTTTTTATTCCCGAAATACGACTAAAATAGTTTGAAAATTCCAAAAAAAGACTACGATGTTTCTATTCCCAGAATAGGACTAATTACTGTCATGTTTTGGCAGTACCAGACTTCAAACATGACAGTATTTTCTAAAACAGTAATTAGTCCTATTTTGGGAATAAAAAACATGAGTCCTGTTTTGGAATTTTCAAACTGTTTTCGTCCTATTTCGGGAACTTTCCCTACTACTAATACTCCACCCAATTATTTAGAAGTTTTCTCTAAAGTATTACCGAAATAAATTTATGGATAAAAGTGTGATTAAAGTCACTACATACAAAATGTCACAATTTGTCTGCTATCTTAACTATAGTCATATATTAGTCATTCCAACAAATGCCACCCACAAAGCTATTTACTCTAATTATTTACCTTTTTTAATTTTTTTTCTCTTCCCTATGTTTTGTGCTCAATCTAATTTGTTTAGCTGTTTGCCTAAAGGAAGGGAAGGTATACCTGTCACGGCCTCTGTATCAGCAGCAGTCCCTGCTCCACAACAATAAATGTTAGGAGCCATGTAGTGAATTTTCTCACAGTTCTTATCAGCTACTATGGGTCCTTCAGTGGCTCGCGTGTCTGCTCCAAGAATGACACCATCCTGAGGACATAATCACCACCACAATAGTTGTTAAATAATCATATTTTGTTTCAGCATGCAAAATTAATGAGCATCGACCACAAGGGGTAATGAAAACACTAATATTACTTCTATTTTGTTGCTGATTGTTGGGCGAACTAAACTTGGAAAAGAAAGTCTATAATTACTTCTATTTTTTCGTACAAGATTGGCACCCTACTGTGCAAGATGAATACGAAAACATCATATTTATCAGCATAACACATATAAACATAACTTACGAGATCAAATATATAGCAGAGCATAAAAATGAAACAGGTAATTGTAACTCAAGAACTATCACATTAACGATCCATGCAAAAACTATGAAACCTCGAAACGAACGCACACACTCATTCCACAAAATAGAAACAAAATCATATACCACTACTTCAAAATAGACAAACGACGGAGAATGTGAAGTATTTTGAAGAAAGGGATAGTGATGACCTGGAAAACCAATCCCACTATAGTGGTCCCTGTCTTTAGAAAAGACGGGGGGTGAGCCCCTCTCTTCGCCAGCATCTCATTCCTTCTGCACAAATCGAAGCTAAAACCACCTTTTGGGGGGACATCAATTGTATCCTTGGTCATTGTAATTCCTATTCAACGAAGCCCCAATGTATGGATCGATCAAAAAGGGAGATCTTCTATCAAAAAATTATCGCTGAAACATAAATGCAAAGCGGAGCGGAGTTCCTTTGCGTGAAATAGGACTGACTACTGATCTGAGATGAGCACAAACAGATATCTTGTGGGACGTTTTCAGCCTTATCTCGTGGGACGGGAACTTGAGGAAGAAGAAAAGCCTTCTTAGAAACCGTTCTCTCTAGTTTGAATGTTTCTGAATTTTTTAAGATCCGATCTCATGTGGATTTTTTCGATTTGATCTGATCTGATCAGAATCTTACAGATATGATCTGGTTTGATCTGAATCTTTCTGATCTGATCAGATCTGATCTGAATCTTTATGATCTGATCTGAATTTTTCTAATCTGATCTGAATGCTTCTGATCTGATTTGAATCCTTCTGATATGATCTTAACATTCTAAACCGGTATATAATAATATTAATACTGATGATAATATTTCTAATAATAATATCAATAATAATAATAAATAACAATAATATCCATAATAATTATAATAAATTAATAATAATAATAATAAAATAATAAAACAATAATAATAATAATAATAATTGTAATAATAATAGTAGTACTAATAATAATAATAATAATAATAATAATATAATCAATAATAATAGAATGTTTCCAATTTGCTATGAATGTTTCTGATCTGATCCGAATGATTTTGATCTGATCTGAATGATGGATAGTCTACCCGGGGGGTAACTTATCCGAGGGGTTATTACTGAGAATAACTTAGAGAGAAGTCAGAGCACAAATAAATAAGAGAGAGAGTGTATTCAGTATGAATGTCGTGGTTACAAATGGGGAAATGGGTGCTATTTATATTAGCAATAAATGCCGGACAGGGACACGTGTCAAGCGCCCATTGGACGAGAGGTCACCTCAACTGGTTGGCATTGGCAGCCGCATGTGGCCGCATTTAATGCGGCTGTTGGATGGGACGTCTGTACAGGGTACGGTGATCTGTACGCATGTGAGGCGGATATCATGTCGGGAGAGGTGCCCTCGGCTGCAGAGGACTAGCCGAGGGCGCTTAGTGCCGAGGACCCCTGAGTGCCGAGGGCTCCAGGTGCCGAGGGCTACTGTTGTCTGCCGTTTTTCTCCCAGTTCCTCTGTTTGTTCGAAATATCCACGCTGTGATAGTTTGGAGCCTTCGGCCAGGGGGCCGAAGGCACCCCTGGTGCGTATTGCGGGCTGTTTGGTACTCTGGGCCTCGTGATTTGGGCCTGCTTGAGCTTCCTGGGCCGGTTGGGCCTTCGTTGGTGTAGTAGGAGTCTGTGGGCCGGGTGTTCCCGGGCCATATACTCCATCAGGAGTCCCTCACTCCTTTTGCCGAAAGGTATTTGAGGGAAAAGGAGTAATTTGTGCTTGCCCTTTGATGTTGTCCTGTCGTGATCTCTGAAGTTGGTGAGGAGTTGTTGCTTTTATGTCCCTGCCGAAGGCAGTCCCTCAGTTACCCACATGTCGGGACTTGAGGGCTTGCTTTGTCGTTTGTTGGAATTTCACTAATTTTGTAATTTAATGATTTTCCCGAGGGGGTCCTCCAGTCCCCCACTCCTTGAGGCACTTGTAAAGTGGTGAAAAGGAGTAGAGTAGTTGCGTTGCTGTTGTGGGCCGAAGGCTGACGCTTTTCGTTTCATTTTGGGGGGATGCCTCGTTAAAAACCTCATTAGGAAAAACCCTGTGGGAAAAAATCCTAATGAGGGAAAAAGAGTGCACCGAATTCCCCCAACGATGAATCGAAAATGTGAAACCTTGGTCAAAAATGGAGAATAACGGTAACGCCGAAGGCTCTCCTTTTTCTGAGGGCTCATGTGCTGATTAGCCGAAGGCTCTCCTTTTCCTGAGGGCTCATTTGTTGATTAGCCGAAGGGGAGCCCCTCAACCTGGAGATCGAGGGCGCGATGGATGAGGGCAGTAGTTGAATTGTCACCGGGGGGTCCCCTGATCGTTGATTAGTTGGTGATGGGGATATCCGGGGGCTCCCATTACCTGCATGATGTATGTTGTCCGTCAATGAGGCATACTTCCCGGGGGCGATTCGGTCCTTACAGTGCTGAGGGGGAATCCCCGAGGGGTGCCCTGATATGAAGCCTTGGGGTTTCTGAAGGAGTGATCCCGAAGGCGTCTGTTATGTGCTGTGTGGGGCACAACCCGGGGGCGTCTCTGGGTAAGTGTACTCGGAGGCTCTCCTTGATGAAGTGGAGTGAAGTAGAAAACCCGAGGGCTTCTAGTATATAGTCGTTGGAAATATAGCCGTTGGAATATGTAACGTCAGGTTTATAGCCGTTGGGGGGGGTACACGTGGAGTGTAGTCGTTGGCTGCTCGTGGGCGGGCGTCACCGGTTGGGTGAAACGACGGTGTGTAATGATGCCGGAGGCCCAGTTTTTGGGCCCAAGCCCGGATTCTGGAGTCTATAAATACCCCAAGGCCAGAGCCATTCCCCGCTGTGCGAACTCAGTGTAGCGAAGCTCTGGCAAAAATTTTCTAGAGAGAGAAACTTGCCCTCGGTTGAATCCTCTGTTCTCAAGGCCAGTTCCCCCCTGCCCTTCTCCTTTTAGTTTAGCTGTGCCTTGTGCCCTTAGGTTAGGAGATAGAATTCTCTAGAAAATCTTAGTTCCCCCGAGCCCTCGAGCTAGAGTTAGAATGTCGTCCCAGAGTGATTCCCAAGACATCTCGGGGGCGCCCTCGATGGAGGATGAAAGCATCTCCGACGTGGAGTCCAGTAGCAGTCAGCCCTCGGATGGTGGTGATGCAGCTCTCGCCACCGAGGTGCAGAAGGATCTGGTGGCCGAGGCCGAGGCGGAGGAGTTCGAGCGAACCGCCGAAGATGAGGAGTTGGCCCTCGCCGTCCAAGTTGCTGAAGAGGAAGAGGAAAAGGAGAGGGCGAAGGTTACTGTGGCCGTCCTTCCCCCTCGGGGTGCTGGTGAGGCCAGTACCTCTCAGCCGCTGAATGCAGTTCCCATCCGGGTGGCCCCCGGGAAGAACAAGGCCAAGGTAACTGCCCCCAAGAAGAAGATCGTTGCCGCCGATCAGGGGAAACCCATAGATATGCCGGAGGGGTATTCCTGGCTCAATACTGCTGCCTTGGAGATAAAATCGAAGGCGGACAGGGCTGATTTGTACGTCACGCAGCTGCATGTTGGGCCCTCGGCCGAAGTGGTGGAGCCAGGCGTCGATGATCTGCTGTCCCGGCCACCCGAGGGATGTATTGTCGTCCACATCCTGTCGGTGTCAATGGGCCTCCGGTTCCCCCTGCACCCATTTCTCCGGGAGTACCTCAGGTTCGTTGGACTTATCCCTTGCCAACTCACCCCCAACAGCCACTCATATATTGCTGGCTTCCTGCACCTGTGCCGGACGAGGGATGTTACCCCAAGCTTGGACCTCTTCTTCCAAAGCTTCAACTTGTGCCGAGGGGGGCACGCGAATGCCGAGGGCTTCGCCAATTTGCAGCAGGTAGCGAAGTTCAAGTTGTTCACCGAGGCACCCTCGTCCAACAAGGGCTGGAAAGACAGATGGTGCTATGTCCGGTTGGCCGAGAACCCCTTCCCGAGGGAGCTAAGGGACTGCTTTCGGTGCCATGAGAAGGTGGGGAGTTTCGCCTTAGAGAAGGATGGCCTGAAACTCGCCAAGATCCCGGAGGGTCGGAAAAAGAACATACCCATCAATGAGTGCACCCTAGAGGAAGACATATACGCCCTCGGGTTCCTGAGGTATCGGTTCATTGGGGAGACCGATGAGAAGTATCCCCATTATGATAAAGCCTTCGTGGGAGCGGGAGGTAGTGGCCGAGGGCTTTAGATTTTTGTACTTAGAATTTTTTTTTCATGTTTGTCGTTGTGTCTCTGACCCCTCGGTTCTAACCTTTTAACTTGTTGTTGTCGTTCTTTGCAGGTAGCAGGATGAATGCCAATGCTCTGTTTGCAAAGAGGAAAGGCAAAACCCAGGCAAAGGAGAAGGGGCCCTCGGGCCAGAAGCCAGCCGATGCGTTTTTCCCGAAGGTCGTAGAGCCTTCTGCTGAGGATGTCAATGCTGCTGAGGGGACCGGGGGGTCGAAGGCCGAGGCGGCCGTGAAGAAGAAGAGGAGTGGTAAGGGGGTGGAGCCCCCTACCAAGAAGCAGAAAGCCGCCGGGGGCGCCGTTGAGGGGGCGGCCCCCCTCATAATTGTTGATGACATGCCCTCCACTATGGGCCTCTGGCCTCGATCACCCCGAAGGCTCCGATGAATCTCCCCCCAGAGGAATTACCCCGGGAGATCCGTCAACTCTCCTTTGCCCCCGGTGCTTCACTTATGCACGGTACTGCCGAGCCGAGGGCCTTCCTGCGGGCATCACCTCGAAGATGGATAGAGAAGTCTTCGAGACATACGACGATGATGCCCTCGAGAACAGGATCCTCCGGTCCTCTCTCACTGTAAGTATCTGCTTCCTGTTTCCTTCTCTTATCAATTTAGTATTTTCTTTCTGGGGAATAATCTAACTCCTTTGATCATTGTTTGCAGGCCTGCATAGCCCTCGGGGAACAGGCCCGGAGGCGTGAGGAAAGGCGCCTTCACGAGGCCGAGCAAGATAAGAAGATGGAGGGGCTGATTCGCAAGAACTCTGAAGCGATGAAGCATGCTGCGCAGCTGGAGGAGGCCCTCCGGGAGGCGAAGGCGGCGGCGGAGAAGGCCAAGGCCGATGGCATAGCCGAGGGCAAGGCAGAGGCCGAGAGGGTTGCTGCTGAGGCGGCGAAGAAAGCTGTCGATGAGGCCAGAACCGCCAAGGAGGGAGCTGTGGCCAAGGCCCGAGGGGAGGCAGTTGCTGAGTTCCTTGCCGAGGGCTGGAGGACCGAGGGCCATAAGGAGTGGGTGGCCTCCGTGGTGGCAGCCTCAGTGGATGCTTGGGTAGAAGGCCCCGGAGTTGACTGGCTGACAGATAGGGGCGACGCCTACTACCAGGGTGTGAATTCTTTACCCAGCATCTGATTTACCGGAGGCTCGCCAGGCACTTTGGCGTATCCCTCGACCAATTTGACCCCTCAGCATACGGCCTCCCTCCATTGCAACCAGATGTGAGAGTTCCCCTCCCCCCGGGCGAAGAGCGGCCGACGATATATGACTCTGTGATGATGGGGGGTGATGGGGGCGGAGCCGTCGGAGGTGATGCTGCTGGGGAAGAAGTCTCCTCCAAAGCCGTCGTGGAAGATGCCCCCGGAGACAACGATGCTGAAGTTGCAGAGAAGATTTGTACTTAGTAAATATTTGAAACTTCTGTTGTAATGAACACCATTGATCCTTCGGCTTCGGCCTGTTTGTAACAATTACCTTTACTCCTTTTTGCGGTGATTGATGGATGAGTGTTGGCCTTCGGGCATTGTATATATATATGACTTGTTTGATTTAATTCATTCCTTTTCGAATGTATGCCGTCGTTTTTTTTCTTGAGTGTATGCCTTCGCCCTTTGAATGTATGTTTTAGGACTTAGAATATTTTCTGACTGTAGCTTGCCCTTGGAAGCCTTCGGTAGTTGGGCTCCCTCTGCTGGATATACAACCGAGGGTTCAGCAATAATTAGGACTTAGAAAATTTTTCTAAGTGTAGCACACCATAGGGCCTTCGGGTGTTTGTAGTTCAATTGCTGTGTGGCGATTAGGTTGAGAACCCAATTCCTAGGACTTAGAAAAATTTCTAGGTGTAGTTTTGCCCTCGGATGCCCTCGGCTGGTAGCCTCCTTCCTGATGTGTGAATATTGGACCGAGGGCCCAATGTACAGGACTTAGAAAATTTTTGCAAGTGTAGCATGTCATGTAGCCTTCGGCTACTGTGGAGCCCCAACTGAAATGTTGATTAGGCCGGGGGCCAATTCTTTAGGACTTAGAAAATTTTCCTCAGTGTTGATTCCTTGTGTACTGTAGCCTTTGCTTGATAGGTAGCCTTCGGCTATTGGGTCCCTTTATAAGTTGAGGGTGAAATATGTAGGGCTCAGAAAGATTTCCAAGTGTACCTTTTCCCTTGGGAGCCTTCGGGCGATGGCATCCCTTCTTGATGTATGAGTAGCTGACCGAGGGAAAAACATGTAGGACTTAGAAAATCTTCTAAGTGCTGTTGTATCGCATAGCCTTCGGCTATCATATTCCCTTAGCTGTAATATTGATTGGGTCGGGGTCCAATCTTTAGGACTTAGAATTTTTTCCAAGTGCTGCTTCCTTGTGTCGCCTTCGGGTGATAGGTGCCCTCTGACTCTGCATCACTTTGCGAGATGCCCGGGGGCTACTCATTTAGGACTTAGAATATTTTCCAAGCGTAAATTGATGTTGAGCTTCCGGATGTAGATCCCTCCGGATATATGAATAGGACCCTTCGGGTGATCGTGAGGCCCTTGTGTTGTATGAGTATTTGACCGAGGGCCGAATACGTGGGACTTAGAAAAATCTCAAACTGTGCTGTAGATGTTGGACCTTCGGTCAGTGAGGAGTCTGTCCGAGGGGCAGATATTTTGAAATAAGCCCCCTTGGTTGGCCTTTCATGATTTGTAATAGATTCCTTCGGGTGTCGGATGATATATTAGCCCCCGGTTGTTGTCATTTTCCAAAAGTGTGGACTTAGGAAAAGTGTGGACTCCTGTTGTTGTAAAGGAAACCGATGAGGAGTATGTGCCCTCGGCAATTACTTGGAAAGTTGTAGAGTTTGACTTAGCCAGTCCTTGTCATGGGGTAAGGGCCCTCGGTATTAGTGCGTAACAGATGCCCTCGGTATTTGTTTGAATTACCGTTTAGTAGACTTTGGATAGTCCAGTCCCTTCGTATTGTTGAAGCCTTCGGTGTTTGTGTGACCGGAGGTGACCAAGCAGTGGACTTAGCCGTTTCTTGATGATATTTGTTTGAGTAGTATCCTTCGGGAAATAGGAGCCTTCAACTACCGGAGGTGTTCTCGTGGGAAGCCCTCGGCATGTTGTGATCTGTTGGAGTGTACTCTTTGATTTCTCGCTGAGTCTACTCCCCTTCACCCCCTCTTTTTTTTTTGGTCGGTGATGAAGGGAAGGCATCAAGAAACTTGGTTTCTTGGTAAGGCTGGGCCTATCAGGAGACCATCAGAATACACCAATGGCTCTCCTCCCTCGGGTTAACCTTCCGAGTTCCGAGGGGATCGAGGGTCGTTTCCTGGGCACAAGATATGGTGGTCTGTAACCTGCCTCCCTTTGGGGGATGGCGCGGAAAGCGCCTCATTTTTGAAAGTCGTCCCCTCGGCGCTAGACATAGTCCGTGGCCTGCCACACCCTTGGGGTGGTGGCGCGGGAAGCGTTTCGGTTTGGAAGTCGAATCCTGGGCATTTCTCGTGCCTGTCATACCCTTGGGGTGATGACGCGGATAGCGTTCCGTTTTTGAAAGTCGAATCCTGGGCATTTCTCATGCCTGTCATACCCTGGGGGTAATGACGCGGAAAGCGTTTCAAGGAAGGGTGTTCATTTGCACACTAGTTGCAAATGGCCGGGGGCACTACGTGCCACCGGCACCGATGGTGGCGCCTTCGGTATATGCGTCCTCGTGGGGTACGGCTTTTAGAAACAACACTTGGTGTTAGTTTCAAAATGTAGCCCCCGGTACTTGGTACCGAGGGGTCTTCTGTAGGAACACTTGGTGTTCTCTTGTCGTAGTTGATGGAGGTGTCTACCCTCGGTACTTGGTACCGAAGGATCTTCATATGAAACACCTGGTGTTTTGATTGGAGTGTTCTCTCTCGGCGTTTGGTGCCGGAGGGCCCTCGGAGGAAACACTTGGTGTTTCCCAACAGATGTTTGGAAGTTGATAGGAGAGCATATCCCTGGCCCTGGGTGCCGAGGGGTCTTCTTTGAAACATTTGGTGTTTTTCTTCGTTCTGATGTTGATGATGGAGGTGTACCCTCGGCACTGGGTGCCGAAGGGAAATGAAACATTTGGTGTTTCTTGTCGTCGGTGATGGGAGTTCCCACCCTTGGTACTTGGTACCGAGGGGTCTTGTTGGAAAACACATGGTGTTTTCCTGTTGTTGTAGGTGTTGATGGTGTTTTCCTGTTGTTGTAGGTGTTGATGGTGTCCTAAGTGTTGTTAGCCCTTTGGAGATAGGGGGGTAAGATTTTGTTTCTGGGTGAGATGACTTGTAACATTCAAGACATGTAACTAGCTTTTGGAGTGAGTCATAGTTTGAGTAGACCGGGTAGAGGAAATAGTGTTTACTATATCCATAGTCTTTACTATGTGAACCATCCCACTTCTACTTAATGTTTGAGCTAACGGGGTGCACACATTAATGATTTTAAAAATGGGATGCAAAGTCAAATATCAACCAAAATATGATAAAATAAATAAAAAAAACTCTATACTTTGCATATGTGTGATATCCCTACCCCAAACTTGTCAACCTTGTATAAATATATCTCCTACTTTGTAAAATTGAGATATTTATGTGTTATGTCCTACCAAACCATCTAAGAATGCACACATTTTTTGGGAATCACACATCTTTTTTTGCCAACTAAATCTAATTAACATATTTTAATTATTTGAGAAATATTATGTGTTAATTAAAATATGGTACACAAAATTTAAATAAATAAAGTTGGGGGTATTTTTTAAACTAGGACAAGTTCGGGGTGGGGAGCTCACCCCAAGGCAAAGTTCGGAGTATATTATTCCTCCCAAAATATGGGGTGCAAAGTCAAATTCTTCCAATTTTAATTCTCCATGTGTATGAACAAATACATACATATGTTATCATACCAATTGTTCCTGACTCAAAATTATAAACAAAACTGTAATCTTTAGCTTGAAACCATGTTTATTAAATGTCATCCTTGCACTCGAATACTCTAAAACTAGTACACATTAATAAGTACCAAGTATAATAATCCGTGGTAATAAATAATTAAACTGCTAGAGTGGTAGGCTCACAGGCATCATGTACACAGGCCAATACGTCCCTATAGTCCCTTGAGATAGTGAAAGAATCATACACCTTCCCATCCCTGCTCTTCTTGTATTCAAATGCAAGTGATGAGTGATTGAATGCAGTGAGTTTTACGAATCCCCAATCGTAATCCTTGAAAAGACTCCAACTTGTGTTCAGCGTCGTAAACTCAGAAAGGTGTGACCCTGCCCCTCCAGCAACGACATGTATCGTTCCATTCACCACACCTGAATAGTGTGACCTTTCCGAGTTCACACACTTGTTCTGCCCCACCATGCAAAATTAAATGATGAGACATTGAAATTTGTTGGCTACATGAAATCTCAATATGAAGCCTTAGATTGCTATCCTAATTCCTAAAGATGAGCGAGTAGTCCAATGTGTTACTACTCCATCCCTATCTAATGATTTAGTTCATTTTTATGCAACCAATCTAACTTTCTTTGACTATTTGATTTCATGTATCATTTTCTTAATCATATTTCAAAATTCGTTTTGAGTTTGGGCTGTTGAATGTAAATTCAAATATGTTTTACTTTTAACTATAATTATTAATGCTAGTTAAGATAATGTCATGAAGGCATAACACCATAAACCAAAACTCCAACAGCAAACAAGGATGGAGATTGGAAAGTATATTGTAGTTTGTGTTTTGTATGTACTTGGCTGATGTAGGAGTAGGATAACTACACATGTACCCACAAAAATGGCAAAATGGTGTCTTGTTGAAACAAACCAATCTTGAAATGTGTGCTCTTTTATTGAATTGGATCAATTGCTCAGTTGAACTTCATTTGTTGTGATATCATATCAAGTCTTAATGTGAAGATTAGGGTCAATGAAACGTTTGAGCAGCCGAATGTATTCTAGTGTACTTTGTGCTTTGTGTACTTGGCCGATGTGGGAAGGTTCAACAACATGCAATACTATGATAGTATGATGTGCCATAGTAGTGCATCACATGCTATTATAAACTTGAAGCCAGGCTGACCGGAATACCTGGTAAATTGGGCAAGACCTTTCGTAGTTGTGCACGTGACCATAGAATGCAATATCTACTTTGTACCTTTGCCACAGCTTCTCCAAGCTTTCCCTGCCCATTGGCTCATCGAAGGAGCCTTCTAAGGCATAATACTTGTCCGAAGAATAGCCGAGGACCCTGTGTGCAGCAAAAATCAGCCATGGCTGCTTCCTCCTATCTGCTGATGCAAGGCATTTCTCTATGAACTTGTATTGCTCGGATCCCTCCCGCCAATCATGCTCACTGTCTGCTATGCAGAAGTGGAACATGCCATAGTCGGCCGCATACCTGTAGTAAAAAACAAATAAGCTCAGAAAACATGCTCATAAGATCACGGCTAAAAATAACTGAATGAGTGGTCAGGTTGAATAAATTTATGTAAAATGTTCTTTATATTTTTAATAAACTAATCTAAATATTATTTATTTCTCATTGTTCGTCAGTTGCTAACATATTTTTCATCAAATAAACAGGAATTATATCAGAATCGCACATTGAAAAAATTTAAAGAAACAATAATGGACTGATAAGATCTTGGTTGAACTAGCATTTAAAAGATTCGATTTATTCTTTTAGCATGTTTTTACCTAAATCCTTTATTGTCCAGTTAAGCCCCTATCCAAACCTGAATTCTATGAAATTAAAGTTGTGAGAAGATGATATACCAGCTAATGTCTACTTTAACTCATGAATCAAGGACATGTGTTAATATTACCAAAACTTAGCCCTATTCTCAGCGGGGACATAAAACATGGTTTCGGCAAGCACCCCACACTCTCCCCCAGAATCCGTTCCGCTGTAGAAGGATCCTGAACCAGGCCAATCACGTTCATGGTTTCCACTGCAGGAAGAAAAAGCTTGACGTGATATTGTTAAAGTAACTGGAGTGAAGCATAATGGATTCTCCGATGTTAACACAGATGGATTGCACAAAGTCACAAACCTTGCAGTCATATAAGGAACTGTTGACGCAATGGGTTCAACTTGTGCAGTGAACTGGTCCCACTGTGATATGTAACCATTTGCATATGCGCTATCTCCTATGTGAAATACAATGTCTATGTTTCTGAGGTCCTCAATGAGCCTATCCGTTGTATTAAGTGCGCCTGGTTGGTAATTACTGTATTCATTTGAACCATCACGCTCTGCCTGAAATGAGTGTGTATTTAAACCAATAGGCATGCATGATACATGCTTATGCCTAATCTAACAGTCAATTAATGAAAAAAAAAGTACTACATATGTGCGAATGTTGCTGAATTTGTCTCATATCAGCTAAGTATAAAATTACAAAAAAAAAACACTGCCATACTTTGACAAGTTTGACCGGCATGTGAAATAAGAAAGTAAAACCGGTGTGATTGAATATTGTGTAGAAGATAGAGAAGTAATAAGAACCACACATTAGTTACTTTAAAGTGAAAGTACAGAAGTTTTTGGGTCAACCAAAAAAAGAAAAGTTGCCAAAGTCTAGTTGATATGGGGAATATAAGCTTTGGACTATTTCTGCTATAATTTGATCAATGAGTCAGAAAAACTAAGAATTGCATTGCACAGACGAAATGAGGTTTGTCATCGGGAAGGGATGTTGACGAGCTTGAGGCTAAATATGAAATAACAAGTTAATAAGTTCTTAGAATACTTCCATCCTATTCGGTTGACTTTTTAAAATGAAATGTCAAATTTTAATAGAATAATAAAATACTTCCCTCCGTCCCTTAAAACTTTTACAACTTTCCTTTTTTGATTGTTGCACTAACTTTGCCACTTTCCTTTTCAAGTAAAGAATTTGTGGTTCCTATTAATTCTCTCTCCTCTACACAAACCTCAAACACACAGTTTTTACTTTATTAATCGTCATGCCAGTCAAACTTGGCAAAGTTTCAAGGGACGGAGGGAGTACAATCGATCACCATGAGAAAAATACACATGTTAAATTGGTTAAAAGTAAAAATTACCTTTCCCATGTCTCCGAATATTATTATCTTCTGTAAAGAGTCTTGTCCTGGAAATGGGGATGATCTAAATGCAAATGTCTTCTTACTCCATACATAGGAACCATTGTTTAACAAATGTCCAACTCTGTAGGTGTACCTGAAAAAGAGCAAAATTTGTAACCACATAGCAGATAAGTCGATAATTGATGCCTATAACATTAAAAAGCAGAGGTCAAATCGTCTTCAGGAAAAACATACATCATGTTTGGCCACAGATCCTTCAAGAAACTCGTGTGTATGAAACCTGGATCACGCCAACCAACTGTTCTTGCTGGTGAACCTGCAGGGAAGTTAGTAGAACCTTTTTTTAAACAGGTCCTGTCTAAATAGCAAACTAACATTTTTTAAAGGGCGAAGAGCAGGGAGAGACCATTTAGACTGTACATATCTTACCCTATTTCAAATATAATATAACCATCATTGTTTTCTTTCCTAATAATAAGATTATTTACTCTTAAAAGACGAAATTTTACTACTTGTATCCCCTTCTTAGGACTAATAAGTACTCCTGTTCTATTTTTAGCACAAAATTAGAATATTTTTATCTGTGCACATGACATATCTTTTACTCCCCATTTACAGTAACTTACTAAAATAGAAGTAAAACAACCCTGAATATTTTCTAGTCTTACCAAATTTCTAAGATACAAAAGCCGTAACTATACGGTTTTATCTACACAGGAAAACACTTAAACGAGGATGTGATCATTACAAATGACATACCACACAAACTGTTTCGATCAAACGTCAAGGTTCCTGCGGGTGATTGTCTCCTCAATCGCTGACTCTTCAAACCCCACTCTACAAGAGCGACAGCTTCATCTACATTATATCCACTTGTCCAGGTAACAGTCATCTACGGAAAAAATACATATTTGTAATCCTAGAATTATTAGAGTACTACTTTTTGGGGAAAAGCATTGCATTAGAGTAATAGTTATATGCATATAAAATATGGACTTAAGCTGAGAAATAGATACTGTTACTAATAGGAAGGCTGATGCCCGTTCATTTGAGCAAAAGAGTTCAAAAAGAAGATACAATATTATTTCTGAAAATAATATTCCATATGAATTAATTGTAGTGTTTTCACTATTATTTTAACTGATAATTTAACTATTGTTTTCACCACTACTGTTGTGGCTAGTGTGTATATTACTGTTGTACTAAACACTAACTATATACTACGTAGTACTAAAAGTAAGTCATTGCCCAAATTCTGATATATAAATTATCTATTCATAGAAACTTACTTCATTCCATGTTTTCCCTAGAGCAAGCCGTGGATATAGTGGTGCTTTAGGATTGGCAAAAGATATACTGTTTGAGATTGCTATCAATTTTGGCTGCAATAAAAAATGCGCACACGTTTAGATAAATGGAATAAAGATGCACTTGAGCAGATGAGCTCACAAGTTTTATAAAGATTCAAACAAAGCGTGGATGAAGGAGTTATTTGCAGACATTTGACAATCCCCCTGTAAACAATGTGAAGGAGAAATCTGCTCGCTGATTGATTAGCTGAAGCTTCAAAGAAGCCTTCCCTGTCTTTGTATAAGCTGAATCAGAGTTTGCATATGTGTACTGCAAGAACAACAAGGCATTCAGTGTTAGAACAATTCAAAAACTTTCCATCACTAATTATGATATACACCAACCTTTATTGGGGCCGTGCATGTATATGGAGACTGCTGTTTAGCACCATTCTCTGGAAAACATGTCGATTCACTGAAAAATAAGACCGTATTTGGTTTGTTAATTGGTAAAGCATCCAAAGCTTCTTGCATTATGTGCTAGACTAGTTGTATGCCTTCTTTATCTCATTGGTAGAACAACCAAAGCTTTTTGAATAAATCTATTGCACTTGACCATCTCTATATTTCCAAGTAACATGAAAAATCCACATGGCTAAGGGTGGTGTGGTTGGTTCAGGGATTCAGAAGGAAAGGAAGCAGAGAGTTGTACCATTGATTTCAATTTCACTAGTTTATAGACTACAAAACACAAATAAATATATTTTTAGTTAGACCGTTTAATTCTATAAATTTTTATCTCCATTTTAAGCTCCAACCACATAAACGGCAAAAAGTAGATATTATTTGAAAAATAAAAATCAACTCTCCCCTCTTGAACCAAACAAGCCTGAGGCTTCAAGTAAAGTGCAATTTAAATATGAATGGAAGTTACTTGAATTTTGCAGGAGAAAAAACTCCAATCCAGTCATCCTGAGATGGCTCTAGATGTTCAAGATCCACAGTAACCCATTCTGTGTCTTCACCCTATAATACATATCATAGAAATAACAATACTGATTACGTTTCATACTTTCATCCCAAAAAAAAACATTATTCATTAATCATTACGCTGCAATGAAATCCTCCCTCAATGAGTCAAGTAACAAACATGTGTTCTCTTCTCCAGATCATCTTTAATGCAGTCATTTAAAAATACATAACTGAATAAATTAATAAATAAATTAATAAAAAATAATATTTGTCCTTAGAAGTATACTTGACTCAATTAATATTCTTACATAGTCAAATTACCACGTGCGGGACCCATACATAATATTAATCCATACATAGCGCAAAATAGAACTGAATAAATCAATGAAATCCTCCCTCAATGAGTCAAGGCAAGTAACAAACACCTGCTCTCTTCTCCATATTTTTTATTGGCAACATATTCCTTTTGGTGAAATATTCTTCACTTTGCAACATTTCCATTTTTGATAAATTTTAACTAACTTCTTCATCTTCTCTTACATACGGAGTACTTTATTTACTATTTCATCTCTTTCATACTTTTTCATATATTCTCTTGCTTTTTACGGAGTACATTTTACCACACTATTTATTACACATCTCAAAAAACTGTAGTTGCAAATAAAGAAATACTGAGGGAGTAAATAAATAAATAAATAAAATAGGGTAGGCAACAAAGTGCCTCAAATATCCCTAAAAACTGTTAGAAAAGGGACAAAAAAGCTACTTGCAAATTATCGAGCTTTCATAAAGTTCATAAGTTTTTAAATGGTATCAACAGACAAGAGCAACCCACCACTAGAAAAGTCAAAAATAGTGAAACAGAACCTACATTAGAATTTTCACTAAACTAAAAGAGGTGAAAATATTTAGCTTGAACTAAGGGGACAGGGGAAGCATGGAAGTATATACCAAGTATAATCCATGAAAGAACTCAGAAGTTTACTTCTGTACCTATCAAAAATAAAATAAAATAAAAGTAAAAACTACCTCAAGACCAAGCAGATAAGGAGAGGCTTTAATGGAGGAAGAATCGCTGAGAGCAAGGGAGATCCGGTGGACTGCTATTTTCGAGAAAGGGTGCTCTCCGCCGTGAGCGGAAGAGAAATCGAGAGCAGCCACAAACAATAATGCCGCCGCAATCGCACTGAAGAAAACACTACTTAAGCTACCACACCTAACCATCTCTCTAATGCTTTTCCGACTCAAACTACCACAAGCTCTGCTTCTATTTATTTGTATCGAACTTGGAACCAACCCTGAATTCAAAATCTGCTTTCGATTTCTACAAAACTTACTGCTCGATCGTGGATTTATAAGAGTCTCTTATAAAAATCTGTGTGTTGGTCTCGGAAGATATCCAACAACAACACATATCTCCGGCTCCAAGAACTTTGATAAGACTGGACTTTAATACTGGGAGTCTGGGAGTAAGAGTCCCGCTTGACGTTGACTTTGTATGGGTCCCACTACCAAACCTTTAGAACTTGTCGCAAAAACGTATACTCCCTACATGTTTTCAATTACGGAGTATTTTTGTAAGTTATTAGGTGTTCTATTCGTTAAATAATACTCCTTCGCATACTCATTATTCATGTAGTCAAATTGATGACTAGTAATTCCTAAAAAAATAGTCAACTTTAAAACTTTGACTAACTTTATATTTTTATTAAAAATTGTTTATAATACTTCATATAAAAGTGATATGAAAATGTTCTTTTGTTAAAAGTACTTTCATAAAAGTATAAAATTTATGACTTCCCTAGAATTATACGACAGTACATTTTTACTAATCAAAATCATGTCCAAAATTGAAGAGATGACTAAGTATTTTGGGAATTTGGATGGAGGTATCATATTCTTGTAGATAGTTCAAACAAAAAATAAGATATACGGAGTATATGACTAAAATAAAAAAGATTAGAAAATGTGACTTCTTGTATAGCATGACTAAGATAGTAACTTTCAATGATTATGTTTATGTTCAATTTTACATTTTATTGGTCATGAAGTGATGCACATAGTAATTACTTTAATTACTTTTTTGTTCATCAATTATATTTGAGTAATATTTTATGAAAAAGTATCTCAAATAATACTTAATGATTCTCTTCCAAAAAATCAAAATTGTGATGTGTTTTTTTAAAAAAAAATTGTTATTCGTATAATATCGTGTACCATAGTACTTTACTAACTTTTATTCTCCATAAATGTTTTTACTTACTTCATTTGCCCCCAATAAACTTTTTTCCTGGATCCGCCACTGTTTGCAGCCATTTCAGCCATTGCAGCTGTTACCAAACAGACCCTTGAGAGGTCACATTTTCATAAACAATCTTCATTTTAGTCACAATTATATAATTATTTCAACAACAAAAAATTATATGCATAAATACCTAAATTTTCCCTCTACAATGGTAGATGATATATTTGAACATTTTCGCTTAAATTTGTATTTAAGCACGATTTAAGACAGACATAGCATATCTTCACATATTTCTCACCCCCTGATTTGCATGTTTACATAAGCAATTCATATAGATGTAAAGTCACCCTATTACTTAATCATTATGAATAATTTACCGTCAATGTAACTAAAGTATATAAACCTTTGAATATGGAAAAATTCTTTGCTAAAACTTTACAGAAAGACACGATTTTAACAGGGGTCAATGCAAGACAAAATGTGTTAATTTTTAGGCATTTCTTAACACCTTCAGATATTCGCTTGCTACTCCAATGTATCCTGGATGTGATGATACCCAAGCATGACTTATTATGTGGTGACTATAAATAAAAGACAAAAATAGTCTTATCGTGTGCTGGTTTATTGTGGAGAATTACTGTCTTTTGTCATGGTCAGCTTTATGTGGTTATCAATTTTACGTGATTGTGTGAAGAGTGAAGAGTAATCATTAGTAAATCATAACGTGTATGTCTCATTTCACGTCAAATTTTATTATTGTACGAAGTAAACTCGTAATGATTTAATTAAAATTGCAAGTTTTTTTTCTTTCAAATTTAACTAAAATTAATTACAAGGGCCAAATTTCACCTAGGGATGGACCGGGCACGGTCGGGCTTTTGTTTGGGTTGTTGAGGCCCGGAACCGGCCCAGGTAGCTACAAAGTCCGGGTCGGGCTGGTCCACCTGGCCGGGTACCGGGTTGGGCGGTCCACCCAGCCAGGTCCCGGGTCGGGTCCGGGCAAAAAAATATTTTTTTGTCTTCTTTACAAATTAATTCTGGAATTGTTAGATATAAAAAAGTTAAAGTATATTTATTTGAAATATGTAGTACAATTGAGAATTGAGAAAATTTTAAAACATGAAATTCATCTTTTACTAGTAATAAATAATAATCAATCGGAATCTCTGCCATCTTCGGTTGTTTCCTCCATAAAGTGGCGGCTGGAGGCGATGCTCACTTTTTGAGTTCTACGTTGGGCCTTCAACCAATCGTGGAAGCAAATAAGCGTCTCGAGAGAGTTTACGCTCAATCTCGTTCTATAATCCGTTAGCACGTTGCCGGCCGCACTAAATTCTTGTTCCACCGCAACTGTTGATACCGGCATTGCTAGCACTTGCTTAGCCATCTTTGATAAAACTGGGCACGTGCTTTCCTTTTCCTTCCACCACTGCAGAACGTCAAAGTCATCACCTTCTTCATACTCAACAGGAAATGTTAGATACATAGAAAGCTCGTTAATCGAGCTTTGTTCAGTAACGGGATTTGATTTACTTTTTTTCATAAGATTGCCAATGTAGATTTAAAAAATGATTTTCCTTTAGATGAAGATGTTAGTGTCGGGGGAGGGGGTGTGTTACCATATTGTGCATGAAACTCATTAAATAATTGATAAAATAAATTATTAAGCTCGTTGAATTCTTGTTTAGGGTCTATGGGCTTATCGTTCTACATAGAAAATGGACCAAAAAAAAGATTCATAATAGTAATCTAAACACTTTCCCGAAGCATCAACTCTAAAATGAGGATCAAGAAAAAATGCAATACCATAATTATGTACAGATTGTGTATGATTGCATGTGTTGTTGCAAAGCAGGTGCCAACTTTTTATAGGATGATTTGTTGTGTGTTAATGTGAGAGTTAAAGGACCTGAACATTGAACATCAATGATCAGTCCGTTGGGCATTGAATCGTCCATGAACTGTCCATTTAATGCTGCATTAAAGATAAGAACGTTGGGCATTAACTTTCGTAACGGCTGAGAATTGCGCGACCAGAACACCCCCAGGTCTTCTGGTGTAACGTGCACGATCAAAACACCACCCCAGGTCTTATGGTCTACGTGTTCTGAAGCCATTGTGTCATATCTTTGAATGATAGATTGTTGGACGATATTCGTGTCCGCATGTCGCCCGCGCACGCAAGTCGCTGTTTTCCTTCTTCGTTTTCGGGATTTGATAGTGTCGATGTCAGTCGGGTTTATAATATAGTTAGCATATTCTTTTTAAAAAGTAGGAAAATGGTCTTTAAATCTAGTAAGTACATCAATTAAGTTATAAGTACTATTCCAATGAATAGACAAATCTTTAGGAAAAGCAAAATATTTGACACGTCTTTCCCTCAAATATTTACGTCATTGCTCCTTAAATTGACCACTAGCCCAAATAAGTCTAATCCTCCCCTTCACTATCTCCATAGCATCTCCCAACGCGGCTAGCCCACCTTTTACACATAAATTTAGAATATGGCATGCACTACGCTGATGAAAAAACCTACCACCCCCACCACCCCCACCCTCCAAAGCCCCAAGACCCCCTCTATAGCGTCCAACGGCTATATAGCCGTTTGGGACTTTTCCCAACGGCTAGGAGTATAATTTAATTGATTTTTTTTTAAATGTAGCCGATGCGGCCCGGACCGGGCCCTGACCCGAATACCGGGCCGGCCCGATTCCGGGCAGGTTGACCCGGCCCGATTCCGGGCAGGTTGACCCGGCCCGAGTCCATCCCTAATTTCACCAACCGTGCATCGAGCGTCAAAATTATAAGCTTTTTTATTTCAAATTTAACTAAACTTTATTTCAAGGGTCAAATTTCACCAACGCATCGCACATCCGCACGAGTGTTCTACTAGTTTTTCTATTAAAAATCTCCATTAAAAATCACACATTTTCTACCCATCCTCACGTCTAGGGATGGACTCAGGCCGGGTCAACCGGCCTGGCCCAGTACTGTTTCGGCCCGGTTTGGGCCACCCGGCCCGGTACTGTTTCGGGGCGGACTCCGGGTCTAAAAAACATTAACCGGCCGGATCAGGCCCAGTTCGGGCCAAATTTATTTAATTATTTTTCAAATTCTTTAAAAGGTAAATGAGTTGGGCCATGTGTTTTGAAGGGTGTGGGGGTAGGAAGTAATTAGAAAAATGTGTACCCAACCCGAGGCTCGGCCTGAACCGGCCCTACCCGGTAGTTACCCGGTCCGGTTCCGGGCCTCAAGAAACAAAAAAAAAACGGACAGGCCCGGCCCGAGTCCATGCCTACTCACGTCCAACTATTTTTTTAAAAAATCTTGAAAAACCTACAAGGACGTATCAATAATGAAAAGCTATGAAAACAGCACAACATCACAAACATCAACGATTTCAGTTTTGTGAATTTAATTGCTTAATGTGGTGTTGGTTGTTAGAAATAGATTATTTTAATAATTAAAAATTTCATTACACCAAGCCAAAAAACGGGGTACTGTTTTGGTTGAGAAAGAATGAGCAGTTTTAGTTTTTTCTTTCAAGGTTAAAATTTATACAAAACATTAACAACAGATTGCACAAATACATTCAATAACAAAGCCTTGCAAACAAAAACGGCTACTTGTGATTGTTTTGCAACAACGATACAGTTACTATTGGCTGATGATACTGCTAACTGCAGCTTCTGAGGTCGTGATGATAGCATAGTTATCAGGAATCAATATTAAATACAAAACTGGACTTGATCATTATCACATACCCTTCCCTTTGGAACTAAGAAGACTGCAAACGCTGCAATACGCATCACTTTCATTCAAACGCAACAGCTGATATGGCAAATTTGAGAGCCGGTAGCCCAGAACCCTAAACAACAGAAAATTTTCACTGAGATATAAATTGACCATTCTTTGTGAAGTTTCAACTTTCTAATGCTTGCAACTTCTTTGCATCGCACAATCTCATTCACGGTAGTTTTCGACTCCCATTGATAATGCACCAATTTCAAGTGGAACTTTCAGTCTGCCATTACTGCATCACAAGTTGCACTTTCATCACCAATACTAGCTGATGAGCTGATAGATGCAAAAATATGCTCAATCTGTAGAGGAGAATGTCGAACCGCATACTGGAATAGGACCTAGCAGAATTTTAAAAAGAAAGAAATGAATTTTCATGCATAGACAGAGAGGATACTGTCTCGTTTTATTTACAAACAGCTAACCTTAGAGTAACTATCAGCAAAGGCACGAGAGCGGTTGGGTTTGTCAATGTATTGCAAATCTGCCTTCTCCAGTTTCCCATCCACCAAAACTAATCCGCCTTCATTGATAGAGAAACGTAGAAGGTCTCCAGAGCGTAGTCCTGTCTGAGAAGACGATAAAATAGAAAGTTGTGAAAATCTGTGGAAAATAATCAAGCAAAAGCTTTAAAATAGAAGAAATAATGTAGAGGTTCCCATTGACCACACCATGATAGGTATATTTCAATTCCATCTCATTCTAGTATAGACAAAAACATTGAAACAAACTACACAATACTGAACGAGAAACACATTCCTATCAAGTTATACTGTACATTTATGAATGGTTTCTTAATCCTTATTGTTTACATAGTCCTATGCCATTATCCAATTAAGAAGCATGCTTCATATTAATAGAAAAGAGCAAAAAGTGCTTGCAGCATATGCCTAAAAGTTATAACGTACACCTCATTAAAAAGTGAGAGAAAAGTATAAACATCCCTAATTTCTACATTGTAAAGTGCAAGTTCTTATCCATTGATTACAGAGAAGTAAGAGAACACCCTCCGTCGCCTCTTTGTCTCCACTTTTCCTGTTTGGGTCGTTAACTAACCCCCTTTTTCCCTATCAAGTAAAAAAGTGTGCACTGTGTTGGCTATATTCTTTCATTTGTGTCTACATGAATATCAACCATACAATTTTCATTTCTTTAAACTTCATTTCAAGTGAAACCCAGAACATTAAATGGGAACAGAGGGTATGCTAAATCACGACATAGTAATTAATTTAACCTTCTGGATGAATTCCCCATTCAGGCAACCAAATATAACAGGAGGATCATCAGATGTGGATAGTCTCCCATCATCCAGTAGTTCCAAAACCACCTGAAAGAGAAACAGAAAGATAAATACTAGTGCCTTCTTCTACAGAATCAATATCGAATTTTGAATTTAAAAATAGAAAGAAAATAGCATACATGTTGTTCAGTTGGAATTTCTCCTTTATTATCAGTATCAATGACATACTGGCTACAGTTCTTGTCTTTCCAAACCAATGCAAGTGGTGTATTCCCAGTTTGGTAGTGTGCTTGCCTATAAAGAAGAAGCAATCAATACACACAAAGGCAGAACTTTTTAAAAAGGCACGCAGTTCAATAGTATTCATGGTAAACTGTAAATTCTTAAAAATGGGCAGACATTATCATAAATGTATTAACTCATAAAAAACTCACTTATTAATGAACACCAGTCCATCCTTGACATAAGGCACTGGACCTGTATAAGCAGAATGGAGTCCTTCCTGGACACAATCGTAGACTGGAACACTACTGAACCTATATCTATGGTAAGTTGAGGGAGCATCACATGCCCCTGACTCAGCAAGTTTAGTGTTCAACCAGTAGAATCTGAACTCTGCAGTGCACTCATATAATGAGAACCCAGCCCAACCTACCATGTCAATCACATAATACGTTTGATCTAACTGTCATGCCACAGAACAGCGTGAGTACATTAGATAAACTGTAATAGGCACAACTAGCTAGTAATATCACCATGAAGCTTTACAGTTTGGTGAGGTTTGACTGTTACCTCATGAAATACACAATCAAGAATGCAATAAGACTGAACAGATTTACTATTGGTCCTGGCACCACTTGGTAAAGCAGAAGGAAACTTATGCAAGAGAGTGCCATTACGTAGCCTACTGATAGTTGTTCCATTAGAAGAAACAACAAAACATCGCTTCCCAGCAGGCCTTGCAAAAACATACCTGCAAATCAAACAAAAGTGAAGCCTTCTGTTTAGGCTTCAGTACACGCAAGAAAAAGCAGAATCTAGAATTCCCTGATTCATCAAAAGGAAGCTGGAAAATATTTACTGACGTAGACATACGAAGTGGATAATTATTAAGGAATGGTTATGAGGGGAACTAACCAGTCATTGCTCAAGTTATCAGGAACGTCTATCATCCACTCAGGAAGCATAAGCTGCTTAGCGAACCACCGGCGAGCTCCGGCTCCTCTTATCCTTGAGAGCTGACAAATATCATAGTTGTCGCTCTGTCGATATTGGGGTTCAGTTGGCTCGGTTCCAGGTCCGGGTTCGATGTCAGGCTCTTCAGAAAATGATTGGAGCTCTTGGTGGTCAGACTGAATTGACAGAATTGTGGAGGCTAAACGGCGTGCTTGCAGCTGAGTGTCGCGGCGGTTTTGTTCCTGGCGGATGAGAGACTGGTCCCTACGTCGTTGTTGGTCGGAGATGGCTGGACGCTTGAACGGACGGCGAATATCGTGTTGCCCCATCGTTGATACCCTTACTGCTTACAGGATGATCCGCTACAGAAGGGGTTCAAGAAATCCAGTTTATCGCTGAATTGCCCTCTGGTATGGGGTGGGCAACAATATCTTATTTTGGATGGATTTGGCGGAGCAACCTCGAGGTTACAATCAAACTGTGTATTACGCAGTGGTGTGCAAAAGTTCAAAACAGAACCCGGTCGAATTGAATCAGATCCGGAACTGATTATGCAAAATCTTTATTACTCCGTATTATACGGAGTATGCATACATAAAAAAGGGTCCGTCTCCCACATAACTGTTTCAGCCCAAGACAATAAACGGGACGCACAAGAGACAGAGAGAAATCCCTAAATAAGACTAAATGAATGTAGAATTGCAAAAACAGGACTACTATATTTTATTTGACAAAAATAGGACTAAAAATGTTAATTTGATAAAAATACCCTTAATGAAAATATTAAGAATTCGCAGGGGCATGTGCTGCGCATATGCGATTCCCCTGTTGCGCAAACGGTGTGCCCTGTGCTCCAGGCCTCCAAGATCAGCGCCTCCACCAATGGCGGCTCTGCCACCATCCATCAAGTCTGCCACCACTTTCACGCCTCAGCAAGTACGTTGTCATCATTCTCCAACAAAAAATTGTCCTCCAGTGAGTCTGTGTAGACTTTCATGAGGAATGACACTTCATATGCGAGAATGCCACTTAACATATACATAATGACACAATAATGACAATTTCGTACAGATACATGACATTCTCAATGTGACATTTTCAAATACTGTAATGACATAAAAGTGGCATTTTTAAAAAATGACCAATAATGACACAACAATGACAATTTCTTATAGAAACATGTCATTCTCAATATGTCATTTTCAAATATTGTAATGACATAAAAGTGACATTTTTTAAAATACCCAATAATTATGATATTCTCTTATTCAAAAAGTGCCATTTTCTAGAAATCTAAAGAAGAAGAAAACAGAGGATCCAGATTTGAAGAGGATGGGAAGTTCATATCCAAAAGTTTCAAATCCAAAATTTTCAAATAAAAAAAATTATTTGAATCTTAAAAATCAACAAAGCTCTATTTTTGAATTGTAAGAACAACATTGAAAGCATAGAGAATCACGATTGGAACAAGCATCATTAATCCATTTATATAAAAGAGTATGCAGAAGGATAAGAGGGAGGAGGAAGAAGAAGAAGAAGAAGAAGAAGAAGAAGAAGAAGAAGAAGAAGAAGAAGAAGAAGAAGAAGAAGAAGAAGAAGAAGAAGAAGAAGAAGAAGAAGAAGAAGAAGAAGAAGAAGAAGAAGAAGAAGAAGAAGAAGAAGAAGAAGAAGAAGAAGAAGAAGAAGAAGAAGAAGAAGAAGAAGAAGAAGAAGAAGAAGAAGAAGAAGAAGAAGAAGAAGAAGAAGAAGAAGAAGAACTTACCGGGAAATATTTTGACCTGAGCAGTGGAGCGTGGAAGTGAAGATACATGCGGACATGGGAGAGATGCGGAAGACATCTGGGGCGATCGATCTGGAAGAGAAGGCAGAGGAGATCAGGAGAGCTGATCGACGCGGAAGACGGATTTAAGGATTGGATATATTAGGGGTAAAATGGTAATAGGGAGTCCTATTTAGGTAATTTAAAACATTAAGTCCTAAGTTGGAATATTCACTATGTTTTAGTCCTAATTAGATCAATTTTTTTCCAAAAGATATTATGAATACACGTGGCATACAAATGATATAAATGTTCAAACACTATTACTACCTCTGTCACAGAAAATTCTTCCCACTTTGATTTGACACGGAGATAATAAAGTGGAATAAAGTAGAAATGTGTAGTTGTAGTTGTATAAGAAAAATGTGAAATGAATGTGAACCACACAAATTGTTCAAAAATGGTAAGTGGAAAGAATTTTCTGGGACGGCCCAAAAAGGAAAGTGGAAGATTTTTATGGGACGGATGAAGTATTATTAATACTAGTTACAATGCACGGGAGTAGAAGATCTACATAATAATTTATATGCAATTATTTAGAAAATGAAAATAAAAAAATTAATTAGTGATCCAATTGACCGAAAGTATCAAATAAAATCTAAAATAAGATGTTTGTAATAGCAAACTAAGAAATCAATTGTAAAAATTAAATGTATAACATCTGATGGATAGTGTACTCGGGGGGTAGCTTATCTGAGGGGTTATTACGGAGAATAATAAGAGAGAAGTCAGAGCAAGTAAATATAGAGAGAGAAAGTATATTGTAAACTGTTCAGCGATTTCAGTGTGGTTACAAATGGGGAAATGGGGAGCTATTTATAGTAGCAATAAATGTCGGACAGGGACACGTGTCAAGCGTTCATTGGCCGAGGGGTCACCTCAACTGGTTGGCGCTGGCAACCGCATGTGGCCGCATTTAATGCGGCTGTTGGATGGGACGTTGTGCAGGGTACGGTGATCTGTACGCATGTGGAGCGGATATCGTGTCGGAAGAGGCGCCCTCAACAGTAGATGACTAGCCGAGGGCTCTGTGTACCGGGGACCCCCTTAGTGCCGAGGGCTCCCACTGCCGAGGGCTACTGATTTTCGCCGTTTTTCCCAGTAACTTTGTTTTCCTGTCTTGGCCCTCTTGTGAGAGTCAGAGCCTTCGGCCAGGGGGCCGAAGGCACCCCTGGTGCGCATTGTGGGCTGCTTGGTACCCTGGACGCTGTGATTTGGGCCTGTTGTGCTCTCTGGGTCTGTTGGGCCTTTATTGGAGTAGTAGGAGTTTGTGGGCCGAGGGTTCCCGGGCCATATACTCCATCCGGAGTCCCTCACTCCTTTTGTCGAAAGGTACTTGAGGGAAAAGGAGTAATAATGTTTGTCCTCTGCCGTTGTTCCGTTTGTAGTTTTTAGAGTTGCGGGTAGTTTGCTGTTTGTTTATTCTGCCGAGGACAGTCCCTCAGTTACCCACATGTCGGGACTTGAGGGGTCATGTTTGTGATTTTTGTGATTTTTCCCGAGGGGGTCCTCCAGTCCCCCACTCCTTGAGGCACTTGCAAAGTGGTGAAAAGGAGTAGAGTAGTTGCGTTGCTGTTGCGGGCCGAAGGCTGACGCTTTTCGTTTCATTTTGGGGGGTGCCTCGTTAAAAACCTCATTAGGAAAAACCCTGTGGGAAAAAATCCTAATGAGGGAAAAAGAGTGCACCGAATCCCCCCAACGATGAATCGAAAATGTGAAACCTTGGTTCGAAATGGAGAATAATGATGATGCCGAAGGCTTGCTTTGTTGATTAGCCGGAGGCTTGCTTTTGATACCCTGGGAGGCTCCGAAGGGGAGTCCCTCAATCTGGGGATCGAGGGCGTAATGAATGCGGGTAGTAGTCGAATTGTTACCGGGGGGTCCCCTGTTTGTTAATTAGTTGGTGATGAGGATATCCGAGGGGTCCCGTTACCTGTGTGCCGTAGGCGATCCGTCAATGAGGCATACTCCCCGGGGGCTACCCGGCTCTCAAAGTGCTGACGGGGGATCCCCGAGGGGTGACTCATATGAAGCCTTGGGCTTCTGAAGGTTTGATCCCGAAGGCATCTGTTATGTACTGTGTGGGGCACAACCCGGGAGCGTCTCCGGGTAAGTGTACCCGGAGGCTCTCCTTGATGAAGTGGAGTGAAGTAAAAAGCCCGGGGGCTCCCAGAATATAGCCGTTGGAAATATAGTCGTTGGAATATGTAACGTCAGGATATAGCCGTTGGGGGGTTTGCCACGTGGTGCGTGCTCGTTGGCTGCCCGTGGGCGGGCGTCACCGATTGGGTGAAACCACGGTTGGTAATGATGGCAGTCCAACCGGAGGCCCGGTTTCCAGGCCCAAGCCCGGATCCTTTTGCCTATAAATACCCCAAGGCCGGACACTTCCCCTTGTGCGAAATCTTGTTAGCGAAGCTCTGCCGGATTTTTTCTAGAGAGAGAAACTCCAGCCTTCGGTTGATTCCCAGCTCTTAAGGTTAGTTCCCCCTGCCTTTCTCCTCCTAGCTAGTTGTGCCCTGTGCCCTTAGGCTAGGAGTTAGAATTTTTTAGGATACTTAGCATTTCCGAGCCCTCGGCTAGTGGGAAGATGTCTTCACAAAGCGACTCCCAGGATATCTCGGGGGAGCCTTCAGTCGAGATGGAGACGTGCTCAGATGTCGAGTCCTCGAGCGGGGAGTCCTCAGTGGGTGGTGATGTTGCGGTAGCCATGGAGGTGGAGAAAGATCTTCAGGCCGAAGTCGAAGCCGAAGACTTCGAGCAAGTAAACGAGGACGAAGAGCTCGCCCTCGCCGTGCAAACTGCCGAAGAAGAAGAGGAAAGGGAGAGGATGAAGGTGACGGTTGCCGTTCTTCCCCCTCGTGGTGTCGGGGAATCAAGCTCCTCCCGGCCATTGGACCCGACGCCCATCAGCGTGGCTCCCGGGAAGAAGAAGAAGATGAAGGCGGCCCCGAGGAAGAAACAAGCGGCTGTTGACGCCGGGCGGCCGGTAGGCATACCCGAGGGCCACTCGTTCCTGAACACCGCCGCCCTGGAGCTGAAGATGAGGGCGTCCCCGGCAGAATACCAGGCCACTCAGATGTTGGTTGGCCCTTCGGCGCGCGTGGTGGAGCCCAGGGCAGATGATCTATTGCGATATGCGCCCGAAGGGTGTTTTGCTGTTCACACTCTCTCGGTGGAGATGGGGCTTCGGTTTCCGCTTCATCCCTTCTTGCTGGAGTATTTGAGGTTCGTGGGGTTAGCCCCTGATGAGGGGGGGCCTGTTGCTGATGGCCCTGGACAAACTGGGACAGATGGCCCGCCTGTATCAATTTCTCGATGGCCGTCTTCAGCTGATGGCAATCATCGGTCCTGTGCCCCTGGTGTCGGTGGAAACAACAGTAGGGGTAGTTTGGATTGATGGCAAATACTTCCGAGGGCGCGCGTGAATCTCGCTCCACGAGGCCCCTTTCTTCAGCAAAATCAAGAATAACGCTGACGGGATGCGTTAATGGTGTCCGAGGGTGCTCCAGGAGGACAGGCTGTGCCCAAGCCCTCGGGTTCCCCTTGTAGCCTCCCCCGGGCTTGGCTTGGCCATGCCGGGGGCGATCACCGGAGGGGGCAGAATCCCTGGGATGATTGCGGGGAGCCCCCGGCCCCCGGTTACCTTTGTCTTCTGGCTGAGGGCGCTGCTTATCTGGGACATGGTGGCATTTCTCCACCTCCTCGGCCTCGGCGTACCGGTCCCCCCGCTGTAGGGCCCTTATATAATCGCGAGGGGTTCGATGATGAGGCTTCTGGAGAAGTTCCCGGGGCGGAGTACTGTCTGTAGGAGGGCCAGGAGGGTCCCGTCGTCAGCGCCGTCAACTTTATCAGCCTCCGTCCTCTAGCGCTCCAGGAAGTCCCGAAGGGTCTCCTCCTTCTTCTGCCTCACCGTTAGTAAGTGGGAGAAGTGTTTTCTTGTGCGGCGCCTCCCCGCAAATTGCGTCAAGAATCGTTGGGCGAGTTCTTGCCATGAGTCAATGCAGCCCTCGGGCAATCGATTGAACCATTCGTAAGCTGGCCCCTCTAGGGTGGAGAGGAACCAGCGGCACAAATATTCATCCGATGCCCCCACCATCATCATGCTGTTTTGATACCTGCTGTAGTGCTCTTGGGGGTCAGTCTTTCCGTCATAGGGCTTGATGAGCTGCCCTCGGTATTTTTCCGGGATCCGGGCCACCAATACCCTTAGGGTAAATGGCGTCCGGGCCCGGAGCTGTATGGTGGGCTCCCGGAGCCCTCGGCTATCTTCTTCTGCATTTCTTCCATCTTGGCCATCATCGCCTCATACTTGAAGTCCGCATGAGGGGCAGAAGTGGTGGCGTGGGCCTTGGTGGCCTCCATCTCGTCAAGCCGGCGTTGGAGGGCCGCAATGATTTCGTCTCGGGGGTCCTTCTGGAGGGCCTCCGCCCCCTGCGAATGGACCCGGGCCGAGTGGGCTTGATTTATTTGATGGCGTGCGTCGTCGGCATGAAGAGGTGCCTTGCCCTTGTCCTGAGGGGGACGTCTTTCATTGGCCCTGGAAACGGACCCGCCACTTTCCTGAGGCCTTTGGAACGCCCTCCCCCCGAGGCGGTCTTGCGCCCCTCCGAGCCTCTCGAGGGCGGAGGTCCGGAGGTGCTCCTTGTTCACGTCGTGGCGATCCCGGGACTGGACTTCCTGGGAGGCCGTGTCTTGGGCCACGACCCCCTCGGAGTTCCCCATCCGGAGGACCGGGTTACCGAGGGGTCGTGGATGAGGGGGAGGCATAATATTCTCCCCCACCTGAGGTTGGTGGGGAACCAAAGTGCCGAAGGCACCCGGGTTCTGAGTGAGCGTCTGGATGAAGGTGGAGAGCGCCGATTGAACGTCGATGGTGATGACCGGGGGGCTAATTTGATTTTCGCTCCGGTCCTTTTTCTTGGCCTCGATGCCGAGGCGGGCATCGGGGGCATTTTGCTGAATCTGCTGGCGTAGGTCGACAGCCGTCTGGTCCATCCCGCCGATGACGCCGCCCCCGGGAGCCCTGTTGGAGGCTTTTGGGACGTCGGCCTCGCCGAGGGCCAGGTTCCTGTCCTCTACATTCTTGGAGCTGGCACGAGTTGTTCTCACCATTTTGGATGGGTGTTTTTGTGTTTGGTCGAGGGGGAGGGTTTCTTACTTGATTGTTCGTCCTCTCAACGAGAGCACCAAATGATGGATAGTGTACCCGGGGGGTAGCTTATCCGAGGGGTTATTACGGAGAATAATAAGAGAGAAGTCAGAGCAAGTAAATATAGAGAGAGAAAGTATATTGTAAAGTGTTCAACGATTTCAGCGTGGTTACAAATGGGGAAATGGGGAGCTATTTATAGTAGCAATAAATGCCGGACAGGGACACATGTCAAGCGTTCATTGGCCGAGGGGTCACCTCAACTGGTTGGCGCTGGCAACCGCATGTGGCCGCATTTATGGCGGCTGTTGGATGGGACGTTGTGCAGGGTACGGTGATCTGTACGCATGTGGAGCGGATATCGTGTCGGAAGAGGCGCCCTCGGCAGTAGATGACTAGCCGAGGGCTCTGTGTACCGGGGACCCCCTTAGTGCCGAGGGCTCCCACTGCCGAGGGCTACTGATTTTCGCTGTTTTTCCCAGTAACTTTGTTTTCCTGTCTTGGCCCTCTTGTGAGAGTCAGAGCCTTCGGCCAGGGGGCCGAAGGCACCCCTGGTGCGCATTGTGGGCTGCTTGGTACCCTGGACGCTGTGATTTGGGCCGGTTGTGCTCTCTGGGTCTGTTGGGCCTTTATTGGAGTAGTAGGAGTCTGTGGGCCGAGGGTTCCCGGGCCATATACTCCATCAACATCATACAATGAAAAAGGGACACATGTAAGTTCATAAACTGTTAAGGAAAATTATACTACCTCCGTTCTTAAATAAGTGCAACATGTTAGATTTTACACTATTCACATGTTCTACTTTGACTACATTTTATTTATTGATGTATTAATATATATTTTTGAAAAAAATATTATTTAATTTGTCTCATTGTAAATTTTCAAAAACTTATTTTTTTAATTTTTTTACTAATAGAGAATTATATATATTAACGGTCAAAGTTGTGCCTCGACAAGTGTGAAATGTTGACTGTTGCACTTATTTAAGAACGGAGGAAGTACATTATTATAAATTTATGTGTATACTGTATACAACATTCAACACAAATGTGGCTATTGACCATCTTTGTCACAATTAGCAATAGTCAATTCAGATGAACTTGTTACTCTGGGAACCGTCAAGTACATTTGTTCATGGTTACAAACGGGACGGCGGAGGTAGATGTCAACCTTTCATTCCATAGCTAACCATTAATGAAAATTATTTGTGTTAAAAGTGAACGAAACTCTAACGTTTGATGGTGTTAAAGTAAGGATAAGAATAAGAAACTTTTCATTAAAATGATAAGTCACAGGGCCATCTAATGAATTTGGAGGTCCCGGTTCCATATGAAAAATTGAAGCCCCTAAAACAACAAAATAATTTGAACAATGAAATACATGTAGACTAGACAGTTCAATTAAATATAAGTTTTATGATGTTTAAAGTGCACAAATTAGAGAATCTGAAAATTATATATCTTTTGGAATCTTGAATAATACTAGTACATAACATCTATAAAAATAAACTTGTAACTAATATTACATTCTAAATTTTTGGAGGCCCCATACATGAGTGGGCCCCGGTGCCAAGCACCTATTGCACCTCCTAAAAGACAGCTCTGATAAGTCATACTACCTCTGTCCCAAAATACTTAGTCATCTGCTGAAGTTTGGTCAATAATTATTATTAGTATTTTATTATGAAAATTATAAATTTTATACTTTTTTTAAAATACTTTTAACAAAGAACAATTTCATATCATTTTATATTATAAATAATTTCTAACAAAAAATTATAATTGGTCAATGTTTTAAAAATGGCTAAGCACTTTGTGTCGGAGGTTTATTTAATTTAAGTCTTAATATTTTAGGTCCATGCATTACTTAAGTCACCAAAGTATGGTACCATTGCATAATTCAAATGAACGTGCTATTCTTCTCATAATCATCATAGACACCCCCAATTTAAATTTTATTTCATGACTTAGACAAACTCTTTACAAACTATAGGTTATGGGAAATCATATATGGCTCACATATTTTTCTCAACAACGCTTACATGCTTTACATGTTCCTCTGGATCCCATAAAAAAGTGGAAATATATTTCTTGCATAGAAAATATGACATATCTTATTATAGATCCTTGTATGAAATAAAAAATTGTTGTTTTTATATCATAAAAATTTATGATTTTTTTATTGCATCACTCTCATCAATCTCTCAATCACCACTAATTGAAAAATGTGACTATTCATTGGTAAAATGACCAATCGGCAACAGGTGGCACATCTGATTCTAGATGTGTTGCGCATGTCTCTGCATTAGGACCAGATACCAAATTCTCACAAAGTGAAGCACTAATTGAAGGTGTAAAACTGCCAAAATTAAGGTGCAAGCAATTTGCAACATGAACTAGTAGGTGTTGTTCAATGACAAAGGTTTAAGTGAGGTTTAATGTTGAGAGGTTTAATTGAAATTATAATTTATGAGTTTGATCAAATATAGTTAGACAAACTATAGTCCAAAGCATCATAATGTGGAAATAGATGCCTCTTTAACAGTAGACAACTAAAAAGGTGCTTCCTTAGATCAATATGGCAAGCACCATAGATCATCGTAGCAGCTTTGACACCTTTAACAAATAAAATATATCACAATTCAATAAAGTTGGATGAGTATGTCATACTGCAGGGATTCAAAGTCACTAAATCAGTTGCGAAATTGCAACAACTAATCTTAAAGCAACTCAACAAAATGTCCAAGTCAATGGTTTAGTTTCAATGAAACAACTTGAGACAGAGGTAGGATCATTGATGTCATAGATACAGGTTAAATGCACTTTCAAAATATAACTTAAAATATTTTTCAAAATAGATTAACCCGCTTCGCAACCTCTTGTCCAAACAAACTCTTAAGATTGTTCTGGAAAAAGTATTATCTTGATGGAATCTATTTCAATTCCATTATTGATTTTACTTTTCCCAGTGTCTTGGAAGGATGGAACTTTTACCACTTTTACTTTTACTCGATACAATACATTATATTTTCTCCCAAGTCATACCTATTTTCAGCTCAGTATTTACTTAACATTTTTAAAGTCCTGTAAATAAAGATAATTTGGATGCTTATAAAGGGAAGGTTTTCATAGAGTAGAGCTAGTGCAGACGTGTAGTGCTTCTTTCATGTAAATCTAGATTAGAAATGAGTTGTTCCTATTTCTTTTTTGAGTTCAAATATAAGTGTGTTATCCATCTTTGACTTTTATGTATATTTTTAAGGAAGGATTGGAGAAGCTTGTTATATTGTGCCACAGCCTATAAGAAAAAGAAATTTCATAAAAACATGTCATGATAAGCTTTTTTATTTGTATAGTGTAGACATTTGATTGATACTATACATATAAGAAACAGCTAAGTTAGTAGTGGAAATGGTATCAAAATTTTATTCCACACTATACATTTCAATTTTCAAGTAGGGTCAAATAGTTATGACATTTCTTTAGTTCAATGCTTTTAGAATAAAAAAGACATTTGATAGAAAAATAGAGTTTATATTCACAATCAAATTAGAGTGAATATGAAAGATGTATGCCCGGCTCCATTGAGAGAATAGAAGAAGAAAAACTGCAGTGATAGTAATTCAGCCTTCTGAAAATAAACATTAGTTCAATAATTATTAGTTAAAATTTACATAAGTTATCACTTTGTGAAATTGGTATAAGTTCAATCACTTCTTAACCTGAACTTGAACATAAAGACTTATCCAATCAAAAAACATTATCACCTTTTGAATTTGGTATAATTTCAATCACTCCCTAACCTGAACATGAACAAAGACTGGTTTTTTTATGGATTAGGTTTTTTTTAATCCAAGGAGAGGAAGCATTTCACGCCATTAATTCGCCTAAAATTCGTTGTTGGGAGGTTGATAGTTGGTGCGAATAAGCCTATCCTAGCCTATTGATTCATTCGTGAATTTCAATAAAGCCTTAAAGAACAGCACATACCGAGTGGACTAAGATAAGAAGAAAAGAGAAAGTAAAGAAAGGTGATGATCTAAAAAGTGTTGATTGAGAAGAGATGCGAGATGGTGAGGAAATTCTGAAAAGTGGCATTGGAGAAGACCTCAGAGGTGAGAAAGAGAGCGGAGGTGATTGGAGGGTGTAGATCCATCAAAATGAAGGGTTAGGATGATTTTGTATTACTATTAAGTATAGAGGATTAAGGTGCCTACTCCCGTACCTTCACAAAATTAAAGGTATGGTGCCTATCCTATTGGTTTATGACATGTGGACTTCTTATACAGCTAGATCTATCATTTGAACGAGTTCACCTTTCCCCTTATTTTGTTAGTATGCCCTTAACTTATCTGATACTGATGGTACGTTAATCCTCCGCTACAATCCTCTGTTAGGTTTCCATTCAGCTCTTTCATTCTCTCGATCATTTCTCTCGATCGCATTTCCTCAGCTGTGAGTATTGCGATTAAGCTTCAGACAATGAATAATCGGTTGGATATGCCAACCGATTTGAAGAAAGAAATCATATAACCCTATAAAAGGAGATTTGGTCAGTTTCATCTCATGTGTTCTCCATGAAATGTGAAATGGAGGTCGAAGAAGTGAAAGAGCTTGAAGCTGTGCTGGAGAAAATATGGGGTTTGCACGACAAGATCAATAGAAACCGCATAAACTCGCTTTTTTAAAAAATTGTATCACTTCATCATGTCCCAATGTTAGTGGGGCAGAGATAGTATTTGTTATAGTCAACTGTATGTTTCTATGTCACAAGTCATACATGCAACAGTGACGACACGTAAAGTAGTTCCACAACAAATGTGGTGTGCCACGATGTTTTTTTTTTGAACCCATGATGTTTCCTCAAAATGCGTAATTATACCTTTTATGATGTAATTTTTTTCTTTTTGTATTCATCATATCAATCACAATACTGTTTTTGTGAAATATCATACGTGTATTAATCTTTTCTATAACGTTGATATGTTATTGATTAACATTATAAAAGTTATAAATAAACTAAAAGAAATTTTATCCATGCATCGCACGGGTTACATACTAGTACCAAAAATTTAGAAATCGGAAACCACACCTCAGGTAGTAAAAAGGGATCACCCTAAAACCCTAATGCCTTGTCTATTCGGGGCGTGAAAGCATTGGGGTTGGCGAATCGAGGCGTGTAGGGCCTTGAAATTGGAGATTCAACCTTCTGGAGAATGAACGACTTCCTAAGTTCTCAGAACCAACCGTGTTATTAGACATTTATGGGGATAGTAATTTTTGCAACAATGGTGTTTGGTGTACACCCCGAGTTACAACCTATTTGTTTGTCTCTTGCATAGACAAAAAAAATACAGACACTTTTCGACAAAAATGTTTGTGTAAACAAAATATGTTTGTAAACATGTTTGCGTACAAATAAAAATATATTTATACAAACACTTTTTATGTGTATACATACAAGTAGTGTTTGAATGCATACATTAGCGTTCGTACAAATTTAAATATTTGGTATGTTTTTTGTAGATAAAGTTGTTGGGAAATCATTGCATGTATACTGACAGTCTGACACTAGTTGTTTGTATACACATAAAAAAATGTCGGTGCACATATATTTTGTCTGTGTGAAGACATATTTAAAGATAAATTTTGTTCACACAAATAAATCTTATCGAAAAGCGTCTTTATTTATAGTTTTTTTTATTCGTGAATCGTGACTAAATAGAGTGCACCCCACGAAAAAAATAAACATGTTCTTTTTGCTATGGATGACCTGATCCCAACCAACTATCGACTAGAGAGTAAGGGTGGGCACAAAATACCGTAACTGACTAACCAAACCAAAAAACTGAAAAACGATGTATTTTCCGGTTAACCATACCTGATTGTTTAAAAACTCACGGTACGGTTAACCAACCGCAAAGAAAAAACAGTAATGGTACGGTTATGGTTGAAATTATGTAAATACCGGTTAGCCACTAACTCAAATCTTAAGTAAAATCTGTACATGTTTCATTGTTTTGTAACATGCGCCCAGTTGCGTCGTGCTTCCCCCACTGCAGCGGTAAGAATGAAAAGTGTGTTGACGCTTCCCAATTCCCTCCCAAACAATCATAAGTGGAATACTATATTATACTAGTAATACGTATATATAGTGTTGCTCTGTATAGTTACTCCGTATTATTATTACTACATATTATTATTATCTAGTGATTTAGCTAGTTGCCTAGCTGGGAAGCTCTACGTTTAAAAAAGCAATCTGTCAAAAAAAAACTACGTATTACTGTTTTATTATATAACTATCTGTCAAAAAAGTAGTTGCTCAGCTCGCTAGCTCTACGTTTAAAAAGTTGTACTCGTATGTTCAAAGTTTAAAACAACAAGAATATTGGTAATTTTATCTTTCTCTTTCGGTTTATTGGTTAACCGAAATACTCCCTCCGTTTTTTAAACAAGTTCCCACTTTCCTTTTTGGGTAGTTCCCAAATTAAGTTCCCCTTTCCTTATTGACAAATTAACTACATCAAAACAATGCCAAACAGTGCAAAACAGTGCCAGACAATGTCCAAACAGTGCCAAACAGTGTCTAAACAGTGCCCCAACGGTGTCAAAACAGTAAAGTTTACTTTTTTTTCTTAAAAAATGTGAAAAGAATGGGGAACTTGTTTTAGAAACGGAGGAAGTATTGATTAACCGACACCCGGTTGGTTATAGGGATGGACTAAACCGGGCTGGGCCGACCCGGAACCGGCCCGGCCCGTTACTGTTTGGGCCCGAACCGGACCGGGACTGATTGGCTGGTTTCGGGCTTTTAGCCTGTTTGGGCGGGTCGGGCGGGCTGGGCTCGGGCCCAACTTTTGGTGAACCGGCCCGGGCGGTTCGGGCCGGGCCCGGTTCATTTTTTTTTTCAATTTTTTTTGCTTTTCTAGGTTAGGGTTGGGTGTTTGAGGGGGGGGGGGGGTGGGGGTGAAGGGGGATGTTAATTAGGAACCAAAAAAAATGAATTTGACCCGGGCCCGGCCCGAACCTGGTATCAACTCGGGCTGGTTCCGAGCCCAACATTTTACAAAAAAAGCCTGCCCGGGCCCGACCCGAAATCGGAACCGGACCGGCCCGGGTCCATGCCTACCCGGTTAACCAATGTTACGATAAGAGTAATGGTATATAAAATTAGGTAACCAACCATGCCCACACCCTACTACTCTACTAGAGAGTAATAAGCTTAGTTGGTATGTCAATTTAAAAAGGAGAAAGTACCATAGAACATGATCCCGGCCTACTCTGTTTCTATTCCGCACTGTTGAAAGAACTTCTGGTCTGGGCGCCAACAATTCAAAATTGAATGAGCCCCATCTGTATCTACCGACAACCATTCCGCCATTAAAACATTCTTCACTCCTCTGTCGTCTTCTACCTCGCTCCAAATCATCATTGTCCTCTTCTCACTCCCTTAAATCTCACCTTTTACAGGAAATACAACACAATGGGGTGTGTTTCGTCTACTCTGCTCAGTCACGACGACGAGTTCGCTCAAATCGGCGGCACCGCCGGCTTCGGCCACCACATTGTGTCGCTCACCTCAACCACCTACGGCCTCTTGACTCTCGATCCCCCGGCGCGTTCATCCGGAGACGAAGAGAGTAGTGTTTCTCCGCTGCAGACCACTGCGCCAGCCACACCTACTCCGCCTACTCGGTTCAGTCTCGGGACACTCTTCGCCAGCCCGTTGCTTTCCGAACCTAGATCGGTCAAGTTGTCTGAACCGCCGTCTGAAATTATCAACTCATGGGAATTAATGTCCGGTCTTGATTCAGGACAACTGTTTAGCCAAAGCGCCGCTAAGAGCTTCCGATTTGCTCCTTTACCTGCTTCCACCGCAGACAGTATCTGCAGAAATTCTCCTTTACGCTCGAAGCCAGTGCTTAGTAAAGAAAACTCGAACCCTAATGTCTCCTCAGACGGGGCTAAAGCTGATGAATCGGCTGTTCTAAAGTCATCAAGCTTAGTTGAAGCTACACTGTCCAGAAAATCCTTCAATTCCAAGTACCCTTCCCTGGATCAGTTCGAAGAGCTATGCCCACCAAATGGGCAAAACAGGGTCGTGATCTATACGACGACATTGAGGGGCGTGAGAAAAACCTTTGAAGCTTGTAGTGCGGTCAGATCCGTTATTGAGGGAGCTGGGGTTTCCATTTGTGATAGGGATATTTCAATGGACAAAAGATTTAAGGAAGAGCTTAGGGATCTAATGAAGGGTAAAGATAGCAGTGAGCTAATACCTCCACGGGTGTTTGTGAGAGGGAGATACATTGGAGGTGCAGAAGTGGTATTGAGGATTGCTGAAGAAGGGGGGTTGGTGGATTTGCTTCAAGGATTGCCAAAATTGAGAGTCGGGTATGTGTGTGAAGGTTGCGGAGGTGCACGATTCTTGCCTTGTTTCACATGTAATGGAAGTTGTAAGATGGTTATGGTGGTGAGGGAAGACATGGAGGAGAAGCATGGCAAAACTGTGGTGGTGAGGTGCTCTGATTGTAACGAAAACGGCTTGGTGCTTTGCCCCATTTGTAGCTAGAAGGTGCACCCGCCATTTCTTGGTCAGTTTAGATCTCCTCCATTTCTTATTGCTAATTTTACTAGTAAAAAAATATTCATTTTTTGCTGCCATTAAAGATTTCTGCTTCATGTTTGAATTAAAATTGTCTCACATTTCAAATTTCTCTAATTCTCTGTTTGGGCAATCTGAATATACATTTCGTAGAATACAAGCGTCTAGCAAAGAGGACGTAAGCTAATGTTGCGGGATAAGCGATTTTAATGGATTTCTTGAAATTGTAGAGCCTGGACCCTTTGTAGTTGAAATCTCAATTGACCTGTGCATTTGATGTCTCATCATCCATACCTATACGCTCATATATTTTTCTCATCGTTTATCATCCACGAACAACTTAGGTGCAAGGAACTGATGATCGGCATTCAAATGCTCAGGGTGCATTTTATGTGTGAGCTTATGGCATTGAGGATATCTTCTTAAAAGTGTCAGTATTGATGTGTTTCAATTTCTAACCCTGTATGGTTGTTATGGATTATACGTTGTCATGCATTTTTCGAGCATATTGCAATTGAAAAACCCAAGCAGCACTCCTTTTGTTCAGAAACAGTCAATGTTTGCCAAAGTTGAAAGCCTTTTCTTTTAGCTTTTCATTTTTATATACCAAGATTGTTTTTAAGTAATTTATACAAACAATCTATTGCATATTGGAACGTATACTTTGATGTCATTTTTACTTTTTTCCAGTAATCATATTATTTTTTCCTTCGAACAGTTAGGGTTTCTGCTTTAGTGACTTCAAACGTAGCTTCAAATGATAAACACCCGACTTGGAAATAGCCCCTAATAGAGGCGTTTCCTAAAGTTTCAGCTTGTTGTGCCAAAACAAAGGCCAAGATTATGTTTGGCCCAAAGTTTTTTAGAGGAAGGGGAGGAATGATTTAACTGCATTCCCTCCCCGCAATGCCAATGAACCAATTACACCCTATATGGCGAAATCCTATTTCTAACTTTATCGTAAAACCACCCAATTCTCAAGGATATCCTGCCAAGCATGATAAAAGCCACATCTAAACTTAAACTCCAAGGTTCATGCCAGCCAAGACTTCATCTCAACTCTCAAGCCTCAAACTCTTGCATAACCATACATGGCATGCCTTAGTTACCTAGATTATTATCACCACCAAAACCATAATCTCAACTCAAAAGGTGGAATCACCCACCAAACCAACACCCTTATCTCAACTGGTTAGGATGGTAGCATTAAATTTCTAGGGTTAGTTAATTTAACTAACACTAAGATTTCATGCAAAAAATGGTGACAAAGTTTTACAACAGATGGTTTTCTTTTGGTGTGCTTCTTAGGAGGAAATCAAGGAACAATAATCAATAAAGTGTAAATCATCTTAGGTTGAAACAGTTATTACAGATCATATTTAAGTTGCATTAGTAGTTTGATACTGTAAAATCAGACTGTAAATAATGGAACATGGCTGAATATCACTTGCTTAGATACAGTCATACAACATCATTAGTTGTATTAACTTTTCTGCTCGATTTAAAAGTTCGCACTACTTTTAGGTTAATTTACTAATGGCTGAATTATTTCCATTTTTTGATGACAGGGTCCCGGTTTTACGCTGGAGCTTGTCCAGTGGGGTTTGCATTTTTGCAGCTTCAGAGGATAGGTGAAAATATGGGATCCGGCCTCCAGTTATGATATTGAAGATCAGTTTGAAGTTCAACTGGATAAAGAGCAAGGCTAATAAAGGTTTAACTTTGCCGGAAACAGTTTCTACAATGTACCAATAGATTATATGTAAATTACTAATTAAAATGGATCAGTAAATTATTGTTACTTGAAATTCCAAACTTCCTCTGTTTGGAAAACTAACATGTTCCAGACATCTGGAACAAAATGACTTTCCCAATATGACATTGATTGATGTCTTTTGCTTTGCATCATATCCAAAACGGTATTGACCAACCTTGTTTATAGTAATATAGTTATATGGACTCTAACGCCCTTAGCCCACACCTCACAATTTCAAATTCTCATGTATTGATATGGGATGCAAGCCTGCAAGACATAGTTATATCCATGCTATAAACATATGGTTAACAGACTAGCTCTATGTCTCGTAACATGTATGTACCACATTGCCGTCACTGAGCCAACTGTGGTTATAATATTGACATTCCAAATCCACATTACAGTCAATTCAACATTTAATAATTAAATGTAGTTTATATCCATGCCCTATAGAGTAGATATATCCGACCGAGGATGTTTTCACCTCGATTATATCTGACAAGACTTGACTAGATTTAGACAATATTAAAGTGCACATACTACTAGACTATACCAAACTAGACTTGAACATATAAGACTAGACTATAGATTCAAGGCTGAAGTGAAATCATCCAAGGGTTGAGTTTGCACGCTTCCGTATCATGAAAGATATCTAAAACTTATTTATTGGTACCTTCGAGTACTTCCTTATGGTTTACTCTTTAAGTTTGATCATGCAGTGATAGTTTTTTAGTAATACAAGTTCTCCTTCAACTTCCATTCCTCAGTTCAAGGTGCCCCTAGATTGCTTGTTCAAATATATCTTGAAGATGGGTTATAAAAACCTTTCTTCTGATACTGATTATGGGGATCTAGAACCAAATGTTTGTTTGCCTCACTTGATCATTTAAGTAATTCAACAAACCAAAATCGACAGAAAAACTAATTGAAACTGAAGCTAAAAGAATCAAATGAACAATTGATTTTTATCGGTAGATATTTTCATTGTCACATATTCGTTGAAGTTACATCTGAGGATGATCGTGGTGTTTCCATTAAAAATGAAATTGATTTTTTCGTAGAATTTATTGGACTGGATGAAATAATTTTCGTAGGTTGATGACTTTTTAACATTTTTGTCATTCATTAGTCATTACTTGCTAATCCGGAATCAAAATTCACAAACTTAAAACACAACTCTATAATTTTAGCTACGTTCAAAATGTCACGTACTTTTACGCACTAGTTCAAATATCAATAGGCAAAATGAACCTAGTTGAAAATGGACTACTTTTCCTTGCAAAAAAAGAAAGTGGACTATTTTTTTCGTGAGGACTACTTTATTTTGAAAGTTAGGTAACCATTAGAAGTTTACTTATACGATAGTACGGAGTATTTCTTATCTTATTCATAGAACATATTAGAGCATCTCCAATGTTACAATGTGCACGGTGCACATGTGGCATGAGACTATGAGAGAGAGACACAAAATATTGATTTTATGACAATTCTCTCTCATTCTTTCTACGGTCTTATGTGTTTTTGGTAAGTTTTTGTATGCAATGTCAATTACAATGTCTACATCTAGACATTGTGCTTGACATTGTGAAGAAAAACTTACCAAAATAATGTAAGATCCTTCAAATAAGGAGAAAGATATTATGTTTATTGTTTTTTAATTGGTTATTTCCCATGCCACGTATGCACCGTTAACGTTTAGCATTGGAGATGCACTTACTGTAGATTTATATAAGACATGTTGCTGCTATTAATAAATGTTAAGTACGTAGTAATTTAGTTCTTCCGCAACTAGTCCTCATTAAAATATACGTGGTTACCATGACACTATATTATTGTAATAACTAGTAGTCATATTTTTGTAAGTAAAATTTATTTAAGAATATTTTAGAGAAAACTCTAATAGAAAACTAGATAATGCTTAATGTTATTTTAGCGTTTTTTATATAATTTTTATTTACTTTATTGTGAATAAACTTGATGTATATACAACTATTTCATAATTTAGAGAATTTAGCCAATTCAGTAATTTGAGCTACAAGTCCTACTGTTTTGTAATTTCAATATATTTAACAAATCCAGTCAATTCTAGTGCTATCATTTGTAAAAAAACACTATAAATTTAGTTGGATAAGAATAAAGAATAAATGCATGTAAAACACAGAAGCGTAAAATCATAAGAAAACGCAATAGTCACAAGATGTACTTGTAAGGAAAAAAAATCGCTAATATTACTCCTGAAAAAGTGATAGACGAAAATATTACTTAGTAACTATTAGTGACTATAATTTTTCTCAAAATTTCCATCGTAATAATATGTAAGAACTGATAATAGTTATTAAGTCATACACTCATACTGAGTATTTCTGTCTATGTCATAGTTTTGTCATGTCTTTTTTATTAATAATATTCAAGGAAAACCTTTTGTTTGTAAACATTTCAAATTATACGGATTTATATATATATATATATATATATATATATATATATATATATATATATTATCCTCCGTTCCATAAAAATTGCAACATTTGACTTTCACGTTTGCCAACACGCAACTTTGACTGTATTTATATTTATTTATGTATTAGTAAACATTAAAAAAAGATAATATATTGGAAATTTACATTAATACAAATTTATTAATATTTTATACATAATATTTTTATTATATATATTATTAGAAAATCGTAGTCAAAATAAGGTGTGTGAATAGTGCAGAAATTCCAATGTTGCAACTTTTATGGAACGGAGGAAGTATTTTTTTATTATTATTAAATAAGGGAATGAGTTTTACGCTTCATTTTCATCAAAATTTAAGGATTCGCCATATTTTTAAAATCATCAGTATTTACAGCCTCGTGTGGAAAAGCTGCGTTAAAATTAGGAGCAAACTTCGAGCAGAAATGAAAAATAGGGTGCAATATTGGATGCACATGTAATCAATCTTGAAAACGGAGTGTGAATATTATTTGATTTACTAATTATTGTTTGGCGTGTGCTTGAGCTCTTTTTCACAATACAAGGTGAAAAAGAATTAATATTCATTTGTACAAGTAACTATTTACTGCACAAGTAGATGCTCATTTGTGTAAATTTTAAAAATATTATTTGCACATATCAACTTTTACCAGCTTGTTTCAGAATCAGAATTGAGGGAAGCCTAGACAAACCAAACTCAAAATAAATGAAATTACCAAGTCAAAAAGCTAAAAAACAATGGTTAGAAAATTACAATGAGGAACCGTTTCAAATGACGACGGCCGGAGATAGTCTTCTATATAAGGGCTTATTTGACCTTTTTTTGACTAGTACGTGGGCTTATTTGCCCTCTTTTCCAAAAGATAATACTCCTCTAAAATATCCCATTGTTTTTAAGTATTGCTTTCACTTTTGTACGCTAGATATAAGTAGGGGTGGACTGGGACGGATAAGTAGGGGTGGACTGGGATGGTCGAGCTCAGACCGCTATTGTGCAGGCTCGACTCGGCTGGGTTGACCGGGACCAGGACCAAGCTCGAGGCCCGACCCTGATGAAGAAGCAAGCGGTACCGGGCCTTGATTTTAGTGGACCAGCCCGGGCCTAAAGGTAAAGAATTCCAAAAAACAAATTGGGCTTGGAATTGTTTGGCCCAACTTGACCCAATCAAGTCCCGAAACCCGCCCAAATAGCACGGCCCGACCTGGTCCCGGTACAAACCCGGGCCGGTACCGGGCCTGATAATTTTGGACCCGGCGCCCGCCCTGCCCCGGCCCAATCCACCCCTAGATAATAAGCATGGAGGACAGATTGAGTGCTTAATTAAGCTATAAGCTTCTAAATAAGCTCCAACAAATATACATTAAATGAGACGAATATAACATGATAGATCTAGTAAATTTTATTATAAATTTACAAAGAATGTCCTGGTTACTTCAGAACAAATTCTAAACGCCTATAAAAAGGAGATCCTAAAAGAGGAAGAAAATACAAATGGAGGACTAAAAGTGGAACTGTCACTATTGAATGATCAAAAGACAGCGAGCTAAATGGACAGTTATAACTTATAATGTCTGAAACATCACCCCGGAAGAGCAGAAATGCAACAAAAGAGAAAAACTATGACATACGCAGGAGCAAAGAAATCGAAACCATAATGCTGTTTACGCAACGGCCTGAATGAGAGTTCCATCCATGAACAGAAGAAGACTAGTAAGGGTAAGAGATATCCATGACTGGACAGACGGCAAAACAACTGTAGAAATGTAACTATGAAAAGTTCTTTACAGGAGCTGCCGCAGTTGAGATGAATGGAGGTGACCCACAGTCTGAGGTAGCAATGCTGATTCCATGCACAGGCGGACGAGGAAAACGGGGGCGGACTGGAGTCTTTGATGGGCTTACCCTGTTTATGCACACACACAAAAGAAGAAAACAGTCCAAGTTTTGGGTCACGGTGCTATTTGTTGGTTGACGATGAAAAACTCATCGATGCGTGCACTTAATTCAAGTGGACGGTGAACATGCTAACCTGATAGGTAGTGAGCCCAAAACCACACCACTACAGTTGAGAGCAGCAATTGCACTCTCAGCCTGCACAAAAGTTGCATATGATCAACAAAGTTATACAAACCTGACTTGGGAAAAAACTCATCTAAATTACAGAAACTATTCATGATGTGAAAGTCCGTGACAACTATGTGTGAAACCAAATTCAGGATGGGAGAAAACGCTTTAGAATACTTGTACATCATTTCAAGTCATTCCACACTGCTAAACATAAATATACAAGCTCTCGTGTAATGTCTTAGGTCTATCCTCTGATCATATTATTACCTTTTTAAGATGGAATCTCAAATTTTAATATGTTCAATATGGTATTAGAACGAATTAAACTTAAACAAGTCATCTCTTCTATCACGTTGACCGATGAAACCCCATGTCTCAATACTAATCTTAAGGTGTCTGACTGTTTGTAGTCACCAATCTGAGCGTTTCAATTAAGAACTAAAAGCTGGAAGACTGAAACGATAATGGCATTTAGTTTATACATAATTACACAGTTTCATCAGCCTACTGACTACCACTATACTTGCACATGCACTCAAGTCCTAGTGTATTTTAGTATCCTGATGACAGCATGACACTCCTGCCATATATCATATAGGGAGTATCATTTAAGGGTAACAAGGCCCAAAACATGCTGAGAACCGATTAACATGTCAACTAATGAACTAATATATTTTTTAACCGAATAGTGTTTATCGAACCCAAAAAGGTGTTCTGAACTTAACCTACTGGTTTGCTAGTATATCATGCCACTTATAGTTGAGGAGAAGTTTCACAAAGACGGAAATATCAAAACTACCAAATACAGCCTACTTGTATACTCATTACTCTGAATAAGAAAGGACCACTTGGTTAGTGGAAATAACTAGTGTTCAAAACCAAAAATATTGATAAGCATTTCACAAAAAAGAAGCACAGAAAAAACATCGGTGGAAAATGAGGCATGGTAATTGAATAATAATACCATTGTGAATTCAACAAAGGCAATACGAGTGGAATGCTGATAGTCTCCGAGCAGCCGCAGGCGATAAACCTAAAGCAGCATGGGGTATTTAATGAGAGCTCTATCCATCAAAAGACTGTTAATATTACAGAAAAATGTACTACATATATGGCTTATTTTGTCATTATGGGAGGATTCCCAAACCTCTCCACAAATTGTTTCGAAAAAAAGTTTAACATCTGCTTGAGAAACCTGCACCAAACAAACAATGATATTTGAATGCTCTTAAAATTCATAAATCAAACTCCTTGTTTAACCAATACCAAACTTCAATACCTTCTTGTCTATATTTGTACAATAAACTGTTCTTGCGCACATTTCTCTTTCATCCTCATTCTGATGTCGAAATTAAAAAATAATAATTAGTTTTTATAAAGATAACCATAAAAAAGACACCTAAGCACCGAATAGATGCGGAGCTCACCCTGGGTAAAAACGTGGGGTTAACAGGAGCAATTGCAGTTTTGGAAGGCAGCACCCTCAGAGGGTAGTATCCAAGCACAGTCCCTGAAAGACTTAAAGCAGCCTGTGCTCCCTCTACAAAATCAAAAGCCCCAAAAACAAAAGGTGTATATGATAAGTCATCAAAGTCAGCAATGATAGATCAGGATGAAACCAATCATCATTCAAAATTACCCTCATCGGTGAACTCTACAAAAGCAAAGCGAAGAATGGACTTCGGATCGCCGCATACACGGCAGTCAACAACCTTCATGACCATTATAAGCTCATTAGCATGTTATAAGAGTAACTGACCAGTAACATTACCATCATAGACACCTAGTTTCAGCAACAAGAACAGATGTACCTACCTGACCACAGGTAAGAAACAAGGCCGCAAGCTGCTCCTCCGTAATCTATCTCCAAACAAACAATGCATTACTTAAATACGGAGTAGAAAATAAGAACAGAAAAAACACATATTTAATTGGAGAATCTATATTGTGCATCCAGTACTGTACACATGGCATATCCAAATGAGCACTACACAACATGAAAAGAGCTCAAAAAATCGAGCCCGATAAAATGAGCATTCATCAAAATAAATATATCAAATCACCCTGATTTGAAATTACATCCTTATCTACTGTGTATTTTGCTCTTTGTTTGAAGGTCCTATGTTTTACCTGATGATCAATGTCGGACACATAAACAGTCCTCCTGATAACATCTTCTCTCTGGGCCAGGCTTGTCCTGGCGTTCATCCTTCTCTTCCCCGGACTATAGGTATTTTTCTTCAGCCAATAAATTACATAATTAGAGAGATTTAAGTCAAACTTTCACGAACAGCTGCTTTATTTTGTGTTGTTATATGAACACCCTATTTATTATTTACTCCGAATTATGTATGATATAAACAAACAAGAATAACAATACTTGAAGAAAAAAAGGAACTTATTTCATCAGAAAAAAGAATACCCGTCTCCCAGAATTGGTAGTGTTGAGAAACAGGCTACCGTTCTTAGCCAGAGAAAGAGGAACAAATTCCTGAGCCATGGGATTCAGCTTAGAGAACATTTCCTCCAGCTCCCTCATCTCACTCTTAAAAGCCTCCTCTCCATCACCTTTCACCGTCACGTCTCCGCCACAGCAATTCTTAGCTGATTCATGACCATCATCGCCGGCTGTAGAGCTGACAACATGGTTGTTGCTGAAGTGCCCCTGAAACTGACAGGCCTTCACGTACACACCATCCGACTCAACCACCTGATTGTTAATGCTGCCCTCGTTCTTTTGCCGATCCTGATCACCGGCGCCGTTATTGACCGCCTTAACTTGAGACCCATTCTCCACAACTGCCATGATCGTGGACTAAACCCTAGCTTACCCAAGCTATGCAACCGAACCCCTTCTTCTTCAGATATAAACTCTAGATCGATCAACCAACAGCCCTGCAACCAGAATTAAAAATAAAATGTGGGATGAAATGAAAAGGTCAATATTTTCAAGAATGTATATAGCTGTATAAAGATCCTGAAAAGGGAGCAAGGAAGCGCACCGCTTGAAAGGGAATAATTTTAGATTCTCCACTAAAAAACAAGAAGATAACTTTGAGGAGATTGATAAATGATGAACAAGATGAAAACTTTAAGGAAGCCCAACAAAGATGGACAAGTACAAACAAAATTGTGATGAAACAGAGACAATTTTACCTCTTTATTGTTTATCACTATGATTCCCTTATTTCTATGCAAATCTTTTCAAATATTAAATTCTGAGACAGGCTGGAGCGTGCATTTATATATAAAATGAAAAAAAGACAAGAACTTTCATCATTTCATATAAGAAGAAAGAGAGTTGGGGAAAGAAACAGTGAAATGAAATCACAGGATTCACTGAGACAGTTAAACTGAAAATGGAAATGGAGGTGGAGGTGGAAGGAAAGAGAGCGTTGGGGTGGGATGGATTTAGATACCTGTGGGAGGGTGCGAAATTACGGAAATGGAGCTGGGATTCTGGGTGTTAGTTGAACACGATAAGGCCATAAGGGTATGGAGGTGGCAAGCTGCCATGTTTAGCGTACCGGCTGGAGAAACCTCGGTGAGTCTTGCGCCTGCGTGCTCGCTCTATCTGACAGCTGTTGCTTTCCCCAACAGATTTCAGGGGCCATTTGAGAGATTTCACGCCAGCTCACACCGTATTCATTTCTTTGGGATCTCAAACTCCATCGTCCCAATTACCAATGTTGAGGGGTTTGGGTTAGCGGTTACGGGATTTTCAATATTACAGCAGAGTAATTTAGATGTTAAAATAGTAAATTTAGTCTAAACTAGTTTGATCATAAAAATTAGTTGAAAACGTTGTATTTGAAAATGTTAACATGAAACTCTCATATTTGAAATGTTTCCATTTCTGCAGCTCTGTCCAAAAACAATAGGTCTGAACAGCTATTTTCCAAACTACGTTTTCATATATTAAAAACGCTAAAAGCGGTTAAACTGTCATTTTTGGTGAAATGCAATTTTTCACACCCCTCCTCTTTATTTGGCTCTTGAGATAATAAGGACTCCTATTAAATTCCCAATGACATACTTTTGACAAAAAATTGCCCACTCTTGATAGAATTGTTATTTATTAATTAACTAGTTACTCCACTCGTGCGCTGCACGGGAGTGAAGTACATACGTAATAGTTTAGATCCAATTTTATAAAAATTAAAAAAGGTGATTCAACTAACCGAAAGGATTAAATAAAATTTTAAGTAAGTTGTCCTTGTAATAGCAAACAAAGAAATAAATAGTACACATCAAAATTAACATCATGAAATGAAGTACCACATAAGTCCATAAATTTGTCAAGAAAGTTACGTATAAATTATTATAATATTCCTTATATCCAACACAAGGCAAACATAGTTGATCATCAAGTCCATACATCTTCATCACATATCACAAACTTCAACCCCAGGTTGAGCTGTTACTCTCAAAACCTTCACGTACACATGTCCATGTGTAAGAATAGGGCAACTGAGGAAGATGTCAATTTATTTGTACAATTGTCATTTCCTCTTATTAATGATCATTGCATACTTAATCACTACTCCGTTCTCCCCCCTTAACTTTGTTCCGGTCTACATTTTGTCTATCCCATTAATTTCCTCCCCAATCATATTTGGTAATATTCCGATGGCTACGATACATTCTTACTTTATTTGCACTTTATCAATTCAATATGAATCATACAATTTCACTTTCCTAATAAACTGCATCACACCCTTGTGTCCCAATCATAGGGGACGAAGGTAACAATAAAAACTATATGCATTGAAAATGAATGAGAGTCTAACGCCTCATGGTGTTATAGTGAGCAAGGATAAAGCTATTTTCAATTGGAGTGTAATTCTATGATCTTGCTTGTTTTCCTCTCTTATGCACAAACTTCAATCAGACAATTTTTCCTTTTATTTTTTCTCACCTAATTCAAAGTTCACAAAGTTTAATGGGATTGGAGTTATATAAAAAACATACCTATTGATTTTGTACAACACTAATCACAAAATCTTTGCAATTTTTGTGAAACTTGAAAAGGCGTAAATAAAATTTTATTTGGCAATTTTGCTGGATCTTTTTTAATAAAATTTTTGAAAGTAAATGACAATCTTATATTAATTCAACTCGTCTTTCACCAAAAGGCTTACAATAAAATCCGTTTGAGAATAAAAAAATAACATCATGCTCATCACCTAAAATTGCCGCCCAAGCTAATTCATGGGCAGCTCGATTTGCTGATCTTCTGCAAAAAGTCACTTCCATGTGCTCATTACCACTAATCATACCTCTCAAGTCATCAAGAATCACGTTTGTATATGACATTCCCTGTTCCCATTCGATTCTGGACACAACTAAAGTCGCATTTGTTTTCACTACCATTTTCTCCCACCCGTTATTTAAAGCCCAAATAACTGCCTCCCTCCCTCTAGCCTCCGTTTCAAGCGGGGACTACTCCACACGTACGGACTTTTGTCTAGCTTTAATAAAATGCATGTCATCATCTCTAGCCAACCACCCACGCCCTCAGACTATTGCCTTTACTGAGTGCAGGGTCGACATTGATTTTTATCCACTCCGCCGCCAGATTCTTCCACCTATCTGCACCCTGAGATGACACTTGGACATCAACATTTCTTCCCTTATTTTGTGCAGCACGCCTAGCCCAAGAGGAAAGCTCCTACCATGCATTTCACTCCCCTAGCAGACCCCCATTCCATAGTGTCATTCCAATTGTTCCATAAGCTCCATAACAACATGATAAATTTACTTCCTCTTTCTTTGGATAGTAAACAAAAAACCTTCTCATTTCTCAACCCATAGTAGCAAATCAGGCCACGTACCTGGAGGCTCAACCCAAAATTTCCCCAGACTTCTTGAGCTAACGGACAATGATCCACTTTTAAAACTGTCTTTTGGTTTGCTTTTAATTAGTCTTCCTTCTGATTTACAATTTTACCAGTGACCCACTTTATTGAGATTTTATAATTTTCTATATATGCATAAGAATTTTATTTCCATCATTTGCAATATAGCCTTCCATCATATCTAAAAACCGTCTCCATGTGAACAACTTCACTGTAACCCCTACATAGAAGCATTAAGAAGATTAAAAACGAAAAAAAAATGCAAAAGATTACAACATTAATACTATAATAGGATGTTTAACATGCAGGGATACAGTTGACAACATAATACTGAATAGGACAATGTTGATTTGTATTAAATAAATAACACTGTAAAAGATTATGGCCATGAAATTCATCATATCACTATAAAACCAAACTGTTTTTTGTTCATTTTAAGATAAGCTTCGTTCAACTGAAAAAGAGATTAATAGAGTCATCAAGTTACTGGTCTTAGATTAGTTAAATAAAGTTAGGTTTCATCTTAATGGGGAAGCTAACAGACTTATAACCCATCAATTAGCAAAGAATGAAACACACACACTCATATGCATGACGATTCAAAGAGTGTAATACTAACTTAGCAATAATCATTGTCTATATATTACTTGGAAGAAAACATTGCAGCAATTCTCCTCTGGGAGTGAAATTAAAAAGTTTGGGTAAGCTAATGCCGAGTGCAAGGACTGGAGAACCTAGAATAGTTTTTCACCTCAGAAAGAAAGCACAAGTGTAAAAATGAATAAAACATATAAACAATCACCATAACGTATCTGAGCAGCCTCCATAAATGCATCCTTTTACTCATTTTTATCTCTTCACCCTCCTTTTTTCATAAATGAAACATCCCTTTTTTCAGTACGAAGAGTAAATACAAAATAGAAGAACCCTGCTACAAACAGGTGCTAAAATTTTTAGATAATACAACGGGTGCAAAAGTAAAAAGATAATTAATTAGAATAAATACACTTACAACTTAATTGAGTGCTGATGAATGGAGCATTCTCCATTATGGACATAAAAGCCCAAATTAAACAAAAGATTCTTTTGAAAAACCGTTCTCTAATTTTTTGAACTATACAGTTTAAGACAAATCAATTCATATTTATACAAATATGGATTGATTATATAACTTTTTGGCAAACCATAACTATTGAAGTTGAAACCTATTTTTATAAAGACAACCGAATTGAATATATATACAAAACAAAATATTGAATCAATTTAAATTGTAATGAGTGATAGAACATGCAAAAATCAGAAAAATAAAACTAAAAGCAAAAATTTGAACCTCACTGAGAGAATTTAATTTGTTCAGTTGTATTGACTTAAGATTCATCCATACTCCTCCATCCTAATCGGAATAGTAGTAGGTGTGGAGGAGGAAGGGTTGATCTGCATCCGAAATGAGGAAGGATGAAAAAGAAGAAAGTAATGATAAAGCTATTTTTTGAAGCTAAACATATTTTGCTTAAATAACAGTCAAAAAAGAATGAGCAAGGTTGGCCATCCTTTCTTCACCTTCCGTTTTCCTTTTACTTGGCTTTTAATAACCATTCATGATGAAAGACTCATGGTTAGAAAGGTGATATGTGGTATTATGGATACATAAGACATTAAAAATAGGATACTGAGAATATATAGTTCTTTCCATTAACGAATAGCTAGTGGCCAGACCATTTTATCATTTATGTTCCCCTTGCAAAATCCCACAATCAACAAAATGTGTAGCAATCTTCGAGTGTTACTTACAGAAAATATGCTCAAACAAAAGCCATCCTCCTGAAAAGAAGGAAATAAGATACTGTCAAGTGATAATTTCATCTCAAACTAAACTTTGACAAATATTTTTAAAATAGACATGAGTTATTGAGTACTGAATCACCAATCTAACTGGAGCTAAGCAACTAAATTAGGCAAAGAGATACTCTAAGATTGTAATTAGTCTTTTTTTAATTCTTAGGTTTTCACCCTAGACGAAATGAAGAAGCTCGATATTTCGTCATCCTCTCCCCTCCAAATGCAATGGCAAGGCTATAAGTCATATAATAGTAAAAGACTATATTAATACCCAAGAAACCTGTACTGAGCAAGTAAATTACAATCCTAGAAATTTGAAATCAAAGCAATGTGAAGAAGCTGGTGATGAAAAAAGTTTTACTTTCAACTTTTGAGGTAGAGGCCTTATGGGTTTAAAGAGCTGCAAATTAAGTATAAATGATCTCACACAATTATTCAACATTCCAAATGAGTTTTCTGCAGCAGGCTGTTATAAAAAGCTTTGATAAAATAAAATTACTGGAACTTAGAGAAGGAATATCCTAAACTGAAAATAATGCAGTAAGTTTTCATCAAGGTAGGTTAAATTAAGCAAACAATTTCCAATTACCGAATTAGGAGAAACACAATAGGTGTTACTCAATCAAGCACCCATTGTAGGTGAGACATCATTTTTCAATCAAGGGTTTTTTACAAACTTTGAAAGTATGATTGAGACCGACTGGTTAATGCATGACATTAAGAACCCTAAGTAGTTATAGAATGAAGAATAATCAAAAGTGGGAATTTATATCAACTTATTAAAGGACAGTAAGAATTTTAAAGTCTCGATACAATGGAGATGAAAGAAATCCAAAGCAGCAAATTAAAAGGCAATAAATATCAGGGAGTACCTTTTATTTTCAGGGCCTCGCTAGAGTCGCCAACTAAATTACAATCCTAGAAATTCGAAATCAAAGCAGTGTGAAGAAGCTGGTGATTATGGTGTAATTGACATGAATTTCTTCCCCTTCACGAAATCTTCTTCCACAGTGGATAGGGTTGGACGGTGCGGCCAAACTGGTGTGAGTGATCGGCTGAAGAAGAAGGTATATAAGGAAGTAGCCAGGTGTGGGTGGGAAACCGTGGATTTCTTGCGGAATTGTGAAATTACCTGTGAAGCCATGGCGTTAGGCGGAGAAAAATCTCTCTAGTGTGGTGTTGCGGAAGAAGAGAACGTGAGCATCTGGAAAGGTGAAATTTAGGTGAGAGGTGTTTAGGCGGGAGAAATTTCTCTCTCTAATGTAGTGTCTTTAAGTATATAAAGATTAATACTTCAATATCTTTTAAGTTCTAAAAAGAACTAAATTCTAGAGAGTAAGGAGGGAGGTAACCTGATTTGATGATACTCGTATTAGATGGAGTATATGGACCGGGAATCACGATCCACATACTCATAAGATGACATTTAGAATGGTCCAACAACTAACGGACTATGTCTCTTTACTAGACGAGGGTTGCACCACTCAGAGCGACTTAAATCACTAGCGCCAGAATCTTACATGAATCAACAAGATCACCTTCTTCCATCATCTCCTCATCGGTCGTGTTGCCTCGACCTATAAAAACATTGCCACAAACAAGATATAGACAACATTGCACTTCATCGTCTACACATGAACAAGGACATAATGCCTCTCGGCTAGAGAGAGTTGAAGTCAGCTACACCTTGTGCCCATTGTTCATATGTTGCAAAGTTTCACACATAAACTACATAAAACGTGTACCGGCATTTAACGTAATTAACATTTGTTACCATTATAAACAACTCTATTTTGAGTAATTGTAAAAATTCGAAAATCATTTATTATAAGGCATTTCTTTCTCTCAGTACTTTACATTGTCTTTTTTCTAGAATACCACTATCTGTTACCGATATAGTTGTCTATGTCATTCGAAAAATATCTCAAATTCACTTGAATTCAAAATCTTTCTAAAACATAGCAACTTGAATCACCCTAACTTGTCTTGGATAAGGTATACCTAATTGAGTTATTCCATTTCATGGCATCCTAAAAGCCATTTAATTGGTGACAACATATTTAATACTATTTTAAGTTGTAACTTTGTTTTATCGTTTAACCCACATATCAATAATATTTACTCTTTTGTATTCAAATGTTTTCGATATTAGCCCCTTGCATGACATTTAAGGGTGTTTTAATTAATTGGATTGATGTTAGATGCATATTAGATCATATCGACTTAAATAAATCATATCAGATTAGACTTCAACCATTGTAAAATACATATAAAATAGACATCTACCCGATCAAACCAGTTCAGACTATAACATATTAAATTAGATCAGACCAGGTCAGAGAACTTCAAAGCAATTAAAAGCATCATAAGATTGCATAGTATGTGTAGTAAATAGTGTAGAAAAGAGTAAAAAGTATGAAAAAAGATATAAAAACGTAATACTAGTTAGGTATTGTCACTCTTAATTTCTAGCATGGTTGTCATCAATTATGACTACCGCTATTGGAAATAACGGTCAATGTTTGACACCAATAATCACTATTGACAATAATAGAATTGTCATCGGCAACCAGAATCAATGACCTTTGAAATTGTTGCTGATCACCGCCAAAATTATCAACCACCACCTTCATAAACTTTTGTGGATCTCCCTCATTGTCAATCACAATTATCTGACACTATTACTCTTGTAGACCACAATCATTGTCACCGTCAGTCACTTCTAACTATTGTCTTTGACCACCCTTCATCGATCACTATTTATTATATTGGAAATGCATGTTGTAAAAAAATTGTATTATAAAACACAAAACTGAAGACATAGAATGGAAACCTGAAGTAGAATATTAGAAAATGGAAGTAATCAAAAAAATTACCTTGTTAGAAAAGGTACAATCACCATGGATATTGTGTTTTTAGTCTACTTCAGGGTATTTGTTGAAATGCCGTGAATCACATTTCAACAAATTGTATGCAGATGAGAGAAAAATGTGTAAGAAATGCCGTGAATCACACTTTTTTGCCAAAAAGATAAATGAAAGTTTATTTTGGGATGAACAAAAAAAGAAATTTGGAAGATAATTCAGAGATGGAGAGAGTATTCAAGTCTAAGAAAATTTATTACTTCTAACATTTTTTTACATAAAAGCAAAACAAAATCTTTCGTATGAGTATACATGCAGAGCCGGTTCTGGAGCATGGGCAAGGGGCATGCGCTCAGGGCCCATTGCTCCACTAGGGCCCATAAATTTCATAATTATGTGTATATGGATATATATTAATATTAGTTATATATACATAAAAATCTATAAAAATAAAAAATAAAATCAAAGTTATATTTTTTTATACTTTCAATTCATTTTTAAAATGTCCACATTAGAATTCATTGAGAACGTACTTCACCATTTCTTTTGATTCGTTATGTTTTAGCGCATAAAGGTTCTTTTGGTCTACTTGTCTCATTTATACTAATGATTCGTTGATAGTCTTTCACTAATTTTCTCTAATTCGTTTATTTAAGTGAAATATTGAACTATAGTATTCATGATTTAGAAACTTGCAATTTATTTTAAAATATGAAAAAGTTACTCCGTATATGCACAATATATCTTTCACGTCTTTACGTAATTCAAAATTCTTTATTGCAACCAATATTTGTACTAGTTTCATTCTGTCGGTTTAGGTACATTGTATCCTCAAATGTCACATATAAAATAATTCAATTTTTTTTTCTAATTAAGTTCTTTATTGATTTCTTTGATGTGTTATACTCGTATTTAGATAACAAAATTGTTTAACTTTACTATATATTTTATAACAAAAATTTAATATACATAGTAAATATTTACACGGTATCCTCGAGGCCTACTCTGTTTGCATTGCCCCGGGTCCAAAAAATGTCAGGACCGGGCCTGATTACATGTACCTTTTAGAATGAGTTAATGTATTACAAATTATTTTTCTCAGATTAGTAAATTCATATAGTATTACTTTTAGAGCATCTTTTTTTCTCCTCGAGGACCACTTTTTATGTAAGGGAGTTTTTAATGAATCTAAGGGGTGTTTGAATTTGATTCTTAAGTTGGAGTGTTTGGGTAAAAGTGCAGAAGTGATTCTGTTGCTCTAATTTACTCCTAGAATCAGAGGCCGTTTGGCAACCCTCATTTTCGGCTTATCAGGCTTATCAGCCAACTTTTTTACCAAACACGTAAATTTTGATTTTGCTCGCTGAATTGTGTAATAAGCCGAAAAAGTAAGGTTGGAGTTACATTTCTGGCTGTATTGGCTGAAGTTACTGTAGATGACCATTTTAGTTATTTTTACATATAATTTTTTCTTTATTTTATTAATATAATATATTTTAAAAATATTTTTTTCTTGTATCAGCAGAATCAGCCAATGCAGCCACTTCAGCCAGAACTTTATAAATTTCAGCAGAATCAGCCAAAACGGCCGATTTTCGTGCTACCAAACGGGCTCTCAGTTTTTTTAGAAGCTGGGGGTGACCAACTTCTGAAAACTGATTCTGATTCTGCTTCTGCTTTAAAAAATAAGCAGAATCAGAATCAGTTCCAAACACCTCCTAAATACATTAAAATATCGTTATATATTAAAAATGATATCCAATTTTCAGAGTATAAGTTGCTAGTTGAACAACCTCAATAAAGACATTACTGATAGAAAAAGCAACTGATGCGTTGAGATAGGTAATTTAGTTTTTTTTTTCTGTTCACAAAAAATATTATTATCTTCCAACCCACTTTGGCACACAATTTAAGAAAATGGGTATTGTGTGGTGGAGAGTTGTGCAGAGGAGAGAGAAATGTGTAAGAAATGTTGTGAACCACAAATTCTTTACCAAAAAGGAAAAGTAGAAATTTAATTGGAACAGACGAAAAAGGAAAATTGGAAGTTTATTTAGGAACGGAGGGAGTACCATCTTCTAGATATATAGATAAATAAAAATAATTTCTACCTATAGAATTTCTTCACACATCTAAAAATGTTATTAGCACACTATCCCATATAATTCTAGTTTCATATAAAATCAACTCAATTAATCATATCAAAGATTACTCTGTATAATTTTTAAAGTAGGAATATATTTTTCAAAAGAAATCTTATTTTTCAATATACAAATGTTAAGTGTCAAGAAACACATGCACATAATTTCTGGAGGAGTTTGTCTATATATAAACTGGTAGATGAGAATGTGGGGAGGACAAGATCGTTCAGAGCTGTCGTGTAATTTCGCCATTTCGATAAAAAAAATCAACTGAGGTTGAAATCATTTCTTCCGTTAATCTAGGGCCTGGAACCCTAAGCAATACATTTCTGCTTCAGATTGACTACACGGACATTCCTTTCTTGCTTCGCTGGGTTTGCCGATCTGTGGTTCGTTTTTCAAGCCTAATCACCCCCTGCTTTCCCCCGAATACATGGTTACTTTGAGAGGATGATGTTGACGAGGATTTCGTTTCGTTGATGTTGTAGAATTTGAAAGATCATGACAATATCTGGTTCGACGTGTATGATGATGGAGAACGGATCGGTTGAGTTTCCGTACACGCCCGAAGAAGAAAGGAAGATAGTCCTGGAGCTCACGACCAAGTCAGGGTCTAATCTGAAGGAGGGCGACTTGTTTTATGTTATCTCTAGCCGGTAATTGCTATGAATCTCTAAAACATCTTGAACTATGTTCGCATTAAGCTATATAAATATTAAGCATTTCACAGCGGAATGCTTTAGTTAATCTGGGTATGATTCTGGTCGCTTGTGGTTAGGTAATAGGTACAATTGAGATCCGTATTCATGGCTAAGCAACAACACTATATCCGTTTTTTTTATAAAATCTTACTTACTAAAAGATTCACTCAGAAATTTTCTTATCCTGATCAAATTCTTAGTGAATAAGTAGCGTGCATTTGATTGGTTGAGTTTCTTCAATCACACATTCTTTTTCAATTTTTTGTATGGTTTTATATGCATGTTCAGGTGGTTCTCTGCTTGGCAAAGATATACAGGGCAGCCTGTTGGGGCTTACCCACTTCAACAACCTTCAATAGCGCCAGATAATGCTGAGAGACCAGGTTCAATTGACAATAGTGATCTTATTGAAAGAGGAAGTGATAATGAGTGTGATGATGCTCAGCTTCTTAGAACATTGCAAGAGGGGAGTGATTATGAGTTGGTTCCGAAAGAAGTATGGGAGATGCTTTTTCAGTGGTAATTATCCTCTACTGTGCACTACAAACTTTCCTACAATGACTTCGATGTGATTTAAGTACTGGGTAGTCACTTTTACCGAGATTAGTCCTTTTCGTATGCGGTAAGTAATGAGTGGAGATTCAAGTGAGAATAATGTGGGAAATGAAGAAGGATCCAAATTCCTTACTCTGGTTACTAGGAATGAGTATGAAATAGATAGCACATACTATGTGACAGATTATAGAATCCTGAGATCTAGAGAAAGGTAACTCAGGGGTTGTTTACTTTTTTTTTCCATCAAGTCCTTAATGGATTAAGACGTCTGTCTGAATTAAGACGTCTGTCTGGATTAAGTGATACTGAGATAAAAAGCCGTTTACTTTGTGTGCTGAATGAGAAGTCTAAATTATGTTAAATGACCAAATAAGCCTTCTGTCTAAAACAAGTGCTAAATGTATATTATCTGTTTACATTGCTTGTTCTAAAATATAATTTCATATGCTTAATAAAAGAGGCACATTACTTGATATGAAAAAGTGCTCTTTAAACCAGATTACAATGAAAACATCAATTACAACCTAAACAGAACTTCAAATTCGTAGAAGTAATACAAGAGAGTAATAAATTACGGAATCGATGTTTCTTCAAGAAATCTCCGGCCATCTTGGCATATTCTCCGTATTTATTTTCAGAATGGCCGGTGGGGGTGGTGGTTGGACTGGGAGAAGATTCATGAGTTGAATTCTTATTGAACATCCCTTCCGCAGTTCCACCATCTTTATATACTCCCCGTACCCACCTCTGGAACTCCCCGACGAGTGCCCTTGTCCGGCGGCGGGAGAGTGGTGGCCCGGTGCTGCCACGTTTGTGGAATGGGAAGTGCTGTACTTGTAGAGATAATCCTCTGCTTTCTCGACGTATTTGCCCATCGCCTTCCCATCCAGGTTCCTGTATTGCGACGCCGCATTGAGAAGCCAGGGTCAAAAGGGAAACTCAGATATATGGATGTCTGTATGGTAAGGACACCAAAAAACGAGCTGAATGAATAAGTCAGGACAGGTCTGAGCGAATAAGTCACATTTTATATTAAGTCCTAAATAAACATGAACATATAGCTGAGCGGATAAGTCACATTTTGTATTAAGCTCATTAAGTCAAAAGTAAACATGCCCTCAATCTTAAAGTGAGAAAGTCCTATTACAGTTTAAGAGATTCAACTCCTTCCACATTCCTGATAAAGGGTATTTATAAGCAAACAAGACTAAGCTAAGATAGTCTACATATTGCCACACATCCTTCCCTTGAATCACCATCTGATCTTTAACCCGCACATGTGCTTCACATACCCATCTAGGATAATAGAAAGGCAATGTTGATGCAACAAATGCTTTGCCGGCCCTGATTTAAATGGTCTAGCCGAGGCCAACAACCCAGCATTCAGCTGTCCATAATCACCAGATCAAATCTTTAAGATGCGGTCCAAGGAGGTGTACGGGTCCATTTCCTAAATCTCAGTGAACTTATCCCCATCTATCCAGGCCCATATACACCACAATGTTGCCATGACTAGGAATATTTTTTTCACATTGAGGAATTAAAATATCCTGGGAAGAAATTTTTCTGTACATCAAACAAAGGAATTAAGTGGTATCTGGAATTAAGAACAATATGAAAAGATCTTCTGTTCAACCAAATACTCCATTAAACAACAATACCCTCTAGTTCTCAACTGCATAAAAAATGTCTCTAAGAAGAGGCACATTCAACTTACTCTGACAATATGGATCTTGGTTGTGCTAATGAATTTGGCTTACCTCTTGTGTTTTTCTTTTGATTATTTTACCAATAGTAATGCTTATTTCTTCTTTCATTTATTTAATTTTTAATGATATTTGATAGTAGTAAAAGATACGTAGTATAATTTATATTATTTGAAGAGAAAATACTTTTAAGGAAGCTGAACCAAATACTAAGAGCCCGTTTGGTAACATTGGAATTTGTTGAATCGGCCGAATTTTCCAAAATTAATGAAGTTCAGGTTGAAGTGGCTGAATTGGTTGAATGTGTTGAATTATGAAAAATTATGTTTAAAATATTTTTTATTAATAAAGTAAAGATAAAATTATATGATAACATAGCTAAAATCATCTTCTACGGTAAGTTTAGCCAATTCAGCAAAAAAAGTAACTCTATCCTTACTATTTTGATTATTACACAATTTAGCGCATGAAATTAATAGTTATGTGTTTGGTGAAAAAGGTGGCTAATAAGACTGAGAAGAAGTGGCAGATATTGGACATTAATTTTGAAGGTTCAAATTTATTTTATAAGTGTTGGGTGTTCATATACATATATAAATTTTAACACTAGCACTCATATGCATGTATTTTTACGCTACTAGTTAAAAATAATGGGTGTTCACATGAACACTTTTGAACAACTAATAGGTCCGCCCCTGCTGAGAAGCGAAAATATGGGTCACCAAATTGGTCCTAAATCTATTTTAAAAACAGGTTCTGTAGTAGCAGATATAATTTATAATATTTGAAGAGAGAAGACTCAAGAAAGTTGAATTAGACACTAAATCAAATTTTAAAGTTATAGCACTTTATTTAAGAAAATAGGCACAACTGAAGGATTTATTTGGCCAATAAATGGTGAAAGAGATAAATAAAATGGATTAATGGGATAGGGATAATTTTTTCCTGCTTGTTCCATGGTTATGTTTTGTGACAATGCGCAAATATTAGATATATGCTAGGCTACTTCCAATATAATACGATTTGTGGTGCTGCTAAATTTATAAAAGTTTGGTTAATTTTTCCTTTTAAACCTATCATCCTTAGGTACAAAGGAGGACCAGCTTTACCAAGGAAGGTGATTTCTATGGGTGATAACAAGGAGTTAAGTGTGGAGGTCTTCCCACTCTGTCTCAATATAATTGATTCCAATGATAAAAGTGAAAAAGTCATAAGATTGAGTAAGAAGGTATGTCTTTGTGGTCTAATTTTCATATCTATTTTAGTGACGAGGCGTATGCTTTTAGATGAACTCTCATGGTTTGCAATATAATTAGGTGTCAATCGCTCACTTCCATGGTTCCATCTAATTTTATTTGTAATTATGAATATTCATATTCATTTTCTAAAAAAGATAATGAATAGAGAAGCGATGTGTTCGGACACAAAGGTAGAAGAAAGATGTAATACAGCGCAACTGAAAAAGAACAACATATTTGAAAGAAAAAAGAGGGTAGTCTAGTTCACAAGAAATTTTTATGCATTATCCTTCCAAATTCCTTTGATTTCAAAGCAGTGGGGAGATTTTTTTAATATATATCTCCTTCCTTTCTATTCTTTTTCTACTCAAACATAGCAAAAGGAGCAAAATCCCTCCTCTCATCTTCCCTTAAACCAAAAACAGCAAGTGGTACATCAATTCACAATCTGATTATTTGATTGAAATAACCTTTGATTTTGGCTGTCTATATTAGGAGGAAAACCGGTCAACATTTGTAAAACTATACAGGAGTAGACATATAATTATATATTTTAAAAATTAAAATAAAAGGTAATTATTCTTCATAGCAATCAGTTAATAATAGTAAACAGTAATACTTAGTATGCATTTAAAACACTCATTAAATTCTGAAATTTCAAAATATTTAGTTCTGTTAGAAACTTGATTCAATGATGTTATTTGTTTTTTGTGTTGTAGATTTATAATATAATTTGACATGATTTTCATTCTTAAATAAATATATACAAATATATCACATGTTTTTTTTCTTTTTATGATATTGGGATTGCAGCAGTCACCAGTCAGTCCATGCAATTTTGGACGGGATTTTCACTATGGGTCATCCGGAAACGGTCTCTCTGTGCTTTAGTACAGGGGTAAGACTGCGTACATCCGACCCCCCCTTACCCCACCGTAGGTGGGAGCCTTTTCGGCACTGGGGTAAATGAAAATGAAATGAAAATGAATGATATTGGGATTGCACTTTTATTAGATTAAAAATGTTTAAAACAAAAAAATCGAAAAAACCATCCAAAACCGGAGTTTTTTCGTTTTTCGCCTATTTCAGGGGTTTTAACTTTTAATAACCGAACGTTTTTTGGTCCAGAGCGTTTGTTTCCAAGTTGACCAGGCTTGTCCGGCTCATTTTTTAAACATAGCTATAAGTTATTGTTTACTGTCTGTTTATGAAGATGTGTTTAATCTATTATGTTATGGTCTGTCTGGTTTCATGATGAAGTGTCATTTAATTGGTATAATGTGTGTTAGGCCTCTCTGCGCGAGCTTTATGAAAGAGTTTGTGGACTCAAAGGGATAGTGCTGGAAAAGGTGTTTTTCTATGACAAACCAAGCAGTATGGCTTTATATTATCATTCAGTATATGATTCCTGATCTTCCGCTAATCATTTTGACCCTGCATTTCACAGGCTATGATATGGGATTATTTTGGGAAACAAAAGTATAAACAGCTTGATGCTTCAGACCTAACACTCGAAGAATCCAGCTTGCAGATGGATCAAGATGTGAGTTTATGATGTTGCACTTCCACTATGGAGTTTGGGCATCAGTTCACAATGATCAATTAATTAAGATGTTTTGGTACTTCTGTGTTGTGAATATTGTGTGTCAGAAGTTGAATGCCATCAGCCATTCATAACATCAATTTTTCTTTTGATAAGACATCTTTGCAATGCTCCCAGAAAATTTACTTTCTAAACTATGGCACATTAGTGCATGGAAAAATCATTTTCTAAATCATTTTTCTCTCTCAAAGTAAAGCTACCTCACAAGTAAGCATCTGTTGCAAACCATGTTTTCCAATGTCTCAAGGTTACTGTCTTGACATTCTCAAGTCCCTCTTTTGCAATTTAGAGAAGTCCATAATGTTTTTGTACAACTAAGCTGAAAATTTGGATGCTTGGCCAATATTGTGATTTATGACCACATCTTACATTGTATGTTGATCTTATAAGATGTCTTCATAACAGATTATATCTATACATTCCATGAAATTTAAACAAAGTTTTGTTTGCGTCTAATATTTTCACTGATTCATGATTGTATTCCACTCTTCCATGTATTTTGTCACCTGCATAACTGCAATATGTGCTTCTGAGTGATTTTGTCCTTCTAAGTTTAACCATACACACATTGGTATGTATGGCTTCATGGTTTTTCCCATGTATTCTTATTAAGGTTTGATGATGTGCATGCCTTCCAGTAATGGATTCACATCCCATTACCATGGATTCCCTGTGTCCCTGAAGTATTTTGTATCATCATCATCATTACCCCAGTGCCGCAAAGGCTCCCACCTATGGTGGGGTAAGGGGGGTCAGAAATGTCAGATGTACGCAGTCTTACCCTTGTACTAAAGCACAGAGAGACTGTTTCCGGATGACCCATAGTGAAAATCACGTAAAAAATTGCATGGACTGACTGTTTCTTCATAACAAAGAATCACATACAGTTTAGTGAGCCCATTTGCTTTATTCCATCATATTCCCAAAATCCCAAGTCAAAAAATAGTGAGTCTTTGACTCCCTGAAGTATTTTGTATATTTTGTTAATATTCATTACATGTATTTCCTTTTTTAGCTCTGATTTCATATGTTGATTCATTACAATGTTAGAGACCTCACCAGTACAGAATAATTACAGTAGATTAACAAGAAAACCAAACTGAATTCTTATTTGATGAAGAAGATCGGTTACACAGAGAAGCAGTAACTAAGGCTGAAGCCTCCCAAAAGAGAAGAGAATAACTCTCTAATCTTTCCCAGTCCCAGTCCAAAAGAATCCAAAAACCTCCTTACTACTTCCCCTTCCCATCTATTTATACTAGAGACCCTTATTACTAATATTATTATTATTACTTCTAATATTATTCTAATAAGTAGGTCTCTATCAATACTCCCCCCGTAAACATCCACCTTGCCCTCAAGGTGGTCGGTAGGAGACAGCCCAGATCTTTTGCTTCTTCTTCTTCTTCTTCCTTGCACCTCTTCCTTCCCAATATCTTTCAAATGTCAGGATCCTTAACTTCATGACTTGAATCTTCCTTCTCACTGCTTCTTGCAAAAACAGCATTAGCTCCTCTTTCTTCCAATCATCAATATTAGGCCTGTGTCTTTGATCATGCTGGTATTGATCTTCACCCACCATCCCTTGATCATTCTTCCATGTGCTAATAGCTCTTGCTACAGGATATAACTCAAATCTTTGAATTTCAGTTGCTTCACTCCTTGAAATTTCAGCATCTTCAGTAGCCAACTTATTTGAGAATGAAAACCTCAAAGGTTTTAGCAGGTAGGTGAGGATATCCACTATTCCAGTTGCCTTTCTCCTAACTGAAGAACAGGAAAGCCTATTATCCATGCAAAAGTTCCAAAATTGGTTTTCTTGCACGTAGACAGATCTATCACCAGTAAACGACATGGCCATTTTCCAACCCTGTTCTAATTTCACTTTTTCATTTGCTTCATTATGTTGTTCCACAAAATTTTCCACTGTTTTCTCATTTAAAGAATCTGAAATTCTGAGTGCTCCTGTTAAAAAGCCAACCCACAAATTGGTAGAGGAATCAAGGGTACTTGGATCCCTTCCCTTCAGATTCACAAGAACAAAGGAAACAACTGGGGAATAGTATTGCTGATCCCTTGAATTATAATGGTTAGAAAGTCCCTCTTCAATTTTGGGTTTCAAAATTGCTTGAAACATGGTGATAAGATGCTTCTCAGCAATCAATTTCTGATTAGGTACTGCTATTTCAGCCCCTTTGTCAGAATTAGCAAGCCTTCCTCTGCTCACACCCTCCCTCCAATTTAGAAGACCTACATGTGAAATCATCACTACCCCAATTTGAATAATGGCATATGATTCCCAAGAAAAAAGATGAACCCGATCCTTAAGAACCACTGGACCAGATCTCTTTCGTTCCAGGCATGAATTCCCTAAAATTATGTCCTCGATTTTAAGTAACCCAGTTTCAGAAGTTCCCAATGGACATGGTTGGAGAACCAAATTAACAATAGAAACGATGTTCAATCCTTCCAACACAATGTTTGATGACTGGCGATACATCATTTCAGTCTTGCAGTCATTTGGCCAGTTCCTCTTCTGTGCAAGATGAGAAGAAATATCGCATACCTGAAGAAGCTTGAACCTATTGGTTTCAAGGTCTGACTGGTCAAGATCGTACTTGGAAAACATCTTACTTCTGGAAAATCCAACTGTTCCATCTTCAGGTTCAAGATTAACTGATGGTTTATCACTGAATTCCTCTTCTCCATAGGTGTGCTGCTGAATAACTAAATTCTGCTGCGACTCTGGAAATTCAAATAGAGATTTCGAACTGGATTTGTCTGCTCTAGTCAAAACCAGAGGACCGGAAGAAGTATCTTGTGACTGAGAAGTGTATTTGCTTTTCGAATTCAAGCAGCGACGCACAGTCCTTGACCGTCCTCGCCTACGACATTTTTGTCGCAGCTTGGGCTTCCCCTTCTCCAGGTTTGATGACTTCTCTTTCTCTGGTTTTGAGCTCGTCTCCTTCTCCATGTTTGAGCGCTTTTCCTTTGCTAGGGTTGAGCGCTTCTCTTTCTCCACTTTCCCGCTCTCAACCTTTTCTACGAGCTTCCCCAATTTTCCGCGCCAATCCTTTCTCGAGTGCGAAACAGTTTGCGATTCCTCCAATCCTGTCCTCCTTTCCTTCGCCCCATCCTTTTCTACCTTTTCTTTGCTCTTCGTATGCTTCTCCTTCGCTAGTTTTCCGCGCTCCACCTTTTCCGCGATCTTCTCCATTTTTTCGCGCGAAACCTTTGGCGACTGCGAATCAGAAGGGACATTTTGCGCTCGCTCTCTAGTTCGCCTGCGAGGTTGATGACCGATCTTGTTTATTTTACTCCACATCTCCGCAACCCAATCATCAAATGCTTGTTGATTTTGTTCGATCTTTTCTTGGTTCTTCTCCATCTGCGACAGATTTCTTTTAGTGACAAATATTCCACACCAGCGATCGTAGCAGTCTCTGATACCAATGTTAGAGACCTCACCAGTACAGAATAATTACAGTAGATTAACAAGAAAACCAAACTGAATTCTTATTTGATGAAGAAGATCGGTTACACAGAGAAGCAGTAACTAAGGCTGAAGCCTCCCAAAAGAGAAGAGAATAACTCTCTAATCTTTCCCAGTCCCAGTCCAAAAGAATCCAAAAACCTCCTTACTACTTCCCCTTCCCATCTATTTATACTAGAGACCCTTATTACTAATATTATTATTATTACTTCTAATATTATTCTAATAAGTAGGTCTCTATCATGTATTTTGTGCATGTGGTTGCTTTTCTCTTTCCTGGTTTAACTGTACTCATACTAGTAGGTTTGTACTTACAAGAACATGGCATCTTCCGAGTATTTTGGTTTAGCATTTTGTTATGTGCATTATGTGCTTGTGATTGGTTGTCTCTTTCCTTGGTCTGATCTTACATGTACTGGTGGGTGTGTGCATTAATATCACTGTTAGACTTAGATGACGGATTGAACTATTCTCAGATTCTTCTTGAGGTTCAAGGCGAAGGGTTTCAGCCTCCCAGTTTTTGCATGGATTCAACAGGAAACAATCTGGCATTAGTTCCTGCAGAACCCATGAGGTCATCTGTTACCATTGCAGGTGGCCCTGCTTTGTCCAGTGGTTTCTCCAATGGGTATACCTCCTGTGTATATCAACAGAGTTCTTCATGCTCCGCACTTGAAGGCACGGAGGATGGATATGATAACCTCAGAAGTACTTCAAAAGTAGAGAGTGGGGGGTTAGTAGGGCTGCAAAACTTAGGCAACACATGCTTTATGAATAGTGCTCTACAGTGTTTAGCACATACACCTCCACTTGTTCAGTACTTCTTGCAAGATTACAGTGAGGAGATCAACAAGCATAATCCGCTAGGAATGCATGTAAGTAACTTCTTTATTCTAAAGTAATTTTTTTTGAGATAAAAATTTGCATTTCTTCTAATATGCCATCTTGTTCTGCAGGGTGAGCTTGCACTTGCATTTGGTGAGCTGTTGAGGAAACTTTGGTCCTCTGGCCGGACATCAATTGCTCCTCGTGTATTTAAAGGAAAACTTGGTCGGTTTGCTCCACAATTTATCGGGTATAACCAGCATGATTCACAGGTTAGAAGTTGTTTTGCCAATATAACCACACTTTCTCAATTATTTTTAGCACGGTCAGGACTATGGATGTAATTTTCTGGTCTGGTCTGTTTAAGTGTGGTCTGGTCTGTTTAAGTTTGGTCTGGACTGGTCTGGTAAACGTCTGGTCTCTGGTCTCTGTGTATTTTATAACTACGGAAATCAAGTCTGGTCTGGTCTGTTTAAGTCTAGTCTGGTCTGGGACTGAAAACAGTCCAAGTAAAAACATCCTACTCACTGATTTCTTACAATATAGCCCATTTTTCCATCATGCTAACTTTAATGTTTGTGATCAAGTAGGCCTTTTTGGACAATATTTGGTTAGGTAGTTCCTTCCATTCTTTATGACATGTCAATATTGCACGGTCCCCAAATTCTATAATGTGAATGTAGGATTCTTTAGTCTTTACTCATGTATTTGTAATGAAGCTGAGAAGGTAGGATTCTTTTCTTTGTGTAGGAACTTCTTGCTTTTCTACTAGATGGGTTGCATGAAGATTTGAATCGTGTTAAACAAAAACCTTATTATGAAACTAAAGACTCTGATGGCCGCCCAGATGAGGAGGTTGCGGATGAGTTTTGGAGATACCACAAAGCTAGAAATGACTCTGTAATAGTGGATGTTTGCCAGGTTTGTAGCTTGCCCTCTCCTTGAAATGCTATATAATTTGAAACTTCAGTTCCAATGTGAGTTGTGAAATTGGTGAGCTAGCCAATATCAATTCGCAAGAGGCCACCCATTGCACGAATTGGCACGGGTCTGTTTTACTAGCTGTATGTAATAACAAAAAGATGCTTGTACGATTTGTTTCATTCTATTGGTTGCATTTTTTGCCCTCACACTTCTTAGATTTATATTAAAGTTTAGGGTGCTGCTGTATTTGATAACAAAGCTTTGCCTGTTCGAGTATTCTTTTCTAATGGTTCTATTGTGTCTTTACACTTCTCGTATTTATATTAAAGTTCAGTGTGCCTATTAACCATTAGTTTTGAGAAATGGTTAAAATTGACACTTTCGCTATTTCAAATCCATCACTTGAGTACCTTTGCTAAAAAGTACTACCTCCGTCCCTTAAAACTTTGCCAAAGTTGACCGGTACGGGGAATAATAAAGTAAAAACTGTATGGTTGAGGTTTGTGCAGAGGAAAGAGAAATAACAGAAACCACAAAATAATTGATTAAAAGGGAAAGTGTCAAAGTTTTTTGGGACATCCCAAAAAGGAAAGATGGCAAAGTTTTAAGGGACGGAGGGAGTACTACGTATCATATAAGCATACTTTCGCTATAGCACATTACTTTTTAATAGTAAAATAAGAAATGTGTTAAATTATATAAAAAATCATACGGATCATATATTAAAAAAGATAGAAATACAAATATAAAAAGTAGTAAAAATTTCAAATTAGATAAAATAAATTAAAACCATTGAAGTAAAAAAACTAAAAATAAAAAAATATAAATGAAAATGTAAAAAAACCTGAAGTTAAAATGTGAAATCTATTAAAAAGATGCAGAATGTAGAAACATTTCCAAAAATGCAGAAAACAAAGATTCTGACATTCTTAAAAGTTCTAAAGTTTTCCCCCTATTTTCTTTCTAAATTTAACAATTTTCTTGGTTTTTTCTCAAAAGTTAAGCTGCCCTAAGTAACTTGCTATAACTGGTCAAAAACCAGTAAAATGACCAGATTGGTCAATTTTTTAAAGTAAGCCTTCTTGTATGCATGGACGGATCTGGGGGGCAAGGTAGGCCTGGCCCACCCTACCCCAAAATTAAAAAATGTTCAAGTACTAGTGTAAAATTTTTCATGTTAATTTCCCCCCAAAAATCTTTGTACAGACCAGCCCAATTTGGGTCCTGGCTAAGCCAGTTCTTATACAACAACAACATCCAAGCCTTGGTCCCAAAAGATATTGGGGTCGGCTAACATGAATCGATACATGATATCACCACCAAAAGGAAAAGAAAGGAAATAAAGATAAAAAAGACAAGCTATCACAAAAAGATAATATAAAAAGAGATGAATATACATAAAAATGATAAAATAAAAAGAATACAAATAATGCTTATATATATAAGGATAAAAAACAAGGAAAAAAGATGAGGGGAAAAGTGGATACGAGATCACTCCTCCACATGAATACCCCTCCACTTAGCTCTCTCCAAAGTCGTGCTCTCATCCAACCCCAGAAGAAGCATATCACTTCGAACTCCCCTAACCCACGTCTGTTTGGGTCTTCCTCTCCCTCTCTTCTCTGCCTCTTCTCCACACATCTCAACTCGTCTGACAGGTGCATCACTAGGTCTTCTACGCACATGACCAAACCACCGTAGGCGCGACTCCCGCATCTTGTCTTCAATAGGTGCTACTCCCACCCTTTGTCTAATTGTCTCATTCCTCACACAGTCCTTCTTAGTATGCCCACACATCCAACGCAGCATGCGCATCTCTGCCACACTCATCTTTTGAATGTGACACTGTTTCACCGTCCAACACTCTACGCCATACAGTAATGCAGGCCTAATTGTTGTCCTATAAAATTTACCCTTCAGTCTAGTCGGCATACCTCAATCGCATAGAAATCCTGACGCATGGATTGAAGTTATAGAAAGCTCTGTTTGGATCTTTTCTAATTAGATTTAGAATCTAATGGTTGAAACCGAGTGACCCCATGGATGATTAATCACCTTTTATACCATTCCATGGTCGTGACTATTTTGTAACTGAAATGTAATGAGCACAGACTGTAGTGCAGTAGTGTAAGCACTAAATGAATTGAAGCATAGAATGGTCATAATCTCCCCGTCCCAAAAAGGTCCTATTTCAAAACCTGTTTGTAATAGGATTTGGCCCCCATAATTCATAATAAAGAGCAATTATTTGTAATGTACCCCCCCCCCCCCCCCCCCAAAAAAAAAGTCACAAACAAGTTCAATGCGATACTGTGATGAATTAAATTACACGCTGAGAAATGAACATAAAAAACCTAAGCTGGATTTATGACTTTTAAAAGGTTGTAGCTTTGCATAATTAAAAATTGTACAATGGCCAAATGTGATTTTTTTCGGATGTATGGAATGCAATTTTTTTGTTAAAAACTCTTGGAGAATTAAAGCTGTTTTCTTCAGGGTCAATATAAGTCAACATTGTGCTGCCCAGACTGCAACAAAATCTCAATTACATTTGATCCATTCATGTACTTGTCCTTGCCTCTTCCATCAACGGCCACCAGGATAATTACTGTGACTTTGTTTTATGGTGATGGAAGTGCCCTTCCTATGCCGTATACAGTTACTGTACCAAAACATGGTTGCCTTCAAGATCTCTTACAAGCTCTAGGAAGAGAATGTTGCTTACAGAATGATGAATATTTGTTGCTTGCTGAGGTAACTTTTTTACATATCAGTTAAATATCACATTTTCCATTTATGCATTTGAATATTGTATGCGATTTCCTTATATCTTTAATTTTCATGAAGGTTTATCAACATCGAATATTTCGGTACTTAGAAAGCTCTGCTGAGCCATTGCAGTCAGTTAAGGATGATGAACAAATAGTTGCCTACAGACTTCCCAAAAGGGCAACAAGATCAGCAAAACTGGAGATTTGCCACCGGGAGAAGTAAGCGTAGACTATTGGTGCTGAGCACTGTTGTAATAGGAACATTTTTTCCCCACTCACTAGAACTATATACATTTTAAATAGTAGCAGGGATTTGTCCAATTCTTAAGAAAAAGCTATCTTTAATTTTGCCCAAAAAACCAACTATTCAATAATGAAAAAAGATATTGGTTCATGCTCTCATGTTATTTTACTTTAGGTTTCTGTATTATGTTGCTTACAATATTGTGTGTATTTTCTCTTCTCCTGTAAACTATACCACTCCATGACAATAGTATTTTCTTCATGTAGAGGTATCATAAACAACTCAAAGGCTGGAGAGTGGAAGCCCTTCTTGACACCACTTGTTACTTTCTTGGATGAGGACCCTGTGACTGGAGTCAATATAGATCTTGCTGTTGACAGAATGCTTTCTCCTTTAAGAAGAAAATCATATATCAAGTCGACAGTTAGTTTTGAGGATAGGCAAACTGGATCTGACTCGGAAGTTGTAGATGATCCAATGAACTGTAGCACAGAATATGGTTCTATGTCCGAATCTGCAGATGATATAGAACCAGAAGAAAGTTCCAGCAGTGAAATGTCATTCCATCTCTGCATAACTGATGAACGGGGTATGAAATGCAGGCCGATTCTGAATAACACACCAATAAAACTTGGACCTGGTGTAAAGGTATATCTGGACTGGACTGAAAAAGAGTATGAATCATTTGATGCTAGTTATCTAAAGGATCTTCCTGATGTACACAAAAGCGGACCTGCTGCGCAAAAAACAAAGCCAGAAGCTATCTCCTTATTTTCCTGTTTGGAGGCATTCTTGAAGGAAGAACCATTGGGGCCTGATGATATGTGGTATAAGTTAGAAGACATTCTTATTGCATACATAAGATTTTTGTGCCATTTTTTTGCTGTGTATCTCGTTACTATTTTTTCCACTTCTTATGCAGGTATTGCCCTAGCTGCAAAGAACATAGACAAGCAACAAAGAAGTTAGATTTGTGGAGACTGCCTGATATACTTGTCTTTCACTTGAAACGCTTCTCATACAGTCGATGGCTAAAGAATAAGCTTGATACTTTTGTCAACTTTCCTGTTCACAATCTTGACCTAAGCAAATATGTGAAAAGTAAGCTTGCATCCGAGGGATCACATGTGTACGAGTTGTTTGCCATCAGTAATCATTATGGTGGCCTAGGCGGAGGCCATTACTCTGCTCACTGCAAGGTATCTGCACTATTCCTTTTTTTGTCTGGTCATCCACCTTTTCTTGACTGGGTATCCTTGCAAAAAAGAATCTCTTAGTTCTTAAATCACTGGCATTCGATTTGAAATTCTTTTGCAGTTAGTTGATGAGAACAAATGGTATCATTTTGACGATTCCCATGTTTCTGCTGCTGCGGAAACTGATATAAAGTCATCAGCTGCCTATGTGCTCTTCTATGAGAGAGTTAAAGTGCAACAAAATGGAATGACTAGTGGACCATCTCAGAGTCATACATTGTGAAGGCCTTTGCTAAAAGTCTGCCTATTGCATTAACTCGCATCTGCGTATATGAAAAAACCATCAAATTGAGCAACGCTTGCGTCATGTTGGGTGTGCACACAAGTTGCAGGTCACTATCGTTTCCACTAAGGTGCAACCAACTGAAGACTCCTGCCTTCAGATGAAGCAAGTTTAAGGTCTATCCGGTGCGGAGCACCCTCAGGGACAAATGGTTTTGAGTCTCCTTTGGAGGCAAGAGTTGTAACAGATCGAATCTTATCTTCGCATTGTTGATTAGCACGCCTTCCTTTTCCATTTCCCCTTTTTGTTGATGTTTTTTTACTAGTCATGAATTCATGACATGTGGTAAGCATTTTACCATGGGGTCATAATCTTCTGATGTATATTTCTGTACTTTTTTGAAGAAATAACAGTTTGTTGCAAGGAATGCCATTCGTTATCCGACTACAATAAAAAAGACTAATCATGATTTGTAAATAGCTCTACCTAGGGGTGAACCCGATCGGCGGCACTGAACCGGTCCGGAACTGGGCCTGCTATTGTGCGGGATTGGATTAGGTACTCGATTGGGTACCAGGCAGTCCCAATCTCGGTTTTGGCCTGGCCCGTTTTTTTAAGGCTCCAATCGGGCAAAAAAAGAAAAAGAAATTGACGGGAACCAAGTCCGGGCCCAGGATCCGATCGGCCGGGTACCGAGGATCGGCCCAGACCTGGAAAAGGGCGGTTCGGACCCGGGCTCAACCAATGTTTTTAGACCGGACGGTCTCGGTCTGGAACCGGACCAACCCGGGTCCATGCCTAGCTCTATGCCTCTACCTAATATGAAGTTAGGTGTACAAGGTTTGAATTCTATAAATAAAGATAGCTATTCTAGTTGAAAAATGCTTAGTGTACATGAGTTGTATACAAATTGTACACAAAACTCTCCTAGTTGCCTGTGTACACATGCAATTCAATTAGAAAAGGGCAGAATTTGATACCCAATTGCCTGTGTACACAGATAATGTACACATTTTGTGTACATCTTGTGTACACCAAGCATGTAGAATACCATCGCTAGTGGTAGGAATTTTCAAAAAGGTAAGTGGTAGGAATTTTCAGAGACGGAGGTAGTATTAGTTGCTATAATTGTGTTCAAAATTTACATCACAGTAACTTACACTTAGGTATTACGATGTAAATTTTGAATACAATTGTAATCACCGATAATTACTAAGTTATATTTTTGTCCATCACATTGTAAGGATTAATATTTATGGATTTTTTTCTTGATTTATTATTGTTGTGTAGTTCACAATTATATAAAATTAAAAAAAATGAATATCACAAAATTCAACGTGTAAAAATCAAAATTTACGTATGTAATAAAAAATTGTTTGATAAGTCAAAAATAAGTGTATGCTTATTAATTTTTTAATCCTTAGATGTTAGTACTTTGGAGTTTCATTTTTGACAAAAAGTGAAAATAAGCGTACAAGCTATTCACAATTCTATATTCAAGTCCCTGAACTGAAAAACTTGTGAATACATCACTGAACTCATTGAAAATTAAGTAATCAAATATTTTTTTACATGTTGATACATGTAATGAGAAATCTTTCTAATGAGAAATTACCAGCAATCACAAATAAAGAAGATTTGATTGCTTAATTTTCAATGAATTGAGCAGTGTATTTACTAGTATTCTGATTCAGGTGCCTGATGGCAGAATCACGTATAATTGGAGGACTTATTTAAGATGTGCTTTTGCAAGTCTAAATACACATTAACGGTTGCCTGTAGTGGTGTAGGAACGAATCCAAACAGGGGATCAAGTGGGCAGGATCTGAACCAAACTAATAGCCAGGAATTTGAAGTCCTGGAAGAAAATAAGGCTGTGTTTGAGTATGTCAACAAAGTAAATTTTCCTGAATAGGCGTTGACTCGGTTCATATTTTTATAAAAGGCTAAAGGGTCAAATAGGTCATGTGACGTCGTGTAAACTCAATTTAATCCCTTAATTAAAAAAGGTTCAATTCACACCTCAAACTGACATAAAATGGTTCAAATTTAATTTTTTACGCTTAAACAATTGGTCATTGTTTTAATTTTTTTATTGTTTCTATTTATTATTTTCGATTTATTGCAATTTTGACACTTTTTAATAGTTTAGGGGTGCGAATTGGACCCTTTTTGCTTTTTGTTTACCCGTACAAAATGAAATTTGAACCCTTTTTTGCCGGTTCGGTGGTCGAATTGGACCTTTTTTTAGTTTAGAAACTGAATTGAGCTTATACGACCAGTACAGAGGCCTATTTGGCACTATACTCTACATCCCTGAGGGCCCTCCAAAACCGATCAAACAGTTATATGTGAGAATGCAAGTTGAGCTTTGATCACACTCAAAGAAAAAGATTGAGGTTCCTTCCCAAATCATTGTTTGAAGTTGAATCCGAGACATTTCCATTGTGGTACCCCCTTCCTATCAAGTAAGATGTGCCCTCCGGTAGAGGTGTTGCCAAGTGACGATTAGTTAACGACTCGATTCATATTTCAAAATCTGCTCGGATGGGAATTGGGTGGGAATCGGTTTAGCTAGGATGGGAGATTTGTGAATTGTCCTGGTTATTCTTTTTAAATTAGGCTACTAAAGGATCAAAAGTGACTTTAGAACAGAATGCAATCGATTTTAGACTAGGCCAAGATCTTATCCGGAACTTCCGGTCTTGTGTATGGAAGGAACTAGTGATCATCATTTAACAGTGAGATCATGGGGTCTGCCCATCCCATTTGTTAAAATTCTTGGCTATTGATACTATTGTCAATTACTCCCTTATATGGAATCTTAGAGCGCCTAGCCCTACTCTACACCAATATAGTGCCACTAAGGAATTTCATTGTTTAAATCTAGGAAAATTCCTTTTGTACACGTCAACTTTTACACGCCGGGTTACACGCCTGTCAAATTGTCCATGTACAGATAATTTGATCGACTACACAGACATATTGAGCGGCGATTTACGAAGAAAACCGATTTTCACACAGACAAAAATAAAAAAATGTATGTATCACAGACACTTTATGAAAAATTCAGGTTTAAAATGTCAGTGATATAGACAACTCTTGATATTTTGTCTGTATGAAAATCGATTTTCTTCATAAAACGCCGGTCAAATTGGTTGTCTAGCTGATCAAATTGTCTGTATACAGACAATTTGACCGGCGTGTAACCCGGCGTGTACACGAAGCGGGACTCTTAAATCTAATATGATGTGTTGAAGTTTTTTCCGATAATGTTCTGGTATATGTATATTTTAATATTTCTAACTCTGGTTTAACTTGTTCAAGTATGATTTGGTATAAGATAAAACAAGTCCAAGTTGAAACATTATAAGTCTTTGTTATGTAACCCCATTTTTTGCTTATGTGCCACAAATTTATATCACATTATCACCTAACAATCATCAAGAACTTCATATATCTTCCATATCAAGATCTTGTCTCAAAACAAGTGAGAAGACAAAGTAAATTACTAAACCCTACTAAAATAACTCAAAACATAAACCCATTCCAACTCCCAATTCCCAACAACCTTCATTTTCTCATAACAAGATACTAATGATGGCAATTTTTTCAGGAATTATCAAGAGTTTAGATTTTAATTTATAATGTTTGGAGGTAAGTTACTTAAATTATTTCTTTTGTTTAAGACACTAGTGTCGTTCATTGATAATTTAGTAAGTATGAAATTCATGACGTTTGAGATTTTGAGTAATATATTTACGAATTATGATTTACCATTTCTATGCATACATGTTATATGCATTTTGCATATATGTGGTCTAAATATTGGTGACATTTCTATGCATACATGTCATATGCATTTTGCATATATATGGCCTAAATATTGGTGATACTGTTCCCCGACATACCGCTACAATGTTTTTAGGGTTGGCCGCGACACTCCGCTATCCTATCCGGGATTGACAATATTGAATTTAAATAAACTAGACCAGAAAACTACAGGACCATTACAAAATGGTTTGTTGCACATCATCAAAGTGCGATATGCTAAAGGCAGAAGAATCCAAAGAAGTGAATTTTCACAAAAGATAATCTACAGAACTTGTCCTTTAATTTGAAAACCAGAAGTTGCCTTAACCATAGCAGAACCGTACGAGGAGGGCAAATGTGTTTATTACTAATAATATTACTACTACTATTATACATGTCTTGAAGTAATCAATGCTCTTAAACAATTACAAATCAAGATATCATCACTACAAATATCAGAAGCAACAAATATGCTCACTGCTCTCCTTCAAGCATCAATATCAAGTTATGCTTTGAAATGTTCGCTTCAATTGAGCTTATGATGGAAAGAAAAGAAACCTGAAGTACTACAAGAAGACTGATTTGTTTTACATTTATGGGGTAGCAAGATTTTCCTTGGCCAGGGGTGCAATTTCATCACCTTCATCGCCGGTCTCACTGCCAGCCACTCCTAAGCTCAAAAGCATTCTTTCCCAGTTCTTGGCTGGTCCCTGAAACGGAAAAACAATTAATTTATCAGAATCCATACTCTGAAAACCATGTCAAAGAAACTTCTGTTATTTTTAAGTAACGCCTGCCTTCCAAGAGAGATCCTGTGACATGCAGTTTTTGATCATTTCGGCAAATGCAAGAGTTCCATAGGTTGCAAGTGCTCTAACAACAGTTGTTACCACCTTGAGCACATCTGCTGGGTCAACAGTTTCACACTGAACACAAGCAGGAATAAGTCTTAGTCATTGCTCCTCCATCTCTTATGTTAGTATTGTTTTTATAATAAAAAATAACAGAAAATTATATAAAATCATAAAACAGGAAGATCACATACATCGACGTTAAAAGCACCCATGTGGAACCCTGTATAACCTTCTTTCACAGTGTCAACAAGACCACCAGTTGAGGCACATATGCACGGCTGGTATTTGAACACATTTATATTGATCATTAGAAGATTTTGAATATGAATAGGGAAGCTAAACTATGCATTATTATATTGATAAATTGAGGCTTTTGAATATGAAGAGTGAAGTTAAACTATGTATTGGGGGAGGGGAATTCTTACGGTTCCATATCGCATAGCATGCAACTGAATGAGACCACAAGGCTCAAATCTACTTGGGATCAACATAAAGTCAGCACCAGCAATAATCATGTGAGCCAAGGGGACGTTGAATTTCGGCACTCCTCTGGCTTTGTCTGGATACAAGACTTCAAGCTTTTCAATCTGCTTCTCAAAGTTCTTCTTCCCTGTTCCCTGGTCATAAAGAAAGAATAAAGATTCATCACTGCCCATCCAGATCCAAGTTACAGTAGACATTATAGTAGGCTTAAATATGTTTCAAATACATGTATTTGTAATGTTTTTGTTTAAGATTGTTTTATTGTCTGTCATCACCTTAGTCTACGCAGTTTTCTTTTTCACCCCCGCCAACTCTGTGACAACCTTCGTTTGACAACAAACAAGCACGAGTAACATGATTTATGTCATTCTTTTACACAAAGTTACTTTTAAAAAATATTAAAATTTAATTTTAGAGACTTGGAGAGCTAAATTATAACTATGAATGATTAACTTCACCTAGCCCAACAGTCTAACTACACTAATATGGTACAAAAAGTTATAAAATGTTGACGTAGAAAGTTTTGGATCGATTTATTCTAGCGGCATTAAAGTGTGTCTAAATGAAGACTGTAAGGAGTTAGGCTGGCCTTTCGGCGCTGGAAAACAAAAAGACATTTTACATAAATCTAAAATAAAAAGTGTTATAATTGCATGGACTAACAACAACGATATAGCAAAACACGCATTAAGAGTCGGCCATATATCACTTACCAGAATCACAATCTGAACATTCTGAGAGACGAACTTCGGAATTGCAGCAGACAGAATGTCTGAGCCTTTCTGCTCTTCAAGTCTCCCAATGAAACCAATCAATGGAATATTCCTATCAACTGGTAAACCAACCGCTGCTTGAAGAGCTTCCTTCACCAAGGGCTTGGCTTCCATAACCTATCAATCATTCCAAATGAGTAAAGAAAGCGCTGTAAATGAATGTGTTTCAAATGAAAGAAACAAAAAAGTAGTTGGCAAGTATAATAATTACAGTGGTGATGTCATAGTTGATGCCAGTGTGCTTGTCTGTTGCAGGATTCCACTCTTGGGTATCCATGCCATTGCAAATACCTGTAATGCCAACGTCTCTAATGTGGTTGTCCAATTCAACACCCTTTGAAACAGCAGAAACAAGCTCTTGGGCGTAATATGGACTCACAGTCACCACCCTGCTTGACTCGCGTATTCCAGCCTTCATCCAGTTTATCTTTCTCCCCTTCACTGGCTTGTTATACCTTCAATATTGAAAATCAATTGAATTTATAGATATCAAGAACGCAGGATACAGAAACTCATATTGTGTAATTCATACCCATCAATGAAATCAAAAGAACCCTTGTATGAATCAGGCAGGTTCAGAAGGCTAAAGTCTGAAAAGGCAAATCTTCCTTGGTAGGCAATGTTGTGAATGCAGAAAACAACCTGGGAACATTATAGGGAATATCAAGAACATGTGAGAGTATAGTTGTGATACATGATGAAAAAGATATATTTTCATAAGATGTTACTTTGGCATTTGTGTAGATTCCCTTGGATTGGTACATGCTTTTCAGATAGCAGGGAAGTAGAGCAGTGTGCCAATCGTTGGCAATGAACACCACATCCTCACCTTCACAATGTCATAGAGATTAAGCTAATTAGTGGATTTTCTAAAACCACTAACCACAACTACTTCCATAAACTCTCGAAGTACAAAAAATTCTTACCATAAGGTCCACTGAAGTATTGGTTGCAATTGAGATTCAAAACTCGCGGTGCCTCAAGTGCTGCCTGAAACCAACATAAGTGAAGATGTTAAATGCCATTATAAATGCATAAGGCAGAACAATGCTGGAAGCTAAGGGCTTGCTTGTCTCAAGGATTTTGGAGGGGATGAATGGTTTCTATTTAACAAATTTATCTCCATTTGTAAGTCATAGACTAGAAAGAACTACATATTTAGTTGAATAATGTATTTATTTATTTAGAATAAAAGTAAAAGTAAATAAAATAATAGTATCCCTCCCCCTTCCTCTCCTCAGAAATCTCTTGTGGTGAACATAATGCATTACTTGGCACAGCAAACTGAACCGGAGCTGGTTGTCCTTGTAATCTTCACCAGCACTGGGACCATATAGCTTTGATCCAGTTTTGCCCCAAACCTAAAAGAAAGCATTTCGTTTTAGTTAGCATACTACAGCATTTAAAATGGATCACTGCTAAACATAACTGAGAAAATGGTAAGTCATCAGTCAGTCAGTCACATTACGAACCATCTCCTGGAATTTAAAACCAAAGCAATGAATTGATAACAGAATCTCAATTAAGGTGAACGGCTTAATTGCAAACTTCCAGCCTTAACTTTGTGAAATTCATATATTCATATATCTTCTAAATTACTAACCTTCTCCAGGAACAAAGGATGATCCACAAAAACGCGATCAACACCACGCTTGTAGCAATGGAAGAAACGGACAGTTTCAATTTTATCTCCAACTTGTAGCTGCAAGATGATGAGCTCTCACACTTTCACTACTTTGATGAATTGTTGCAATGAAGAAGGGAAAAAGAATTAAAAGAAAAAGAACATAAAGTTCACAGAAGATTTTACCTGGACAAGCACACAAGTATCCCAAGCATCTTTGTATTGGTCAAACCGCGGACACACTGTCATAACCCTATGCCCTCGTGCCTGTAAAAAAGAGAGAATTATACATGATCAAATTGTAAATAAAGAAATCCCACCTATAACATTCTCCAACCGTGTTACAACAACGGGTGCTACTATACGAGAGTGCCAGCCGCCAACAGGTGCTATGGTCTGGCACCACCACGGATGGCGGGTGCTACTGTCTAGTTTCATCACTAGATGTCTAGCTTCAAATTTAATGAAGCTTTTGTAAAGCAGAACTCGTCAAGTGCCTTTTTGCAGTATAAGGCCACATGACTGAATAAGCAAAACAATATGATTCTAGTCCTACAGCCATTAAATGCAGCTAAAAAATAAAAACAAGAACTATATACACTATAGAGAAATTAGGTGAGGAAAAGGGGAGTGTGAAACTTACAGCCAAGGCTGGTGGCAACCCTCCAAGAACATCACCAAGCCCACCAGTTTTGCACCAAGGACCCACCTCACATCCAACAAAGACCAAGTTCATACCTTCTTTACTCACAGAAGGCAGCGACGGCATTGTAGCCTCGATCTTCCGTCCACATTTGCTGATACTCACCTTGGTATTGCTTCTCAACAGCAACTTCTCAACCTTGTTCACAGATCTCAACCCATAGTGAGTCACCGCATGGTTCCTCAAGCCCAACTGACCCAAGTTGACTTTTGACTCTGCCGCACCCGCGCAGGCATGAGAAACAACACAGTGGGACGATGAAATTACTGCTGCCATCACCCACACCTCTCTACCTGATAAAAGAAATGGCAGTTATTAGTCCCCAGGATGGAATTTATTATCCTAACACGTTTAATGAATCAAAAAGTGAATGCATCTTTTTTATCTAACTCCCACAAGCTATAGATTCAATTAGATCGAAGGCTAAGTCTTGATTTATTAGCATTTCTATCTACTGTTCATCTAGTGGAGCAGATCAGTAGTAACAAGACGTAAACGGGCAAAAAATCTGGGATTAGTGGGACTGGAAGTAAGATTCAACCTACCATTACCACCACCATCATCATCATCATCAATTCATCGACAGATCAGATAATAATTTCTTAAAATGAGTTTATCAAAGTAACAGCTGAGGCTATATATATATATATCAAGTTCAACGAGATTAATAAGATTTCTGAATACAACTTAAGTATTCAGAAATCTATATTACCAAATTAAGCTTAATTACCAGTTCGCGGAGAATTAGGAGGCGGAGCAACGGTTGTGAGCTGCTGCTTCTGGTACAGAAAACAGAGTGCAATCAGTAGGAGTGAGGGAAGGAAGGAAGAAGCATTGAGGGGCACAAATTTGTAGCCGTGGTGGCACCTCTGAAAACGAGGCGTGCCACGTGGACGGATGAGAATTCGTGGCCCCACACGGAATTAAACACTGGGTCCTTTCTACCAAAATGTGATTTTTTCAAAAGAATATACTTATACGTAGTATATTCTAGAATAGAAATGAAATACTACCTCCGTCCCTTATAACTTTGTAAAAGTTGACCGACACGGAGAATAATAAAATAAAAACTGTATGGTTAGATTTGTGCAGAGGAGAAATAAATAACAGAAACCACAAAATAATTGATTAAAAGGGAAAGTGGCAAAATTTTTTAAGACGTCCTAAAAAGATTGACAAAGTTTTAAGGAACAGAGAGAGTAAATAAATTGTGTTAGTTATTAAAATAAGACTTGTTTAGTTCAGTATATTAGTCAAAACGAGTCTTACTTTCAAAAAGTATATATTAATAGTTCAATTTGAAGACCCGAGTTTATAGAAATAATTTCAAATGTATTATCAAAATATAGATAATACTCCGTACATTTTAATAACTATAAAAGTATGTTCATAGTCACTTTAGGATTTCAGAAAAAAAAATCACTTTAATCACATTTTTGTTCATGTGAATTATTTAGTTATATTTTTTATTCGTAATGTTTTTATTTTCACACTTGCACCAACACATAAATTTGACCATTGACATATTTCTTTCTTTATCAATAAATAAATTTAAAAAAAAAATAAATTTTGAAAGTTTAAAATGAAAATAATTTTACCATTTTCAAAAATAAATTTCTAGTATATTAATAAATGAAACATAATTGAATAAAGCATATGAATAATGTAAATTTTAAAATGTGGCATTTATTTAAGAGTGAATGTAGTCTCTGTTTTACAAACTTCTTTTACAGATTATTAATATGAGTATTTCAACAAGTCAAAAAACACATCAAATGTTACTTCAAGACTCCATATCTTTTACAGATTAATTTGAGTATTACTTTTAATTTTGCTTATAATAATATAAATGCTTAAAGTGATCGACATAGCGACACTTAAAACCTAATCGGCCTCCCCTTTTCCCATTTTCAGCGCCCAAGGAACGTCTCTTCTGTTCCTAAATCGTTGCTGCGCTCAAAGACCAAGTCCCCATGGGAGCATATCGTAGAGACGGAGCAGGAGGTTCGACACTTCCTCCGCTACCGTCCTCGACGTCGTCGTCATCACTCTCCACGGACAGAGGAATGGATCTCTCCGCTGTCTTCGCAAGTCGCACTAGTCTTTACCGCCACCGCCGCCCTCGTGCTCGCCCTACAAATTTCATCTTTTTATTCTCTTTCCGTTGGTGGCATTAACCATCTTCATATATAGCGCCGATCTGACGACGGTTGATTGTGAGGGACATGGATCTCTTTGTGAAAGCGAGTGCTAGGGTTTGACGATGCGGTGGCGGTTAGGGTTCAGCGATGGAGCGGCGGCTAGGGGGAACCAGACAGGAGCTAGATCAAAGTTGGGAAGGGGCGGATCGGGGGTTGGATTTTACCAGTCGGAGCTGGAGTAGGGTGGGGTGGCTGAGGCGGGTCAGGAGGCGGGTCAAAATACAACGTGGTGCGCGTGGAAAGGGGTAGGGGCAGTGGCGTGGGGAGGGGTAGGGGCAGTATGGGTGTAATACCCTAGATTTAACTACCTCGGAGCCTGGAGGGCCGGGGTGTTACAAATGGTATCAGAGCAACCCTACGACAGTATGCTGATCCGTTGGATATCAGGCGGGCACTTAGCGGGGCAAGATTCTGGGGTTTGATTAAGATTGGTTTAAGGACGCAACGAGGATGTTGCGATCCTAAGTGGGGGTGATTGTAATACCCGAGATTAATTTAAGTGGATTAATAGTACTACTCATACCAACAAGGTGCATCTCCTTTTAAGGGAGCTCATTAGCCAAGAATTCCAAAGTTAAGTATGCTTGCACGGGAGTAGTCTTGAAATGGGTGACCCCCTGGGAAGTTTCTCAGGGTCCGCACAAGTGAGGATAAAGTGCGCGGAAAAAGCTAGTGGCGGTTTGTAAGGACAGTACTAGAGGTCAGAAGTAACTACCTCGGAGCCTGGTAGTGGGCTGTCACTTTGGCCGGTGAGTGGGTTGTCTCTTTGGCCGGTGAGCAGGCAGTCACCGTCACCGTAGTCACTCTGACTGGTGAGCGGTGGTCACTATGGCCGGAGTCATGAGATAGTGATTGGTGGTGGTGGTGGTGGACGCGGCGCCGACAGTGGCGGTGGTGTCGGCGGTAGCGGTGGTGCTGCAGTCGGCGATCATAGGACTGCTAATCAAATATATAAAATGAATATTAAAATAGTAAATGTATGATTAAATACAAGGAATATGAGTTTTAGTCACATTTTTGGAAAAATTTAAAACATGTCACAAATTTGTCTTTTTCATTCATTTTAGTAATATTAAAATAAAAGGGGTCCTTCTTGTTGTACTCACTTTTGTACACACATTTGTACTTACTCGCTTATTTTGTCCGTGTACAGAGAAAAACACAGACAACATGCTGTATTTTTCTTAACGAATTGCATATGTGCACAGACAAAATAGGGGGTGGGTACAAAAGTGGGTACAAACGGATTTTTTGAAATAAAAATGCCAAATTTGTTCCGCTCAATGTTCAAAAGTGGGTCCTGTCACTCCTCTGGATCATCAAACCCGTTTGAAATGAGGGGCACTTAGGATTTTTAAAGTTGTTGTAGTAATCATTTTAAAATGTTCTTATTGATCCTGTTCCTAAAACTTTATCAAATCAATTGAGATCTTTTGATTAAAGAAGAAGGGACAGAATTTTTTGTACTTCCATAACCAAAAGATGATGAAATGGATAAAGTATAAAATACGGAGTAAAGAATACAACAATAAAAAAATTGAATAGTATTGATCATGATTATTGTACAGTGTGATATATTTCCCTCAATCTCATAAAACATTATAATTTTCCTCTTTTAGCGGTCCTAAACCATTGCACCAATAAATATGAACTACTACGTCCCGTTGAAAGGTTCTTGTATCAAAATGACACGATTATTTAGACAATAATTAAACAAAGTATTTCGAATATATTTTGAGTAAAAATTTTAATAGGTATATATTATAATGTAGTTAGTATTGATAACTGTGATGTTATAAATGTATTATTGTTAATATTTAATGATTAATTTGTCACTTAAGATTGTTAATTGTTTCCTAAAATAGAAATGAGAACCTTTATATGAGACGTCCAAAAAAGGAAAGTAGGAACCTTCTAATAATGGGACGGATGGAGTATATGATTAAAGTTATACTACGTGTATCCGCAAATTATATCGTACACCCGGATGTACAGTCCTCACCGTACATCCGGGTATTTTTTCAATTAATTACAAATCTGGTGGTAAAGATTAGGGATGGAGATGGCTGCTCGGCGCTTGCTGATGTCTTGGGAAGCGATGGATGAGGATCTGCGCACATCTCTCTTCTCCGCCCACCATGGCCTTCCACGCACGAAGCAACAACACCATCGCCATCTATCTGCAATCGCCGCTGCACAGCCTTTGGATGGAGACTGTTGATTCCGAACCTAAGGCGACAGATTCGAGCTTCAGTGTCTGGTGCATCATCGGATGAAGTTCGCAATCTGTCTGCAATCACCACTGCACAGCCTTTGGATGGAGGTTGTTGATTCCGAACCTAAGGCGGCGGATTCGAGCTTCAGTGTCTGGTGCACCGTCGGATGAAGTTCGCCCGCCACTGTAGACCACGCTTGATGCTAAAATGAGTATAACGTCCAAAATGAATGAGCACACAAAAATGCGTTTTTAAATTTTTTGATACTCATTTCGTAAGTTATGTATGCTCATTTGGTGGTAATGGTATGCTCATTTAACAGAAAGCTTGTTTTTCATCTCAATAAATGAGGTTTGGTGCTCAATGAACATATCGTTATGTTAAACTAACAAATCTTACGATTTTCATATCAATAAACATTTTATAAGTTACTTATACTCATTTGGTACTGATGTTATGCTCATTTTAAAATGTTGTATTAATGCATATTTTAAAAGTATCATATTGCATTAAATTCGCCTATGGAAATTCATAGAAGTGTATTATAGATATAATTCAATTAGTTTTTATAAAAGAAAAAATAAGGAAAAAAAATGAATTAGAAGATATGAAGCACAAATCATGATACTAATTGTTAGCCTCTAAATACTCAATAAAATATGTCAGATACTCACTAAATGTACACTATTGCTCATTTAGCGGAAACCGTAATTTTTCACTTATATTACAAAAATATCACCGAATTTTTTTTGGCTTGTATAAATTGTTGGGCTGTCTTTCTTATTTGGGCCGGGTGTACATACACCCAGATGCACCATATACGTACTAACATATATCTCATCTCTATACAAATTTTAATCAAATACGGAGTATGGGGCAGGGAATACCCGTTTCTCTTTTACGGGTAATGGGGCGGTTACGGTTTTATACTAGTCCGCCCCATTACCCGCCCCATACCCGCCCCGTTTATTTGTAGTTATATTTTTTATCTATTATTTGCTTCACAACTATTAAAAGATAGATTTTTTTCTTACCATTGTGTATATATAGATAATAGATGTACTAACTATAATGTATAAATGAAAGTTCATAATAGATTTTAATAGTCTTGTTTGATTATTAGCATATTTTTTTCGTGATTAATTATTTTTTAGATTAAGTATTTTAGGTTCAAATTAATTTAAGTTGCTTCCTCTCTCGTCTTGTGGATATACGAATCTTTAAAGTGGCATCTGAAGTGTAGTCTAGGCGATGTCATTCTTCACCATTTAAAATATTATTTTTTATGTCAAAATTTAATGACTCAATTAACAAAGTGATTACACGCGATTATCCGAAGTTTTACCCGTTACCCGTTAGGGCGGTTATGATTTGGATAAAAATTACCTATTAGGTAATGTGGTGATTACGCGACGGGGAAATTACCTAACGGGCGATTACGGTTATATGTAAAACCGTTCCCGATCCGCCTCGTTGTCATCCCCTAGGTATAACACCGTTGTTGCTCAAATATGGTGCGGACTGCGGAGTTCTGTTTTTAGGCCGTAGCCGTCAGTTCACGAAGAAGGATAAAAATGTCTTTCTGGGCGGGGATCAACTTGGGCCTGCAATGAGGCCCGCCTCTCTGACCGATAAGGATGATGATATAATAATACGAGTAATAAAATTTAAAAACCCACGACACCACATGTGAATTACCCTTTCTCAATATCTTGTTTTCATCTCTCACCCAATCATTATAAGGTACACCCCCCCCCCCCCCCCCATTACACGGAGAGTGAGAATAAAACTCTCTAGAGATGAAAAGAAAAAAACATAGGGTTAATTATCAAAATCGGATGAAAAGTCAATCTTTTTGGATAAATAGGACCAAAAAATAAACTATGTTTTCATATGACTAATTATCTGTGTCTTGGACAAATATATCCTTATAACTATTGAAATGTTTTAATTCATAATAAAATAACAAAAAATAATAAAATTTTGTAAAAAATACTAAAAAATTAATAAAAATATTTCGATAATAATTTATTTATTTATTTATTTTAAAAAAATAAAAAAAAATAAAAAAAAATAAAATACTCAAAAAAATAAAATAAAATTCACCGCCGCCTCTGCCGCCTCTGCACCACCACCTCCGGTTACCAGGGGAAAAATGCCAAGTCAATTACGAATGTCAAATTTATGGCAAAAAACAATAAAAATTTTGTCATTCTCAAACATAAATATGCCATAATTTTGGCATTTTCAGAAAAAATGGCAGTTTTTAGGAAAAATGGTTTTTTTTTTTGCACCGGCCGGAGATAGTGGTGCATGGAGGTAGTACATGGGGTGGGAAAGGCATCCATATTTTTTTTAAATTTTTTATGAAGTTTTACTATTTTTATTAATTTATTTTTAAAAAAATAAAAAATATTTTTTTTATAAATATTTTTAAATTTTTTATTTATTTTTCTACAAATTTTTGATTTTTTTCGAATTTATTAGGAATTAAACATTTAATTAACTGATATTTAAAGGAAGGGTAAGAATGGAATGAAAAAATAGGTATGTTTCCAATAGGACTAATATGGTCCTATTTTGAAAAGAAAAATATAGTAAGTCCTATTTTGAGTTTTTGCCATAGTTTGTCCTATTTGGAGTAATTTATAAAAAAAATACTACATCCGTCTCAATGGACTTTGCACTTCTTAAGTTAGGTGAGAAATAAGAATAGTAAAAATTTTGTGGATGAAGTTTGTGCAGAAGAGAAAGAAATGAGCAGAACCACAAAAAAGTTACTTTAATGAGAAAGTGACAATGTTTTTTAGGACAACCAAAAAGGGAAAGTTGGCAAAGTCCAATGAGACGCAGGGAGTACTACAATTGCAACATTGAACTTTTTGCCCTATTAACATATTTTATTTTGACTTTATTTTATTTATTAATGTATTACTACGTATAAATTATGTTTTTAAAAAATATTGTTAAATTCTTCTCATTCTAAATTTTCAAAATTTGAAATTTTTAATTTTTTTACTAATAATGAATGAAAGATATTAATGGTCAAACTTGTGCATTTGCAAACGTGAAAAGTGGACTGTTGCTATTTAAAAAGACGGGAGGAAGTATGATATTTGTATCTCTAAATAAACAGAGATGAAAAACTTATGTACAAGTAAATGTACATAAGTTTGAATTACAAGTAAATGTACATAAGTAGAAGATCACAATATTGATATTGTTTGATAAGTTTTTTTTACGTCGTAAATGTACAAGTATGTATTGAATGAAGATCATTTTAGGTTAGTGTGTAAAAATACAATTGTAGATAATTTCTGAAAAAATACAAGATTAGAAGCCAAACATAATAAAATTTAGTAAAAATGTTTACCATTTTATTCTTTTAATAAGATTATATAAATCCTATATTTGGGAAGAAACACTCTTAATCATGTTTTAGAATTCTTATTTTGACCAATTTCTATAAAATTTTAAGTACTCCGTATATAAAAGCTGTATTGGAGACTTGGAGTTGAGGGGCAATTTCTATAAAATTTTAAGTATAAAAAAGGTTCAAGGGGATGTCCTATTATGACTTTGATTGATTTTAAAAGATCATGAATTTTGAATCTGAGGGGAGTCTACAAGATTGTGGTGATTTTTTTTGTATATAGAAATCCATCGAAATCCATTAAAATCCGTGCAAATAAGCAACAACATAAATCCACAGAATGTTTGAGGACACCCTTATTTTCATGGATTCCACAGAAATCCAAATCGTGGACACCTGAATCAGAAATCCAGATTTCTGATGGAATTCTAAACTCCATTAAAATCCTCCAAAATCCGAAATTAAAGCATCTTCCATGCTACAATGTATCGTTATTTTGTTATATTTTCTTTAATTGTGTTGCACTATTTGAGTATGTGTATCCAAATGTTTTGGCATGTGTTTGACATTGTATCAAACCGTTTTATACCGTTTCAAAACGACATGATACCGAATGGTTCCTTCCTTTGAATCGAACCATACCTAACTATTAGAAATTTCAACTTTTAGCGTAAATACAGTGTATGTTAGTAATTAAGCAATCATCTCTTGATATTTTGAAATCAGCCCATGATGACAAGTTTTAGAACTCGGTAAGATCGAGTACTAATTTCCCAGATTCCGCACGCGTCCACCCCCAGTGAATAGCGTGGGCTAGCACCAAGGTTTCGAACTCATGACATGAAGTTTAATTTTAATTTCAAAACGTCATGTTACTCATTAAAATTTCAGGAATATCAATATGTTGAGGAACAACGATAGAGAGAACCAAAAGAACAACATACAACAACAAAAAAAAGACGAAAACGTACTTCTAAAATTCGAAGAATTTATATTACCCTCGATTTTTTTTTATCTACAAACATTATATTAGTTTCCTTCTGACTTTTTTATGATCGTTATTACAAGTTATATAGTTTGATTAATTTTATAAAGAGGAAAACTTTAGTGTCAATATGCCAAAAAATTGGTTAAACATCTTGATAACAACATTACAAAAAACAACTAAAATGTAAATGAAAGTTTTACACTAAATTACACAATAAAATTGAAGCCGGAATTAAAGTGCTACGATTTGGTCTGGTTTTAACAATTTACTTTTAACAATACAGTCAGAAAAGTAACTACAACCTTACTTTTTCTGTTTATTACACAATTCAATGCGCGAAAGCAAATGTTACGTGTTTGGTGAAAAAGTTGGCTGATAAGTCAAAAAACAGTGTTACCAAACGGCCTCTAAATGTATTTACATACTCCATTTATATTAAATACTCCGTATATTTATTCGTTTGGCCATCCCATTTCTGTCACAGTGAATTTGTTATTTTACTACAAAAAAGCCTTTTGTACACATTCTTATACACACTTTTGTACACACCTATGTTTGTGAAAAGTTTTTTTTTGTCTGTGAACATCGACTCACAGACAATGTTTTGCATGTGCAAAACATTGCCTGTGAACCGGATTCACAGACAAAAAAAAGCTTCACAAACATTGTGTGTATAAGGTGTGTACAAGGATGTGTACATCAAGCAGTTTTGATTTTACTATGGGTTAAAAACTTGTGATCAGATTTCTGCACCTTTCGGACATCCTTCTTATACAGGAGAAAAGGAGAGAAGGGATATGATGGATAGTCTACCCGGGGGTATATATCCGAAGGGTTATTACGGGGAATAACTTAGAGAGAAGTCAGAGCAAACAAGTGAGAGAGAGAGTGTATATTCGATATGTATTTTGCGTGGTTACAAATGGGGAAATGGGGTGCTATTTATAGTAGCAATAAATGCCGGGCAGGGACACGTGTCAAGCGCTCATTGGCCGAGGGGTCACCTCAACTGGTTGGCGCTGGCAGCCGCATGTGGCCGCATTTAATGCGGCTGTTGGATGGGACGTCTGTGCAGAGTACGGTGATCTGTACGCATGTGAGGCGGATATCTTGTCGAGTGAGATGCCTTCGGCTATAGAGCAGTAGCCGAGGGCTCTTCCTCCCGATGGCACCCCTGGTACCGAGGGCTCACAGTGCCGAGGGCTGCTGTTTTCGCCGTTTTCTCCCAGTTTCTTAGTTTGCTTGAGAAACCCGTTCTGTGAGAATTTGGAGCCTTCGGCCAGGGGGCCGAAGGCACCCCTGTGCGTTGTGCAGACTGCTTGGTACTCCGGGCGCTGTGAATTGGGCCTGTTGGGCCTTTTGGGCCTGTTGGGCCTTTGCTGGAGTAGTAGGAGTCTGTGGGCCGGGGGTTCCCGGGCCATATACTCCATCAGGAGTCCCTCACTCCTTTTGCCGAAAGGTACTTGAGGGAAAAGGAGTAATTTGTGCTTGCCCTTTGATGTTGTCCCGTTGTGATCTCTGAAGTTGGTGAGGAGTTGTTGCTTTTATGTCCCTGCCGAAGGCAGTCCCTCAGTTACCCACATGTCGGGACTTGAGGGCTTGCTTTGTTGTTTGTTGGAATTTCACAGATTTTGTAATTTAATGATTTTCCCGAAGGGGTCCTCCAGTCCCCCACTCCTTGAGGCACTTGTAAAGTGGTGAAAAGGAGTAAAGTAGTTACGTTGCTGTTGTGGGCCGAAGGCTGACGCTTTTCGTTTCAGTTTGGGGGGATGCCTCGTTAAAAACCTCATTAGGAAAAACCCTTTGGGAAAAAATCCTAATGAGGGAAAAAGAGTGCACCGAATTCCCCCAATGATGAATCGAAAATGTCAAACCTTGGTAAAAAATGGAGAATGGCGGGAATGCCGAAGGCTCTCTCTTCTGAGGGCTCCTGTGTTGATTAGCCGAAGGCTGGCTGTTGATGTCCTGGTGGCGCCGAAGGGGAGCCCCTCAATCCAGGGATCGAGGGCCTGCCAGATGAGGGCAGCAGTGAAGCTGTTACCGGGGGGTCCACTGTTTGTTGATGAAGTGGTGATTAAGATACCCGAGGGCCATGGGCCATCCGTCAATGAGGCACTCCCCGGGGGCTACCCGGTTTTGCGGTGCTGAGGGGAAAACCCCGAGGGGTACCCTGATATGCAGCCCTAGGGATCTGAAGGAGTGATCCCGAAGGCGTGTGTAATGTGCGGTGTGGGGCACAACCCGGGGGCACTTCTGGGTGAGTGCACCCGGAGGCTATCCTTGATGAAGTGGAGTGAAGTAGAAAACCCGGGGGTTCCCAAAATATAGTCGTTGAAAATATAGCTGTTGGAATATGTAACGACAGGATATAGCCGTTGGGGGGGGGGGGGGTGGCACACGTGGCGTGTGATGGCTGGTTGTCCGTGGGCGGCGTCACCGGTTGGGTGAAACGGCGGTGTGTCATGATGGCGTCCATCCGGAGGCCCGGAATCCAGGCCCAAGCCCGGATTCATCGCCTATAAATACCCCAAGGCCAGGCATTCCTCCGTGTGCGATAAACTTGTTAGCGAAGCTCTGTCAATTTTTCTAGAGAGAGAAAGTTCAGCCTTCGGTCAAAACTCAGCTTTCGAGGTCAGTGCTCCCTGCCTTTCTCCTTCTAGCATAGCTGTACTGTGCCCTTAGTTTAGGAGATAGAAAAGTTAGGAAACACTACCGTCTACGAGCCCTCGAACAAGGGTGCGAATGTCGTCCCAGAGTGACTCTCAGGACATCTCGAGGACGCCCTCGATGGAGGACGAAGGCGTCTCCGATGTGGAGTCAAGCAGTGGTCAGCCCTCGGATTGTGGTGATGCAGCCCTGGCCCGGGAGGTCCAGAAGGAACTCACTGCGGAGGTTGAAGCCGAGGGCTTCGAGTAGGAGTGCGATGATGAAGACTTAGCCCTCGCCTGGCAGACAGCGGAGGAGGAGGCACAGAATGAGAGCTCGAAGGTTACGATCGCTGTCCTCCCCCCTCGGGGTTCCGGGGAGACCAGTAGCTCGAGGCCGTTGGATCCGATACCTCTGAGGGCGGTTTCCGGTGTGAAGAAGAAGAAGGCCGCTACCAAGAAGAAGGAGAGGGCCGTCGATCAAGGAAAGCCCGTAGACATGCCCGAGGGGTACAGTTGGCTGAACACTGAGGCCCTCGAGATCAGGTCGAAGGCCGACAGGGCAGATCTGTACGTGACTCAGCTGCACGTGGGGCCCTCGGCCGAAGTGGTGGAGCCAGGTCCCGACGACGTGTTGTCCAGGGCGCCCGAGGGGTGTATTGCTATTCACGTCCTTTCGGTTTCCATGGGACTCAGGTTCCCTCTGCACCCATTCCTCCGGGAATATTTGCGGTTTGTTGGCTTGGTCCCCTGCCAACTCACGCCCAACAGCCACTCCTACATTGCGGGGTTCCTCCAGCTCTGCAAGTCCCGAGGGGTGAAACCCAGCCTGGATCTATTCTTCCAGAGCTTTAATATGTGCCGGGGGGGGGCACGAAAACGGCGAGGGGTACGCCAACCTGCAGCAGATTGCCCGCTTCAAACTATTCTCCGATGCTCCTTCTTCCAACAAAGGATGGAGGGAACGTTGGTGCTACGTGAAGTTGGATGAGAGCCCCTTCCCGAGGGAGCTACGTGACCGATTCCGAAGGCACGAAAAGATCCGGAGTGCCGCTCTCGAGAAAGACGGCCTAAAGCTGGCCAAGTTCCCGGAGGGGAAAAACAAGAACGTGGCGATCAAAGACTGCACCCTCGAGGAGGATTTGTACACCCTCGGGTTCCGGAGGTACCGCTTCATAGGGGAGACCGATGAAAAGTACCCTCCCTTCAACAAGGCCTTCGGAGGGGCCGGAGGTAGGAGCCGAGGGCTTTAGAATTTTGTACTTAGTTTTTTTTTCTTTTTCTTGGATGTTATCGTCCCTTCGCTTAGACCCGTCGGACTAACCCTTTGTCTCCTCTGTGCAGGTATCCCCGTCTCCATGGTGAATGTAAAGGGCCTTGCCCGTTTGAAGAAACAGGACCCGAAGGGGTCAGGACAGGGCATCCAGAAGCCCGCCACCGCCCTCTTTAAGAAAGCCGAGGGCGATGCCGCTGCCGGCAAGAGGAAGGCAGTGGCCAAGGGGTCCCCCCGGCTACCAAAAAGCCGAAAAGGGGGGATGTCGCCGAGAAGGAGCCCTCGGTCATTATCGCTGATGACCCCCCCGCCTCCGGGGTGCAGGTGGAGAAGCTGCCGGGTGGAACGCCGGCGGGGGCAGAGGAGTCGCTGCCTGAGATCCTCACAGTCGCGTTCCCGAGAGGTACATCTTTGGCCAGCGGCGCCGTCGACCCGGGGGCCATCCTGAGGGGTATGACCCCTGAGACGGATAGGGCTGCCCTCGGGGCCTATAATGATGCGGCCCTCGAGGACCACATTCTCCGCTCCTCCCTTTCTGTAAGTGTTTACCTGGCTTTCTCCATCTTCTCCTTTTATTATTTTGTGTGACTGCCTTTAACTGTTTTTGTTGTTGTTCTGCAGGCTTGCTTAGCCCTCGGCGAACAGGCTCGGAGGCTTCAAGAATGGCGCCTCCACAGAGCGGAGCAAGACGCCAGAATGAGGGAGTGCCTCCTCAAGAACCAAGAGGCGGTGAAGCTGGGGCCCCAGCTAGAAGAGAAGCTCCGGCAGATGAGCTTGAAACTGGAGGCTGCAGAGAAAGGACAGGCTGATGCTGAGGCCGCTGCCAGGAGAGCTGCTAAAGAGGCCGAGGACTCCAAAGCGCTAGCTGTCGCCAAGGCTCCGGAGGAGGCCGTTGAGGCCTTTGTCGCCGAGGGTTGGAGAGCCGAGGGGCGCAAGATGTGGGTGTCCTCGGTCGTGGAGGCCTGCGTTGAAGAATGGGCCGAGGGCCCTGGGTGGGAATGGATGGCCCGGAAGGGCAGAGAGTACTATGAAGCCGGTGAATTCTTCACCCAGGCCCTCATCTACCGGAGGATGGCCCGGCATTTGGGCATTGAGCAAAAGGACTTCTCCCCCCTCGGCGTATGGCCTTCCTCCCTTGCAGCCTGATGTCCGTGAGCCGCTCCCGGAAGGTGTTCAGAGGCCCGACCTTGAGGACACGGTGTTGAAGAATGAGGCCGAGGACGACGCTGTCGAGACCGGAGCGGAGGCATCATCGAGGCCGGCTGTAGAGGGCGCCCCAGTGAACGATGCTGTCGTAGTTGTGGAATGACTTTGTACTCAGAAATCTTTGAACATCTTTTGTAATGAACAACATTGTTCCTTCGGCTTCGGCCCGTTTGTAAATTCACACTTACTCTTGTTTTTGATGAAATGCATGCTGCCTCCGGGCTTTTCATATTCGAATACGCCTTATGTTTTGAATGTATGCCTTCTCCTTTGAATGTATGTCTAGGACTTAGAATACTATCTGATTGTAGCTAGCCCTTAGGAGCCTTCGGTAGTTGGGAACCCTCTGCTGGATATGCAACCGATGGTTCGGCAGCAATTAGGACTTAGAAATTTTTTTCTAAGTGTAGCACAGCATGAGGCCTTCGGGCGTTTGTAGTAACCCACCTCCTAGGACTTAGAAAAATCTCTAAGTGTAGATTCCCCCTTGAGAGCCTTCGGGATACGGCGCCCATTCCTGATGTGTGAATGTTGGACCGGGGGCCCAATGCACAGGACTTAGAGATTTTTGCAAGTGTAGTATGCCATGTAGCCTTCGGCTACTGTGGAGCCCCACCTGTAATATTGAATAGGCCGGGGGCTAATTCTTTTAGGACTTAGAAGATTTTCTTGAGTGTTGATTCCTTGTGAACTGTAGCCCTCGATTAATAGGTAGCCTTCGGCAATTAGGTCCCTTGAGATGAGGGTGAAATATGTAGGACTTAGAAAATCTTCTAAGTGTAGAGTTTCCCTCGAGAGCCTTCGGGAGGTGTCATACCTCCATGATGTATGAGTAGCTGACCGGGGGGAAAGCATGTAGGACTTAGAAAATATTCTAAGTGTAAAGTCTCCCTTGGGAGCCTTCGGGAGATGGCATCCCTTCTTGATGTATGAGTAGTTGACCAGGGAAAACATGTAGGACTTAGAAAATATTCTAAGTGTAAAATCCCCCTTGGGAGCCTTCGGTAGATGGCATCCCTCCCTGATGTAAGAGTAGTTGACCGGGGGGAAATACATGTAGGACTTAGAAAATATTCTAAGGGTAAAACCCCCTTGGGAGCCTTCGGTAGATGGCATCTCTCCTTGATGTAAGAGTAGTTGACCGGGGGGAAATACATGTAGGACTTAGAAAATATTCTAAGTGTGAATTTTCCCTTGGGTGCCTTCGGGTGATGGGTGCCCTCTGATTCCACATCACTTTGCGAGACGCCCGGGGGCTACTCATTTAGGACAGAATACCCTCTTTTTTTTAAGTGTTGTTGTATTGCATGGCCTTCGGCCACCATATTCCCTTGGCTGTAATATTGATTGGGCCGGGGGCTCCACCTTTAGGACTTAGAATTTTTTCAAGTGCTGCTTCCCTGTGTAGCCTTCGGGTGCCCGGGGGCTGCTCCTTCAGGGCTTAGAATTTTTTCTAAGCATAAATTGATGTTGAATCCTGTTGTCGTGAAGAAAGCCAATGAGGAGTGTGTGCCCTCGGCATACACTCTAAAAGTCGTAGAATTTGATCCTTGTCATGGGGAAAGGGCCCTCGGTATTTGTGCATAACGGATGCCTTCGGTGTTTGTTTGAAGTACCGTTTAGTGGACCTTGGACAGTCCAGTCCCTTTGTGTTGTTGAAGCCTTCAGTGTCTTTGTGACCGGAGGTGACCAGGTAGTGGACTTAGCCGTTTCCTGATGATATTTCCTTGAGTAGTATCCTTCGGGAAATAGGAGTCTTCAATTGCCGGAGGTGTTCCCGTGGGGAGCCCTCGGCATGTTGTGATTTTGTTGAAGTGTACTCTTTGATTTCTCGCTGAGTCTACTCCCCTTCACCCTTTTTTTTTTTTGGTGGTGAAGGGAAGGCATCAAGAAACTTGGTTTCTTGGTAAGGCTGGGCCTATTAGGAGACCATCAGAATACACCAATGGCTCTCCTCCCTCGGGTTAACCTTCCGAGTTCTGAGGGGATCGAGGGACGTTTCCTGGGCACAAGATATGGTGGTCCGTAACCTGCCACACCCTTGGGGTGGTGGCGCGGGGAGCGTTTCGGTTTGGAAGTCGAATCCTGGGCATTTCTCATACCTGTCATACCCTGGGGGTAGTGACGCGGATAGCGTTTCGTTTTTGAAAGTCGAATCCTGGGCATTTCTCATGCCTGTCACACCCTGGGGGTAGTGACGCGGAAAGCGTTTCAAGGAAGGGTTTTCATTTGCACACTAGCTGCAAATGGCCGGGGGCACTACGTGCCGCCGGCACCGATGGTGGCGCCTTCGGTATATGCGTCCTCGTGGGGTACGGATTTTGGAAACAACACTTGGTGTTAGTTTCGATGTGTAGCCCCCGGTACTTGGTACCGAGGGGTCTTCTGTAGGAATACTTGGTGTTCTCCTTTGTTGCAGTTGATGGAGGTGTCTACCCTCGGTACTTGGTACCGAAGGGTCTTAAAATGACACACTTGGTGTTTCCCAATAGATGTTTGGAAGTTGATAGGAGAGCATCTCCCTGGCACTGGGTGCCGAGGGGTCTTCTTTGAAACATTTGTGTTTTTCTCTTCGTTTCGATGTTTGATGATGGAAGTGTACCCTCGGCATTGGGTGCCGAAGGGTCTTCTGTAGGAACACTTGGTGTTCTCATTTTTTCTTTTTTTTTTCTTTTTTTTTTCTTTTTTTTTAATATTGAAGGTGGGGATGTACCCTTGGTACTGGGTGCCGAAGGGAAATGAAATACATGGTGTTCCTTATTGTTGGCGATAGGAGTTCCCTCCCTCGGTACTTGGTACCGAGGGGTCTTGACTGAAAACACGTGGTGTTTTCACTGTTTGGTGTTGATGGTGTCTGCCCTCGGCACTTGGTGCCGGAGGGGGTTCTTCTCGTGGTGAGGCCTGGGGCCTGTGATCAGTATGAGGGCTTGATGCCTTGAATGTATCTTCATTCTTCGAATTTGAAGGCCTTGGGCCATAGGATAGTACATTCAGTAGTTATGAGGGCTTGGCCGCTCTTACATTATTGATAAAATTTAACTAAGTGGTGTACATTCCAGTGCCTAGGGACTTCTTTCCCATTTGGGCGTTTGAGCTTGTAGGTCCCGGGTTTGATGATGGCTGCTATAATGTATGGGCCTTCGAATTTTGGTGCCATTTTTCCTCCCTCGGTTGGTTGGCTGGCTTCCCTCCTCCGGAGGACATAATCCCCCACTTGAAATTCTCGGGTGCGAATTTTGGCGTCGATGTAGCTTTTAACTTGCCTTCGGTAGTTTTCTTCCCGGATGAAGGCCTGCTCCCGGCGTTCTGAAATGAGGTGGAGGTCGAGGGCCATATTGTTGTCGTTGACCTCGGGGTCATACTGGATCACCCTTCGGGTAGGAAGGGTGACTTCCGTAGGAGCTTTGGCTTCGAAACCGTAGCAGAGGGAGAAGGGTGTTTCGCCTGTAGCTCGCCGAGGGGTGGTGCGGTAGGCTCAAAGGATGTTGTGAAGTTCTTCCACCCAGCCACCACCCTCGGCCTCCAACTTCTTTTTGAGGCCCTCGAGCAAGGTCCGGTTGGCGTTCTCTACTTGCCCGTTGCCTTGAGGGTAGGCAACGGAGGAGAAGGTGTGTTTGATGCCCCATGCCTCCAGAAGGGCACAGAAGGGGGCTGCCTCAAATTGTGTCCCATTGTCGGAGATGATCTGCTGGGGGACGCCAAACCTTGTGAGGATGTTCTTGAGGACGAAGTGACGGCACTTTGCCTCTGTGATGCTGGCGAGGGGTTCAGCCTCCACCCACTTGGTGAAATAGTCGACGGCCACAATGATGTATCTGTTGTTGGAGGTACCCCTCGGCAGAGGGCCCACAAGGTCTATCCCCCATCGGGAAAACGGGACAGAGGTGCTGATGGGGGCGTAGTTGATCGCTGGCCTGCCGGGAGCTTTCTGGAAATGTTGACATGCGGTGCACCTCCGGGCAAGGTCAGCACAGTCCCTGGCCATGGTTGGCCAGAAGTAGCCCTGGAGAATGAGCCTTCGGGACATGGAGAAGGGTCCCTGGTGAGCTGAGCAAGTGCCACTGTGCACTTCCTCCATTGCGACCTCGGCTTCATCTAGATGAAGGCACCGAAGTAGCGTGCCATTGTAAGATCGTTTGTAGAGCCTCCCATCTTCGATGGTGTAGCTGGGAGCCCTCAGTTTTGCCAGTTTAGCGCGGGTCTCATCCTCGGGTAGCTGCCCTGTGGAGATGAAGGCGGTGATATCTAAGATCCAATCCTCCTGACGTTGTTGTATGTTCATCACGGGGCTTGCATGGATGCTTGAGAGGCTGAGTTCCTCGATTTTGGCAATTTTGGAGATGTGCTCGGGGGAGTCTGCCGAGAGCTTAGATAATATGTCGGCCTCGGAGTTCTGAGCCCTCGGTATTTGAGTGAGAGAGTGTGCCTCAAATACCTTAAGCAACTCTTTGGCCGCTTCCTTGTACTGTTTCATTCTCCCCTCCTTGGCCTCATATTCTTCGGAGATTTGGCCAACGACCAACTTGGAGTCGCATTTTATGTGGATCTGCCGAGCCCTCATGTTGGCAGCCAGCCGAAGGCCACATAGGAGGGCCTCATACTCGGCTTCATTGTTGGAGACCTTGAAGGAGAAGCGGATCGCATAGTAGGCCCTGAAGCCCTCGGGAGTAATGAGGACTACCCCTCCCCCGCATGCTTTGGTCGCGGAGGAGCCATCAATGTAGAGGGTCCACCAGTCGTCCGAGGTAGCCGAGGGCTCCCCGTCCGTGGCTGCCCTTGCGGTACATTCCGTCACAAAGTCCGCCAGGGCTTGGCCCTTGATGGCAGGCCTTGGACGGATGTCAATGTTGTATTGGCTCAAGAAGATAGCCCATTTCACCATGCGGGAGGAGCTGGTGGGGCTCCTCATGAGGGCGCCGAGGGGTTGATGGGTGAGGACCTGAACTGGGTGAGCCTGAAAGTAGTGGCCCAACTTCTTGACAGTCCAAACGATGGCTAACACCATTTTTTCCACAGGGGAGTACCTGAGCTCGGCCTCCCTTAGGGTCTTGCTAACGTAGAAGATGACATGCTGGATGCCGTCTTCCTCCCGGATAAGCACAGAGCTGATGGCCGCCGGGCTGACCCCAAGGTAGAGGTAGAGAGTCTCCCCTACCTTGGGTTTGGAGAGCACAGGGGGTGAAGATAGATACCGTTTGAGCTCGTCGAAAGCCCCCTGGCATTCTGGAGTCCATAGAAAGCCAGCCGTCTTCCTCATGATCTGGAAGAAGGGTAGGGACTTCTCCGCCGATTTAGATAGAAAACGGTTGAGGGCTGCCAGGCGGCCCGTCAACCGTTGAACTTCCTTTACATTGCGTGGGGGCTCCATATTGATGATGGCCTGGATCTTCTCGGGGTTGGCCTCAATACCCCTTCGGCTCACCATGTAGCCTAAGAATTTGCCCCCTTGGACGCCGAAGGTGCACTTCTTCGGGTTTAGCCGAAGGTTGAATTTTTGCATGATGGCGAAGATTTCCCGGAGGTCGTCTGCATCGCTGGAAGATTGCTTGCTCTTGACGATCATGTCGTCGACATAGGCCTCCATGGTGCGCCCTAGGACGACTTGAAAGACCCGGGCCACCATCCGGGTGTAAGTGGCCCCTGAGTTCTTTAGGCCGAAGGCCATTACTAGGTAACAGAAGATGCCCTCGGGAGTCATGAAGGCAGTTTTTTCGGCGTCCTCCTCGTGCATGAATATTTGATGGTACCCTCGGAAGGCATCGAGGAAGGACATGATTTCACACCCCGCGGTCTCATCCACCAATTGATCAATGTTTGGTAGAGGGAATGGATCCATGGGGCATGCTTTGTTGAGATCGGTGTAGTCCACGCACATGCGGAAGGTGGGGGGCTTCTGTGCGAGGACTACATTTGCTAGCCATGAGGGGTATTTCACCTCCTTGATGTGCTTGATTGAGAGGAGCATGGCGACCTCCTTCTTCACGAATTCCCTCCTCTCGGCGGAGAGGGGTCTCCTTCGTTGTTGTACTGCTTTTGCCGAAGGGTCCACCGAGAGGCGGTGGGTGATGACCCTTCGGCTGATTCCCGGCATGTCCTCCGGCCCCCATGCAAAGAAAGTGGAGTAGGCGCGGAGGGCGTCGGTGATACCGGTCTTCAAATGTTCAGGGAGCTGGGCTCCAATCTTCACGACTCTCTCCGGCTGGGCCGGATCGAGCGCAAAGTCTTCTACGTCCTCGGCCGGTTCAGCCCTCGGCCTTCTTTCCTCTTGGTCGACGGCTCCGGTGATGGTGTCAACACGGAATTCCGTCTTGCTGACCTTCTTAGTGACCTGAAGATAGCAGGTGCGGGCAATTTTTTGGTTCCCTCGGGAGTAGCCAATGCCCCCCTCGGCGGGAAACTTGAGGCAGAGATGCCTCATGGAGATGATGGCTTCGAGGTCCTCGAGGGCTGGCCGGCCGAGGATGATGTTGTGAGCGCAGTCAATGTTGACGACGACGAACTCCACCTCGAGCTGGGCTCTATGGAGCCCGTCACCGAAGATCACCGGGAGGGTTATTACCCCCTCGGAATCAATAGTATCGCCGGTGAAGCCGGCAAGAGGGGTCGTAATGGGCCGAAGGGACCCCCTCTCCAGATGCAGCTCTCTGAAGGTGCTGAGGTACATTACATTGACGGAGCTGCCCGTGTCAACGTATGTTCGGTGAATGATGGTGTCGTTGATCTCCGTTCGAATCACCAAGGCATCCCTATGAGGAGAAGAAGTAGGAGGGAGATCCGCGCTGGTAAAGGTGATGGGTTCCTCCCTCAGTCGCTTTACCGGGGGCATATGAGTGACTTCCCCCACGTAAAGCGATTGAGCCCACTTCTTTCGTTGGCTGGTGGAATCGCCCCCTGTATTGCCACCGGTGATCATGAGGATGTGGCGTTTTTTCTCCTGGTAGTGGGGGTATTCCTCCTCCTCTTCTTCCAAGTTTCCAATCTCCCTTTTCTTGCCGAGGGGGATGGTATTCGGGTTTACCCAAGCGTTCACCTTCGTGTGATGCCCTCGGGGAGGCCCCTGGTGAGAAGGTCCCTCCTGCCGAGGGCTCTGGACAAATTGGGACAGGTGCCCTGCTTGTATTAACCTCTCGATGGCCGTCTTCAGCTGATGGCAGTCATCGGTCCTGTGCCCCTGGTGCCGATGGAAGCGACAGTAGGGGAACTGAGGGTTGATAGCGTGTACCTCCGGGGCAGCATACCGGTCCCCCCGTTGCAGGGCCCTTATGTAATCGCGAGGGGGTTCAATGATGAGGCTCCTTGAAAAGTTGCCGGTGCGGAGGACGGTTTGTAAAAGGGCTAGGAGGGTCCCGTCATCAGCACCGTCGACCTTGTCGGCCTCCGTCCTCCAACGCTCTAGGAAATCCCGAAGGGTCTCATCCTTCTTTTGGCGTATTGTTAGGAGGTGGGAGAAGTGCTTCCTTGTGCGACGTCTTCCGGCGAATTGTGTCAAGAATCGTTGGGCGAGTTCTTGCCACGAATCAATACAGCCCTCGGGCAGCCTGTTGAACCATTCGTATGCTGGTCCCTCTAAGGTGGAGAGGAACCAACGACACAAATATTCGTGTGACGCCCCCACCATCATCATGCTGTTCTGGTACTTGCTGTAATGTTCCTGGGGGTCCGTTTTCCCGCTGTAGGGCTGTATGTGTTGCCCTCGGTATTTCTCCGGGATCCGGGCCACCAATACCCTTGGGGTAAACGGCGTCCGAGTCCGGAGCTGGATGACGGGTTCCCCGGAGCCCTCGGCCACCTTCTTCTGTAACGCCTCCATTTTGGCCATCATGGCCTCGTATTTGAGATCTGAGTGAGGGGTGGAGGTGGTGGCGTGAGCTTTGTTGGACTCCATTTCGTCAAGCCGGCGCTGGAGGGCCGCAATAATCTCGTCCCGGGGGTCCCTCGGGAGGGTTTCCGCCCCCTGCGAACGAACCCGGGGCGAGTGGGCCTGGTTGATTTGGTGCCGAGCATCATCGGCATGAAGGGGTGCCTTGCCTTTGTCCCGAGGGGGACGCTCCTCGTCTGCCCTCGAAACAGATCCCCCGCTTTCCTGGGGCCTTTGGAGTGCTTTCCCCCCGAGGCGGTCTTGGACCCCTCGGCGGTCTGGCCCTCCTCCGAGCCGGTTGGGGGCGGAAGTACGGGGCCTCTCCCTGTTGTCATTATGGCGGTCCCGGGACTGAACTTCCTGGGAGGATGTTTCTTGGGCCACCACCCCTTCGTCGTTTCTCACCCGAGGGGTGGGATTTCCGAAGGGGTGTGGCAGAGGGGGAAGTATGATATTTTCCCCGATCTGAGGGTGAGCTGGAGCCAGGGTACCGAAGGCACCCGGGTTCTGGGTGAGCGTTTGGATGAAGGCGGAGAGCGCCGATTGTACGTCGATGGTGAGAACCGGAGGGCTGACTTGGTCATCGCTCCGGTTTTTCTTCTTGGCCTCGATGCCGAGGCGGGCATCGGGGGCGTTTTGTTGGATCTGAAGGCGTAGGTCGACAGCCGCCTGTTCCAGCCCAGCGAGGACACCGCCCTCGGGAGCCCTGTGAGAGGCTTCGGGGGCGTTGACGTCGCCGAGGGGCAGGTTCTTGTCTTCTACGTTCTTTGAGTTGGCACGCGTTGTCCTCACCATTTTGATAGAGGGCTAGTGTTTTGTGTTTGGTCGAGGGGGGGGGGGGGGGGTTCTTACTCGATTTTTCAACCTCTCAACGAGAGCACCAAATGATGAATAGTCTACCCGGGGGTATATATCCGAAGGGTTATTACGGGGAATAACTTTGAGAGAAGTCAGAGCAAACAAGTGAGAGAGAGAGTGTATATTCGATATGTATTTTGCGTGGTTACAAATGGGGAAATGGGGTGCTATTTATAGTAGCAATAAATGCCGGGCAGGGACACGTGTCAAGCGCTCATTGGCCGAGGGGTCACCTCAACTGGTTGGCGCTGGCAGCCGCATGTGGCCGCATTTAATGCGGCTGTTGGATGGGACGTCTGTGCAGAGTACGGTGATCTGTACGCATGTGAGGCGGATATCTTGTCGAGTGAGATGCCTTCGGCTATAGAGCAGTAGCCGAGGGCTCTTCCTCCTGATGGCACCCCTGGTGCCGAGGGCTCACAGTGCCGAGGGCTGCTGTTTTCGCCGTTTTCTCCCAGTTTCTTAGTTTGCTTGAGAAACCCGTTCTGTGAGAATTTGGAGCCTTCGGCCAGGGGGCCGAAGGCACCCCTGTGCGTTGTGCAGACTGCTTGGTACTCCGGGCGCTGTGAATTGGGCCTGTTGGGCCTTTTGGGCCTGTTGGGCCTTTGCTGGAGTAGTAGGAGTCTGTGGGCCGGGGGTTCCCGGGCCATATACTCCATCAGGATATTAAGCAACTCCTCTTACTCATCTTCCAATAGTCCAATCCAACTTTCTACTTCCCTCCTAGCTAGGCGTGGACTCAGTCGGCGGTTCCGGAACCAGACCCACTACTGCGCCGGACCAGACCGGGTCCAGTTTTCCGGTTCCGGTCTTGGACTGGGTACCCGACTAGGTATTTCCGGACTCGGTCTCGGGTAAGCGAAATGGGGATTGGACCGGCCGGTCCCGGTTCCAGTCCCAATGTTTTGTTTATATTTATTAAGGGGGTAACTGCCGGGTAGACCGAACTGGGACCGGACCGGAACCGGGTCCATCCTTACTGGCTACTCCTGCTAACTAAGCATATTTTCAATTCCAGATGTGGTCGATCCGCTAGTGCAGACATTCCTCTTACGTCATCTTGTTTGTTCCTTTTGACATAGATTTTGGTTAAACAATGTATTCCAGAACTCTATTAAGCTATTAAGTTCTCATTTCAATCACCTTATTGTCTTGGCTCACAACAGTGATAGGGCCCTGGGCTGTAGAGAATAATAATAGTAGTAATAGATTAATATTAAATAATTGTGATAGTATATTAGAAGTTCTAGGCCATGTACTAGTTAACTTTGGGCTGGCCCATAAGTAAGAGTATAAATAAAAGGGAGGGAGAAAGAAGAAGGCAGACAGAACTTGGATCTAGGACTTGGGAGTGTTGAGACTACTCGAAGTGTCTCTATTGTTCTTTTCTTCTTTATGTTCTTTTCTGTGTACGACAATTACAATCATCCGCCATTGTAATAGCTTCTGTTCTCTTTTCTTCTGAATTAATATACGGTAAATTGTCTGGTTCCTATCATTGGTATCAGATCATCCTTTCTGGTGATCGGAACCGTAGGCGCAATACCAGGAAATTTTCCATTTCAGTTGTGGAAGGTCTGGACGAGAACAAAAAATGGAGAACATAATGGAAAAAACGGAACCATACATTGATGAAAGAAGTAGCTACGACCATGGGGGCGATGCAGACGAGCATCGCAAATCTAGAGAGAGAAATCCGGAGTAGTTCGCGAAGCAGATCGCAGGCCTCTTACGCATCGCAAATCGCTCACCAGTTCGCAGAAGGAGTCGTGAACTGTTTCTTCTGCTTCGAAATCGCTAAAGGCTTCTATTAGTTCGCAACGATCATCGCTAAGCGCACAAGATTATTCGCACAATTCGCATAGCACTTTGCATCGCAGACAGAAGGGAGATGTATTGGGATGCTTTGACGCTTATGGATAGATGGAATTACCCTTTTTCAGTGGTGGTGACGCTTGTGGATGGATGGATAGGATGGAACGATATTTCACTCTCATTACTACTACAGAAAAAGATAAGGTAGCAGTCGCAGCAGAAGCTATGGAGGATAGAGCGTTTGACTGGTTTCAATGGTGGGAGACTCAAACGAGAGAGAAGAGTTGGGAGGCTCTGAAGGCAGCCATAACGCGGCATTTCCAACCTACACACAGTCGGAAGATAGAGAACAAGGAATCGTCGACAAGAACTTCTCTCAGTTTGCAGAAGTCGTCTACAACAACAGCTCCCAATTCGCAGGCTTTAGTATCGACTTCCAGTTCTAAGACTTCGTCACGAACTGTTTATCCTCAACCATCTTCAACGCAAATAAATTCTCCCAGTTCGTAGATGAGAACCATTTATACCAGTTTACAGATGACATATCAAGTCGCATCTCACAGTGCGCTAGCTTCATCAGCTTCATCGTTCTTACCCGAAGCATCCGTTTCCAGAGTTGTAGACTTAGTCGAATCAAGGAATAGATTGCTGGGAAATCCACCACCGATAAGGAACACTGACTGGAAGCCGGATGTAAAGTCAATCATGGAACCCGATTCAGAAAATGATACAACTCAACCGTCCCCACTTGCAATGGCTTCGCAGAATCTGGGGCAAGCTGATCCTAGTGTTCCTAATGATAAAAGTTACAATCAACGTGGCACTGAAGGTACTCAAAATTCTACCATTAGGGGTGTGGAGGTTCTGATACTGCCTATTAGGACTATGGTTGCTGACTTGCTGCAGCTAATGCTTCATTGGGACATTCAGTTTCTGAAGCTTCTCGAAGTGCTATGGAATCCTTCAACTCGATTTGGGTAAAGTTTAAAATGCTACTTCTGAAAATGTTACTGTCAATCTTAGGTCAATGAGTGAAGTGCCAAAGGGAGTTGAAGTTTTCTAGTTCAGTACTCCCTGATGAGCAGATACAGGTAAAGGAGAATGATGGTGTTCAGGGCATGAACACAAATTCTGCTATGGCTGAGAATGGATTGACTCACAACATTGTTTCTCAAGAGACTAAAGCAACTATACCATTCAGCCTTCTAATTAATGAGCCTATAGGGAAAGGAAAGAAGAAAAATTCTCAGATTTGGGACTTTGGCGGTTAGAGAATCTGAAATCGCATGACAACACTGTTGTGTACAACTGCTGTCAGTTGTTGAAGTTTTATGAAACAAAACCTGCTATTACAAGTAATTCTGTCATTGACACTAGCTGCTGTACAGAAAAGTGGATGAAAATTGGAGAAGTTTGCATGAGGCTGTTTAGAGACCTGGAGTTGAGCTACATCAACCTTGCATCCAACACACTGATAGTTTCAGAAGAGAGAACCTCATAGGAGCCTCAAGAAAGCAAGGAAAAGTTTGTGGCTATTGAAGGCTTTAATATTAATGAAGAGAATGAAACTTCACCAGATAGATCCTATGCTGTAGAAACACATGTCAATTGGAAAGATCAAGTGCTGAAGATCCCCGCTCAGAAATCGGTGAGATATTGGGAAGGTAGAGGCACCACGATGAAGATGAAGTGGAAGATCAAGGCTGTCTCCTATCACCCACCTTGAGGACAAGGTAGTTGTCGAAGGGGGGAGATATGATAAGACCCTGGGCTGTAGAGAATAACAATAGTAGTAATAGATTAATATTAAATAATTGTGATAGTATATTAGAGGTCCTGAGCCAAGTACTAGTTAACTTTGGGCTGACCCATAAATAAGAGTATAAATAGAAGGGAGGGAGAAAGAAGAAGGCAGGCAGGATCTGGGACTTGGGAGTGTTGAGACTAGTCGAAGTGTCTATCGTTGTTTTCTTCTTTCTGTTCTTTTCTGTGTACGACAATTACAATCATCCGCCATTGTAATAGCTTCTGTTCTCTTTTCTTCTGAATTAATATACACTAAATTGTCAGGTTCCTATCAAGAGACAATGTACAAACAAACTTAATTAAGACTGCATACACTCCATTTGATGTTGCGTTCGAATACGATTAACCAATTATTTTAAGTCTTATATATATGTGTAGTTTTATATTTAATTGGCCAAAAAACAACACCATGAATTTCAAGCATAAGCCACGAAGATCAGGGCACCCAGAGGAAAAAAGACCAAGTAAACAATGTAGTGATCAGTGCCTTGAACAACAACCAACGAATCACACCATAATATCAGCCACAGTTCAATACAAAAAGAATGAAGGTGAAATTTTCAATAACTAATTACCCAATACCCCTAACAATGAACAACCTCCATTTGCTGGAACCTAATCCGTGTTCACCTATGAGCTGTAATTAGAGTCTCAATGAATCTTAATCCATCAAACCGTGGAGCAAATTTCTCCCTATTGGCCAATTTCTCCACACTTGATGAAGAAGATTCCTGTGATTCAATCATCCCATGCTGTTGTGATGGAGGGTTGCGACAATATGAGAACCCCTGCAACATATGTTAATTATAATTAGGATCCAACCAATAATCCAATCATTCCAAGTCTTGATCCCAAACCTACGTGGTGCAGCTACACAAAGATTGATATTGTCCATAGGGCATTCTCATCACAAATTTCAAGCTTACATGAACTCTATCGATCTAACAAGATATAATATGCATTTAAACAAGAAATTGCTCAAAGTAGGAGTTGAACATCAACAAAGTTCACACATAGACAATTCTTAATTGGAGAGAATTCCCTAAATAGGAGCAAACATAAGACTATTCTCAAATAGGATCATCATTGTTTTCTTCTTATAATATGACTCATTCAATCCTATAAGAAGTTTTAATAGGCTTTATTCTTGTATTAAGATTAAATAAATCCCATTTTCGGAATCAAACACAAGCATCTTATTTGTGAACTTTGTCAATGTTTTACTCATATTTTGTTAATGTTCTACTACTGCTTCGGGAAGTATCTCTTAATTGAACATGAAAAAAGTAATGGTTTACATAAAATAGATTTTATCCAAATCACGGCTGTGCAGCTTAATGGTTTACTAAACGGGTACAATTCCGTACAAACTCTTTTAACAATACATTCCAGAAGTCATCTCTAACATGAGGTCCGATCTAGTAGTAAAAAGTTACACAAGGTAGGTGGCAGACTGAGGTCTAACAACTCAGTGAGATTGAAGGATTAGACAGGATACAAGTGGTATTAAGAGGCACCTGTGCAGGAAAATGCATAAATGACCAAAGAAGTTAGGGTTTCAAAGGAGACATTTTCATTTAAGAGAATTAAATGATCCTGTCCATTTCATTATCAACAAATAGAAAAACTAAAAAACCAGATAAGAGTCAATTTTACCTATGATGATTGAAGTTATTGTGATTGATATGACAAGTGCATGAGTTATACTAAGACGCTGATCGTTCCTGATATTAACCAACATTGAATCAAAAGAATAAAGTTGCCTAGATGAGATCGTGAAGTTCCTGCTCGGTTTTAGAGAAATAGTCCAAAAAATCCTTAACCAAAACGTGAGATAATGGGAAGAACATTCAAAGTGTATCGTACTACAATAAGGGAGGAGTTTAATCCTATACCTTAAGCCAAAGACCTTTGTGGGTAGCCTACTTGCTAGACAGAATCTATGTAGCACGGAAACTCTTGGGAAGGAGTACGTTTCCGTTTCGGAAACTCTACAGAAACTCTTGGAAACTCTCCAAACAAGCCTTTTTGGGCAGCATTTGACGTTTCCCGTTTCATCATGACATTCACGTTTCCGTGCAACATAGGACATAATGCCTTATAGAACGAGAGTGAAGAACGAAGACTCAACCTAGTGCAAAGCTGGACGGCTGGAGGAAGAAGAGTCTACTCAAGCTAAATGAGCTGATTCAAGAGGATGGATTTTATAGTAAAATCAGCTGAGCCCATAATTAGGGACTCTGTATAGAGGGATAAGTACACTGTACACGTAAATGACTCTAAAAACTACATACAAGGTTGCTAATAAGTGTAAATATAACATCCAGATGACATTGGTCATTCAAATTGCTGAGGGACGAACATGGGTTGATCAGATTGCCACGGATTTATACCGATCAGTTAAAATACTGTGGGATGTTTGGAACTTTTAAAAACGGATTAAATGAATATTTCTAAGTAGAATCGGTTTGAAAATTGAAACACTGATAAAGTTTTAGAAACACTTCATGGGGATTAAACAAATCGGTTTGGAGAAGATAAAGTACTGGGCTTTGGAAAACTGATTCCGGTTCTGGATGTTTCATTCCTTGAAAATCTTCAACCGTTTCCCTTCCAAATTCCTTTAATTTAAATCTGATATATTTTTTTTACAAGAATCAGAAGAAAATTCAAACCTAAACACACAAACATGCCAATCAACTGGCCACACAGAGATTGCCATCAATAAGAAGTTCACAAGTGTAGCAATTAAGAACTAATTTCAACAAGGGCGAGCACGACTCAAAAACGTGAAAATTTACTAAGCTGAGAACAATAAAAAAAATGGAACTGAACAATTACCTCGCTGGGAAAAAGGTTGATGTTCGGCTCATTATCTCCGGCGGGGGCGGTGAGAGCTACTGTGGAAGCGGCGAGCACGGAGGCAACAAATGTGCAAGTAGCCTTCATCTCTTTTCGAGAAAAGGGAATGAACGAATAGATCTATAAAAGATCTGATTAAAATGAGGGAAATCCGACGACAGATCGCCGGATATCCGTCTACTCCGAGATATGAGCGACGGCCTCGCCTATCTTTTGTTTTTCTTCTACTCTACGTCTACGGGCTTTATAGAGAGTTTTAGGAAATCAGGCTTAACACCCCAAAAATAATTAGACCAAGTTTTTTGTGTAGGTTTTTTTTTTGTGTCACAGACAAAACGTATTTGAAAAAATACATTGTTTTTTGTAACAGATAAAAAAATCCTACACAGACACATGTAAAAGTGTACACTACAAAAAAAAACACCTGCTTTGTCACGGATTTTGTCACGGATCGTAGTTCAAAAAATCCGTGACAAATGATTTTTGTCACGGACTTTGTCACGGACCAAATCCTTGACACCAGAGGCGTGATAACGTTTTTGTCACGGACAGTAATCCGTGAGAGAGTTTGTCACGGATTTTGTCACGGACCGTAGTTCAAAAAATCCGTGACAAATGATTTTTGTCACGGACTTTGTCACGGACCAAATCCGTGACACCAGAGGCGTGATAACGTTTTTGTCACGGACAGTAATCCGTGAGAGAGTTTGTCACGGATTTTTCACGGCCCATGTCCGTGACAAAACACTTCACCGGAACTCCATCGCCTTTTATTTGTCACGGCCACATCCGTGAATAATTTTTTTTTATTTTTCAAAAAATAATAATTATTTGTCACGGAATTATCCGTGACAAAGGTTTTGCAAATTTAAAAAAAGTTTTTGAAATAGAGTGGACGGGTATTTGAAACGAGCTGAAAAATTCAAATTTTTTATTTTGTCACGGACATATCCGTGAAAAAAAATTTGACAAAATTTTGAAAATTTTCGAAACAGGTGGGCAGGTACTTTAAAAATTTCAAAAATATTCAAAATGTCGGGAGGAAGATTATAAGTTAAAAAGATGAAATGACTTTTCATACACATGTCGGGAGGAAGATTATAAGGAGTTAGCATAACTGGCCAACATTAAAATTTCTTCCCAAACGTTCCAAAAGCAGCAAATCCGTCTGAACACGATCTCAGTCGCACATTCCGTGGCTCCATTGCAAACTGAGGATGACAACGGTCAAAGTGTCTCCAAGCTTCACAGTCGGAAGGGTGAGACATCAAACCCTCTTTGGTTTCGTGCTCAACATGCCACGTCATGTGTTTCGCAACGGCATTTGAAGCATACATCCTCTTCAAGCGTGGAGCTAGAGGGAGGTAAAACAATTTAGACAATGCAGACCTTTTTCGTGGTTTTTTCGTCTATGAGGAACAAGCTTGTATCTCTCTCCACCACAGAACTTGCAGCTCTCAAGTGTCACATCATCCTTCCAGAACAACATACATCCTTCCGGGCACGCATCAATTTCTATACAAGGAAGCCCCAACTGAGACATTAATTGTTTCATTTTGTAATATGAATCAGGAAGATTATGGTCACACGGCATCATTCCTCCAAATGACTGCAATAACCTAGACATGCAAGATTCAGGGAAATTGTATTCAGATTTAATGTTCATCAACTCTGTAACGGCGGATAGCTGAGAGTATCCCTCACAATCAGCATACAGAGGCTGATCGGCAGCTTTTAAAACATCTTGAAATCTTTCAGCTAAGTCTTCAATATGAGGAACATGAGAATTCGGATACTCATCCGCATCAGGTTGATAAAAGGTCAGATCTTCATCCACACCTGGTTGATACGAGGTCGAAGCTTCGGGAAGATCGTTAAATGGTTGTGAGGAGTTAAACTGAATCGTTGAAGCACCGTATACATCATATGTCATTCTTTGATCCCACATCATTTGATCATAGTCTCCCCATCCACTCATCTCGGTAAGGACGTTACGAGATGAACCTACTGTTTGTGGTAAAAGTGATGGATCGAAAGGTTCGCCATGAGAATTCCAATTATAATAATTGGCAACGAAACCTTTTTCGTACAAATCCCACACAACTTGGTCGACATCTTTAAATTGAAGATTTTTACACTTTGTACATGGACATCTGATTTTATCGTCATCCATATAATTCTTCTGTTCTTGTGCAAATTTAATAAAATCTTCAACACCATTAAAAAATTCACTGTGTATTCCATAGTTATCGCGATGTTTTTAGGACATTCAACTTCTGTTTTGTCTATACATTATGCATGTATATATATTATAATCAAAATATTATATAAGCACGTTAAGTAACGTTCAATTAATATTATTAATTAACTAAAAGAAGAACATTATTTGTGGCATTAATAATTTGAATTAACTAACTTTTCAATCATGACTAATTCATATTTAGAAACATTAATGTGTTAAATTTCACTAAAATTAATATGTTAATGGCCGAAATTAATAATTCACTAATATAATGTTCACTAAAATCAATACAACCTAAGCTAGCTCGGTTGAACTTAGTGAACTTAGAATATATTAAAGATGTTAATATATTGGCCGGAATTTAAATAATTTACTACTATAATATTTTAAACATATATTTCAGTAAGTTCACTAAACTAACTAATATTAAAAATTTAAGCTGGCCGGAATTAATAATTTACTAATATAAAGTTCACTAAAATTAACTAACGTTCAATTAAAATTACTAATTAACTAATAGTAATATGTTAATGGCATTAATCGTTTTAATTATTAACTAATTCACAATATTAGAAATTGTGCACCAAACACACTAAATTATTACGTTAATGGCATTTATTCACAATACTAAAATTATGAAAATCTAAAATTATGAAAATCTAATAGTACACATTAAATAATTAACTAACATATAATACTAATTAAAGTTATTACGTTAATGGCATTTATTCACAATACTAAAGTTAACTAATTTAACTTATTAATTAGTTAATTTCCATTTAACTAATATTATTAAATATCATTTATTCACAATAATATATAATTCACACTTAACTAATAAAGTTTGAACCCTAACTTAAATCACTACAAATCCTAAATTATGCATTAACAGTAATTATTGCTAATAAACAAATTAAATCTAATCATCATCATTGGTGATAAACCCATTTCAATTAACTAATATTTAAATCTAACTAATATTATCAACTCAAATTCTAAACCCATTTCACTAAAGTTCAATGTTTTAACTTAGTTAATTAATTTACATTTAACTAATATTATTGTTAAATATTATCTCATTAATTCACAATAATAATTCACACTAAACTAACTAATAAAGTTTCAATCCTATATTATGCATCCTATTAACAATAATTGCTAATAAACAATAATTGGTGATAATAACCTAAGCTAGCTAACTTAATTAAATCACTACAAGTCACTAATTAATCTATAATGAGCTAGCTAATACTTAAATCACTACAAATCCTAAATTATGCATTAATAACAATAATTGCTAATAAACAAACAGGCCTAATCATTGGTGATATAAACTCATTTCAATTAACTAATTAATATTTATATTTAAATTTAACTAATTAAATTACGTTAATAGTTTAATAATATATTGTTAATAATATGAAAATTAACACGACCTCACTAAATTACGTTAATAGTTTAAATAAATGAACAACTAACTTCACTAAGCTAATAATTTATTACATAATTAAAAGAAATTAGTTAAAATGACATACCTTATCTGCATAAACAGGGAAAATGATGAACTGACAGATTACATCATTCAATCTTTAAACCGATACTACATCACTCGAATCTACGAATTTCTGAATTCATAAGTGTTGTTCTTGCAATTGTAATGGACGACGGGGTTGAGTTATATAAAAAAATTTGTCACGGATTTTGTCACGGATAGATCCGTGACAATTTTTTTTTAAAATTTGTCACGGATTTGTCACGGATCTGTCCGTGACAAATGCCCGGGAGCAAAAAAAGTTTTCGCCGGAGTAAAAAACCGGTCGCCGGAGTAAATTTGTCACGGATCAAATCCGTGACAATTCTTTGTCACGGACCTATCCGTGACAACACGTATTCGTGACAAATCCCAATATTCCGTGACCTAGCCCGTGACAACTTTGTCACGGCCGTAATCCGTGACAAAAATCCGTGACAAAATGCGAGTTTTTTTGTAGTGGTATAAACAAAAAAAGTGTGTATCTTTGGTATTTTTATTAAATTTTTGGGACAATTTTTGAAGTAGGACTAAAAATTTTCAAATTTTCACTATTAGAGTTATTCGTCCCGTTAAGATTGTCTCAATTCTTATTCACTTGATCAACACAAATCACTCTTAATCTCTTGGTTTATATATCAAATTTTTATCAAATTTGATTCTAGTTTTTACGACTTTATAAAACTTTTAACGCAATTTCTGAATATATATTTTGTTTAAAAAATAATAATTTGAGTGCAGACAGAGATGTGTTAGTTTTATCGTCGGTCAAGTATCAAATTTTATCGCAACGATCTCTCTTAAATAAGACAATGCTAATATCATTTATGTGAGATTGGGCTAATGTGCAAGCCATTTTCTCAATCTCAAAAGTGAGTTCATCAAGCTGAGTCACTAAATAAATTTGATCATGGGCACAAAATGATGCCATTTTAGAACCTTGTCAAAAAATATCATTCAAATCTATTACTCCTAATACACTAGCAGAACAATAATTCTACTTCCTGATGAAATCATTTGCCCATCATATACTACCTCGGCCCCATTTTATGTGTCTCCTTTGGTTTTGACACAATTTTTAAAAAATGATTGAAAATGTAAAAGTTGTGGTTGAGATTTGAGTATAGTAAAGTGAAATGTTGTGAACCTCACATTTCTTTTCAAAAAGGGAAAAATGACACTTATTTGGGGACAACCCAAAAAGGAAAGTAAGACAGGTAAAATAGGATGGAAGGCGTGTGTATTAGTTGGGACATCTCAATCTTTTCGCGCTTTCCGACTTTGCTTGGTCCAATATCCCATCCTACAAGTCCTAGAATCTTAATGAAAAGGAGTAGTATCTATATGTATGATAAGTAGTTTTCTAGCTGAGGAAGCGGTCCAACCCAGCTGATCGCCGACTCACTCTCCCTTACGGGAGGTCTCAGATTCAAAACTCAATGGAGTGAGTTTCACTCTAGATTACTCCAGGCTCCCTCAGCCCCCTCCCCCAGACGACCCCTGGAGTAAAAAAAAAGTAGTTTTCTACCTTCGTATAGGAATTTACAAGGTAAGCAAAATCCAAATCAATTTTCAGAAAAGAATTTTGAAAATGTTATTCTTTAATTTGAATAACCATATAAAAGTAGGCTTCTCAAAAAGGTCTTTGGCTCATGAAATCGTTGTCCACCATATATGAATAATGACAGTAATTTTCATGCATATTTATTAAATTTGAATGGAATATATTAGATTTCGATAAATGGCTGAAGTTCAACATACTACATTACAAAGGATTTTGAAGATTTAATGTTTTAAATTTTAACATTCATCTTAAGTGGATAGACTCCAAACATCTATTACCACATGTTATAATTTTGCAATATTAAACGTCTAATTTTAGCATTGAAGATGCTCTAATTATTCTTCATCAAAACTTTTCAATATTATCCATCCATGTATTTGATGTGCCCATCGGATGTATCTCTATGTTTGAAAAACCGACCCGACCCGGCCGGGTCGACCCGGAACCCGACGACCCGGACAAAATCCCGGTTCGGTTTTTACAAAACCCGGAAATGGTCAAAAACCGGAAAAACCTGGCCCGGACCCAGACCCAAGAAACCCGAAAAACCCGGGAAAACCCGGTTTTAGGTGTTGTTCCAAAAAAATAATTTCTTTTTAATTTTAATGCATTTTTTAAATCAATAAAATTGCAATTTCAATACCCTAAAAAGAAAAACTATAATATATTTATATATTTATTTAAGAATTAAAATCATGCTAAATTATAATATAAATGCATGATACAAATAAATGTATCATTATATATATTTATAGGATCAAAAATTATAGTTCGAAATATTATGAGAGTGTATTAAATGCTTAATAAGTAGTATTGTTAGTTGATTATTATGAACATTAACTACTTTTTAGTTTTTATTACTCCCTCTGTCCCGCAAAGAGCTTCCTGGTTTGACCTACACACATATTAAGGAAATAAACTTACCAGGGGGTAAATTTTACTATTTTGACACTGTTTCGACACTGTTTGGCACTGTTTGACACTGTTTTGCACTGTTTGGCATTGTTTTGATGTAGATAACATCCCATTTAGGAAAATGTGAACTTCTTTTTGGGACTGCTAAAAAAGGAAAGCGAGAAGTTCTTTGCGGAACGGAGGGAGTATAATTTTATATACTCCGTATAATAATTATATGTTTATTATTATTATTATATAGACGTATAATTGTTGACCGATTTTCTGGCGTTGACCGGGTTGACCCACCAGGGCCAGGTTGACCCGTGACCCGGTCACTTGATCGGGTCGCTCACCTGTCCGATTTTTTGTCAAATAGATGTATCTTAAACCATATGTAAGAAATAGTAAATGACATCAATTTAAGGAAATACTTTTTTCTGATAAAAGAATGAAAAGAAAAATATTCTTTCGTACATAGATGTATTAGTTTATTAATGACATCAATATATATACTTTTTTAATATCTTAGTTCATGTGTGGACGTGAAGAAGAAATTAAATGCATCTTCTTTGATCACAATTTGGCCATTTGGTAGGTACTATGGAAGAAAAACCCAACGCAACTACTTCCGCTGCCCTGCCCCACCGCCGCCTGTTATAACCGTCCGTCTTGTGAGTTGTGACATCCAGCGTGTAGGTGGGAAGGTATCATCATTCTGGTTTGGCGTCTTTCTTCCTAGCTAACAAATTTGATTTTCACATGCTCAAATTAGTTTCAATTGTCGGTTAACAAAGTTTTTAGTTGGATTCACTATACTAGACTAGATTTAAGTAGATCGGATCAAACCAGATCAGACTTAAGCAGATCAGATCAGCAAATTACAGTTCAAGTAAAAACATCCTAAATCCAACCCTAAATGTTCTCCGGTCTCCATGTCTCTGCCAGACAAAGTATTTGAAAGGATTTTAAATCACACTAACTTAACCACTCATAATGGATGTATACTTTATACTCGTGTGCATCAGAAAGTCAGCTCAACCCATAAGAGTTGTGACCTCACACGCCTGTTTCGGGTTTCGATCTTTAGTCACTGTAAAAATGTCACCAATAGGGATTTTTTGGTAAGATTAAAATCTAGACATTTAGTCCATATTTATTAAGAGTTTGGTTGTTAGTGCTAGAGTGGATTAAATCTACTCAAATTGTTGAACAACTTGAACATGTGAAATTATCATTGGTAAACAAAAATGCTAGATTGTAAAAAATTGTATTGAAATACATTTTTTTACATTTTATTATTCAAATAAATAAAAAATCTATGAAACAAACTAAAACAGAGTGCTACCTGGAATTTAGCTAAAAAGTAATTTCAGTCTTATTTATTTTGAATACTTCCTACCCCAAGAATTAAGTTTCTTAAATGAGGATATGGTGATGTTATAAACAAAATTTGATTTGTGTGGCCAATAGATATTGAATCGGTGGTGTGAACAAAGTAATAATGAATTACGATCAATTAAAAAATTATTACAAATATGACATGAAATGAAACATATACTCCCTCCGTTCCGAAATGAACTTCACAGTCACTATTTACATGGTCAACTTAAATTACTCTTAATCTTATGTTTTATATATCAAATTTTTATCAAATTTATATTTTTTTTATCAGCCTTTGTAGCGGTTTTAATGTAGTTTCTCAATATGTAAATTTTATTTACTAAAAAAAATCTGAGTATGAACAGGGATCGAGTTACTTTATCGTCGGTCAAGCATCGTAATACGAAATGGGAAGTTCATTTTGGGACGGAGGTAGTATTTTTTTTGTTGTTGCAATTTTTCCATGATATTTTTACATTAATCATTTAAACAAAATCAAAATTTTGGATGGGCTGGGCCCCCAGGTTTTCCACCCTAGCTATGCCCCTTGGTGGAGGGGGTATTATACAATTAATGAAGTGTGCAAATAAAAGGAAATTAGTATTGGGAAAAAGGCAAAAAATAACACTAAGATTTTTAATGGATCTCGAATTGGACATGCAATGGGTTTTTTAGTAAATCAAATAAACACCAATTCGAACTTCTTCTTTGATTATCAGCCACCCACTAACACTCCCTTAAAGAGACGTCTTCTCCTTCCATTACAAACACACCCCAATTTGCAACCTTAATTCATTCTCCATGGACGGTAAATATGAGTGACTTGAACTTCATACCCAATCTCCTTCAAAGACAATGCAACATTAAGCATTATTACTTGGTATGGATCAACCAACAAATTAACAAATCCTAGTTTGGGTACCAACTATCCACCAGATAACCCAAACAATAATTGACAACCCAAACAATAATTGACAGGGTAATATCAATACTCACTAATCCTAGTTTGGATTTTCTGTGGGGGAATCCCATTGCTCTCCCAGGCTCAATAGAGACATTGAGCTTAGCTAAAATTTTGTAAGGTTCAAACTTAAAATCTTCACAAAAATCTAATCCACCAATTAAAAAACTCCAAATCCCCATACCCAACATCACTTGCCTTTGAGAAATTTTCTGATTTTTCCTCAAATGAACCAAGTAACAACATCTGGAACAACATAGTGAAGAAGAAGAACAGTCACACAGTACAAATCCAGGGCAGATTGTCAATCTTCTTGAACACCAGTGCCCTTGTGCGTCTCGATTTGAACCTATGAAGCCTGCTTACTCGTGAATCGTGATCTTTCTTGAATGGAACACCACTTTCAAGAGAACCCATTTATCCGCCCATCAAATATGACTCTTAATAAGATACGGAGTACATTCTATCAAGAACAAGACTTTCAAGAAAGAGAGAATATCAATCTTTCTTGCTCGTCATTAGCTGCTTGTGAAATTGAGAGTAATTTTTTTCTTTTCTTCTCTAGTAAAAGAATGTATGGATGGCTGAGAATCAACGAAAAACTTCAAGTTGGTGTTTACTTGATCTACTAAAAACCTCAGTGTCCAATTTGAGATTCATTAAAAACTTTAGTGTCATTTTTTACCCTTCTCCAATTAGTATTTGGTTAAAAAAGCGGCAGATAAGAGTGATGAAATGATCAAATGATTCTCAAAGAAGCTATAAGATTTAAAGATAAGAAATTGCCAAATGTAGGAGTAAGACAAGGAAATGCAAATATAGGAGTTTATATTTTAATAATTTAATTCCCGTAATTAAGAATAATATACTCTGTGTGGACAATAATACCCAAGTGTTTAGGGTACCTTATTATGGTTTAGGATGGTGGTTGGTAGCGGCGGCAGCGGAAGGCCAACGACCAGCGGTGGCGTTCCGATAACCGGCAACGGCCACCCAGCAGCAACAATGGCTGTCCGGTGAGACTTGAGAGTGGTTAAAAGCTTCAAATCTTATTAGGGTGTTTTTGTACAACCACAAATTATTACTTCTATTTAGAGAATTAAAACATTAACTCATATATTTGCATTTTAGATATGTTTTGCTTCTATTGTGAAAATTCTCTTTAAAGTTTCATGTTTTAATCTGATAGAAGAATACTCCAAAATCATAAATCATATGATCGAGTATATATTAACTAAGTATTTTATACATTGCCTCTGTAAGACACATAGTTCAACATAACATATTTGATTCATAAGCAAAAATTAGGGGCTAAGTAAACCACACAATCATTATTTTGATAATCCTAATGAGATTTCTTATTAAGTTGCTAATGATGAAACCGTTCACATAATCATCGTTAATTGAGAAGGTGACCAAATGTTATGTATGCTCTTTTACCAAGGGGAAATGTATGTAGAAGTAGTATAAGCCAGTGCATAAGCTTTTCAGTCAGGAACTGGACTGAGGAAACAGACTATTACTTAAGCCTACACACTGGCTGGATACATTTTTATTAATTAAGGTTCTATAAAAGGCGATCCTTCAATTCTGCATGGAAATGCAAACATGTCAGCTACATCGAATTGATCAACACGCAATCCTTCATTTCCGGCGCACAAACCTTCTCGGAATCCCAAATATGAGAGCCTTCATCAAGAATCCCCGATCGAAGCTACAAGCAAGGGCTAAAGCTCCAACGCAGATGACCCACTTTGAAATCATAACATCTGGTGATGCTGCAGCAGCTGGTTTATTTTGGGAGGAACATTTATTAGTTTCCACTTCAGATGAAGAACTACTAGTGCAACCACCTTGTTTCTCGAGGAATTGAAGCGAAGTGTGAGGAAGGCTTGTAAGCTTGGTGTTAATACGAGCCAGCAGAACATATCGGGAAAGAGGGGGATCAGATGCTCTGTACTTGAGATAAGCTCGCAGCCCGGGGTCAATCCTCTTTACAGTTCCCCACATGCCATTCTCAACTCCAAACTTTGCGATCCCCCTTGGCATTCCCATATCCTCATAATGGAACAGTGTGATCTCACTTGCACTAAAATGCCCATCTCTTTCTGATTTAGCTGCATGCATGTCTTTCACATTAACCACGGCAATATTTGCTTGTTTAACCATTATTTAGAGCAAAATGCAATACACCAGTACATATAGTTAGACAAGATTTATGAGCTACCAACAAAAAAGTGTTATATATACCAGGTTGAATACGCCAACATGACCAAAATTCATCAACTTTCTTCGCCTTTTCTCTTCTGGTGATATAAGAACAAGGCACACCCTGACAAATTACAAAATGTAATAAATTAATAATGAGTATAAGCTTCAATATAAAGGGTAAGATATGAGTGGTTAGACATTCATGCACTTGTTTACACTTGTATATACTGCAGTACATCAGGATGTATGGAAATCAGGTGAAAGTTTTGTAATTTTCTTGATGTTACTCATAATTTCCTCTAAAGAATGTTGTTTACCTTTTCAATCTTCTCACGTTCATGCTCTATTTATTTTGATCATTTTTTCATTAAAGCATGCAAAAGAAATAAGAAATAGAATTCAATCATTTTTATACTTAGCATTCAGGCTATTATGAACTGTTAGATAAACCTTGTCTTTACCTTGCATATGCAATAATACGAATCGCGCAACTGCCAAATCCGACGAGCGATTGTGTAATCTCTATAACAAGCGACAACGGGGAACTATGCAAAGTAGAATAAAGATTAATCACCAATGCTTTCTTATAACCAGAAATCAGTATTGCTAAATAAAAAACTTACAATAATTAATAAAGTAAAGAGGATAGGCATCATACTTTGCGAATCCAGTGAACTAGCATAGCTCCAGTCTCTTTACACTCCTCCAAGAGATCGGATTTGAAATGCATTGCATCCCAGTTCGATCTGAACTCATCATCCCAATAGAAATCCCTGAGGATTTCGGGTGTAATATTCTCGTGTACAGTTATGGTTCTATACATCAAGTGGCCCTTCTGAAAAAGGGGCAGGTAAGCAAAAATACAAGTACCAAAAAAATATATCAGAAAAAGGTGCGTGAATAATCACACAATTTATAAAATAAAAAATTCTGCTGATCAAGAAAAAGATATGATGACCTTAGAGTTCCTACGATGACCTTTGAACCTTATGTTGGTATCAGACCGTTCCAACACCTTAATCCAACAAGGTCCATCAATCTCTTCTTCAAGCAATTGGTGTAATTCAAGAAGGTCTTTCTCAGTTAATATGTAAGGTTTTGCTACACTTGGCTGCAATGCTCTGTATAAACCAATTCAAATTGTTATTTTAAAACTAGAATCGAACAAAGCAATAGAAATGTATCAAAAGGTCAATCGAATAGGACACGTAGTCCAATCCATTATTTGTGAGTTTGTATCGCTATATTTGACCGTGTATGGTGAATTTACATGCCACAAGATTGTGGGTCATTAGATTATAATAATCATGAACTCTATCTGCTCTTTTTTAGTGTTGATGAAATGGATTGTTGACTTGAGCTTAGGTGACTTTGATATCATATTAAGACACACTTGATGTTTTATCTTAAAAGGTAAATCTTATAGACTGATTAGGACACAACCTTCCAACTTGTGTTTTAATCTCTATACTAAAAAAAGAAGATAAACTCATATGACTAACCTCAGCTACTGCTGGCCTTCTGATAATCTCATAATGCTTCCAAATATGACTTACTCTATAATAATCTCAACAGCTATGCTCCCTTCGGATGGAAAGGAATGTAGTTAAATATAGGTAAGAAATTTGATTTATTTCATTTCAGAACTTACTAAAAGGGGTGTTTCCCTAAATGATCTCAACTCTCAAGTAAAATTCAACTTAGTGAACAATTTAAAGCCTGATATTTTAGGAAAGAGAAGTAGAACAATCTCTATTATTGGTATTATCATTTTAATGTCAACCATTCATAGTATCCAGGACACAATATCTTCTCTAACCCATTCTATTATGCATAGACGGCTGAGACAATTCTGAGATTAATTATGGGAGATTTAAAAATAATAATGATCCACAAGCTATAATATGTGCAAAAAATAGAGATATTGCAGCAAACCTCTGAACAGGGGTGACTTCCGGAGCTTCTTCCTCATGAGTCCAAGTAATTAAGCTTGGCAATTGAAAATTCACAGAAGTCAAATTCTGAACTGAACCTAACTCCAACGGGAAGCTAATCCCAGAAAACGACGGAAACGAAGACGACGGCATTATCGAGGAAACCCATTTCGCAGCACCATCCAAGTTAGCCCAATTAGGCTTCCACGCCCAACCCGCCAACAATCCGACCACAACCGCTAACCAGAGCGGCGTAGAATACATTAAAAGATCAAAGATTGCATACCCAATCGCTGTATTTTGCAAAAGCTCAAATAAGCCGTCCATGTTCATTCAGTAAAGCGAGCAGTTCTGTGCTCTTTTGGCGGCAAAGTGGGGAGTGTGAGAGAATGGATATATATACATTAATCCATGCATAGATTGAAGGAGTGGAGATGTTTCAGCTTCCTGAACGTGGGCAATGTTTATCCAAATGTGGGAATTTCAGCGTTAGAGCAGACAAAGACGGAACTTGTTGCATCGATCGGGGAGCAGTTTGAACGACTCTATTTTGTTGTCTGTGGATCAAATCTCGGAAAATTGTATTCATTGCACCAAGGTACCATGCACTCACACTCATGCACCGTCCCCCTCCCCAAAAATGGATTTCATATTCATCCTTTCACAAAAATATAGTGTCTCATATTCATCCTTTCAAAAAAATAAAATATTAAAATACTCTCTATGTTAATTGTTTAATTGTCATAATTTTTTATTTCATGTTTTATAAAATGAATTGTTTAATAAAATGAAAAGGTAAAGTTACGGTTGCCTTTTCTATATTAGTTGTTAGTTGTAGTTACCGTAAAAGATCATTTTTAGTTATTCTTCATATAATCTTTTCTTTGTTTTATTAATAAAATACTTCGTATATTTTAAATATTTTTTTCACAAATCAAGAAAATCAGTCAATTCAGTCACTTTAGCTATAATTTCATAAACTTCAGCAGAATCAACCGATAATTTATTTTATACTTTAAATTTTTAGATAAAAGTTTGTTAAAAGTGTAATGACAGCACAAATTATATAGTACAATCCACTCTACATTGAACATGGTACAATTGAGTATTTTTGTAATACTTATGTTATGGTCTTTTTATTCTTTCTTGTTTGGCCGACCGTCTGCTTCAACAAGAAGAAATTCGTTGCCGATGTCTTCGCTTGCCCTCATCACTACACTCCGTCTATCGAAAATCCATGGCGCCTAAGTCGCGCCACCCTCACCACATCAGCAAATCTAGCACATGGGACTCTTGGCTGCCCTCGTCGCCAGTATAGCCGATTGTCGCCACTGTCACAACACCCTTTCCCACCAAACCTACCACTGAAGGACACTGCTGCCCGTCGGATTCACTATTGGAGGGTCTCTCGCTATCGTTGGAAGGTTGCCTTTGCTTGTCGGCCATCCATCGACATCATCGCTTGTCGCCCGTCCACCGCCACCAACGATTGCCTGTCTTCTAGTGCCGTCGCCGCTTGCTGTCCAACGAGTCTTGTCGCATCACTCAAGAACAACGAATCGACTAAATTGTTAATAATAAATCTATTACATGTAAATATTATAGAAATGAGTTTTATTTTAAGCTCAAATGAGTATAACATTTTAAAAAAATGAGCACACACAAATGAATATTTAAGCGCGTTACATATTTCAAGCGATCTTTTGAATTTTTCGATGGTGGTTATGTAGGTCATGTATGCTTATTTGGTACTAGTGTTATGTTTATTTTAAAATGTCATATCAATGTATATATGAAAAGTATCATTCAAAGAATTACATTATATTTGTATGTTGAAATCGATAGATATAATTTAAGACCTGTTTACAAAAGAAATAATTGATAATAAGTAATACCAAAGTTAATTAGAAGACACGCATGGGAGCTAAGATCAAGATATTCAATGAAAACGTTTTAATGTTAAATCTGCACAACCACCAAATCTAGCACTTAGGATTTCGACTGTCCTCGTCGCCAGTATAGCCGCTCGCCCCCCTTGGAAACGCCCTTTCCCACCAAACCTGCCATCGAAGGACACCACCGCCTGTTGGATTTGCTGATGGAAGGTCTCTCGCTGCCATTGGAAGGCTGCCTTCGCTTGCTGGCCGACCATCGCTGCCATCGCTTGTCGGCCATCCAGCACCGTCATCGCTTACCGATCATCCACACCGCCAACGCTTGCCTGTCTTTCAGCGTCACCGCCACTTGTTGTCTATCCAGTCTTGTCGCATGACTCAAGAACGACAAATCGATTAAATTATTAGTAATAATTTATTATATGTGCATATTATAGAAATAGAGGTTGTAGAATCTCAATCTTCCAAATCAGGTCTCCAATTTTACACCCACAAAGGATGTTAATACCACTAGGAATCTTAAGCAGGACATTTGTATGTTTTCCGATAGTTAATCTGTTATTTAACTGTGCAAAAACCTTGTTTTCCATGATAGAACTAAACATATTGACGTTAGATTTCATTTTATACGTGATATTGTAAGTGCAGGCGATATCAAGTTGATTAAAATTCCATCTGAATTTAATCCTGCTGACATGGGGACTAAATATCTCTCTGTCGAAAAGTTAATGTTGTGCAAGCACACGTAAAACATTGATTGCGGATAAGTTGTCTGGTGTTCTTTCCCCTTTTGCTTGAATGTGTCTTTGTGATCATTCAAACAATCCAGTGATGATGAGTCTCAAATTTGTGTTAGAGTTCTTACTCTAAGCCACTATGGTCCAATAAGGTGGAGAATGTGTTGGCATTGTTTACTAGCTTCTTCAGCCTTCCTCTCTAACGAACGTTTGTTCTTGTTTCCTTTTCCTTTTGAGAAATTACCCAAAATAGGACTAAAAATGTTTGTATATTCCAAAACAGGACTATCATGTTTTTATTCCCAAAATAGGACTAATTACTGCCATGTTTTGGTAGTACCAGACTTTAAACATGACAGTATTTTCCAAACATGACAGTAATTACTCATATTTTGAGAATAAATACATGGCAGTCCTATTTTGGAATTTTCAAACTTTTTACTCTTATTTCGGAAAATTTACCTTTCCTTTTCCTCTACGCTATGCGATTCGAGCATCTATCTATCGAAGGTAAGTTGCCTTCTTTAACAGATTTCTTGGTCTATTTAATTCCTCCTTTGTGGGTGAAATTTGGACGAGACCTGAGCTGGAAAGTAGATATTACAATGGTAGTACTCCCTCCGTCCCTAATAACTTTGTCAAGTTTGACCGACACGGGGATTAATAAAGTAAAAACTGTGTGCAGTGGCGGAACTATTTGATGGAGTATATGGGTCTGAGCCCCCGGACCCACATACTCGGAAGAACAGAAAGCACAACAGAGTGGCGCCCTCGTCGGCCAAGACGCCCCCGTCGGCCGAAAAGGGGCCAACTCGGATTATGGTCCTGAGTCCAAGGAACCCGGGCGCCCTCGTCGGCCGTGCCCTCGTCGGCCGTGCCCTTGTCGGCCACGCCCTCGTCGGCCAAGAAGACCTCCCAGAATCAGATTTTATACTTACTCATTTGTACAGCCCATTAGTGGCTTTGTATTCGGCCCAGTAGCGGTCCAGTTGTAAATGGGCCTCTCAAGCCCAAGGCTTGGGAGCCCAACCCTAATTTTCTCTATAAATACTCCCCTTGGGAGTAGTTATAGGGGTTACAAAATCATTCTATTGAAGCATATTATCGCACTTCTCTCTCTAGCTCTCACTTCTCTCTAGATATACTCTATCATTTGGTGCTCTCGTTGAGAGCTAGAACAATCAAGTTAGCACCCTTCGTCGCTACCAAGCACAGCTAACCACTGATCATGGGGAGAACTAAGTCAAACCGCAACCTCGTCAGCAAAGTCATCCCTGAGGACCAAGAGCCCAGGGAGCACGATGAGGACGCCACGGCCGACCAGGTCGGCGGAGGGGATCTCTTCCAGGAGGCCTTCAACCTCACAACGGACCTCCGCAACCAACTCAACGACGGCGTCCCTGATGCCCGCCTCGGCTTGGACAAGAAGCGAGCTGAGAAAGCGGACCACGCCCCGGCCCAGCCTATGGCCGCGGCCTCTCCGTCCGTAGATCCACAGGTCCAGGCCGCGCTGTCGGCCATCATCGCCAGCCTAGCTCAAAACCCCACCGTCCTCAGCGCACTCTTGCCAAGGACCGGGGGAAACGTCACTCCACCTCCTCATCCCCAACCGTTGGTCGTCCAGATAGGCAACAATGAGGGGGTTGTGGCCCAGGACACGGCGTCGTCCCACTCCCACCCCGCTTCCCCTCTTCGGCCCGGGCAGACCCCAGCGCGTGGAAAAGCCTCTGCCTTCAATAGGCTAGGTGACACGCGCCGTCGTCCGGTTTCGGAGAGGATGGCGGGACGGATTGGTGATCCTCATCCTAGCTCGCCGAGGGAAAGCTTGGGGTCTGTGTCCCGGACAGCGGACCAGCCCCGCCCGGAAAAGGGCAAGGGAAAGTTGCACGAGGATGACGTGCGTCACCAGATCAACGCGGCTCACAACGACCGCATGAGGAACCAGCCGGGCGCCGGCGCGGCCGACAGGGACCCCCGGGACGAGGTCATCGCCCAGCTGGAAAGGAGGCTAGCTCAGATGGAGGCCAAGCAGTCGGCCAACATCCCCACGGCCGGCGCCTCCAACGACCCCGACCTCAACGCGCTCATGAACAAAGTCAGCGCCCTGGAGAGGGAGTTGGCCGAAGGGCGAGGTGACCCCATCATCCAGGTCAGGACCAGGACCCCTTTCACCAACAGGGTCCTCTCGGCCCCCATCCTGGAGAAGTACAGGGGGAACGCCATCAAGTCCTACGATGGCCGATCAGACCCCCAGGAACACTTCAGCCGTTACCAGAACAACATGCTGATGGTGAATGCGTCCGACGAATACCTCTGCCGTTGGTTCCTCTCTACTCTCGAGGGGCCAGCGTACGAGTGGTTCAACGGGCTCCCAGAAGGAAGCATCGACTCATGGCAGGATCTCGCCCAGTGCTTCCTCACTCACTTTGCCAGGAGGAAGCGCGCGAAGAAGTATTTCACCCACCTCCTCTCCGTCAAGCAGCAGCACGAGGAGTCCCTCCGGTCATTCATCGATCGGTGGACGAGGGAGACCGAGGAGGTCGAGGGGGCCGATGAGCGCACCCTCCTCGCCCTGTACCAGGGAGCCCTCCGCAGCTCCCTGTACGCTAGGAGCCTCATCACCGACCCCCCGAGGTCGTACGCCAAGGCGCTCCAGCGCGGAGGCTTGTATGCCGACGCCGACGAGCTCCACAATCACAAGAGAGAGGGGGGCCATCCCCCCAAGAAGACAAATCCTTCGCCGGCCCCGGGTCCGTCCCCGGCCGGCCAGGGTGCCCAGGGCCGCCACGGCTCTGGTGGACAGAGTAAGAAAGACCGCCACTGGCGGCCGAGGCTGGAACGGCCGGGGGTAACCCTCACCCACCCGGTCGGCACCATCCTCGATTATGCCGAGAAGCACGGCCTCATCGAGCAGGCTCCTCGGCCGGCCGAGGAGATCCTTGCCATCCAGCAGGGCGGCACATACTGCCGGTTCCACAAGAACTCGTCGCACAACACCGACGATTGCATCACATTGAAGAAGGCCATCGAGCGCCTTATTCGCCAGGGGGAACTCTCCCAGTTTGTCAAAGGTGGCCCACGCAAGAACACTTGGGTAAACACCGGAAAACATGGGGGCGAACCCTCTGCGAAGAAGCGGGAGATTGGTAGACTCAGCGACGACGAGGACTTCGAAGAGCCTCCGCCGAAGAAGAATCACATCCACCTCATCGTAGGTGGGAACACTGGGGGGGACTCCGCCACTCAGAGAAAGAAATGGGCCCAATCCTTTTACATTGGGGAGGTGTCCCACGTTCCCCCCCAGCCGAAGAAGCAGCGAAAGGAGGCGATCACCTTCACCGACAAGGATCTGCCTCCGGGTACGGAATCACACAGGGACGCCCTCGTCATCCGATGTGAGATCGGTGACTCCATCATCCACCGTACTTACATCGATACGGGGAGCTCCGTCAACGTGATGTACCTGGACACATTCAAGCAGCTGAAGCTGGACAGAGCTCTGCTGAAGCCGATCAAGACACCGTTATTCGGCTTCACCGGGGACTCTATCGACGCCGAGGGCACGGTAGTCCTCCCCGTGGAGGTCGGTGACGGCCCCCACCATGCCAAAATTGACATGGAGTTCATGGTGGTCAACCTCCAGTGCGCCCACAACCTGATCTTGGGCCGGCCAGCGCTGGAGGACTTGGAGGCCATCATCTCCATGAAGCACCTATGCTTGAAGTTCCCCACCAGTGACGGCATCGGCTACGCCAGAGGAAATCAGAGGATAGCCAGAGCTTGCTACCTCAAGCTAACGAGGCCGGCCGAAAGGGAAGGACAGCGGATAGACACCATTACGGCCGCCGTCGCCATGGACGAGGAGAGGCCACACGCGGAGCCGGCCGAGGAGGTCGAGGAAATCCCCCTGGATACCTCCCGGCCGGAGCGGGTTCTCAGGGTCGGAAAGCAACTCCCCCAGGACCAACGAGACGCCATCCTTCTCGTCCTACGGTCATACGCCGTTGTCTTCGCGTGGGGCCCGGACGATATGCCAGGCATCAGCCGCCAAGTGATCACTCACCGGTTGACCGTCGACCCGGCCTCCGCGCCTGTCAAACAGAAGCGGCGCTACTTGTCCGCCGACAGGCGGGACTTCGTCAAAGGGGAGGTCGCCATGCTCCTATCGATCAAACACATCAAAGAGGTGAAGTACCCAACGTGGTTAGCCAACGTCGTCCTCGCACAGAAACCGCCGACGTTCAGAATGTGTGTTGACTACACTGACCTGAACAAGGCGTGCCCCATGGACCCGTTCTCTCTCCCCAATATTGATCAGCTGGTGGACGAGACGGCGGGGTGCGAGTTGATGTCGTTCCTCGACGCTTTCAGAGGGTACCACCAGATCTCCATGCATGAAGATGACGCCGAGAAAACGGCATTCATGACCCCAGAGGGAATCTTTTGCTACCTCGTCATGGCCTTCGGACTCAAAAACTCCGGCGCCACCTATACTAGGATGGTGGCCAAAATCTTCAGAGCGGTCCTTGGCCGGACGATGGAGGCGTACGTCGACGACATGATCGTCAAGAGCAGGCAGGCCACCTCCCACGCCGACGACCTCCGGGAAATCTTTGAAATAATGAAGGAGTTCAGGCTCCGTCTCAACCCCAAGAAGTGCGCCTTCGGCGTCCAGGGCGGCAAGTTCCTCGGCTACATGGTCAGCCGGAGAGGCATCGAGATAAACCCGGAGAAGACGCAGGCTATCATCAACATGGAGCCGCCCCGCAACGTCAAGGAGGTACAGCGACTGACGGGGCGCCTGACAGCCTTAAACCGGTTCCTCTCCAGGTCGGCCGAGAGGGCACTCCCCTTCTTTCAGATCATGCGGAAAGCCAGCAGCTTCAAGTGGACGACGGAGTGCCAGGAGGCATTCGACGAATTGAAAAGGTACTTGTCGTCCCCACCCGTGCTCTCCAAGCCCAAAGCCGGCGAAACCCTCTTCTTGTACTTAGGGGTGAGCACGTCGGCCATCAGCTCCGTGCTCATCCGTGAGGACGAAGGGGTGCAGAAGGCCATCTTCTACATCAGCAAGACACTCAGGGAGGCCGAGCTAAGGTACTCCCCCATCGAGAAGACGGTGCTGGCCATCGTCCATACAGTGAAGAAGCTTGGACACTACTTCCAGGCCCACACCGTCCATGTGCTGACCCAGCAGCCTCTTGGCGCACTCATGAGGAGCCCCACCAGCTCCTCGAGGATGGTGAAATGGGCAATTTTCCTCAGCCAATTTCAAATTGAGATCAAGCCAAGGCCATCTATCAAAGGGCAAGCCTTGGCCGACTTCGTCATTGAATGCACAGCAAGGGAGACGGCTGTCGCCAACTCCGGGCCGGAGCCGGACGATACGTGGACCCTGTTCACTGACGGCTCGTCGGCCGCGAAATCATGCGGCGGCGGCGTCGTCCTCATATCCCCTGGAGGATTCAGAGCTTACTATGCCATCCGCTTCAACTTCAGGGTATCCAACAACGAAGCCGAGTATGAGGCCCTCCTCAGCGGTCTCAGACTCGCCGCCGGCCTCAAGGCCAAGCACCTCAAAATCAAGTGCGACTCCAAACTGGTAGTGGGCCAGGTGGAGGGATCGTACGAAGCAAAGGAAGGCCGGATGAAGCAGTACAAACAAGCGGCGGAGGAGTTGCTGAGAGCGTTTGAAACCCACGAGATCACTCAGATCCCCAGGGCCGAGAACGCCGAAGCCGACATCCTCTCCAAGCTCAGCTCGGACACCCCGGAGCACATCTCCCAGTTGGCCAAGATCGAGGAGTTGAGCATGTCCAGCATCCATGCCAGCCCCGTCTTGTGCGTCCAACAGCGACCAGAGGACTGGATCTCCGACATCGCCACCTTCATCACAACGGGGGAGCTGCCCCCGGACGAGGAGAGGGCCAAACTTGCCAAACTCAGGGCCCCAAGCTACACCATCGAAGATGGCAAACTCTACAAACGGTCCTATAATGGCACCCTCCTCCGGTGCCCACACCAGGATGAGGCCGACATAGCCATGGAAGAAATTCATTGTGGCGTCTGCTCCTCACACCAGGGCCCTTTCAGCATGTCCCGGCGTCTCGTCGTCTAGGGCCTCTTCTGGCCGACGATGGCACGCGACTGCGCCGACCTGGCCAGGAAGTGCACCGCCTGCCAGGTACTCCAGAAGGCCCCTGGTCGGCCAGCTGTCAACTATGCCCCTGTCAGCACCGCAATTCCATTCTCCAGATGGGGGATTGACCTGGTCGGCCTCCTGCCCAGAGCCGCTGGGAATAACCGCTACATCATCGTCGCCGTCGACTACTTCACCAAGTGGGTCGAGGCGGAGCCCTTGGCCAGCATCACGGGGGCCAGATGCCAGAAATTTGTTTACAAGAACATCATCACACGCTTTGGCGTCCCCCAGGAGATTATATCAGACAACGGCACCCAATTCGAGGCAGCCCCTTTTCAAGAACTCCTCCGCGAGTTTGGGGTAAAGCATCGTTTCTCCTCCGTTGCCTACCCTCAGGGCAATGGGCAGGTCGAGAACGCCAACAGAACAATCATGGAGGGGCTGAAGAAGAAACTCCATGCCGCAGGAGGTAGTTGGGTCGACGAGCTCCCCAACATCCTGTGGTGCTACAGAACCATGCCGAGGAGGGCGACAGGTGAAACGCCTTTCGCCCTGTGCTACGGCTTTGAAGCAAAGGCGCCCACGGAAGTTGCCATCCCCAGCCGACGGGTGGAACAATATGAGCCTGACACCAACGAAGAGAACATGAAGATTGACCTCCACCTGGTTGATGAGAGGCGTGAACAAGCTTACGTCCGAGCAAAGAACTACCAGCGTCAAGTAAAATCATACTATGACGCCAAGGTACGTTCTCGGGAGTTTCAGGTGGGGGACTACGTCCTCCGCCGAAGGGAAGCAAGCCAGCCGACAGAGGGTGCAAGCTAGCATTGAAGTACGAAGGGCCCTACATAGTCAGCGCCGTGGTCAAACCCGACACCTACAAGCTTAAACGCCCGAATGGGTCCAATGTACCACGAACGTGGAATGTACACCATCTGGTGAAGTTTTATCAGTGATCCGAAGGAGGTGCAGACGGCGAAGCCCTCACCCCTTGACGGGTTACTGATTGAACGCCACCCTCGGCCTCGAGCCACTTATGAATAAAATCATGTTCTGATTTTTTCTGGAATTTAAAGTAAAACATTAGCAGGTGCCCCCGTCGGCCACCTTAGAGTGAAAGGCTCAGGCATGGCCGACATGGCCCCTTGCATTTGCAGCCTACGAGCGACAAGCTCCGGCACTCCATTGTATTTTGTATCAGCGAAGGGCTCAGGCCTAGCTGAGAGAGCACATCGTCCTGGCCCCGTAAGCCTAGAAGTGAAACGCTCAGGTATGGCCGACGATGTCCCCAGGACGAGGGGCCCACAAACGGCCCACGTCTTGAAACGGGAAACTCACCGCGTCGTCCACGCGCCAGATCGCAGGACGACAGGCCTGAAATCATGGCCGAGGTGACAAAATCCCAAAACTCAGGGATGGGCAACGACAGCCGTTGGAAACCGACCAAAAGTCTAGCCCGCGTCATAAATAGGCGACGGGACCCGCCCTGAGATCACGGACGTTATAAACGAAGTCCGAACCGGCCGAAGGACGAGCACACCCTTCGGCCGAAGCCTGAAAGAAGGATACTCCCCGGAAACAAAAAAAAAAGATATATACAAGGGAAAAAGAGGGAAGCCGACGGCCGCGCACACTAGCCGGCCTCGAGCAAATGAAAAAATAAAATCCCCACAACTCAGGCCCAACTAGGCCAAGTACATATCAGTTGAACACAAGTGTAGTACCACTGACGGGTAACATGGACGACACGTCCACACACTACAAGGGAATAATCAAGGCCGAAACACACGCCTATAAAACCCTAACCGCATCGGTTGGGTGACACGCGAAAGGTGACCTTCATCGACCATAGTTGTGATACTCCGAAAATTTAAACAAAAATAAAATAAAAATAAACCAGATAAAATATATCTGACAAAGTAAACAAAAATAAATATTAAAATGTTGTAATACAAAAGTAACAATGTCCAAATTAAAGAATTTTTTCTCAACGAAATATATACACATAATAAGAATATGTAATAAAATATAAAAAAAATATACATATATAATACTAATATGAATAATAAAAATGTATGGGAGCATGATGCAATTTAAATTGTGGGTAAGAATCATACACATATGTAGGTGTTACAATAATACAAGTAGCAATGATAATGTATGCAATGAACCTGGGGACTAGAGACTTGAGATACATTAGAACAACCAACATTTTCACATGCATGTTCATACAATAATAATATTTAACAATAATTCAAAAATCAAGGAATAATGCAAACCAATCACTCCAGATATGGTTGAGCCCAAGTTAGTCCATTCTCAGCTATAAATAGAGACATTTACATCCCCTAAAGTTCAGTGAAAACGAGTAGAGCATATATATATATACATACTCGCCGGAAATATACACTTATATATATTTACGTAAGGAATTGCTTATAAACGATAGAGGAGGGTCGTGAAAGGTCTAGGAATACTTCCCAATAAATTCCAGACCGATTCGTAATCACCGGAGCATCCTAGAGCTCGCCGGAGTTGCAAGTCGTGGAAGCGGGTCTTCAGCAAAAGAGGATATTTTGCTATAGATAGGGGTGGCGGAGCTTCGTCTCGCCGTCAGGATCATTTTGCAATTTGAATCGTCGAAATCTGTTACCTGTAAGTCAAGTTATAGCTCGTCGAAGTTTCCTTAATTTTCCGGTCGCCGGAATAACGACCTGGAGAAGAATGGGGAGGAAGACAACCCAGCCTTCTTGGGCCGGGTCAGTTTAATGGGCCTGTTCGGCCCATTTTCAATAAAAATTAAAAATAAAAGAGTAAATGAAATAAATAAAATCTGGAAAAATATAAATTAAATACCTAGTATAAATATACATATTCGGACCAACCAGAATTGAAAAATAATATTTTTAACTATTTGTAATTGATTTAATTGTAATTGGGCCAATTTGTACATATTTAGTAAATAATTAACTAAACGACGAAATAAATTATGAAATAATTATTGGAGTAAACTAGATTAAATATATGACTAACTAGGACATGTGGGACCATTTATATTTAATAAAAATTATGATTAGTATATTTAATTGTGATTAAACCGGTTAATAGATATATGAAATTAAATGAATAAATAAGGGAAATAATTCTAAAATAAATATCTGGACAACCTAGGTCAAATATAGACCCAAAATATAGTTATGGACGGTTATAAATTTATAAAGTCATTTCTTAAGCTACTTAATTTAATTAGGCCATATAAAACTAGTTAAGTAATTAAATATGAAAATGGTGAAATAAATAAAATCACTAAGATTGAAAATAATATTCTGGACTAAAATGACGTTTGGAATAAAATAAGGAAAAAAAATAAAGTTGGGATAGCTAGCGTAAATGAATGACTATATTTGGACTTAATAAATAAATTAATGAAGTAGTGGACTAATTAAATTAGTGTGATTAAATTAATAATTATTATCCTTGATTATTATTGATTTGGACTCCATATAAATTATTAAACTATTTGAACTCATAAAACTTAGTTGATTAATATAAACAAATTAATTAAGTAATGTGTACTTAATAATTAAGTTAATTGACTCCATTGGACTAGTTTAACTAAATCAACTAGTTTAATGGATAAATTAGTTAAATTATGGACGTAGTAATATTTTTGGACTTTATATTAAAAATAGAACATTAAAACGGAATTAGAATTTGATTATTGGCCTTAATTGAATTAGATTAATGTATTTAGCTATATTGATATAATTAAACTTATTTATTTGATTTAGTTAGTTCAATTAAATTAGTGAATCAAATAAATAAAATTGGAGGATTGAATTAATTAATTTAATTGGGTTAGTGAGTATAAATAAACTATTGAACTAATTAAAGTTGTTATTGAGATTAGATTATAATTAATGATTATTATTTCGAATTATTGCTTACGTCAAATTATTATTAAAAAGTTTATTAAATAAATTATATAAATTATGTAAACTGAATTTTGAACTGAAATGATTATTTAAATTTGAAATAACTAAATTATTATGTAGTTAATATAATTAGACTAGTTAACTAATTAATCAAATAAATTAAAGTAAATTATGGAGGGATTAGTATGATTAAAGAAAATAATAAGGTTGGACTGAAAATTAACATTTAAATAAGTGATGGAGTTATGGGACTAGGCCCAGAGCCTAATCGGCCCAAGCCCCGAACTTGGACCCGTGGATCCAGGTCCACAACCTAGAGCCTGCCTACCATCCCAACGGGGAGCCTGCCAGTTTGGCCGACCTGCCAGCCAGGAAAAGTAACAGTCAAGCAATTAATGCACGTTTAATTATGTATTTAATTCTGTATTAATGTTGTAATTAATTAGTCATTATTATCGGTAGCGGTTACGAATTGTATACGCCTATAAAAGGCACTTTGTAATTCAAACTAAGGAAGCAACTTCTATATGCTATTTTTGGCTACCAAATTCCCTTTGCGACTTTCCTTATTCATATTAGTTTCTTGATTCCTGTTTGAGTGTCGTACGTAGCTTTCCTAAAAGCCTACGAGCGTCCTATTTTGGACCAACATTGGTGCTTTCATTGAGAGCCTCTATTGATCTCTCACATCACTTTAGTAGGAAAAAAATCAAGAAATTCATCCCAATCCAAGGTGCTACAGTTCCACTTCCTGCTGTTCTCTTCGCCAATCACAGCTGGATGTTGTGCGCCGACGTCGCTGCTGGTCTCCCTCATCGCCACGCCTATTCATGAGATAGGCCTTCAAATGTGCGCCCACATAATTCCTATGGAGCAAGAATCTGCTCTGCGTTAAAGTGAATGGGCCAAGATTACACTAAGACCAAAATTGATTCTCCTCAAGGATGACGACGGACTGCATTTTCAGCAACTCATTCGGGCCCGTTTGGTTCTAAAGCTAAGTTTTCAAATATCCTCTATGTTTGATACAAAAAAATCATAAATTAAAACATTTGAAAAGATATTTTAAGTGATATATTGCGTTTACTCTTGTTAAGTGTGTATAATTTTAACATTGAACAACGGACTTATGAAATCTGATCATTCAAGTACGCCGGACGAGCACACACACTCGTACACTGGCCGAGCACACACACTCGCACCACCGGGTCACGTCATATGGGTGTGACGATTAATAAGCTCCAATATAAATGTTGATACCGCACACTCTTGACTTCATACGAGTTCTTGTGTGCTCTTACCTCTTCCTAGTGCATCACACTCCGACCTCGGGGGACGAGTCACCCGTTCAAAAGTTTTTACTTGCGGGTTCGAACTACTAACCTCGGGCGGCGAGTTAAACTCTTGCTAGAGGCCTAGAACCATGTTCTCCCGAGCAATTTTGTCACTTAATTGACATTCACATTTCCAGAAAAGGTTGATATACTTTAGTTCACTAAGCTTGGATTATCCATTCGAATGGTGACTCCGAGTCACTTACTCGCGGATTCAATCTTTCTTTCGGAGACTGGGTTGAGGCCTAACTTGGGAACTTGATGTCACTCTTTTCAAGTAGTGAGTCTGACTCGCTTACTCACTGAACCATGGTTCAGAACCGGGTCAGATGCTCTATTTCACACTTGTTGTTTTATGTGTAGGTACAACTGAACGAAGACGAGCCCGATGAGTCTGAGCCCGATGAGAAGAACGGTTCTAGCCATCCTCTTTGCTGATGGTGACCATTGCAATAAAGGCTGAAGATTTCACCCTTTGTTTCATCTTGGGGGCATCAGGTGTACTCTTTTTTCCTTCATTAGGATTTTTTCCCATTGGGTTTTTTCCTAATGAAGGTTTTTAATGAGGTATCTCCCCAACATGGACAAGGGAACATATCTTCCAGTCTCGGAGAAGGGCAGCTGACTTGGACTACTCCCTCTTAGCCGAGTCTACTACTCGACTAAGGGAGTGGGGAACTCGTGATGGAGTTATGGGACTAGGCCCAGAGCCTAATCGGCCCAAGCCCCGAACTTGGACCCGTGGATCCAGGTCCACAACCTAGAGCCTGCCTACCATCCCAACGGGGAGCCTGCCAGTTTGGCCGACCTGCCAGCCAGGAAAAGTAACAGTCAAGAAATTAATGCACGTTTAATTATGTATTTAATTCTGTATTAATGTTGTAATTAATTAGTCATTATTATCGGTAGCGGTTACGAATTGTATACACCTATAAAAGGCACTTTGTAATTCAAACTAAGGAAGCAACTTCTATATGCTATTTTTGGCTACCAAATTCCCTTTGCGACTTTCCTTATTCATATTAGTTTCTTGATTCCTGTTTGAGTGTCGTACGTAGCTTTCCTAAAAGCCTACGAGCGTCCTATTTTGGACCAACATGACTAATCGAGAATCACACTTCACCGTTATGCATTCCGCTCGCATGGACGCAGCTATCCGTAGCCCCGACAACAGGGCTTCATACTCAACTTCATTATTGGACACTTTGAACAGGTACCGGTAAGCGTAGTACGCTCGAAACCCTTCAGGCGAGATCAAGACGATCCCGCCCCCGCAACCTTTCGTCCCGGACGATCCATCGGTCGCTAGGGTCCACCACTGTTCTTCACTATCTCTTTGTCTTTCCGTAACTTCCCTCGCCGTTCATTCCACAATGAAATCCGCAAGTGCCTGCCCTTTGATGGATGATCGGGGCTGAAATTCGACCTCGTACTGACTGAGAAGCATCGACCACTTCACGACCCGCGTCGTTCCCGGGGTTCTCAATGCTGCGCCCAGGGGTTGATCCGACAGGATTCTGATCGGGTGTGCTTGAAAGTAATGGGTCAACTTCTTCGCCGTGATGTAAGCGGCATAGATGGTCTTCTCGAGCGGGGTGTACCGCAGCTCCGCATTCTGTAAGGTTTTACTTACGTAGTATACGGGGTTCTGAATCCCGCCTTCCTCATGGACCAGCACGGAGCTGATCGCGCCCTGCGACACTCCCAAATACAATACCAGTGTTTCTCCTTTCCTCGGCTTGCTCAACAACGGTTCAGAGAGAAGATACTTCTTTAGGTCCTCGAATGCCCGCTGGCAATCATCCGTCCACGCAAATCCACTTTGTTTCTTGAGAACCCGGAAAAAAGGTAGGGACTTCTCCGCATATTTTGACATGAAACGCCCAAGTGATGCCAGCCGCCTAGTGAGAACCTGCACTTCCTTCACCGACCTCGGAGGTTCCATGTCAAGGATTGCTCTCACCTTTTCGGGGTTCGGCTCTATCCCTCTCCGGGTGACCATGTACCCCAAAAATTTTCCGCCCTGGACAGCAAACATGCACTTTTTTGGGTTCAGGCGCAGCCGGACTGCCCTCATGATCCCGAAAATTTCGGCTAAGTCGTCGGCATGGTCTGTCGCTCGTACGCTCTTGACGATCATATCGTCTACATACGCTTCCATGTTCCTTCCTAGCACTGTTCGAAACACTTTTGCAACCATTCTCGTGTACGTCGCCCCGGAGTTCTTCAAGCCGAAAGCCATGACTAGATAGCAAAAGATCCCCTCCGGTGTGATGAAGGAGGTTTTCTCCGCATCATCTTCATGCATGGATATCTGATGATACCCCCGGAATGCGTCCATGAAGCTGAGGAGTTCGCACCCGGCTGTCCCGTCAACTAGCTGGTCTATGTTAGGTAAAGGGAAGGGGTCCATCGGGCATGCTCTGTTAAGGTCTGTGTAATCGACGCACATTCTCCAAGTCGGGGGCTTCGGTGCCAGGACCACGTTTGCCAACCATTCTGGGTATAATACTTCCTTGATGTGTTTAATAGCCAAGAGCATAGCCACCTCCTTCTTCACGAAATCCCTTCGTTCCACCGAGAGGTGTCTTCTCTTCTGCTGGATCGGCTTCATCGTCGGGTCGACCGCTAGCCTGTGAACGGCCACACTTCGGTCCAACCCCGGCATATCCTCAGGACCCCATGCGAAGATCACACTGAATGTGACCAACACTTGGATGATCTTCTCTCTCATCCCGGCTGGGAGCCCCAACCCGATTTTGATCTTTCGCTCCGGGTGCCCGGGATCGATATGAACTTCTTCAACCTCGGAGGTGGGTTCAGCGCGGAGCTGGCCATCCTCATACTTCATGGCTTTGCTGTTGATAGTGTGGACCCTGAGGTCCTTTTGTCCGAGTTGTTTGCATGCCTTCATGTAACAACTCCGGGCCATCCTTTGATCTCCCCGAGCTATCCCGACCCCGTTCGGGGTGGGGAACTTCATACATAAATGCTCCTGAGAGATAATGCATCTCAAGTCCTCCAACGCGGGTCTTCCCATGATGATTTTGTGCGGACAGGTTAAACGTACGACAATGAACTCCAGGTTCAACTTTGCTACACAGGGTTCTGAACCCACCATCACAGGCAACACCACACTGCCTTCCGATTCGATTGAGTCCCCGGTAAATCCGGATAAAGGTGTTCTTACCGGACTCAGATCCGCCCCGCTCAGACCAAGGCCTTGGAATGTGTCGTAATACATTACGTTCACCGAGCTTCCATTGTCTACTAGAACTCGATGAATGATTGTATTGTTGATCTCCACCTTAATCATTAAGGCGTCCCTATGCGGTGGTGGCATGGGTGGTAGGTCATCATCAGTGAAGTAGATCGGATCTCTTCTCATCTTCTTTCCTGCAGGTACCCGGGTAATTTCCCCGACGTACAAGGATCGAGCCCATCGTTTCCTTTCGCCTGACGTGTCCCCTCCTTGGGGGCCGCCCACGATGTAGGAGCATCTGTGATGCTTCCGGGCTCCCTCCCCTAGGTCGCACTCGTCATCCTCGGACAGAGCCCCGAGCTCGCGCTTCTTTGGAGGTTGGTCAAGGGGCTGTTTCTCCTTGGACGTGGTGGCTTGATCGGAACGCCTCCATGTCAGGTTCCTCCCTTTCTGGGCATTTCCCGGTTTTCCTACAAATTGGCCCAAATATCCTTGTTTGATAAGTGCCTCAATTTGTCTACGGAGAACGATGCATTCGTCCGTATCATGCCCGAAATTTCGGTGAAACCTGCAGTACTGGTCGGTGTTGCGTTTGGCAGTGACCACGTCACATTCCTCTGGGAAGGAAACCAAACCCTGCTCCTCGGCATAGTCGAGGACCGTCCCGACCGGTTGAGCCAAAGGTGTCAGAAGTTTGGTAGGTAGGAGCGGACCGTTCGGGACGTCCGTCCTTCCCTTGTTCTTATTCTTCTTACCTTTGAACCGGCCGCCCTTTCCGCCAGATTTCCTATCGGCATCTTCATCATCTGGGTCACCACGTCTTCCCTTGTCCTTCGTATCTTCTTTCTTTCCATCCTCTTCATCTCTTTTCCTCTGTTCAGCGTCCTCTGCCTCAGCCTGACGGTCAGCCCGCCTCAGGGCTTCCTCGTATAAAGCGGGTGGATTCCTAACAAAATCCTTGTAAAGTTCTCCTGATCGGATAGAATTTGTCAGCATTGCCACTCCGGTCCTGTCGTCAAGGCCCTGAACCTTGACCGACTCGACCCTCCATCTTGCCAGGAAAGTGGACAGGGCCTCTTTCTTTCCTTGCTTCAGGCTAAACAGGTGGCTGAAATTCTTCTTCACATCTCGTGAGCCGGCAAACCTCAAAAGGAAGTGCCTAGCCAACTCCCTGAAGTTCCCGATGCTCCCATCGGGCAGTGTGTCATACCATTCACGAGCCGGGCCATCTAGAGTAGCCGCGAATCCTCTGCATCGTATGGCATCTTCGTACCCCATCATGACCATATATGACAGGTAACGTGATATGTGGTGTTGCGGGTCTGAAGTGCCCTTGTAAGTATCCACATTGCAAGGTTTGTAGCCCCTTGGCAACGGAGCCTCCATTATGGCACGAGTGAAGGGCTCCGGGATATGGAGGTCGGCCACGTATGACTCTCCCCCAACAACCCTCCTCCTTAGCTCGTCCAACCTTAGTCTGAGATCCTCCACAGCTTCCGGCGCCGGTTCCTCTGGCACGCGTCCAGCACGGGGCTGGACCCGCACATAGGATTCTGCGACTCTTTCACGCGCGTGAGGCCGACGGCCACCACGGGGGCCTTCTATGGAACCGGTTCGACCGCTCAGACGACGGGGGTGATGAGAGAAGTCATCCCCGCCCTCCAGTGACGAGTCTCGGTGGGGCCCTCCTCTTTCGGGTCGTCGAGGCTGCTCGACCCGTCGGGACATATGCTCCCTCCGGGGCAAGGATTCCCTTCGTGATTCGTCCAAACTAGTATGTCGCCCTTCATATCTCCCAGAGGAAGTCTCGATGTCTTCAGGGGCGGCGTGCCTCGGAGTTTCATGATTAGCTCTCTGCGGCATCATCCCCAGGAAATTCTGAGCCAAAGCCCCAATGGCACGCGTGGCCTCCTGTAGCGCCCGCACTCCAGCGTCAAGTCGGTTCGTGCGCGGAGCCCGACGACGGCGACCTCCAATCCGATCACGAAGGGATTGTCTGTCATGACTACGGCTTAGCGAGCCCCTCAGGTCCCCTGAGCCCGACAAATGGCTCCGGAGATCTCCTATCGGTCTCACCACCTGGCTTCTCACACGATGGCCATTGGGTTGTTCTGAATGCTCGGTGTGAACGGAAACTCGCTCTTGCCTTGATGATCCTGCCATTTTCCTCCTCAAAGATTCTACCGAAAACTGAGAGAACAACTCAGCTCTCAATGAAAGCACCAATGTTGGTAGAAAATGTGTTGAGTAGAAAATTCGGCAGCAATTCAGTACAGTAAAAGTGACTTCTCCAATACAAAAAGAGGGGCGGCCTATTTATAGGCGCTTACAAGAGGTTTCTTGAATACTAATGGGCTTGGCCCAATCAAACAACTAAAACAAGAAGCCTGATCCCCGGCCAATGGGCTGGTCGGGCCCAGAGTTAAACTAATCAATCCAAGGACCATATTATCTAGTCGGACCGTGTGCTGGGCCTGGTTCGCGCCCGAGCCCAGGCATATTGGGTCGATAGTATTGGACCTGGCCCATTATCCCAACAAGTCATATCCCAGGTGAAGGGCGATTTCGAGGCAAAGGAAGAAAGGATGGCGAAGTACAGGGATGCTGTTCGGGAATTACTCGGATTGTTTAGGCGAGCTGAGCTGGTTTGTGTGCCGCGGAGCCAGAACGGGGATGCCGACCTCTTATCACGTTTGTCCCAAGGAGTACCCGAACACATATCCAAGATTGCACGGGTTGAAGAAATGATAACTTCAAGCATAACAGCTTCCCCTTCGGTAACCGTCCTTCCTCTACAAGAAGTAAATTGGAGCTGGGTGGATGATTTGTTACGTTACATAGCTGACGGGACCTTACCCGAAAAGGAACAGGAAGCGAAGCTCGTCCAGCGACGGGCCCCGAGCTATGTCGTCCTGGACGGTAAGCTGTATAAACGGTCTTACAACGGAGCATTGTTGAAGTGTCTACGACCACACGAAGCCGAGATGATTGTCGCGGAGCTCCATGGCGGTGTTTGTTCGGCCCATCAAGGTGCATGCACCTTGGCCAGGAAAGTTGTCCTCCAAGGGTATTTCTGGCCCACAATTATGAAGGATTGTGCCGATTACGCAAGGAGGTGCGACACATGCCAAAAGTTTCAGAAGAGCCCCGGAAGGCCGGCGACGATGTACACGCCTGTTAGCACTGCTCTACCATTCACTCGATGGGGTATAGATTTGGTTGGTCCCTTACCAAATGGGTCCGGAAATAGAAGGTTTGTCATCGTGGCCGTGGATTACTTCACGAAATGGATGGAAGCAGAGCCGCTCGCCAGCATAACACATCTGCAATGCAAAAAGTTTATATGGAAGAATATCTTTTGTCGATTTGGAGTTCCTTTGCAAATTATTTCCGATAATGGAAGGCAGTTCGATTGCGAACCATTCAAGCAATTCTGCGCCGAATGGGGCGTGGAGTCAAGCCGGGTGTCCGTTTGCTATCCCCAGGCGAACGGGCAAGTGGAGAATACCAATCGCACGATTGTAGATGGCCTCCAAAAGAAATTGGAAGCTCTCGGGACAGTGTGGGTTGAAGAGCTGAGTAACGTGTTGTGGACATTCCGAACTACCCCCAGGAAGGCGACAGGCGAAACCCCTTTCGCTCTATGCTATGGCTTTGAGGCAAGGGCCCCGTTTGAGGCGGTGATTCCCAGTCGTCGGGTGGAGGAATTCGAGCCAACCAGCAACGAGGAGAGGCTCAGAGCTGAACTCCACCTCATAGAAGAAAGAAGAGACCGGGCATTCATCAGGGCTGAGAATTACCGTAGGCAAGTGAAGGCGTACCAAGATAGCAGGGCCGTGCCATGGAGCTTTGACGTGGGAGATTACGTGCTAAGGCGGAGGAAGGCAAGCAAACCCACGGAAGGGGGGAAGCTTTCCATCAAGTGGGAAGGCCCCTATGTCGTCGAAGGCGTGATTGGACCAGGGACTTACAAATTGAAGACTACGAAGGGAAAACTCATTGAACGTGCATGGAACGCGGAGCATTTACTTAAGTTTTATCAGTAGTGATGTTTAATAATTAATCCTTCCATTGCTTTAACACGGTTGCTTTAATAAAAGTTCGTTTGTTGTTCTCTATTTATCATTGAATTGACTGAGGTCCGACCTCACTTGGGAATGAACGGGCAGGGGCAAAAAAAAAAAAAAAAAAAAAATCACGCCCTGCTCTCGGTGTTTAGTCCATCACTGCTAGATCCTCGGAAAAGGAAATGATCAAACTATTTTCCAAGTCAAGGACTAGCTACTCGGTCAGGGCGACCGTTAGACCGGCCCTCGGGTCGAAAAGGTAAGCGAGAGATTGCGCCCCGAGCCGCTCTCGTACATCCGTTGTCCGACGTTGCTGTCTAAACAGCCCGTCCACTCATTTGATCTAATCGACGGTACACCAACTATATGACCGGCCCTGGGCCGAAGATATGCAAGAAGTCATACTCCGAGTCCTTCTCGCAAGTCCGTTGTCTGACGTTGCTAGGCTTAATAGCATGTGTACTCGTTTACTATGATCAATGGTGCGGGTCCGTTCTGGTCTGACCTTGAGGGCCTTGCCCTTATGTTTGGCTGACTTCCGTTCGACTCTCAGAAAAGGAAATCAGATTTTCTTAAGTATGAAACAAGTTGTACAAGTCAAGGTGCAGGACCGGCCTCCGGGCCGGAGGTATGCGGGGAGTCGTGCTCCGACCCCTTCTCGCACATCCGTCGTCTGACCACGGCCAAACAGCTTGCTCACCAGTTGGTCCTAGACCGATGGTGTGCGGGTCAGCCTCGCCTTACCAAGCGGGGCGCGGTCAAGGTTGGCCCAGCCGACCTTCCGCCCCTCGTGGTTTAGGTGGGGAGCCAGATCCCCGACTAGTTCCCCAAGTGGTCTCGAATCAAAAATGGTTAAATGAATGGAAAAGATGAACCATGACACGAGTGCAAAGTTGCGCAAAGAGGAAAGCTTATATGGCTAAGTGTGAGAATAAATAAAAACACAAGTGCGGAATGTCCAACAAAAATGAGAATAAAGACGACAATATAAGAGATCCATATGTACGATCTAAGGACCAGGCATGTTCTCAGGAACACCATTGAGGATAGTCTCAAAATCAAAGCCATGAACGGCATCTTCCAAGTCATCTGGAATATCCAAGTGCAAAAGGGACAAATCGTTCGCTTGCTCGTTGGCCCCGTCAGGATCTGGCATGATTTCGGGCAAACCAAATTTTTCGGGATCAAAGTCGGGATAGAACTCTGCCAGCCTATTGTACAACGTGGTCTGCATGTCGTATCGGCCACACCTGAAGGACATGAGAATTTCCTTATCCCGCCAAAGTTGACCCTCCTCGGTTTTCAACCATGCTTGGACCTGCTCTGAGCGGTGAGCCTCCAGCTTCGAAGCGATGATTTTTGAAAATTCCGGGGATGTTTGAAATGCCGCAACTGCCTGACGCCCCGCATCCGTGAACGATGCTTGCAGTCGATCATACTTCGATTGTAGGAAGTCATATTTTGACTGGAGCTCGGACAGAGCAGCTGTTGCTTCGTCCGCCCGACGCTGAACGGCAACCGAGTGACGGTGAGCCTCGTCAGCCTGGTGCTGGAGCTCATCGCGACGACGACCTATTGTTTGAAGCGCGACGGCTGTGTCCATCAGCCCCTGCAGGAGACGTAGAATTAGTGAGGATTATAGTGACAATGATAATAAAAAAGGAAGAGTGAAACGTCAAATTACGGCATACCGCGCTGTAAGATTTGATAGAGCGCGCCATATCCAAAATCGATGAAGCACTGAGGGTAGGAGCTGGTTGGTTAACAAGAGGGGCCCCGTGTTGTTTTTCCACGATGAAGGGAATGACTTCAGTCCTCGAAGGCCGGAACCTGGCGTCCTCCTCTGCGGCCAGAGCAGCGAGCCTGCCCCGCATACCAGCAACCCCTGCAAGAAATAAACAGAGTAAAATGGATTAGTACCGGTTGAACTATTTCTCCGCTCCCGAATCAAAGAGGAGGATTCACACCTTTCTTCTTCTTACCGGCTTGTTCCCCATGAGGTGGGGGAACCCCGCTCTTCACCCCGACGTCTACCTCGGGCATGGTGGCGTCGGGCATGCCCCTACTTGCAACGGGTACCACGGACTGGGGGGCAACACCCTGCCCGCTCTTCACCCCGGCGTCTACCTCGGGCATGGTGGCGTCGGACACGCTCCTACTTGCATCAGGTACCACGGACTGGGGGGCAACACCCTGCGCCGTAACTAGGCCTGCTTGAAAAAAAAAAGAAGAAGAAGGAATAAATAATAAAAATAAACAAGAGGGTGGTGGAGTTATTTCAGCCGGGTCTTTCTCCTCTTGAGTTAGAGTGGAGTTCACACCTTTTCCGTCCATGGCAACCTGCTCTTCACGGAACGGGGAGGCCCCGCGCTTCTCCCCAAGATTGGGCGGACATAAATTCGCACCAGACACAGGAGGTGGGAGCATGGTCCCTAATGACACATTGGGGGCAGCAACTTCGTGTTTGTTGCCTGCCACATCTGAAAATATTAGCAAATTAAGGGATGATCTCATATGGCATCTGTGACCTGCTGGGACAGAAGATTTACCTGTATACGAATTAATCGGGAAAGGGCCCCCTTGGAGCAAGGCCTCGACCTTCTCCTCAAGGTCAGGGGTGAGAGAGGCAGGCTTGTACTCGCGCATTGAAATACCCCAGGTGGACGTGACGGGGAGCGAGCGGGGAGCGGATGCCCATACCCATTTATTCGACCACTTCCTAGGTGGATCTGGATACTGATCAAAAAGCTTGCGGTGCGGTAATTGGCAAAGTGACACGAACCCGCCGTCATCTGTCTTATTGTTAGGGCGGTTCCACCTAAAGCATGCACGGAACAACGGTATGGATGGCCGGATACCAACGCCACTACAACGTGCGACAAAAGCAGTCGTAAACATATGTGCGGTTGGGGTCATCTGGCACGGCGATACCCCGATATGGGCAAGGAGTGCCACCAAGAATGGACATAAAGGCACCCGCATGCCCCGCGCGATAGATGCAATGTGAACCCCGAAGAACGAATCTGGAGGAGGGCTGGTGAGGCTACTCTCGGGATCTGGCAACATGAGGGTGCAATTGCTATCGACCAAACTTTTCGCCAACTTCATATCTGCCTCCGTACTGGTGGAACGCAAACGTTCCCTCCAAGCGTTAGGATCTTCGACGCTATCCGATTCGCCATTTGATTTGGGGGAGCTATCCGACTGTGAGGCAATGTCCACTACAGGGGTGACGTTGTTGGAGGATGGCACAGACTGGTCATGTGGCCCCCCCGGAGCAGGCCGGAGATGTCCCTTAACGATCACAATCCGCGTAGCGGGTCTGTCCAACCGCGAGGAGGTGGTGACCTTTTCATGCATCGAAAAATTATCGGAGACCCCTTGATTTTTCCCTGATGCCCCGAATTCGAGTTGAGACGTTGCATTCACCCCGTTGGCTTGAATTTGTTTAACAGAGCCTCCACGCACGGACTCTTTCCCCACCTCGCCACGATGGGCTCGTGCAACCAAGTTCCCAGACTGTGGCAGTGCGTCCGCCTCGCCCGGGGGGTCTCGCATAGATGATATTTGACCCGCTGGAGGTTTCTGGGATTGTTTGACAGACGGACGACGTTCACGGGTGGAGAGGGCACTATGATGAGCTCCGTGTCGTGAACTGTGTTGAGAACCTGTGCGTAGGCTTGGAACAGGCGGCGATGATGACTTTGAATCGCTGGGTTTTTTCCGACCGCCTGGGCTACGAGATCGCGACGGCGAACAACGTCGTGAATGACCCTCCCTCCGGCGCGACGGAGAAGGGGAGCCGCTGCGTTTCCTTCGCCGACTGGGGATGGAGCGACGCGGCGATGCCGTGGCTGCGGCTGGAACGGCTGAAGCTGAGGGGACCTGCATGGCTGAATTGCGCGTGGATGATCGAGGGTGTTAAGGCTAGGCCACACTCGGATTCAAGGAAATTAAAAGAATATGGAAAGAAGAAAAAAAGGAAGGAAATTATTAATTGGAATAGCTCCGGGTTATTTTAGGAAGCTGGCCTGGGGTTTCTGTGACAAAACGCGAAGGCTTGGACGAGATTCCAACCCTGACTGCGGGGTTCTTTATTGGTCGGGTGTGCGGCTAAAGCCCATGTATATCCGTCGCATGGTCAATATACGGCTACAGAAAAACAAGGCTCGTATTTTGGAATTTCAGGCCCAAATTATTGAAGCTGATGGGAAACGTTGCATACCGTCGGGCCGGGGGCGACTCCGCCCCCCCGGACCCCCGTCCTTTCGCAAGCAGTAGGGAGCAAAGCAAAGGGGCCGATCAAGGCCTGCAAAGTATGGCCCCCCTACGGGCCAACGATTACGTTGACGAGCACCCCAGACTGCTACAATGGAGGTGCGACTAGCCAGCCGATCCGATAGACGAACCGATCGTTGATCAACTTGACTACTCCCTTCTAGCCGAGTCTGCTACTCGACTAGGGGAGTGGGGGACTCGTGTTGGGATAATGGGCCAGGTCCAATACTATCGACCCAATATGCCTGGGCTCGGGCGCGAACCAGGCCCAGCACACGGTCCGACTAGATAATATGGTCCTTGGATTGATTAGTTTAACTTTGGGCCCGACCAGCCCATTGGCCGGGGATCAGGCTTCTTGTTTTAGTTGTTTGATTGGGCCAAGCCCATTAGTATTCAAGAAACCTCTTGTAAGCGCCTATAAATAGGCCGCCCCTCTTTTTGTATTGGAGAAGTCACTTTTACTGTACTGAATTGCTGCCGAATTTTCTACTCAACACATTTTCTACCAACAATAAGATTTATGGATCTAACTTAAAAGTTGTATTTAAAGAAGGAATAATGAAGTTAAAATAACTAAAGGTTGAATAGATAGGAAATAACAAAAATAATAGAATAGTTATTGATTTAGAATTTTGATATATATTAGAAGGAGAATTCAAGTGAAGACCAAGCTAGAGATTTTATTAAGAGGATTATCGCAATTTAAGGTAAGTTCTATGTCAGCCAAAAATGTTTTATCTCGTATTTATATGTATGCAATATTTGAACTATGTGAACTATTTATGAATTGGAAACTATTTGTTTGACATGGAATGAATATTTTGAATGTATGGATATTGGTGGATTATTACCTATTATGGATTATTGAATGTATATGCTTTTTATTAAAGAATATTGGTGGATTGATATTTATTACAAAGTATATTTTTGGAAAGTGCGACAAGAATGACTTTGGGAAAAACTTAAAGTTTTTCATAATATATTTTTACGTCTCGAGAGAAACACGAGGCGTGGGTGATTAGGACTACTACTACTTTTGGTGAAATTTATTTGGGTCGGTAACCAGTCCGGCAATGACATGCTCCGGTAGACATCCCGGGCTTTTATTTGAGGACCAAAGGTCCTTTGGTGGTTGTAGTAGTAGTTATCTAATTTACCCTTGGACAATGTCCCTTGTGAGTAGGTGGTAGAAAACATCCTGCCTACTTGAGTTTCTTACTACTCGGAGGGCTTGGAATCCCTTTTAGAGGGTGTGCACACTTAAGGTAGAAATTCAGCTTCCAAATTGGTGGTCGGTGGGAGCCGGAATTCCGGGATGAGTCGTAAATAACAACGACTCGTTGGGCTCGAGGAATCTTGAGTTTCGCCCACTCTTAAAAGAAATCTAAAGTATTACTTTTGGAGGAATTGAGGAATGACATTATCTATTAAAGAAATTATTTTGAGACATGAAGTTATTTTGGAGATATGAGAGGGTATTTTCTATATATATACCTATACCAAACCTATTTTCCAAATTATATTATTTTACGGGTTCGGGTGGAATCTTACTTAGCTCTAAAGCTAATTTTTGTCTCTTTTGTCTTCTTCTCTTTGCTCTATTGTACAGATGATTATGATTATGAAGATTGATGTACTTGCTGCCCGAGTGTTCCGCTAGTTGCACACATTTGATTAATTATCGTTGTTTAAATTTGTAATTCATAAACTTTGTCCTAAGACCCATTTCATTGTTATTTGAACTTATGGTGGATAGCCTGTGCACTCAATCATGTATAGGTTGAGTGTGGCGGTGACGCACCTGTTTTTCCCTTAAAGACTTCCGCTGTATTCTAAATATGTTTAATAATAAAGATGGTTTCATTTAAAAATGTGATTTTATTTGGGTGGGGAAAATGGGGGTGTTACAATAGTCCTTTGAGGCACCAACGCTTGGTACGAAACAAAGAATCACAATCCTGCGGATGACCAGGACGAAGCGGGCACTGCGTACACCCGCGAAAGAATCAAGCAATCAGGAAACAATCCTTACTTGCCACAGCACCCAGGATAGCCGATACAGGCACTGGAACCAAGGCTGTTGGTCAAGCGAAAGTTCTCTGGGAATTGGTTCAAGTGTTTACCAGACACTTAGAAGAAATCCTGAGAAGAAAAAAAAAAGGAGGGTTCCTCAACAAGGAACCATGGCTGGCCGACGAAGGTAGGACCATCTCCTTGGAAAGCCATTCCTTATCCAGCACCCTCATCGGCCACAAGCCAGACCTTGGCCGACAGCGGTACCGCAAAGAGGTAAATGCCTAACATTTATACTTGGAAAATTCTCCAAGTACTCAAATGAAGGAACTATAGCCGAAGCGGGTACCAGTATACTCCAAGGCCGTTAGCTATCTACAACTCTGCATGTGTACTTAGAAGAATTTTAAATTAAAGATATCAAGGTAAAGGCGCCCTTATCGGCCACAATGCAAAGGATACAGGCCGACAACGACACAGGTTCAAACACTTGGGGAAATCTCTCAGAGCATTTATCAACAATGACAAACCCAATGACAGGACGACGAGAACACCCAGCCACTTGAAGTTAGACACTTGAGAAAATTCTAACAAAAGGGAAGAAATCCAACGCCTGGACGGAGCGGACACCACGGTCAAGACCGAAGGGAAAGCACCTAAGTGAATCCAAAAAACCTTAGCAAATTTTTGAAAAAATCCCAAGTGTTATGATGATAGCAAATGAACACCGGTTAAGCCGACAAAGCCTCCAGGCCGGAAAGAAAGCAACTTCGTGGATCCAAAACACTTAGGAAATTTTTGAAAAAATCCTAAGTGTTATGGTAGCCAAGAACCACCGGTCAAGCCGACAAGGCCGCCATGCCACAAGGAAGCAACTGTAAAAACCCAAAAACACTTAGGAATTTTTTCGAAATAATCCTAAGTGTTATGATACTACATCAACACGGTCAGGCCGACCAAGCCACCAGACCGGGAAGAAGGCATCCAAGTGAACCCAAAACACTTAGAAGATTTTCTGAAAAAATCCTAAGTGTTATGGTAGTAAAGCAACGACGAACAAGCCGACCAGGCCACCGTACAGGGTGGACGACCTCACAGACGTAGCGGACACTCCCGGGTCACCCAAGTTGTGACCTTGACACTTAGAAAAAATTTCAAAAACGAAATGACAAAAAGCAAACAAGCACACAAGGAATTGAAAGCCGATCAGGACAGCAAAAAATTGTTCATTCATATTCAGTTCAGTACAAAGGAGGGCTCTTCGGCCGTTACATCATTTGGCAAAAATAAAAACTAATTACAAATGAGTAGCCTATCAAGCTTCTGGGGCACCTCCATCTGCGGCTGTCTCTTCGGCCTCATCAGCTCCCTCATCGGCCTCAGCTTCTTGGCCGGCAGCGGCTGCGGCACTGGTGGCGTCGTCCAGAAAATCAAATTCGGTGTAATCCGGCTCGTCGAGGCCGGAGCTTTCAATAGGAGACTCACGCTCCGACAGAGGAAGCTTGGCCTGCTCTTCTGGATCCTTCATCAGCTTTGGCAGCTTCAGGTTCCGTCTGGCCCACCCGGACGTGTAGTTCATGGCCTTCAGAGCACGGGACAGCCGCCGACACAGGAGCCTCTGCATCCGCTCCTGGCCCATGTTGTAATAGACGGCCATCTCCCTGCTGAAGTACTCCTGGCCGGCGGGGGAGTTCATCCCCCAATCTTCAAGCCTGGCGGCAACCACTTCGTAGCACCAGGGAAACCTCTCATCGGCCTTCCACCCCTCGGCCAGGAACTTCTCAACGGCCTCATCAGCAGCCCTCACGACGGCGGCCTCGGCCTCAGCTTTCGCCTTGACGGCCTCCTCACTCTTGCGCCGCTCGGCTTCCAGCGCCCTTTGGGACTCCTCAAGTTCCCTTTTGCTCTCCTCGAGCTTGGCCAGGGCATCGTCCCTGGCTGCAGCGGCTTCATCAGCCCTTTGCTGCAAAGCCTTGGCATCCTCCCGGAGCCGATCCAGGCAAGCTACTACCTCGTCGGCCGAGGCAGCCTTCTGCTCCAGCTCTTTCAAGCGAGCTATCTCCCGGTATTGCCTCTTATGGCTCTCCATGAGCATAAAGGCACTCTGCAGAAAAAAGGAAAACAAAAATCAGGCAAACGACTCTACACGGACGACGAGAAAAGTACACACTACAAGGCAGAGAACTTACTTGGACGAGGAGGTCCATGCCGCCCTCGTAGATATTCACGTCCCCGAGCTTCCTCAGGTAAGCCCGATCCTTGGCCGGCATGGCCTGCGCCAGGACGTCGTGGCCAAGAACGACGTCATCGAAGACACCCCCACCGACGGGGTATTCTACCATCTTCTGGTAGGTGGCACCTGCAATCTCTTTGCCGGCCCTCTTCGTCCGTGGCTCCTGGACGAGAGGCAGTGATGGAGCAGCATCACCAGCAGCACTAAGGTCCACGACGGGACCACTATCGTCCACACTGGGGACAGCCAGAGTACCGGCCTCAGTAGCCGGAGAAGGGGAAGGAGCCCTCTTCGTCTTCTTCGAGGCGCTCAGGCCGGCCTCGGTTAACTTTTTCTGGCCGTCAGTGGCCGGCCTTTTCTTCTTCGATGGAGCAGGCTTTGGGGCCGCATCAGCAGTAGCCCCGCTCCCACCGGCCGCGGCACGTCTGGCCGCCTCGGCCGCCTTAGCAGCCAGCTCCTCGGCCGCTTTGGCCTTGGCAATAGCCATTATGGAACGACGATCCATTGCAAAGTCTACAAAGGAAAAACAAACAGATTAGTAAGACAAAGGAACAAAACATAAAGACAGAAAGACGAAGAGGTGATTACCATCGGCCTCAGCAGGAATGCCCAAATCCGGGCCGTCGGCCTCTTCAAAGGTAGTGGTCATCCTCGGCCAGAGTTGGAGGTCATCCTCCTTGTCACCATAGACATGGTACCTCAAGAAGCCGAGGGCGGTCATCTTGTACTCAGTAATGTACCCCTTCACGCTCCTCGGCCCCCCTTCCAAGAAAGCCTCCACCTGAGCGTCCAAAATAGAGCTCTTCGGCGGGTCGTGCAGGTTAAACCTCCCGGTGTAGCCGAGGGAGGGAAACTCGGTGCCACTCTCACCAATGGACACAAACACGAACTTGCTCTTCCACCCATGAATGGACGTAGGCAAATCCGTGAAGCTCCTATTCTTCGGCAGCTGCTGAAGAGTAGCATAGGCCGCACAGTTCTTGTGGCTTCCTCAGCCGATCTGGTACAGATTCATGAATAGTGCCGTTGTCGGCTTGTAGCCCAACTCCTCACACCGGAGCAAGAACCCCACCATCAAGGAGTATCTGTTCGGCGTCAGCAAGGCCGGAGGAAGCCCTACCATGTCCAGGTACTCAGTAATGAAAGGGTGAAGGGGGAACCTCAACCCCTTAGCAAAACTCATCGGGTATACTCCAAAGTATCCCGGTGGTGGCAGAAGAACATGGTCCGTCGGCCTGGGTGCCCTAACCCGCCCGAACAGCCCCACGTACATCTGGGCAACAAGATAGTCGGCCGCACTGCTCTCCGGCTTGATCAGGTAGATGTTGGTGAGATCTAGATAGGAGATGTCGGGCCCACTCTTCGGCCTCCTCACTCTCTTCGGCTTGGCGGCTCCCTTAACGGCGGACACCGGCCTCGGGCACGGAATGACAGCTGAAGTGGACGCCTCGTCCACCACTCGGGACGCACCTGCGTCCTCACCCTTTGAAGAGGAGGCGGACTCCTCGTCCTCGCCTTCCTCGTCCACCGGCTCTCCGGATTTGTAGGGACTTAAACGCTCTATCTCCTCTTCAAACTCCTCGAGCACCTCGTAGTCAAGCGACCTCGTGGAGGGCTGGTCGTCGTAGGGGTAGTAGTCTTCGTTCAAGCTCTTCATAACTACTACTACGGGCCTAAGGAGACTAACTTAAGATCTAAGTGTGTTCAAACGCCTAACACTAGATCAACAACCTAGGGAGCAAAGTATGAAAAATGAGGAAGATCGCGATGAACACTAACCTTTGAACAACGAAGAACACGAAGAACAGGCTTGGGAGTTTATCTCTCTAAAAAATCGGCCAGCACTTCGACAAATTCAGAATGCAAATACGTTTTCTCGTCGGAGGGGGAGGGGTATTTATAGAACCCCCCACCCAACGGTCACTACACGTGGCACCCCCCCCAATGGCCACACCAACGGCCACCAATGGGGGGCGACCACGTCACCAACGGGCCAAATTCATATCAACAGCCCACTGGTAGGACGGACTCTACGGCCTACAAGCGCCCACTACGTCCCACTTGCGCGCCAAGATCACAACTTCCAAACAATAAGGGGACGGCAACGGCCAGGAACGTAACGGCCACAAGATCAAAGGACCCAAGAGCCCAAAAGCCATCTGCTCCTCGTAATAACCCTTGATGATAACTCTCTACAAGCGATCTGCGCACAAGGGTTCTCCCACAGGGTTACCTTGGCCAGAAAATCGCCATGAGGGTTGGATTCAGGGGGACTACGGCGAGACCGCTTCGGCCGGGGACTCAAGCAACTCCTTCACCCCTCACACTCTTCGGCCTAAAGCAGTGGGGGACTGGGGGACTACACCGGCCTCAACAAAACAAAAGAGAATGCAAACAAGGTAACCACAAAGCATGGCCACATCATCCATACAGCACAACGGAACTTCATCGGCCAAAGGCCCATAACGTCACTAGCGACGACCAACAAGCCACTAGAGGCAAGGACACTCATCGTCCTCCGCCAACAATTAATCTTGACGGGCCCTTCGGCCAAGAACACGAAGGCCAACCAGCAACGGCCAAAAGAAGTGCGCAAACACCCTCATCGACCACCCAAAGGAAAGGACGCCATCATCCTCAAAGCAAGGAATAACTTCAGTGGCCTCATCGGCCCAAACACAAACTTCAACCATCAACGCCCAAGCAAAACGTGCCTTTCAACGGTCACCATTGAAAGAAGGACACTCATCGTCCAAGAACAAAGACATCAAGTAAACAACGGCCTCCCTGTCCACAACAAGGAACAGATAACGGCCAAGGGTGCCAAAGCATAGGAATCTACTCTCCTTCACTTCGTCTACGTCTCAGCTTAGAGAGTGGGGGACTCCTGATGGAGTATATGGGTCTGAGCCCGCGGACCCACATACTCGGAAGAACAGAAAGCACAACAGAGTGGCGCCCTCGTCGGCCAATACGCCCCCGTCGGCCGAAAAGGGGCCAACTCGGATTATGGTCCTGAGTCCAAGGAACCCGGTCGCCCTCGTCGGCCGTGCCCTCGTCGGCCGTGCCCTTGTCGGCCAAGAAGACCTCCCAGAATCAGATTTTATACTTACTCATTTGTACAGCCCATTAGTGGCTTTGTATTCGGCCCAGTAGTGGTCCAGTTGTAAATAGGCCTCCCAAGCCCAAGGCTTGGGAGCCCAACCCTAATTTTCTCTATAAATACTCCCCTTGGGAGTAGTTATAGGGGTTACAAAATCATTCTATTGAAGCATATTATCGCACTTCTCTCTCTAGCTCTCACTTCTCTCTAGATATACTCTATCACTATTCAAGGGCTTGGAGGGGCTTGTGCCCCTGCAGTGGTTTCATATTTTTATTATATATATACTTGTATCTATATATAATTATATTTATTCTGGGGCTCATGGGGTTGACGGCGGAAGCTTTCAGCAGGTGGGATGGCCGCAGGATGGGGTTGAGCACTTGAGCCATTTCGATTGTACGTGATGATGATCATCATCACCATTAACTCTTATGGTGATGCACCAATTCAGATTAATAAAGTTCTTGAGTACTTACATAGGCATTAGTGCATCATAACTTTATAAGAATAGCTTACTCGTCAAATCTTCCTTTTAAGTTTCATAAAAAGTCTCATCTCATATTGTATGTAAATATAAAATTTGGATTTCTCAATTTACATTTCAAAATTATTAATTTTTGGGAAAATAGTCAAATAAACTGTTTTAATATTATCAATTTATTATTGAAATCCTTCTATTAAAAGAAGTATCATGTAAATATGGTTACTTTAAAAAAATTAACAATGTTTTGAGTTTTTTTAATACGAGAGTATAAACACCTGCTATTACGGGTGAAAAATTGATTAAATGACTAGATTGATCAGTTTTTTAAAGTAAGCATGCTTATATAAAACTTTTTTTAGTACATGGACTTAAGTGATCCATTAGAAATAGTAGAAGGTTTATTTGGCCCTTTTCCCTAGCTTTTTAGAATTTCGGGGCCACAACAAGCCATCCGTTTTGCCGGAGACCTTCCTTTTTCCATTATGTGCCCCTCCAAGATCCCCGAGCTGGTTCCGCCACTGACTGTGTGCATGGTTGAGGTTTGTGCAGAGGAGAGAGAACTAACTGAAACCACAAATTCTTTACTTAAAATACAAAGTGGCAAAGTTAATGGGACATCCAAAAAAGGAAAGTTGGCAAAGTTATAAAAGACGGAGGGAGTATTAAATAAAATAATGAAGGTGGGAGTTTTTATTTCTAATTTCCTCCTAATTTCTGAAGACCAGCACCGTTTTTCTATGTAGTATGCTGAGTCACCAAGCTAACGTACCTTTCCACACCTAGAAAGTTTTCTTTATACGGAGTATTGTTTAATTTTTTTGCCAACTCAGCCCAACTTTTTAATTGTAGAAGAAAATAAATATAAATGTCTAATTTCATGCAGTTGAACCTTTTAGATACGCAATCGTTTTTTCTACAATTGCTTTATTTTTATTATGTAAGATTGTGTTAGACCCCTTCTAGGTTCGGAATTTTACATTTGTCCATATTATTATACATTTGTCCATATGTACTAATTTGTCCATATGTACTAATCAAAATGATGAAGTTGAATTATTTAAATCTAAATTAAAAATTGTATAATGATTTGAACTAATAAATGAATGATAAGTACGATACCCCATTTTTGGAAAATTATACCGTGCAATCGGCGCACCATGAGGATGGTGCGCCCGGTTGCAAAAAGACGCAGCACGTTGCTATTTTTTTTTTTGCTTTTGATGTTAAAAAATGATAATAACTTTTTTATTTTTTATCCGAGTTTTATAAAATTTATATCAACATTTTTTATTTTTCATGATCTTTCAAATGAGACCAATATTGGTTATGTAATTTTAAGAAATTATCGAACAATTATATTAATGAGTATTGGATTATAAGGAAAATCGAATCTTTTTGGGAGATGATAGGTTTGTGAAATAGAAGATCGAATCTGTTTCGGAGTGGATCAGTGGCCTCAGTTACATTTGATAATAATACATTGAGTTACATATTTTTATGAGCGAATTACATCTTTTTATAAGCAATTTACATCTTTTTATAAGCAAGTTACATCTTTTTATAAGCAAGTTACATCTTTTTAAAAGCGAGTTACATATATATAAACACGAGTTGCATTTGACATGTCTGAACGCGACTTACATATATTTACACGTAAAGTTACATATTTTTACACGTAAAGTTACATATTTATACACGCGAGTTACATATTTATACACACGAGTTGCATTTGACCTGTCTGAACGCGAGTTACATATTTTTTTACGTAAAGTTACATATTGTTACACGTAGAGATACATATTTATACACACGAGTTGCATTTGGCCTGACTGAACGTGAGTTACATATTTTAACACGTAAAGTTACATATTTTACACGCAAATGTTAATATGTTAAACTTACATAGGCAATATTGGTCTCATTTGAAAGATCATGAAAAATAAAAAATGTAGATATAAATTTTATAAAAATCGGATCAAAAATAAAAAAGTTATTACCATTTTTTAAAAACAAAAGGAAAAAAATATAAATCTGTACCGATATACGGTGCTCACCGTATACCGGTCGTACGTTATAGGCACTGCATTTTTTAAAGGGTACAAGAGTATCACCTTTATTTATTATGATCACTAGGGTTGTTAACGAACCGAGCTTTTATCGAACTATTCGAGTTCGAGCTCGGTTTCGAACCTAACGAGCCGAGCTTAACAAACTTTTGAACACGAACCCGAGCTGAATTTTAAGTTCGAAAAATTAATCGAGCCGAGCTCGAACATAGTAGTATTCGGCTCAGTTCGAACTCGAGCCTATCGAACACCGTAAAATTATAAATATAATTAAAAATTTTAATGTAATTAGTATTATTTTATGAATTTAAATATGATTATAAAAGAATCGAATTTTTGTCGAACCATTCGAGCACGAGCCTATTAATGAGCATCACCTAAAATTTTAAATTCGAGCATATTTATCGAGCTTATCGAGCGCTCGGATCGAACATCGAATGCCTATCGAGCCAAACATGAGCCTCATTTGTAAAGCTCGCCGAGCTTCGAGCTCGAACCCGAACACCACTAATTCCTTAACGACCCTGACGATCACCAAGTACGTAAGTTGAACAACCGTGTGAGTTGGACACTTTGTAATTTGTATACAGAGTACGTAAGCTTAGCTTCATAGGGTAAATCTCTAGGAAGATTTTTTAGATGCTGTTCAAAAAGGAAGTTCTTTTATACTCTCTCTGCCCGCTAACAATTAGATAAGAGAGAGTGACACGCAAATTAATAAAAAATCGTTTATGTGGTTGATATTGCATTGATAAAGTATAAATAAAGTAAAAATGATTTAGAGCCACACAAATTTTACCAAATTTGGTATGAGACAATCTTAGTTGGACGGAACGATAAGGTAAAATGGGACAATCGTAGCGGGACGGAGGTAGTACAAAATTTGTCCTAAATTGTGTCAAATATGACTAAGAGTAATGTGATATTTCAAAATAGGTTTGATATTTTTCTGAACTATCAACAAAAGTCTCGAACTCTCGTGAAAAGTGCAAATAAGCCCTTTTACAGGAGGTTTTGTTCGGCTATCGCAATTTGGGGTAGTTTCCAGTGGAATTTTTTGATGAAATTTTTTGAGCATCTTATTCATTAAGTCTAGTTTACTCATACCAAAGTTTAGCTAAAAATGCAATAGGGAAGGCAGTCAAATGAATTTTTGAAGATAACTGCGCAGTTAGACATCACAGTATATTTCAGAAAATCATTCGACTCCTTTCTAGATTGAATTTTAGCTGACATTTGGTATGCATAAACTAGACTTAATGAAGAAGATGCTAAAAAAATTTTATCAAAAAATTCCACCGGAAACCGCCCCAAATGGTGACAGCCGGAAAATGCCTCCTGTAAAAGGGCTTATTTGCACTTTTTATGAAAGTTTAAGGGCTTATTTGATAGTTCTCCCTATTTTTCTCTAAATATGAATAATTACTCTATATTTGAAAATACCGCTAAATATGACATTAATATTATCATATGAATGCATAACAATAATGCACTCATATTAAAGAGACTAGATAGATTGCTAATAATTTGTTTAGACTTTTTATTGTGTGCTCTATTTTTTAAATTAGTCAAGTTTTATTGTATCAAATAGAGTTGTGCACCTTTCTTGTTTCTTCTTACAGCCCAATAAGAAATGGAAATGTTACAGTTGGAATTAGGTGTCAAATTTAATGAGCACTATTAGACAGAGTGAGAAGCCAGGATAGGAACTCCACACAACAAACCTCACTTCATATTTTGGCTATCATCATCATGAACTCTCCCACTTCAATTATTCTGATAGAGTTCTTGATGATCATAAACTGTTTCTCATTTCTCTCCATTATTAATGCTCAACAACCTTATGATTTCTTCTACTTTGTTCAGCAGGTACATACCCTTTTCTTCATTATATTATTATTCAGTTCAAATTTTTGGTTTTTTATCAAGTGAGTTTCATAGCTGCAAATTGAAATTTAATAAAGGATACTTCAAAGTTCCAAAATAATCTTACATCTTTATTTAAGGAATAAATTTAGAGTATTTTCCAGGAAGTCTCTGTCATATCAATCACAATAACTTCAATCATCATGGGTAAATTTGACCCTTTTCTGTTTTTCTATTTGTTGTTAATGAAGTGGCCAGGATCGTATTGTGACACCAAACAAAGCTGTTGTTACCCAACCACAGGGAAGCCCAAATCAGACTTTGGCATCCATGGACTATGGCCTAACAGGAATGATGGTTCTTACCCATCAAACTGCAACTCCAGCAATCACTATGATGAATCCAAGGTTACCATGCTTGTGTCAAAGATTATTGTACTAATAGTAGCTAGCAGCAATTAAGATTCCACCAATGGCATTAAATATAACCATTTTTCAGTCTCTTTTTCTGAAGAAATTTCTGAGAGTAAGAGTAAAATATGGAGAAAGTTCTAGAATAGAACTCTAAATGTTTTCTTCCTAAAACATGACTTACTTCTCCAAAATAGGATTGAATAAGTCATATTTTAAGAAGAAACGTATGGCGTCCTATTTAGGAACTATGCTATGTTTAGACAACCGTTCTTGGTGTACACATTTTGGGTGTACATGCTCATTTACACGCTCGAGTTGTCTGTGTACACTGACATTTCTGTCTTTTGGATTGATTGTGCTTACAGACAAAATAAGGAACATGTACAAAAAAATATGCAAAAAACGTGTACAAACAGAATTTTTCATCTTTCATATCTATTTAGAAAATTTCAGTCATCTACTGTATTTAACTTGTGTTGTGTATGTAGATCTCAGACTTGATGAGCAGAATGCATGAAGAATGGCCGACACTGTCTTGCCCAAGTAATAATGGCTCAGCATTTTGGTCACATGAATGGGTCAAGCATGGTACCTGCTCCCAGTCCGTCCTCACCCAACGCTCCTACTTTGAATCCGCTTTGAAGCTTAAGAACCAAATTGGTTTGCTCCACCTTCTTCAGAAAGCAGGTATCATGAGCTGTAGCCTATAGCCACTTTTGTATAGTGTACTAGCTTCATTTTATTTTAAAACTATTTGTTACGTATCATCTTTGAGTTCAATTTTTGCATTCCCATAATTCATTAAGGGAGTGTTTGCGATTGCTTCTACTTAAAAAATGTTTTTAAAGTGTTTTTGAAGAAAATGCTTAATAGTAAAAATTGGTAGTGCATGAGGAAAAAATGTTTCTCAAAAAGCCAAAGTTGTTAGTGTTTTGTAAAATAAGTGATTTTTATGTAATCGAAAAATTGAAAAACAGTTCAAAGCACCCCTCCATCTGCTTCCAGTTTTTAGCTTTTACAGGCTTAATTTAAGAAGATACTGTAATTTGAAAACACTCATTTCAAATTTTTAAAGTCAAAAGCCGAAAAACACTTTTTTAAATTTTGGCAAACACTGCCCAAGTATTTTTTAAAATATGTAAAACTTCTAATCATAGAAATTTTCTCAAGAACAATATGAAAATGTACAAATAGCGCAATGTATATTCTTTTTTATTTGCAAGAGCAATTTACTCTTACTTAAGAGCATGTATTTCTTGTCAAAAAAAGAGCATGTGTGTATGCAGTATGTTGTTCTAGTAGTGAAGTGATTTGTGCAGGAATCCAACCAGATGGAAGGACTTATAGCTTGGGTGACATAGAACAGGCAGCCCTAGACGGGTTTGGACATGAAGTCGGGATAGAATGCAATACTGATGCAAATGGTGAAAGTCAATTGTACCAAGTTCTTATCTGTGTTGATCCTTCAGCTTCTAGGGTCATTGAGTGCCCTGGTCTTCCCAACGGACATTGTTCTTCCACTATCAAGTTCCCTTCATTCTAGTAGTCGTGACAATTTTTCGAGTACCCTTTCATCCAAATTTATTGTCAGATCAAATAAGGGGCTTTCATTGATCCCTCCTAAACAATGTTGTAGGGGAGGAATGTGTTATATCAATAATTGAATACCAAAATCTACCATTATATGAATTACGAGGTTAATTGGCCCCATTAGTGTGTCCATCCTTTTACTAATGGTGGATGTTATTTAACCTATGATGGTTCTGGGTAGAGGTAAAACGTCTAGAGTGGGTTTAATAGACTTTTAAATATTTTTCCTACCATTTGATCGAACTTGATCCTCTATAAGAATGTTATTAAACCTTTTGGCAGATTCAACCGGGACGTTAGATAAAACAACAATAAAAGGTTTGAATGAAATGGCAGTGGACTTGTAAGTAGAGTGCTCAACAAGCTACTTCAGTAGGTTGCTGTAAAGTGTCTTAGATGGAGATGAAGTACGATATCTATAAACACTTTATGCTAGTTATATTTATTTAGACTGGAAATATAGTTTTAGAGGTGCATGACAGGGCTTTGATAAGATCATAAGAGAGTCTAATGACCTATAAGATGGTTAAGAGATGATATCCAGTAGGTTGGGTATACAAAAAGCTTCTGTATTAATGCAGTTTGTTGCATAGTTATTAAATTTGTGGAAATTGTGTTTTGATTAAGAGTAAGGACGAGTGTGAATGTGGCAATGTGAGAACTGAAAAGTAGGCATGAGGAATTATTCTACTTCAAAAGCGGTGTAATTCCTCTACTTCCAAGTTCCAATCTCACCCTCTTCCAAGTTCCAATCTCACCCTCTTTCAAGTGGATTTCCACTAATTACTATCACCAATTTCCTCTACTTCCAAGTTCCAATCTCACCCTCTTCCAAGTTCCAATCTCACCCTCTTTCAAGTGGATTTAGTGGCTACTTTAGCCTTGATCTATTGGTGAAACTATTTCCATAAAAGCAATAGATATAGACACATTCGTTTGAGATAGTCATTAAACGATTATTGAAGAGTAAAACTATTTCAGTTGATTTTGTGGGGTAAGAAGGAAACCTAGCGAGGGAAATTGGACAAATATGTGTCGCTTTGAAAGATATAGAGATTGTAACCTAACTTGTGTGATTAAAGATCCTATGAAGCACATTCATATGAATAATAAGTCTTCTATTCGTTCTGCATAGAGGTGGACTCGGGCCGGGCCAGGTCCGGGTCGGGCCTAGGCCCAGGCGGGCCAGCGGTTGTGGATAGGTGGGCCCGGGACCGGCCCGGGTAGCCACCGGGTCCGGTCCGGGCCTCGGTTTTGGTTAACCCAGGTTTTCTTTGTAACAAAACTTGTTACAAATGAGGTAACGGTGGAATTAAAAAAAAGATTAAGAAAAACGGGAATGACTACACACAGAATTTAGATATGATAATAGGAAAAAAATCATTAGGGGGTAAATATCTCTAAATTCAAAATTGAGGTAAGCATGTATGTTCTGATACAGTTGTATGCAAACAACGCTTAGGGGGAATGGAAAAGCATTTAACATCATACACACAAATTTGATGATAAAAAAAAGGCATTTAACATCATATACACAAATTTGATCAAAAAGCAAGGTCAATCATATTCCAAGAGCCAGACCTGCCCAAATAAATGCACTGACTCACAGAACATATTTTAAAATGTGAAAACATCATTATTACTCAAATTGCAAAAGCTCTTATATTGTCTTCCAGGAGTTGATTCACAAAAGCCAGCGAGAGCTTACCCATGAAGTAATGTGGTCTTTTATGACTCCATATATACCTTCTAGGTTCAATTCCACCTACAAGGGAGGATTAAAACCGACAGCGACATTTGCTTCCATCCTATGTACTACTCTTCTAACATTCCAATCATGGCAAAACTCGAGTGCAAGCCGAAGAGCTGTCCCAAGGCCAAGCACAACTATCACACCTGAAATACTTTTGAATTAAAATGTGGGAAATTGAACTCTCTTATATATTTTAAAAGTAAAAGAATTCATTGCAAGAATAAATCTAAAAGCATTGACCACTTTACCTATAATAATGTTCACTGGTAGTGCAGACACACCGAGAGTAAGGGATATTAGCAGATCCAATAAGAGACCACCAATGAGGATAGAGAATGCAACCCCAAGTGGACTGAAACAGCCCTGTTACCAAAAACTGATTTAGAGGCAAGTAAAATAGATGAAAGGCAAACCAGTTAAGGAAACTACCTTACCCTATCCGGTTGCTGCGCTGTATTTGTTCCTCTAAATGAAGGATCGATCCTCCAAACCAAGTAACTTGTCTGTCAACCAGAAAAATATGTCACTGTTAAAGACCATCTATGTCAGTGAATTAAGATAAGTTTTCACAGGTGTTTGACTTGTTTGTTGTTTTGTTGGATGGGGGTTGAGAGTAATGTTCTTTGAGATAATGAAATAAGGTATTCACAAAAACAAGATTTGGTACTACACACATATAGTACACTTTCCACCATTTTCCTTCACTATTTTGTTTTAAAAAAGGGCAGCCCGATGCACATTGGATTCCCCACAGGGCGAGGGTTCGGGGAAAGATCCCACCACAAGGGAGTATAATGCGCAAGCTTTTCCTTTTCATTTTGACAAGAAGCTGCTCCCAAGACTTGAATCCGTGACCTCCCAGTCACACAGCATCACCATAATAGGTGCATCAAGGCTTGCCTTCTCCTTCAACATTTTGTTACAGTAATAATCATTTCACACAAAACTAGAAAAGCATGAAACATGAAGTTTTATGAGTAGTCACCAAACTTAATATTTAAACTTTTAAAGTAACAAGCCTGCTAGTAGAACTCAAGGGCCAAAGAAGCAATACTACCACAGTCTGACACTAGCTAGCATCACTCATACAGTCATACCAAAACAAAAATGACACTTACAGCTGTGCGGGACTCTGGGATTGCCACATTAGCTGCTACTTGACTGCATTAAAATTGCAAGCTGCATTATCTTATTTGTAAACAAAATAGAGAAGTTAAAATGCACTATCTCATGGTGGAATAATATCCTCACAACAAAAATATTTGAATAAACCTTAAGGCTACCCACATTCCTTCATCATCAATAAATCCAAATATCTACTTTGATAATACGAATACAGCATATAAGCGTATTCACTCCATCAACACGATTTTTCCCTACATGTCAACACTCTATGTAATATCCACTTTTCATATTTTTCCCATATCAAGTTCATCAATTATTATTTAAGTTATTAAAAATAATTTTTTCGTGAATGGTTATAAAATAAAAACGCCAATAGTATATATTTATGAAAACAGATATTTAACATGACTAATATAAATGTTCTTTGTTCAAACTGCTCAATACAAATTTTTGATAGCACAGACACTCCAAAAGAAACGTTTTGTTCTCCTTTGGGGGCTTCTGGAATAAAGGAAACGGAACAATGTAAGCCATAGAAACAGAGATATAAAAGGCCCCTTAAGTCTTTCTCTATTGACTTACTGGCATATCTCACATTTATTGGAGCCTCTTGTATTGAACCATGTTTCTATGCATGTACGATGTGCATTTGAGAGCCCACCACGACAGTGGCATCCAAGTTCTATCAAATCCTCTTCCTTCTCCTGTTGGCATACCCTGACAAATAACACAAGAAGTAAAATATTACAGTGCAGTTTTCATTGATTTCAACAATGGTGGTTTGGACATTTCTCCCAAATCACAAAAAAATGCCATAAAGAAAGAGCAAGAGAGAGCATGAATGAGAAGTTTTAGAAAGAGGATAATTGACAAACTCCAGGATGCAAACATGAGACCAAATAAAACTCCATATTTTCAATAAGAAGAAAGTGCAATTTATTTTTAAACTGTCAAATGGAAACTCATCATATTCACATCCAGTTCATGGAGCATCCCAAGCTAGGAGAATAAGAATGGTAAGATGTATCAGAAAAGTGAGAGCTGCAAAGAACACTATGCTACAACCTTAGTAGCAGTAACTCCAAATCATAAAATAAAGATTAAACTGCTTCTTATCATATCAAAATACCTCTTTCTCTTCAAGTAATTACATCTACGAGCCCCGTGAGGTAGCCTAATATATATATACACTGCTTTTACCATAAATGTACTAAGATTCTGTGTTCAACTCGAAGGCTCCATTCTGTAAATAAAATTTCTTGATAAATTATAAACAGCAATAGTGAAATACACAAAAGTGTATGATTATTGAATCAAGTAAATCAAACTAGTGGCATACTGAAATCATGCATTCTAATATAGTACTACTTCAGATGAACTGTTCATGAACTATGACAAAATCCAAACCTTTGAAGCTCATTGTTTAGTAATCTAAGCAATCCTAGCCAGACAGACAAGATTTGAAATGTTTTGAGCAGTTCCATGATAAGATATAAAGATAATAAAATGGTGTAAATTCTTATGCCTGCACTCGTCATGTGAGCTTTCATTCCTCGATAAGTGAGGCTTCTTGAGAGTCTCAGCACAACCTTTCTCTCCTAGGGTGTGAGTTATCAGGACAGGCTCTGGGGAAGAAACAGATTCCTGTTTATTGACAGAACCATCTGCAGCAATCACTATAGCAAGCAGGGATTTATCTGCACTTTCATTGACATGGCCATGGTTTTCTGTGTCTGAACACTGCCTGCTGCCAGCCACGGATATTCCGTCACTAGTATAACCCTCAGCGGCAGCAACGGCGCCTCCGCTCACTGCAAAACCACCATCCCTCATCTAATAGGGCCAAACCAACTGCCGCAAAACCCCCCACTACTCCCAACTTCCAATCGGATAAACACCAAGATGAATTCCCTCAATTGTGATGGTTGCCTCGCCGGTGAAAACTAATCTGAAACAAACAAGAAAAATAATCGCAATTTAGCTCAGAAGCAGCACAACCATAAAAGGAAAACCCCGTAAATCAACTCGAACTTCGCAAGATATCTGAAGGGAAAGGATATGAGTGTAATCATCTTCATTTTCCTTTTTGTAATTTTCGCGAACAGATAGTTAGAATAACATACGTAGTAAATTTAGAAATTACTTGTCGGATATTCTGCCCAAAAATATACTCCGGTTATTCTGGATACGCAAGAATGACACCGGTTATTCCGCCAAACGTTCCTCAACTTTGAACTTTCTTGATGTAGAAAGGATTTGGCAACTCAGCACTTCAACGATTTTTTCGAATGACAATATATACTACCTCCCAGCAATTAAGTTCCTAAAAAAAGTTGGTGTTTACAAAGATTGATTTTATCAACACTCATCCCTAATTTCTCAAAAAAGTGGAATTGAGTACCTTATTCTAATTCGGGAATTATTTAAGTTCAATTATAACGTAAATACAAATGAAATGTAAAATTTTTGCGTTAGGATATAAATTATGTACACAAACAATTATGTACAAATATGTGTTAACTGTGTATAAATTATGTTTACATCAAGGATTGTTGATTAATTAGTAAAATACGAGAGTACCAAATTTGTTCTATTGAGCATTGTAAAGTTGTACCTATGAGATATGCAAGAAAATAAAAGAATAAAATTATTTGATTGAGATTTGTAATAGATACTAAATAGACATAAATTACTTACTTTAAATGTAAATGGACAAAAAAATTAGACAAAAAAATAAAAGAAAATCTGCAAAGCCCAATTGAACCACGGGAATTACATTAAAGGAGTATTTTGTCATCAAATATTACCAAAAATAGAACTAAAAACTTGATTGTTGGACTTTTGAAACCCATGAGTCACTCAATAATTGTTTATCATATAATATTTTATTTATTGGTTGAATAATATACTATGTATATTTTACTTAGAAAGTGTAATTTTTCATAATTCAACACATTTACAATTCAACCGCTTCATTCAGAATGTTGGGATAATGGGACGGGTCCAAGACTATCGGCCCATTACACCCGAGCTTTGGCTCGACCAAGCTCACATCACAGTCCGACTAGCAGATATTGGCCCGGGATTATTCAATTCCTTATTGGGCTTGCTGGCCCATTAGCGTTAGTAATAGTAGATTAATCGAGTCAGACCCACGTAGCACTTAATTGGTGGGCATATTGTATACGTCTATAAATAGGCCATCAACCCCTTGTATTCTGCTAAGTTATTCTCACTATACTGAAATGATGCCGAATTCTCTACCCGGGTTATTTTCTACCAACATTGGTGCTTTCATTGAGAGCCGAACTCATCTCTCATTTTTTTCCGGTAGAACTTGGGAGAGAAGATAGCATTAACGCGTGCAAATCTATGAAAAAATCATTACAGTTTAAGAATTCAGCACAAAAATGACTTGGGGTAAATAAAAAAAATATTTGAAATTGGTAAAGCTGAACTCTTAGACTTGAACCCAGTTTCACAGGAAGCAATCGAGGATGGTGAGGGCCGGAAGAGGAGGCTCCGCGCCAGACCCCTATGGAACAGCAGCATTGATACGGATCCCTAACATCCACACGTCCTCAACAGCGGTGGGTGCGGAACATCCCTCACCTATTGGTCCTACTCTCGAAAATCTAGATCTGCCATCAACCTTAAGCCATTAATGGCCGCTTGAGACCTGGGGAAGAAAATTACAGGCCACATATTCCTTCTCCTTGCGATGGTTCCTGCAAACACGAACCAGTAAGTGCCGTCATCACTACAACCAGAGTAGCTGCCATCACCGAGGATTGCACAAATTCTCGTCGGCCGACCTCGGTAACAACAATTTAGCCGCCCTAGTGCAGCAATGCGATGGTGAGGGCTCCACCTTTGTCGCTCCTCCTACCACGCCGCGGCAGCGACCATGAATCTTATTCCGTGCGAAGGGGTGCGGCGGCGTACCATGAATCTTGTTGAGTGAGCCCTCGCCGCTGACGGAGAGTGAGCCCTCGCCGCTGACGGAGAGTGAGCCCTCGCCTCTGACGGTCAGACAACGGTATGTGTAACACTTGAGATTTAATTTAAATGGATTAATAGTACTACTCATACCAACAAGATGCATCTCCTTTTAAGGGAGCTCATCACCAAGAACTCCAAAGTTAAGCGTGCTTGCACGGGAGTAGTCTTGGGATGGGTGACCCCCTGGGAAGTTTCTCAGGGTGCGCATGAGTGAGGACAAAGTGCGCGGAAAAGGCTAGTGGAGGTTTGTGAGGACAGTACTAGAGGTCAGAAGTAACTACCTCGGGGCCTACGGGGCCGGGGTGTTACAAATGGTATCAGAGCAACCCTGCGACAGTGTGCTGATCCGTTGGATATCGGGCGGACACTTAGCAGGGGAAAAGATTCTGGGATATGATTGAGATTGGTTTATGGGCGCAACGAGGACGTTGCGTTCCTAAGTGGGGGTGATTGTAACACTTGAGATTTAATTTAAATGGATTAATAGTACTACTCATACCAACAAGATGCATCTCCTTTTAAGGGAGCTCATCACCAAGAACTCCAAAGTTAAGCGTGCTTGCACGGGAGTAGTCTTGGGATGGGTGACCCCCTGGGAAGTTTCTCAGGGTGCGCATGAGTGAGGACAAAGTGCGCGGAAAAGGCTAGTGGAGGTTTGTGAGGACAGTACTAGAGGTCAGAAGTAACTACCTCGGGGCCTACGGGGCCGGGGTGTTACAGTATGCCCGTACGTCCGGTACGCCCGTACGTCCGGTACGCCCGTACGCCTGGTACTCCCGTACACCCTTGCTCCCGTACGCCCTTGCTCTCGTATGCGCGTGCGACTGTACGCCCGTACGCCCGTGCGCCCGTACACCCCTGCGCCCGTACGCTCGTGCACCCGTGCGCCCGTACTCCCGTACTCCCGTACGCTCGTGCTCCTGTACGCCCGTGCTCCTGTGCTCCCGTACCATGAATCTTGTTGAGTGAGCCCGTGCCGCTGACGGAGAGTGAGCCCTCGCCGCTGACGGAGAGTGAGCCCTCGCCTCTGACGGTCAGACAACAGTGTGCCCGTACACCCGGTACTCCCGTACGCCCTTGCTCCCGTACGCCCGTACGCCCGTACGCCCGTGCGCCCGTACGCCCGTGTGCCCGTGCACCCTTGCGCCCGTGCACCCTTGCGCCCGTGCTCCCGTGCTCCCGTGCTCCCGTGCTCCCGTGCGTCCGTGCACCTGTATGCTCGTACGGCATGCACATCAATAGAGCACCAAGTCAAAGATAGCTGAGCTCCGATTCAATCCTTTCTGACCAAGCATTGCATTAAGACTCGAGATAATTATTGGCGCCCATAATTTTCAGTAGAAAATTAAAGGGAAATTCAACACTTCAAAAAATCAGCAAAAAAAGCAAAAAAAAAAAAACAAAAAAGTTCATATGGGAGGAGCAGGAAGTGTGCCCGTCGGCTGAGCTTGATGTCCTCATTTCAGCCGCATCTTCAAATTTCAATGCAGGTTCCAAGCCTGGCTGTCTCCATAGCTATGGATCTCACATCTGGTCACACTCACACCGTAGGAACCCCGATGACAGCAACTACTCTCTCTCCGGAAGCCATCACCAAAGGAGACTGCTCGTAGCTTGCCCCTGCCTCAGTGAAGCGCAGCCAAACGACCGGTTGCGGCACGCTCCATCACCGAGACGGTCGCCGGGCGATCTGCCTGTCATCGCCACCGGAGGACGCAGCTACCCCGCGGGGGTCAGATATCCTCTCCTTCTCCATCTGTGAGCAACGACGACAGAAGGAAATAGCATGCCTTCGAGCTGGGGTTCATCTCCGTCGTCACTAGGATCATCGCCCGCTAGTTTCACCGGATCCGCCGCCGCTCGTAGCTCCGCCTGGCCAGTCGCCGGTCTCTGCCTCAGTCTCTCCTCTGTTGGCCGACGAGTTGAAACGGCACATGGAGTGTGATATTCAACGGATCCATGACTGCCATCTGGGACTCATCTTTTCTCTGGCAGCAACTTGAGTTGGAGGGGAAGACCGCCCACCGGGGGTGGACCTCTCAACAAGCATGCCTTTTAATTTTGACCTAATTAAGAAAGCTTAAAGATGGGTTTGGACAAAAGATGAGAGTTTTGGCCCAAGCAAAGGACAATCATCACCTGTGATACATCACAAATTAAAAAAAAAAACTGAAATTTCTATTAAAATTTTCTGAAATTGCAGGTTAGTCACCAACGTCGACATGTCGTGTGGCGTTACCGGGGAGGACATGCAGGTTTCAAGCTATCACCTTACCAGGCACCCGCAACAACAATCGGCAGGTCGGGTACCCTCTGCACGAGCTCAACCTGGCGAGGTGGACGGAATGTCATGCCCGGAAGTTTGGTTGCACAGACCCGCCATGGCGAGACGGCCGCACGGTCGTCACCTGGATGCGTGGTCGTGCAAGCCCAACCCGACGACGTGAGCATTTGGCCACCACCAAGAGGCTTCGTAGAACACCCGCAGCGGCAACCGGCAGATCGGGTACCCCTACACGAGCTCAACCTGGCGAGGTGGACGGAATGTCACGCTCGGAAGTTTGGTTGCACGAACCTGCCACGGCGAGACGGCCGCACGGTCGTCACCTGGATGCGTGGTCGTACAAGCCTAACCTGGCGACGTCAGCATTTGGCCACAACTAAGAGGCATCGTAGAATACCCGCAGCGGCAATCGGCAGATCGGGTACCCCTTTTACGAGCTCAAACTGGCGAGGTGGACGTAATGTCACAACTCGGAGGCTTTGTTGCACGAGCTCGCCATGGCGAGACGACCGCACGATCGTCAACAGGGGGCTTGGTTGCACAAGCTCAACTCATCGACGTGAACATGCGGTCATCACTAAGAGGCTTAGTTGTATGGCCCCGAGTGGCCGAGCATGATCAGTTGAAGAGGAAGATGCCATGGACCTTCTGCAAAATGTGTGATCGGCTTCGAGTCACCGGCGTGCATGAGAGACCAATGGTTGTACTCTTGTACGACGTGTTTCGACGGAGTGCATGACACCTTGTCAAAATATAGGACCGGAGCATTGTGGGCTTGTAGATCAAGAACGGAGCGCAGAGCACCTTGCCAAATCCTATGAGCGGAGCACCGCAAGCTTGTTGATCAAGTACGGAGTGCATGGCACCTTGGCAAAATCTAGGAGCGGAGCATTGCAGGCTTGTAGATCAAGAGTGGAGCGTAGGGCACCTTGTTAAATTTTATGAGCGGAGCATTGCAAGCTCGCAGATCAAATGCCGAGCACCGGGCACCTTTTCTAATCTGGTGAGCGGAGCACCGCAAGCTCGTTGATCAAGTGTAGATTGCAGATTAGCTCTCTCATTCTATGAGTCCATCATCACAAATTGTAAATCAAGTGTAGAACTCGAGGCAACTCCTCAAGTTCTCAAATTCTTTTATTACTTAAAAAAAGAAAATCTTTCGTTTTCTAGTCTGGAACTTAATGAGGTCCGACCTCACTTGGAAATGAACGGGCGGCGGCAAAAAAAAAAGAAACAAAAAAAAAACAAAAAAAAACGCAAAAAGAGAAGAAAAAAATACTATGATGTCCCGCTCTCGGTGTTTAGACGACCATGGCTCAATCCTCGGGCAAGGAAATGATCAAACAATTTTCTAAGTCTAGGAATAGCTTCTCGGTCATGGCGACCATAAGACCGGCCTCCGGGTCGAAAAGGTATGCGAGAGGTCGTGCCCCGAGACCCTCTTGTATATCCGTTGTCTGACGTTGCCGTCTAAACAGCTCGCATGCACGTATGATCCCATCAACAATGCGGCAACTATATGACTGGTCTCTAGGCCGAAGGTATGCGAAAGGTTGTGCTCTGAACCCCTTTCGTACATCAGTTGTCTAACGTTGCTAGGCTTAGCAGCCCGCATACGCGCTTGACAGGATCAACGGTGCGGGTCCGTTCTGGTCTGATCATGCAGGGCCTTGCCCTTACGTTTGGCCAACTTCAGTTCGACTTTCAGAAAGGGAATAGCCAAAATGTTTCCTAAGTATGAAACTAGCTGTACAAGTCAAGATGTAAGACCGGCCTCCGGGTCGAAGGTATGCAAGAGATCAGGCCCCGAGCCCCTCTCGTACATCCGTTGTCTAACCGATGGCCGAACAGCTTGCACACTCATCAGTCATAGATCAATAGTGTGCGGGTCAGCCCGCCTTACCAAGCAGGGTGCGGTCAAGGTCGGTCCTACCAACCTTCCGCCCCTGACGGCCTAGGTGGGAAGCCAGATCCCCGATTAGTTCTCCAAGTATTCTTGAATGAAAAACGACTAAGAAAATTGAAAGAACGAATGATGCATACAAGCTCAGGCGATAAATCAATCGCGGAGAACAACTCCAAGATCATCATTGCCCATCTTCTCCGCCTCATCATGGGTAGTCTGCATATCATGCATGCCACATCTAAAAGAGAACAAGGCCTCCTTTCGTGCCAATTGCAACCCTCCTTGGTCCGCAACTGAGCTTGGACATACTCCGGACGCCGATCCTCGATCCAAGAATTGACAAGGTTCGGAAACTTTAGGAAGACATTGAACATGGAAACTGCCTCATCTACTATGTCCTCAACGCTCGGACATGCTTTGGTGGCCGGGCCTCGAGCCTAGATCTTGCAAACTCTGAAATCACTGGGAATGCTTTAACGCTGCAATTACCTTATGCCTTGCATCTCAGGACAACGACTCTAGCTAGTCTTACTTTGATACAGGCTCGGATGAAACTTTCATATCTTTGGTCGCAGCCACGCTTGGGTATGCTCCGATCATTTTCTCCAAGGCAAGATGTGCACCTTCAAGGCATCCTATGTTTTCTCCACCCACTCCTGAGCCTAGACTACCTGAAGCTGGTTCAAGCTCTTCTTTACAATTCAAACCAAGTACGTGGTCATGGCGAAGCCACCGATCATCACCTCACCATCCATGTCGAGTCACGCACACTCATCTCCAGCCCAAGTTCGTGCAGGGCTACCTCCAAGTCAAGTTCGTCCAGGGCTGCCCCCTCACCGAGGTTGTGTGCGCGTGACAGTGCATGGCTTACGTATGGGCTAATCGATAGGTGAGAGCCCGCCCAGGCTCCGAGCTCGGGACTCTCACTCCTAAGAATAAATCATGGTCGGTCACACATGCCATCACAAGGTGGAGATTCCGTAACTTGCGCATCTTCTACGTCAAGCTCGTCATCCTGGTATATGGTCATGTTTGTGCAGAGGAACGAGATTGTCTATCTTTCCAAACCACCTACGATCAAGCGATGCTCTCACAATGTTAGAGAGGCACGTATCGATGCATAACTTGGAAGCCCGAATGCAATCACATGCCACCCTCGTCAAAAATCATTCATCAAGATGAAGCAAAGTGGAAGTCTTGCCTTCCTCACCATCCATGATGTTCAGAGACCATTAAGATGACATGTCATTCCGACCTCCCTCGAATCGCGGCAGGTGGGGGGCACCTTGGGCTCCTCCTCACACGAGAAAATAGGTGCAACCCTCCGATCACTGGCATGAATGAGCAGATCTACAAAAGAACTCTCTCATCGATTCAACAAACGACAAGGAATGAGTCACCCAAGCATTGCTCTCTTTCCTTGAATCAATTCAAGGGGTCGTCCAAGCATCGCTCCCTTACTCTACATTAGGGGGTCCCCCCTCCAAGCATCGCTCTCAGTCTGGGATCTTACATCCACCCTGGGGAAACTTGAACGACAAATGACACCGTAGTAATAGCAATCAATAGGGACTACTTATCATGGTGGACTACTCACAGCATCCTTCTGAGAACGTCAGACGAGCATTGTCACAAGTGAAGACCGGTATTTGCCATTCCCTTAGCAGATGGCGATCGTTGCAGCTTCACGCAGTGCTCGGAGGGCTCACCTTGTTGCTGAATTTGGAAGAAGACCCTGGACTACTAATCGGATAGACAAGACCCCGGGCTGCTAGACTGACAAACAAGACCCGGGGCTGCTGGTCGAACAAACAAGACCCGGACTGCTACCCAGACGAAGGAAACCAAATCCTTTCGCAAGCAGCGGGGAATAATGTGGACAACGTGCAACCGGCTTTTTCAGAGCATGCTTCACCTGATCACCATCAACGGACAACTGAGCTATTGGCCTCTCCCGAGCACACCTCAGCTCGACATCATCGACAGACAGTTGAGCCGTTGGCCTCTCCCGAGCACACCTCGGTTCTGCGTCATCAACAGACAATTGTGCAACTAGTCTCTCCCGAGCATACCTTGGCTCGACCGCCTCCACTGGCAAACAACCGTAGGACTGGCCTTCTCGAAACATATCTCAACTTACCAGTAAAGCATACACTCAATCAAGAACCGAGGAGACTAGCCTTCCTTTGCTTTATTTTAAGGTTCCGGTGTACTCTTTTTCCTTTACTGGGATTTTTTCCCACTGGGTTTTTTCCTAGTAAGGTTTTAACGAGGCACCCCCTCATCATGAACAAAAGAAGAGGTCTCCCAGTCGGAACAAGGAAGACTCCATTCTTTCACAAGCAATTGGATCTAATTCAAGGCTCGCCAATGACCGACCGACCGGACCAAGAATCGGACCAATTCCAAATCAACTTAACTACTCCCTTTTAGCCGAGTCTACTACTCGACTAAGGGAGTGGGGGACTCGTGTTGGGATAATGGGACGGATCCAAGACTATCGGCCCATTACACCCGAGCTTTGGCTCGACCAAGCTCACATCACAGTCCGGCTAGCAGATATTGGCCCGAGATTATTCAATTCCTTATTGGGCTTGCTGGCCCATTAGCGTTAGTAATAGTAGATTAATCGAGCCAGACCCACGTAGCACTTAATTGGTGGGCATATTGTATACGTCTATAAATAGGTCATCAACCCCTTGTATTCTGCTAAGTTATTCTCACTATACTGAAATGCTGCCGAATTCTCTACCCGGGTTATTTTCTACCAACACAGAATTTCACCAATTTCAGTAATTTGATATTTTTTTGTTTTAGCAAATAGACCATGTTGAGTTTATTCGCCGCAGCCTCGAAGTCCAACACCTCTTCCGGGAGGGTTTCGTGGCCTGTTGGTGATAACAAAATATAAACAATGATTTTAACGTGGAAATTCGAAAGGGAAAAAACCACGGAACTTTTTAGGCTAATGTCCAAGCCCTCTCATTTTCATTAATCTCTCCTCACCATTACAATGTACAAGTTTGAGCCTTGATAGCCATTAATGGAGCTCCAAGCTTTAGAGAGAAGTGGGGTGTGGAGAAGAAGATAAGCGTCCCTAAACATGGTGGGAAAGCTTCTATTTATAGAGGAAGGTGGAGGGTGCAAAGCTACCCTAATGGCCCGAGTGGGCCGAGATGGGGCCCAAAGGACTGAAAGAAGACTGATAGGCCAAAACGACCCTCGTCGATTGGGCTCCGTACTGGGACGATGCTTTGAGCTCCGGAACAGTAACAGATTGGGATAATTTACCTCAACAGACCACGAATATCTCGTGGAAGGCTAGTAACAGATAGAGAGTATGTGCATGTTTGCGAAGACATCTCTATCTTATAACTTTTGTATTACTCGAAAAAATCTCTAAAATTTGTAGTTGTATGTTTGTAGTATTAATTGATTACAATAATTTGTTGCATCAACTGGAACTGAATCAAATAGTCAGTCACTAAAAGTTACTCCTTCTATCTAGTAAGATTGTCTCATTTTTTCGTTTTTGGTCAATCGATCCGTTCCAATAAGATTGTTTCACACTACATCTGATAAATTTATGTGGTTTAAATCATTCTCACTTTATTCTTACGTTATCGATTCAATAGTAACTACATAAACTCATTTTTCTTAATAACTGCATCATCTCTTCATGTCCCAATGTTAGTGAAATAAATATAATACTCCGTACTAAATTACGGATGGTAGATAGCTAATATCAACCAAGTATTTACAAAGTAATCTTTTCAATTAATTGTGTCAAAACATATCTTATACGACAATCACTTCTTTATCTTGTTTCACCAAATTGGAGAGTTGACGTGTTTGACATTTAGCGGATAGCAGATTATGTTGGTGGATTATCAATAGCGAAATAAGTTGGTGAATTGGCAGAAGATATTGATAGTTTACGTGTTTGACCATAACAATTAGTAGAAAACATTATATTTCAAAACGGTAACCCAAAATTCTCATATTTGTAAAGTTTTCCTTTTAGCTACTCAGTACAAAGATGCTAGAGCTGAAAGACAATTACGAAACAATCTTTGAAAACTTCATTTTTTCAACACTCTGGCATTGGCATGATGGACATTTTTTATTGAATGGACTAGTAATAGAAAACTGCGTCCAAAACTCCAAATGACCTAAACGGAGGCCCGTGGTCGGCAGTGCACCTTGACTCCTTTGATTCTAGGTTAGGATCAACCAAATTGTAAGTTTGATTTGGTATGCAGCAGTTCAATTGACTTATTGCTTCCGCGGAAGGGAAGAAGAAAGGGCAAGAACAAAATCGTCCTAGTTATATAGGGTTGTGGAGTGTCGGATCACTGACAGAACACAGCCACGGCGACGTCGCGGAGGAAATGTGGTGGCACGGTGGAGGAAATGGAGGCGTAATTAGAACATTCGTCAGATATATGTCGAACTCAAGAAAGCGGGCACCCAATCTGAGGAAGATCAATCCGAAAGTATCCCAGCAAGAGGCTGCCTCCATTGCTGAAGATCTGTACAATGTCATAAAACAACACGGCCCGCTCAGTGTTTCCAACACTTGGAACCACGCCAAGGTGCGTCCTTTTTTCCTTCTCCTTATATCACCGTTATATACGGAGTATCACACATCTGTATATATGTAGTAATCCCAGTATACTCAATAAATTAGGAATAATTCTTGATCACTTGAACTTGGATTACCATGACATTCATGCGAAAAATGGCTGGTTTGTTTTTCTCCCCTTTGCTTAACCTTAGCCCTTAAAACTTTCAAGTTAGCAGAAGAATATTCTTTATGATTTTCTTAGACTAACTAAATCATTAATATTTATCCAAGGACACCATTAGTCAATTAAGTGAATGTTTCATGCAATCTATATCATATTCTATATCCTAAATGCTCAAACATTGCCCCAAGGTCACAGGGCTATAGTTATGAACTTATCATTTCAATTTCTAAATAAGGACTTACGCTAACGAAATAATATTATGGAGTAATACAATACGATTAGTTATATCATCTTATGAACTTATTATCTAAGGCATTGTTTGGTATCATTTTCCATTTTTATTTTTTAATTACTAAAACGAAATGCTTAAAAAAGCCCAAAAAGTTGTTTTTTAGATTTTGGCGCGCAGTTTCAATTTTCAAAGATAACTTGTTACTATATTTATAAGTATTTATAAGTATTTATTAGCTCATTATACACAACATATATCTAATATGAATTACCTTTTTATAAAACATAACACAAAATGAAAGTCCTACAAAAAGAAACACTTGCTCTAACTACTTGGCTCTCCACAGATACAGATATATCCCATTCTCTTTTGGGTGGGTTTAAATTCTGGATCGAGGATTTTGGAGAGCTAACTAGCTCACCATCTAATACAGTCATTTGAGATTGTATACAATTGATTAAATAACACAATACTCCTTAAGTAATAACATTTAAATTATAACACAGTACTCCTCAAGGGTCCCACCACAAGGGTGTATAAGGAGCAAGCCTTTCCCTGTCAAATTATGACAAGAGGCCGCTCCAAGACTTGAACCCGTGACCTCTCGGTCACACACTCACGCAACAATACCTTAACCCCTTAACTAGTGTGCCAAGGCTCCCCAATAACATTTAATAAGCATAATTGACTTTATTTGCTTTTAGTAACATTCCATATACAAGATATAGACCGAGCCTTCAAAACTCTTCCCCCTAGAACATTCTATTTAGTCTCTCCCATTTAACTATTAAGTAATTTTTATGGGTAAATGCTAACCATAAACCTTGGGGTTACATTTAATAGAATATTCTATGTTATTTTTGAGGAACATTAAAGTTTTCAATGGTTTATAAGATCCTTTGCTAGATTACATTTTTGGAATGCTAAACTTGAAGAACATTCTTTGATGATTTAGTTAATTTATGAAAATAATGAAGAATATTCTTCTGTCACTAATGCCTATTGCCTAACCGTAGCCCTTAGTGTCGTGGTTAAAACATAGAAGAACCCTCTTTGTTAATGTAATACTACGTATAATATAGTACAACTAATATACCTTTATTTCAGTTACAGATTTACAGTATATTTGAAAACTATAGTTTGTAGTTCTGTACCATCTTAATCTCAACTATATGTTCATTTACATTTGGAGAATGGTGTATTTATCACTAGTGCCAAGTTGCCAACTCATGTGACCCATTCTCCAAATGTTGAAGGGCACAAACAGACAAACCGTAAATGCTTAATTTACTTCAGCTTCATATGCTGACATTGTGATACTGTCATGTGTTTGTTATTCCATGTTAGATGATCAGGGCTGATGACATGAAATTTATATTGCTAGCCAAGTAATTGTTTGTCAACACTGAGTTTTATTTTAAAAGGCTCAGTGACAGTGTTTACCCCGGTGTCCTTCCTGTAGGAACCTTCTTAGGAATGAATAATGAGCTGACATGAGCATGAAATTTTTTCTGGGACGATGATTACTCACGGAAAAACACTCGGATCTTGTTCGATAACACTAGATCCGCTGTTTGATGAACGTGTGGCTTAAAGGGCTCAATCTGCTGAATAATGAAATCGTTATAAGTACATTTATTAATAAATAAAGAAAAATTTATATGAACAAGCTGAAGTCATTCTCTTCAGATTCAGCTCATTTAAATAAAGAAAAATTTATATGAACAAGCTAAAGTCATTCTCTTCAGATTCAGCTCATTTAGCAAGAAGAGTTCCAGTGTTATTACAGCACACGAAAAACAGTGTTTGGTAGAGTCTTTCTGATAAGCAAAAATGGGTTACTAAGAGGGCACTTATTCTCTAGTAGTAAACTGTTGCAGGATGCTAATATCAGTGGATTAAACAGCAAAACACACATGAAGATAATGCTTAAATGGATGATGGGTAGACACATGCTGAAATTATTCTGTAATCACGTTGGCTCCAACAAGAAATTTCTGCTTTCGTCTTTGCCTGAGGAGCCTGGAGCCACTCCAGTAAATGATGCTGGTGGGGAGCTGAAGGTTAAGGTGCAGCCTTCAAACAGAAGCAGAAAGCGTACCCGGTAGTTGAAGCTCATGTTGCATGCAGTAAAGGAACATCAGAACAACCTGAATAATAGTAGCACTTTTGAATGCAGCAGGCATACGAGCTCCACTGGTCTTGGATTTTTTAATGAATTGTTATGTGTTGAAACATTTAGTATGTCCTTATTGTTCTTAGATGCTCTCTAATTGCTCATTTCATTGTTTAATGCAATCAGATCACAAATCCAGAACATTCATGCCATCGACTGGATTCAGCACTGGGAATATGGATGGACCCTATCTATTTATGGACCAGCTGATTCTGGTCCAGACATTCATGCTATGTGACTCTTAACTGCTCCAGGACTGATTTTTAGTTGAGTTTAAAAAATTTAAAAACTGAAACCGGTCTTGTTTGAGCTTATTTCGGAGGAACTGCCTGGTTCTGCATATCGGTTAGTGTCAGGAATTATAAAAATACCTCTTTAACTATCCGGTCCCAGTTCGATCAAGTTATGGAACCGATACCAAGTTTACCGTTAAACTGGGAGTGTTTTGTAACGTGGAGGTTTTTGTTTTTCTTTTCCGAAAAGAAATGTCAAACGAGTATAGAAAGTACAAAACATGATTAGAAATTTAAAAGCGGTACGAGTCCATTTCTTATGTTTTCTACTCTGCTTTCCAATTTTTATTGAACTTTTTAGCTTTCCATACGGTGTTTCACGTTTTCTATACTCCAATTTTAAAAATATGTTTACACCATACTCTGTATTATTGTAATATCACATGTGCCATGTACACGCATATTAGTAGATAATGTAGTGGGTATGGACACGATCACGGCCTCGAACTTGGCCAGTTCTGGTCCTAGGCCAAGCCAGCTATAGTCCCGGGCCAGTTTTGATCCCGCACTAGCCAGTCGTAAAAAATACGGAGTAATTTAATATTTAGTGAGGTCTGGCAATCTGGCACTGAGACTTATATTTCCTGTTCTGGATCGATTTGGGTTCATCCAGTGTTCCTGGTCTTGATTTTAAGTTGTTAACTGAAACGCACGGAAACGCAGGGGGTGGGAAGTTTCCCTGTTCCGGAAACGTTCCAACGTTTCCGAGCGCAGGAAACGCGAGATACGCGGATCTGGGCCGTTTCCCAATTTTGTAAATTTTGGAAACGCGTTTCCAAAATTTTAAACGCATATCCGATCAATTTTAGGGCCTGCTCATCGTCCGCTCTTCGTTCTTCAACCCTAAGGCAAAGCCGCAAAGATCGTCGACGTCTTCCTTCCATCCGCAGTCCGCAGAGTTCGCCGGCTTCTCCAAAGGGCAAAGCCGCAAAGATCGTCGACGTCTTCCTTCCATCCGCAGAGTCCGCAGAGTTCGCCGGCTTCTCCAAAGGGCAAGTCCGCAAGCTTCCGTTCAGGTATGAAACGCACTTACGCACGCTTAGTGGGCTGAACCGTTCAGGTATGTGTTCGTATTGGAAGGCTGGCAGCTTTTGTAATGGGCTAATGGCAGGCTGGCAGTTTTTTTAATTGATTAAATTTGAATTATTAAATGTTGTATAATTCAATTTAATTAGTTTTTGTATATGCAATTAAGTTTTTAATTAGATTAATTCAATTTGATTAAGTTTTGAATCTTTTGATTAACTTAGATTATTTTTAATTCTCTAGTGATGGAGGACAGTGTTAATAATACGCCAATGCCACAATTTAAAGAGGATGTAAGTAGTCCTTTGTGGCAATTTAGACTTCCTTATGGTGATTGGTGAGTTGGTGACATAATCTCGTGTGGCATGTTTGACATATATGTGTGTGTCAATATACATATATATAAACATACACATATAAAAAATTCACAAATATATATATATATATATAATATTTATAAAGTAACCCCTATATTTTTAATATTTGCGCGTTTCCCCCGCGTTTCGTGTCCTGTATTTTTGGTAAATGGCGTTTCCGACGTTTCCCGTTTCCCGTTTCCCGTTTCCCGTTTCCGTGCTACTTATGTTGTTAATTTTTACTAAACCCTCCATCACACGGACACACCCTCTCCTCTCTCTACTCACCCCTTTTCAACTTTAAAACGGACTCTCATCCCCTAATTAAAATGATTCTTGATAGTTCATTAGTTCATAGTTCAAAAAAATTTAATGGAACCGAGGTCCGAACCAATTGGTCATTTGGTCTTGGACTCTTGGTCCTAAAGAGTGAGGACCCAAAGTTGGGATAGGGGCTCCTTTCCCACTGGTCCGGTCTCGATCCCACATAGGAACCTCAATTTTTCGCTCCCTATCTTGATTTGGAAACCGGCCAGTCTTGGCATCATGACCTTGTACACACCCTACGTAATAGTATTTGCATTACTTCTTGAGTATGCCTTGGTGCCTTACATTTGGGATGAACTATATGCATGGACATCCGCAGATTGCGTTCGGGAACCATGAACCTGTTGGCGATAGGATTGGTTTGTCTTTTGAGCACTAGTGGTTGGGTCTTGCAAGATGGTTGGTTTTGTTGGTTGGAAGAAAATAAATACTCCCTTTCCCATAAAATTTGGCCAAATTTTCTTTTTTTACCGTCCTAAAAAAAATTTTCATTTCCATTTAAAGTAACAAAAATGTGCCTAAAAGTATTTCTCACTCACCTGCCCAAATTTCAATCACACATTTTTTAGTTTATTATTATTATTCTACGTGTAATGAGACCGAGGGAGTATTAGTGTATTACAAAGTTGGGATGACGGTGGTTGATGAGGCAACGTTGGCACAGTGAGTGGTGATTCTTGATGATGTAGCATAAATAATTCAAATGAAGCATATGATCTGCCGATCTATAAATTAAACATATAGATCTTATAGCACCGGTGAACGTACTCAACTGGTAGCGAGGGAGTGCCACAAGGGTTAGGTCCCGGGTTCGAATCCCGGCAACTGCGATGAGAGGTTACTATGCTAAAATATGCATAGGGCCTCTGCAAGTAACGGAGACAGAGGCACACTCTTTATCTGTCAGATTGAGATTATAGTCCAATTTACACCCTGCCAACGTACCGTCCGATTGAGGTTGGGGGTCTCTCAGGGATGGAGTGTCACCCTTTTTTTATTATAGATCGCATATGGTCTATATTCTGTAAAGGAAGCAATTCTATTTTATCAAAACAATTCTATTTTCTCCTCTATACAAATCTCAATTTAATTTTCTTATTTATCATTTAATGCAGAATTGATAAAATAATGTAATGAGACTCAAGTAGTATTTGGTGAGGTAAGACAGTAAAGAAACGCTTGTTCGTCCCCACCCAATGCATCCTTCAAGACACCTTCCAAATTTAGAAATTATGATATGAAGTTTGTTCCGTATAACAAACTTATGTAATCTGTTGCTGCTAACACTCTCATTACATTGTCCAAGCTCTAGCCCGTCTTCACTCGTGACTACTTGTTATTCAACTCTTTTAAAAATGGTCAAGTTGCTAGATTGGCCATGTATTCTTTTATACCAAACTATAGTCTAGTTTGTTCTTGCCTCAATCTGATTACATATTTTAGTATTTTATCTTGTTGAATGTCAAAATCTTTAATTGGGATAAATTTTGAACACGTGACTTTCTTCTTTACTTGAGAGTGTCACACTGAACATGAAAACAGAAGGTGCTTGATAGTGTAGTTGAATTTTAATTACATAAGTATAATTTTCTTTAACATTAGTGTTAAGTTCATGTCCTAATGATCATGGAATGAAAGTGAAGTTAATGTGTCGGTCTTCCCCCTGTAATACATGAATTTTCACTTGAGTACACTCATCCGTTCATGTGATTAAAACTGCTTTAAACCAACTTACAAATATTGGATATATGTAGTATGATGATTAAGAGCTGGTTTGGTGACTATATTTTTCTGCTTATCAGTGTTATCAGGCAACTTTTTAACCAACTTTTTGCTGAATTGTGTAATACTCATAAGAAAAAGTAAGGTTGAAGTTACTTTTTTTGTTGTATTGACTGAAGTTATTATAGATCATCATTTTAGCTATTTTTCATATATTTTTTTCTTTATTCAATTAAAAATATACTCCTATATTTTAAATATTTTTTTTTGTAAATCAGCACAAACATCTAATACAACTAGTTCAGCCAAAACTTCATAAATTTCAACAGAATCAATTCTAAATAGAGTACACTAGTACGTAACTATGATGGTGTAATTGTGCCTTATATTAAAAATTAATTCTAGGCTTAAAAAAAATTAATTCTAAAGGTTCATACCAGTTGCGGAGCCAGAACAAAATTTGAGGGGGGCGAAAAATTTTTGAACCGTTGATTGGAAAGATCTATAATCTGTAACGTTTTTTGGGTATATGTACCAATTTGATCTCAAATCCAATGCATAAGAGTTATTCTTATTTGCACAAAGTGATACTTTATATTGGTCTATATATAATTCACACACAAGCACACACATACATATAGATATCAACTTACATATTGACATTTATTCATTTTTATATACTTGTTTTGTTAGTGCCTAAACAAAATAATAGACTTCATTTATCAAACGAGTTTATTTTGATTTAATACATTTGTCCTTTTATTTAATTTTAGAATAACAAGGTTTAAATAGAAATAGGGAATATAGCTAAACAAATAGAGGAAGATAATTTAATAATATATATAAGTTACTAATTTATCAAGAAAGTAATAATTTTTTTTCTCTTTTCAAATCAACGTCACTTGTAGGTTATTTATTTATTAAAAGGATATTTGTTTGGTTCATGCAAATGTATTACATAAATCAAATTATACTCATATGAAGTCAAATATTTCAAATATCACAAGAAATTTGGGCATATTTGTACTAAACCAAGGAATAAATAGTTATGTTAAAATTTAAGTCGTTTTGAAATCCGGAGTGGTAGGAAAAATATTAAAACTAGTAACATCCCATAAAGTTAAAAGGCAAGTAGAGGAAGTGTAGTAAATACTACCTCCGTCCCATAAAATAAGTCTCATTTCAATTTGGATCGGAGTTTAAGAGTTGTGGTTGAGTAAGAAAAAGGTAAATGAATATTAGCTACACAAAACATTCCAAAAAGGAAAACATGAACAATTTTTTGGGAAGACCCAAAAAGGAAATTGAGACTTATTTTATGAGACGGAGGGAGTACTAATTAAAAAAGGGGCTCAGCATGAAATGAACCAGTGTCTCCCCCTGAAAATGAAGAACGCTTCAACCACCAGTGCTACTCCAACTATTAGTCGAAACATGGATCCGTTAATTGTTAGTACTCCTTCCGTCCCATAATTAACTTCGATTTTGACTAGGTAAGAGAATTAAGATAGTGAGATTTGTGTGGTGGAGAGTTGTGCAGAGGAGAGAGAAATGTGTAAGAATGGTTGTGAACCACATATTCTTTACAAAAAAAAAGAGGAAATAAATTTGGGATGGATCGAAAAGGAAAGAATGAAGATAATTTTGGGATAGAGGAAATATTATTTTTGAGACGGGGCTGAGCATACACACACATATATATATGCACTATAACCTCCGGTGAACGGGGGCGGCAGCACCGGTTCGCCCCTAGTTCCGCCACTGGTTCATAAATACGCACTGTATAATAACAATACTACAAAAAGCTCTTGACAATTTTAAAGATTAACAATGTAAGTGTGGATAAGTTAATTGGACGCTGAATCCACTAATACTACCTCCGTCCAAAAACACTTTTGCTTTTCAAAATTTTGATTAACTATATATTTTTATTAAAAATTATTTATAATATAAAAATTATATGAAAATGTTATATGTTCAACGTACTTTTATAAAAGTATAAAATTTATAATTTCTATAATATTGTGATAATCAAATCATGATTCAAATTTTATGAAATGATAAAGTTTTTTGGAACGGAGGTAGTACGACATAGTACTTATTTTTTTTAGCCTTTTTAATATCTAGAATTTGGATATCAACTATCCATTAAGACCTAAATGTTATTATCTCTAACTTAAGTGGTGGACCAAGAGGGTGTCACAAGAAGTAAGTCTCAGATTCATATCATGACAAACTACGATGTAAAAAAACAGGGCCGGTCCTGACATTTTGGAGACCCGAGACATATTACAATAAGGGGCCCTCAAAACGATAAAGCTGAAAACAATTTTACGTAGTATTATAAAACCAAAGCGCAATACATAAAACAAGTACTTCATACAAAAAAAATACAAAAACTTTTTCTCAATAACTGAATTAGAATTAATAAATCAATAATCACACAGCTCACGATTAATCAAAAGTAGAACAAAAAATCCATGTAACCGCAATTCCAAAAGCACAATAAAAATTCCCGTTTTATTATAAAATAATCAACAAATCAGCAATTCAATATGTCCCTTCCAAATCTTGAATAAATCAACATTAGAGTTAAAGTAATTAAATCATCTCCACAATCAGCAAATTTGCAATTTGTAATTCCCTTCACAGATTTCGTATGAAGATATCGAGACAGAAGATTAAGAATTAGCCGATAAGCTTGGGTGTCTAAATTGAGAGAAAGTGAGGGGAACAATGGATTTCAGAGTAAAGATTGCAAAAAAAAAAAACTAAACCGGAACTATATAAAAGGAAAAAAATATAATCGTTTCACTTGAAGTCCGAGCGATGGCCAATCAACAGCCGATGGTGTTTCAGAGTCCAAGATTATCGAGATTATATTTCCAAATCCCAATTAGCAACTTAGCAAGATGAACGACTGATAATAAGGAAAATCAAAGATTCAAAGAGATGTCATTATGCCGACGCTTCGCCTTTTCAATGTTGGACCACAATTAGAATTAGACGTAATATTTGCTTAGACGGGTAGTGCTCGGTGCTTACTATATGGAGTATTACAAATTTATATTTATATAATATAATATATTATATTAATATAACATATAAATTAATTGGCCCCATAGAAAAGATGGGTCCTGAGCATGTGACCCTTGCTCTCCCTTCAGAATTGGGCCTGTAAAAAAAGCATATGATCTCGGCAAGTACGTGACCAAAACCCCATAGCCCTTCTAGCCATTTGTCAGCTTATATTAAAAATCAATTTACATCTTATCAGTCTATTGTTAGACCGGTGTTGAGGATCCTGGTGTCATCCTCTAAATATTACTCCCTCCGGTTCCTATTAAAGTTCTCACTTTCCTTTTTGGGATGTCCCTTATTTAAGTTCACACTTCCATTGTAGGAAACAAAACAATGCCAAACAGTGTCCAAACAGTGCCAAACAGTGCACTCCACAGTAAAGTCAAATTTATTTTCTTAATTTGTGTGAAGTCAAATTGAGAATTTTAATAGGAACCGGAGGGAGTATATTCTCACGCATTACGCTATTTCGATTATAACGCACAAAATTTCCAAATATTTATTTCGATGTATTTATTAAATCACGTGGATGGGATTGGATCATTTGATGAGCTGTACACTAATATATGGACACGTAACTTCATTTTTTGCCAGGAACAGAATACCTTAAAATGTGTTGCTATTTATTGAATTGACATCATTTTAACCAAGCGTATATGCTAAGAGTACAAAACTACAAACACATTGTTTTATGGTACAAGTTTCCCCTTTTTTAATTGCTAATTATATTAGTTTCAAATATAAATGTTCTCAAACGTGTACAAACAAAACATGATCTCACTTTGTCCATAAAAAGCTTACAAGAGACTATAAAGGGAAAAAAATGTAAACAAACAAATTGGAAAAAGAAAGTGCAGTATATTTCAAGGTGCTATTACCGATGTATTAGTAATTAATGTGACCATATTATTTCAAGCAATCACTTAAATGGTATACTACGACTTTGCTAAATAAGATGTTGCCAATTCACCAAAAAACGATCTATAAAAAGCTGAACTGTCTTCATCCGGCTCAATTCACATGTTCCATAATTTTTAATCTCTTACAATGTAGCGGACTCATTTACTACGAATTATAAAATACGGAGTAGGATTCAATCATATTTCAGAGTTTGGTGTGATGAAGGTAGCGGGTTCGTGTGGTGGGAGAAGCAGCCTGAAAGGTGATGTAAGTCCTACTGGATTCGTCCTTTTGAGCCAGTACTGATGAGACTGATTGTGATCAGATCCGGATTTAACTGTCTAGGGGCTTTGGAGGGTAGTAGTTCATAGACTCCAAAATTATAGGAGCGTAAGCCCCAACACCTGGATTATCAAAAATATATATATATATATAAAATACGGAGTAGGATTCAATCATATTTCAGAGTTTCTTTTTCATTTAAAAATAAAGTAATTGCCCCATATAAGATTAAAAGATCCGTATATTTCATTCCATTATTACCCCCTTATCCCCTTTACGTACATCTCTCATCCCCTGCGCACAACCGCTTCTCCTTCTCCCTTGTGCATGTCCTCTCTTTCTTCCTTGCGCATCATCGATCGGCTTCACCCAGGTCATCGCCGCCGCCGTCGACTTCACCCTGCGCACCAGATCAATCGAGTTCCTCTCACGCCGCCGGTTTCGCCGCTGCCATTAAGGTCCTCCTCCTCCTCGATTTTCCTCTGTTTTTTCTGGATTTTGAATTTTCCAATTTTTGGACTTCTGTTTTTGCCAAATTTTGATGTTTTGGTTTTTCAAACTTCTATTTCGATGTTCTGGTTTTTTATTTTAGAGGTTTAAAAAATTTGATTTTCATAAATTTTTGGATGATTGTTTTAGATTTGGCAAAGTTTATGGCAAAAATGTGTACACTTACAACCATACTCCCTCAGTCCCGAAAAGGTTGACCAAATTTCCTTTTTTGGATATCCCAAAAAGATTTGACATTTCCATTTAAAGTAAGGAATATGTGGCTAAAATTAATTCTCTCTCCTCTGCACAAATTTCAACCACACATTTTTTACTTTATTAATCCACGTGAAAGTCAACTTTGGTCAACCTTTTTGGGATGGAAGGAGTATTACGAAAGAAATGCTTTTGTATAAATTGGTTTTTATGTTTTTTATCGATAGCTTTGTTTTTCTAATTTATGATTGTGTTAATATGCTTGTTCCATTAAAAAATTTAGTTGTTTGAATATTTGGTTATTTACTTCATGTTTTTTATTTTTGCCAAAATTTTGGCAGTTTTGTGTTACTATGGCAAGTTGAATCTGCCAACTTTTTTGGCAGATTTGAAACATTTGTTCATGGAAGAAGTGAATCTAATCTTAAATGCTAAATCCGCTTGAGTTGCCATTATCGTGGCGGTGCTCAGAGGATGGTGGCTTGGATGGATGGTGACGCTGGTGTGGGAGGCGGCAAGGGGCAGCAATGGATGGTGATGGTGCGTCGGCAAGGATGCGGTGGCAAACGGTAGATGGCGAGGGTGGCGACAAGGGGCGCCGTCGCCGGAGAGGGTGGCGGCAGGTTTCGCCGGTGAGGGGTGGCGGCAGGTTGCGTCGGCGAGGGGTGGCACCAGGTTTCATCGGCGAGGGGTGGCACCGTGGCGGCATGCAGTTTGGCTGTTGTGGCGGCAGTGCTACTGCTAGGGTTTCAATAATTTTTTATTTTACAGTTTTATAATTTAAAAAAATAAGAGGACTATTTCTGTCCAACTGTATTGAAATTGGTCCTATGAAAATTGTGTTTCGTATGTGGTTCTAATTGTGCAATTAACTTTACTATTAGTCTTATTTGAGTCATTAACTCTTAAAAATATAAGTGTATGTTTGACTTACACAGCTATTAAAAAACATGTTTGATCTTACTGAGGTTGATTCAAATAAGATTTAGGGGGTGTCCTCAATTCAGATTCTGAAGGATTTTAATGAAGTTTAAAATTCCGTCAGAATTCAGGTATCCTCGATTTGGATTTCTGTGAAACTCGTGAAAATAAGGTTGTCCTCAAACATTCTGTGGATTTCTGTTGTTACTTATGATGGATAGTGTACCCGGGGGGGGGGGGAGCTTATCCGAGGGGTTATTGCGGAGAATAACTAGAGAGAAGTCAGAGCAAATAAGTAAGAGAGAGAGTGTATATTCGATATGTATTAAGCGTGGTTTACAATGAGGGAAAGGGGTGCTATTTATAGTAGTAATAAATGCTAGATAAGGACACATGTCAGTTTTCTGGTGGTCGAGGGGTCACCTCGACCGGGGTGGCACTGGCACTCGCATGTGGCCGCATTAAATGCGGTGGTTGGATGTGACGTTTGTACTTGGTACGGTGATCCAGGCGCATGTGAAGAGGATATTCTGTCGAGGTGGATGCCTTCGGCTGAAGGGTGCTGGGCCGAAGGCTCTTCTAACCGAGGGCTCTTACCTGCCGAGGGTTGCAGGTGCCGAAGGCTTGGTTTTCAAGCCTTGTTCTCCTGTGATGCCTCTTCTAACCGAGGGCTCCTACCTGCCGAGGGCTGCAGGTGCCGAAGGCTTGGTTTTCAAGCCTTGTTCTCTTGTGATGCCTCTTCTAACCGAGGGCTCCTACATGTCGAGGGCTGCAGTTGCCGAAGGCTTGGTTTTCAAGCCTTGTTCTCCTGTGATGTTTCTGAGCTCGATTCCGTCACTGGTAGCCTTCGGCCATGGGGCCGAAGGCACCCCTTTGCGTATTGTGGGCTGCTTAGAGCTCCATTTTTCTGGGCTTGGTCCGTTTGGGCCTGTTAGGCCTGATTGTAGTAGAGGAAGTATGTGGGCCGGGGGTCCCTGGGCCATATACTCTATCAGGAGTCCCCCACTCCTTTTGCCGAAAGGTACTTGAGGGAAAAGGAGTAGCTGTGGTGATTTCCCCGAAGGCTTCCCTGTTCTGTTGGGTGCCTCATTTTCTCAATTCCCCCATATGTCGAGGGCTGAGAGCTTCCTGAAGGGAGTGTAAGTGTGTTGCTCGTATGTGTTTCTTTGTTGTAGTTTGTAAAGTAAAGAGAGATCTGCATTTGTGTGCTTTGCCGAGGGCATTTGTTGACTGAAGGCTTTGTGTGGCCGAAGGCATCATGTGGCCGAAGGCATCATGTGGCCGAAGGCATTGTGTGGCCGGAGGCATCATGTGGCCGAAGGCATTGTGTGGCCGGAGGCATTCTGTAAGCCGAAAGCATCATGTCGAGGGGAGTAGATTGCCGTTGTGATCTTGCCTCAGCTTGCTGTAGCTGAGAAATAGAAAATTTTTAACATTTGCGTGTTTTGCCGAGGGGAGTCCCCCAGTCCCCCACTCCTTTTGCCGAGGGAAACAGGAGTAGAGTGATGCATGCTTTCAGCAGGAGCCGCCGGGGGGTGATGCCTTTTGTTCCACAATGGGGAGATGCCTCGTTAAAAAACCTCATTAGGAAAAAACCCTGTGGGAAAAAAAATCCTAATGAGGGAAAAAGAGTACACCGGATGCCCCCAGAATGAAGCAAAAGGAATGCACCCTTCGACCTAGATTTTTGAGCGGTGGTTGTGTCCGTCTGCTGAGGGGATATCGAAGACCAGCCTTAGATTCTGCATGAAAAAGCTGAGGAGCTTGTAAGGACCCCCCGTTATCAAATAAAGGTGACGGAGGGGTGCAAGGCCAGGTGGGCCTGTGTGAGAGCCCCTGGCATCAAATACAGATGCCGGAGGGATGGAGACCGAGGGGCCTGTGTGATTGTCCCCGACATCAAATAAATATGCCGGAGGGGTGAAGGCCGAGGGCCTGTATGATAGCCCCTGGCATCAAATAAAGATGTCGAAGGGATGAAAGCTAGGCTGAGGGGCCTGTATGACAGCCGCCCCTGGCATCAAATAAAGATGCCAGAGGGATGAAGGCCGAGGGACCTGTGTGATTGCCCCCGACATCAAATAAAGATGTCGGAGGGATGAAGGTCGATGGGCCTGTATGATAGCCTCTGGCATCAAATAAAGATGTCGGAGGGATGAAGGCCGAGGTACCTGTGTGATTGCCCCCTACATCAAATAAAGATGCCGGAGGGATGAAGGCCGATGGGCCTGTATGATAGCCCCCGACATCAAATAAAGATGCCGGAGGGATGAAGGCCGAGGGACCTGTGTGATTGCCCCCGACATCAAATAAAGATGCCGGAGGGATGAAGGCCGATGGGCCTGTATGATAGTCCCCGACATCAAACAAAGATGTCGGAGGGATGAAGGCCGAGGGCCGTTGTGATGTGGAATCATGCTGAGGCCGAGGGCCGTTGGTGATGTGCGATCACGCTAAGGCCAAAACCATTATGACATAGGGTCATGTTGAGGCCGAGGGCCGTCTGATGTTGAGGCTGAGGGCCATTATGATGTCCTCACGCTGAGGCCGAGGGCCGTTGTTGATGTTGAGGCCGAGGGCCGTCTGATGTTGAGGCCGAGGGCCATTGTGATGTGGAATCACGCTGAGGCCGAGGGCCGTTGGTGATGTTTAGGCCGAGGGCCGTTCTGATGTTGAGGCCGAGGGCCGTTGTGATGTGGAATCACGCTGAGGCCGAGGGCCGTTGGTGAGGTGAGATCACGTTAAGGCCAAAACCGTTATGACATAGAGTCATGTTGAGGCCGAGGGCCATTGTGATGTCCTCACGCTGAGGCCGAGGGCCGTTGTTGATGTTGAGGCCGAGGGTCGTCCTTATGTTGAGGCCGAGGGCCGTTGTTGATTTTGAGACTGAGGGCCGTTCTGATGTTGAGGCCGAGGGCCGTTGTGATGTGGAATCACGCTGAGGCCGAGGGCCATTGTTGATGTTGAATCACGTTGAGGCCGAGGGCTTTTGGTGATGTGAGATCACGCTAAGGCCAAAACCGTTATGGCAAGGCCGAGGGCCATTGGTGATGTTGAGGCCGAGGGCCGTTGTGATGTTGAGGCCGAGGGCCGTTGTGATGTGGAATCACGCTGAAGCCGAGGGCCGTTGGTGATGTGAGATCACTCTAAGGCCAAAACCGTTATGCCAAGGCCGAGGGCCATTGGTGATGTTGAGGCCGAGGGCCGTTCTGATGTTGAGGCCGAGGGCCGTTGTGATGTTGAGGCCGAGGGCCGTTGTGATGTGGAATCACGCTGAAGCCGAGTGCCGTTGGTGATGTGAGATCACTCTAAGGCCAAAACCGTTATGCCAAGGCCGAGGGCCATTGGTGATGTTGAGGCCGAGGGCCGTTCTGATGTTGAGGCCGAGGGCCGTTGTGATGTGGAATCACGCTGAAGCCGAGGGCCGTTGGTGACGTGAGATCACGCTAAGGCCAAAACCGTTATGACATAGTGTCATGTTTAGGCCGAGGGCCATCTGATGTTGAGGCCGAGGGCCATTGTTGATTTTGAGACCGAGGGTTGTTCTGACGTTGAATCATGCCAAGGCCGAGGGCCATTGGTGATGTAGAATCGAATTGAGGCCGAGGGCCTTTCCTTGATAGTTCCGGGAGTCCTTCGGGTGTATGTTCTTTCTTTCAGGCATCGACCGAGGGGGTTGATTCCCCGCCTCGACCGAAAGGGGGTCCAAGTGATCCGTCCGGGGGTTCGTCTGTTAGTCCCCCGGCGTTGGGCCGTCCCTTGATTGTGCCAGGAGGTCGTATGTTAGTCCTCCTGATGTGTGTTCCTTCTTCCAGGCTTCGGCCGAGGGGGTTGCTTCCCCGCCTCGACCGGAAGGGGGTCCAAGTGATCCGCCCGGGGGTTCGTCTGTTAGTCCCCCGACGCTGAACCGTCCCTTGACCTTGGGGGGTCCCATCGTCTATTTACGGCGCGGGCTAGGCTTGGTCGGTTTCCGACGACTGCCGTTTCACCCCCAAGTTTGGGGATTTCGTCACCTCAGCCATTCTTTCAGGCCTGTCGCCGTGCGTTGCGCGCCGGCGACGCGGCGAGCGTCCTGCTCCAAAAACGCGGGCCTTTTGCAGGCCCCTCGTCTTTAGACACCATCGGCCATACCTGGGCATTTGGCCTCGAAGGGCCGATAAGATGTCTGGATTGTGTTGTAGTTTACTTAAATTCATAGAAACAAGCGGAATACAAGGGGTGCGTTGTTTGACAACGGCTTTGTTAAGATACACGGCTCGAGGCCGAGGGCTCTAGGCCGAGGGGATGATAATGTGCCTCGAGGTCGAGGGCCCAAGGCTGTGACCGACGGCGAAGGCGTATAGGCTCCCCCGCTGGAGTGCTCTGAGGTATGATCTTGGGGGGTCGGTGATGAGGCTCCGTGCGTAGGGGCTGCTGCGGAGAACCCCCTGGAAGAGGACGAGGAGGGTACGCTAGTCGGCGCCCTCGACCTCGTCTGTCTCCTTCATCCACCGGTCAATGAAGGACCGAAGTGCTTCGTCAGGCTGTTGCTTGACGGAGAGGAGGTGGGAGAAGTGCTTTCTCACGCGCTTCCTTCCGTCAAAATGGGTGAGGAAGCGTTGGGCAAGATCTTGCCAAGAGTCAATGCTGCCCTCAGGCAATCGGTTGAACCATTCGTATGCTGGTCCCTCCAAGGTGGAAAGGAACCAACGACATAAGTATTCATCTGATGCCCCCATCATCATCATGTTGTTTTGATACCTGTTGTAGTGCTCCTGGGGGTCAGTTTTTCCTTCATAGGGCTTGATGAGTTGCCCTCGGTACTTTTCCGGAATTTGGGCCGCCAATACCCTTGGGGTAAATGGCGTCCTAGTTCGGAGTTGGATGACGGGTTCCCCAGAGCCTTCGGCAATTTTCCTTTGCATCTCCTCCATTTTGGCCAACATTGCCTCATACTTGAGGTCTGTATGAGGGGCAAAAGTGGTGGCGTGTGCTTTGGTGGCCTCCATCTCGTCGAGCCGGCGCTGGAGGGCCGCAATGATTTCGTCCCGGGGGTCCTTCGGGAGGGCTTCCGCCCCCTGCAAATGGACGCGGGCCGAGTGGGCCTGATTGATTTGATGGCGGGCGTCGTTGACATGGAGAGGTGCCTTGCCTTTGTCCTGAGGGGGACGCCTTTCATTGGCCCTGAAGACGGATCCGCCACTTTCCTGAGGCCTCTGGAACGCCTTCCCCCCGAGGCGGTCTTGGACCCCTCGACGATCTTGCGCCCCTCCGAGTCTCTCGAGGGCGGAGGTCCGGAGTTGTTCTTTGTTTACGTTGTGGCGGTCCCGGGATTGGACTTCCTGGGAGGCCGTATCTTGGGCCACGACCCCCTCGGAGTTCCCAATCCGGAGGACCGGGTTCCCGAGGGGGTGTGGATGAGGGGGAGGCATAATATTCTCCCCGACCTCAGGTTGGAGGGGAACCAAAGTGCCGAAGGCACCCGGGTTCTGGGTGAGCATCTGGATGAAGGCGGAGAGCGCCGATTGTACGTCGATTGTGATGACCGGAGGGCTAATTTGATTCTCGCTTCGGTCCTTCTTCTTGGCCTCGATTCCGAGGCGGGCATCGGGGGCATTCTGTTGAATTTGATGGCGTAGGTCGACAACCGTCTGGTCCAACCCGGCGATGACGCCGCCCCCGGGAGCCCTGTTGGAGGCTTCGGGGACGTCGACCTCGCCGAGGGCCAGGTTCCTGTGCTCTACATTCTTGGAGTTGGCACGAGTTGTTCTCACCATTTTAGCTAGGTGTTTTGTGTTTGGTCGAGGGGGAGAGTTTCTTACTTGATTGTTCGACCTCTCAACGAGAGCACCAAATGATGGATAGTGTACCCGGGGGGTAGCTTATCCGAGGGGTTATTGCGGAGAATAACTAGAGAGAAGTCAGAGCAAATAAGTAAGAGAGAGTGTATATTCGATATGTATTAAGCGTGGTTTACAATGAGGGAAAGGGGTGCTATTTATAGTAGTAATAAATGCTAGATAAGGACACGTGTCAGTTTTCTGGTGGTCGAGGGGTCACCTCGACCGGGGTGGCACTGGCACTCGCATGTGGCCGCATTAAATGCGGTGGTTGGATGTGACGTTTGTACTTGGTACGGTGATCCAGGCGCATGTGAAGAGGATATTCTGTCGAGGTGGATGCCTTCGGCTGAAGGGTGCTGGGCCGAAGGCTCTTCTAACCGAGGGCTCTTACCTGCCGAGGGCTGCAGGTGCCGAAGGCTTGGTTTTCAAGCATTGTTCTCTTGTGATGCCTCTTCTAACCGAGGGCTCCTACCCGCCGAGGGCTGCAGGTGCCGAAGGCTTGGTTTTCAAGCCTTGTTCTCTTGTGATGCCTCTTCTAACCGAGGGCTCCTACCTGCCGAGGGCTGCAGTTGCCGAATGCTTGGTTTTCAAGCCTTGTTCTCCTGTGATGTTTCTGAGCTCGATTCCGTCACTGGTAGCCTTCGGCCATGGGGCCGAAGGCACCCCTTTGCGTATTGTGGGCTGCTTAGAGCTCCATTTTTCTGGGCTTGGCCCGTTTGGGCCTGTTGGGCCTGATTGTAGTAGAGGAAGTATGTGGGCCGGGGGTCCCTGGGCCATATACTCCATCAACTTATTTATACGGATTTTAATAGATTTCGATGGATTTCTATATACAAAAACAATACACCACAATCTTGTAGACTCCCCTCCGATTTCAAAATCCACAATCATTTAAAATCCATCAAAGTCATAATCGGGAATACCCCTTTAATGTCTAAATCCATAAAAGGTATAGATCCATCAAGAACCGAAATAATAATAAGAACATGTCATTTTTACATGGAAACCTCGAAAGAGTTATTTTTATAATTTTGTCTCACCATATTACAAATCACAAGAGGAGAGGATTCCTCATTTGAAGGAAAATCCTCGATCTACGTATAAAAGGGAGGGTACGTTAATAATTGTAATCTAATGGATCGAAATGGATCAACAATCACATTATTTTTACATGGAAATCCGAAGAGAGTGATAGTCAAAGACTTTTCTGATTAAATCCAAATCTACTCTCATTTTATAATTTTGTCTCACCATGACACCATGTTACACATTACAAGAGGATAGGATTCCTCATTTGAAGGGAAATCCTTCTCGTCTTCTCGATCTATGTAGATTGTAGAAAAGAGGAGGTACATTTCTAATCTAAGGGTCGAAATGGACCTAACAATAATTTGCGGATTATTGTATTGCGCTCCTGGAATAGTAATACTACCTCCGTTCCTATTAAAACTTCCAATTAGGTTTGACACAGAGTTTAAGATAGTGGATATTGTGTGGTGGAGAGTTGTGCAGAGGAGAGAGAAATGTGTAAGAAATGTTGTCAACCACAAATTTTTTACTAAAAAGGGAAAGTGGAAGTTTTAATTGGAACGGATGAAAAAGGAAAGTTGGAAGTTTATTTAGGAACGGAGGGAGTAATAATTAGAACAGGGCAGAGTCGAGCATCCCAAATAAATTTACTTAATGACAAATTATTTAGTATAAAGTAACAATTAGCTTTTAGTAATATAATCAAATTCTTAAAATTTGATTAAAATGAGTGGTGAGATTATTAAGAAATTTTGGAATTGTGTGATTGACATTAAACTTTGGTGAAATGTGAATAAAGTAATAATAATTGCAGCCATCCAAATATTATTAAATATGATATGTAAAAGAGATAATTTGAGTTTGCACCCCATTTTATTATCCAAATAGACTTTGCACCCTGTTTTTGAAATCATTAGTATTTGCACCCCAACCTCGTATGAAAAGACAAAAATGCCCCTCGATCAGGATTATGTTGAAGGCCAACAAAATTGTTAATTGAGGGACATTTTAGTCTTTTCATACGGGGTTGGGGTGCAAATACTAAAGATTTCAAAAACGGGGTGCAAAGTCTAATTTCGACAATAAAATGGGGTGCAAACTCAAAATACCCCTAAGTAAAAGGAAATATACAAAAAAAACAAAAATAAGTCTAAGATAGTTAGATAGGGGAACAAATGGAATCTTAAATATGATATGTTTAATGTTTATCTTAGGGAAAATTCCTTAAATAGAAGTAAAAAAGTTTTGAAATTTTAAAATATCACTGGCATGTTTTTATTATTACTGAAATAGGAGTTTTTTTGCCAAGTTTGACATTATCGATCTTTAAGAATGACAGTTTCTGTTAAGTTTTTTTCTAAATTTGGCAGAAATTACTCATATTTCGAGAATAAAAACATGAATATCCTATTTTGCAATTTCAAAAACGTTTTTATTCCTATTCAATCCAATTTCTATATATCATATTGATATAGTTTCTTACTCATATACATAAATCTTTTGAGATACATTTTTTTTAGTGTGAGATACTTTACAAATAAGTCTTGCTCATATTTAGAGAATAAACGTACCCATACTTTAAATTCACGGTTTTTCACTAAAATTACTTTGTAAGGAATACAAGACGGTAAAACTGTAAAAGACCAAAATTTGAACGCTTAATTAACGACAACTAAGCTGAAATAATTGTTGTAAAAAGCACAACTAACTAAGGTTCCTGTCCGGTAAAAGCTAACAATCGTCGACTCGATCGGCGGCCGGCGATCAAAACTCATCATTGATAGCTTGCCCTGCAAGTCGGACAAGAAGAATGGTTTCTGAGCCATTTTTGGATGCACTCGATATGGAAGCAATGTTTGCACTTCTCTAACACCCTCAATCTCTCCCCCTCCACAAATTCCGACAAGCAAATCGTACACTCTTCCGGCGAGGCTCCACCGCCCTCCGCCGCCAACGAGAAAATCACCGTGGGGAATGAAACCCCACCTTCCTCCTCGTCCCCAGCTGCCTTTGTTTCCTTTCCGGCCCTATCTGTACCTGAAAGTGAGAGTGAGGCAGAGTGGCGGCGGCGACGGCGGTGGAGTACGCAGCGGACGGCGGCGCTGAAGGCGAGGGCGAATATAAGCGCAAGGAACAGAACGACGATGATGAGGGAGGCGTTGGTCTCGAAATCCCTGGAGGTGGTGTAAGGCCACCAAGGGCAACGGCTGCGTGGAACGCACTGCGGCGACGCCGTGGACGGTGCCACCGGCAAGCCCCGGATTCGAGCGTTGAATTCGGTAGCTTCTTCCGGCAAGAGACGCATTTTTTTTTTAAGTTGGAGCAGATTAGAAGAATCTAGCAGTACTCTCGACAAATGATTTGGATTAAAATTTAATTAATTTAAGTGATGGAATTGGAAGCATAATAATTGTGAAAGGCTGTTGAGAGTGGCGCCGCGGTTTGGTTTTATACAAAGAGAGGTGACGCACCATTACCCCACCTTAATTATTATTTTTGTCTAGTAGCTGATATGAGATAGAGATTTAGTTCCAAAATCAAGAACTCCGTTTTTGCCCTCTAATATGCCGGTGTATACATTTTGGTATTCATACACCGGTTTATCTCACGTGTGTACGTGAGACAAACAAGCGTACAAAAAGTGTACACATAACACAACTCCTAATAAATATTTGAAATGCTAAATTTACCTCATTTTGTGTAGTTCATTCGCACAAATTGGTTGTCTACGCATACAAGGTTGTTTGTATACAGACAACTTTGTAATTCCGAACAAAGTTGTCTATATACAGACAACTCTGTCTGTGTAGACATGCATTGTGTGCGAATGGGATACACAAAATGGGGTACCATAGCATTTTCCAATAAATATACAGACAGCTTAATCTATAAGCAAAATATGAAAATCAAATGATTAAAAATAAATAAGCTTAATTAGGTATAGTTTATTTGGTAAGAAAATCTAATATTAGTAGGTGTTGAGTGTCAACTAATTAACTTGTCTATGGTATATGTTACCACTGTTGGAAAAATGTGTTGAAAATTGCATCAAATGGTCATTTTGGGATAATTATTTGAGTGGAGTCCACTTCCGATTTGGGTCGGGTCAAAGTGGTTTCGGATTATCATTGTTAAGGGCTACAATTCGATGTATGGTACGCTCAAAACGGATAACGGGTGAATGAGAAATTGATTCTCGAAGTTCACTCGTTGAAATGGAAAAACTGAGAAAATTATGGGTTTCTAGTGTGCTTTATACCACACCGGAAAACTCAAGGGATTTTCACCCCGTTATAAAGGGAAGCCTCTTTTAAGGAGTTAAGATTCCTTAAAGTAAAGGTTCTCTCTCGCGCGCAGGGGGGGTGCCGATCAAATCCCGAAAACGGAGAAGAAAAACCGCGACTCGTGTGCGCGTCCGACCTGCAGACACGAATGTCGTCCGAAAATCTATCACTCAAAGATATGGTATAATTTTTTCTTCTTCCCACCAGAAGGCCACGAGGTATTCTGTTCGCACCAGAAGGCTTATGGTCTGTTACAACAATTAATGTCCAACGTTCTTATCTTTTAATGGTGCATTAAATGGACTGGTTATTCAGGTCCATTTAACACACAACAAATCCTCCTATAAATAGCTGGCAGGTGCTTTGCAACAACACATGCCATCATACACTATCTGCACGTATTTTGAGCTCTAAAAAACACCTCCAGCTACTCCGAAAAATTCCTGAGTGTTCTTCTTTGTTCCAGTTCGCCGAGACTTTCGTTTGTATGCTCAAACGTTAGTTCGTTAGCCACCGTATACTGGGAAACGGTCGTTGCAACGCTCCTAGCACCGTGGGAGGCGACGAATACATTTTAAGGACATCGTGCGTAGCACGAGCTCTGGCTAAACCATGTCCCATCTATTTTTCTGTTTTTCTTTGGCTATTTTAATTAATTAATAATTTTATTAATTAATATTTCTTCGTTTTTCCAAGACACACCCAACAATCTTAAAACGTATTTTCTTGGTTGTTGTACTCCAGTAAACAGTCTTAAATTGTAGTTTGTCACTTTGGTGAACGAACTTATTTTTTGTGTTTTCGGAAAACGTTGAAAACGTAAATGGCTTCTCAAGAAATTCAGAATGTTGGTGGGCAGAACATGCCAAACGACACTCACTCTGAAAGTGAAGCTGCGATGAACAATGGTTCACAACGCGGAGCATCTACTTTGGGCAACCAAGAGGCAATCCCTATGGTTACTGTGTCAAGCAACTCTGTGGAGAAATCCGAGAAATTTAATGGGTTAAACTTCAAGAGGTGGTAGCAAAAACTGCTCTTTTACCTCACTACTCTCGGTCTTGCGAGGTTCTTGACCGAGGATGCGCCGGTAGTAACCGGGGGTGAGGTGGATGTGCAATCTCTCAATGCGGTTGAGGCATGGAAGCATTCAGACTTCCTTGCCGAAACTATGTGTTGAACGGGCTGCATGATGTTTTGTACGACGTTTATAACAAATTAGCTACGGCTAAGGAGCTATGGAATGCTTTGGACCACAAATATAAAAGCGAGGATGCCGGGGCAAAGAAATTTATTGTCGGTCGATTCCTTGATTTTAAAATGGTGGATTTGAAGACGGCCTTGAGTCAAGTTGAGGACATGCAAATGATCTTCAACGAAATTCGAGATGAAGGAATGACAATGAGTGAGTCTTTCCAAGTGGCGTCAATTATTCATTTGTTGCCGCCGACTTGGAAGGATTTCAAGAACTGCCTTAAGCATAAGCGAAAGGAAATGAAATTGGAGCAATTGATCCTCCGTCTGCGGATTGAAGAGGATAACTGGAAGAACGATGGGAAACTCCCAATCGTTAACGGCGCCAAGGCCAACGTGGTGTAGCATGCTAAAGGCTCCAAAAATAAAAATAATGGGAAGAGCAAGGTTGGTCCCAAGGGAAGCGTTTCCAAACCCAAATTTAATGGAAAATGCTTCAATTACAACAAGAATGGACATAAGTCCTCGGATTGCAAGGCACCAAGAAAGAAGAAAGACTCTCAAGTCAACTTGGTGCAAGTTGGACAAAAAGATGATGACATAATCCTTGCGGCCGTGGTGACCGAGGTCAACCTCATTGGATCTAATTCACAGGAGTGGTTCGTGGACACCGGCGCTACCCGACATATTTGCTCAAACCGGGAGTTATTCACAACTTTTGAGCCATCCAATGGCGAGAAGGTGTGGATGGGAAACTCAGCTCATTCCGCGGTTGAAGGCGTGGGCAAAGTAGTCCTGAAGATGACTTCGGGCAAGGAGCTGACTCTAAACCAAGTGCTGTTCGTTCCGGAGATACGCAAAAACCTGATCTCCGGCTCGTTGTTGAACAAGCATGGCTTCCGCATGGTTTTTGAGTCGGACAAACTAGTTTTGTCGAAATCGGGAATGTATATATTTGGGCAAAGGGTATGCATGTGATGGGCTGTTTAAGCTTAATGTAACGACTATTAATAATAATAATAATAAAATCCCTTCTGCTTACTTGCTTGAGTCTTCCGATGTGTGGCATGGTAGACCAGGACATGTTAATTTTAATTCTATACGTAGATTAATTAACATGGAACACATTCCTAAATTCACAATTGATGTGAAGCACAAATGTGAAGTTTGTGTAGAGGCAAAACTAACGAAAACGTCTTTCAAATCAGTTGAAAGAAAAACGGAACCACTTGAATTAATTCATAGTGACGTTTGTGATTTTAAATCAATACAAACACGTGGCGGTAATAAATATTTTATTACTTTTATCGATGATAGCACTCGCTATAGTTACGTTTATTTATTACAAATAAACATGAAGCAATCGATAAATTCATTCTTTATAAGAATGAAGTGGAAAACCAACTTAATCGACAGATTAAAACGGTCAGAAGTGATAGAGGTGGTGAGTATGAAGCACCGATTGGTGACTTTTGCGTGAGTATGGGTATAGTACACGAACGTACCGCACCCTATTCACCTCAATCAAACGGTGTTGCCGAACGAAAAAATCGCACATTGAAACATATGATGAATGTGATGCTAGTAAGTTCGGGCCTGCCACAAAATATGTGGGGCGAAGCAGTCTTGTCAAACAATTACCTTTTAAATAAGGTTCCCCGGAAAAAATATGATAAAACTCCATACGAGATGTGGAAAGGTAGAATGCCTTCCTATCAATATTTAAAAGTGTGGAGGTGTTTGGCAAAAGTGCTCGTACCAACACCTAAGAAAATAAAAATAGGTCCAAAAATGGTGGATTGTATTTTTATTGGGTATGCACAAAATAGTAGTGCTTATCGATTTTTACTGTCAGATTCGAATAATCCGGATGTACATAAAACACAATAATTGAATCAAGAAATGCATAATTCTTTGAAGACGTATTTCCATGCAAGTCCAACGAAGGACCGAGCACGTCAAAACGAACATTTGACTTAGCTATGGAAAATACTAGCGAGGGGTCCGGAGAAGAACCTGAACCCAGGCGTAGCAAACGTGCTAGAGTTGAAAATCCTTCGGACCGGATTTTCTCACCTACATGGTAGAATTTGACTCGGATATTCTATCATGTATGGTTGAAAATGAACCGGATTTTCTAACATGTTTGGTAGAAAATGAGCCACGGGCTTATACGGAAGCCGTGACGTCTACCGAAGGTCCTACTATGTGGAAAGAAGCCATCAAAAGTGAGGTGGATTGTATCCTAAAATATCACACGTGGGAATTGGTTGATCTTCCTCCGAGAAATAAACCTTTGAGTTCCAAGTGGAATTTTAAACGAAAAATGAAACCTCACGGTTCAATCGATAAGTACAAGACCAGACTTGTAATCAAAGGATACAAGCAACGTGAGAGCCATGATTACTTTGACACGTATTTTCCTGTGACGAGAATAAATTCCATTAGGATGATACAAGCAATTGTCGCATTGCGGAAATTGGAAGTTCATCAAATAGACGTAAAAACCGCTTTTCTAAATGGCGATATAGACGAAGAAATCTATATGGAACAACCCGAGGGTTTTTGTGTTCATGACCAAGAAAGGAAAGTGTGTAAATTAATTAAATCATTATATGTATTGAAACAAGCCCCTAAACAGTGGCACGAAGAGTTCGAGCATGCAATGTTAATTAATGGGTTTAAAATAAACGAAAGTGACAAATGCGTCTATGTGAAGAGCACGGTAGACGGCTATGTCATTTTGTGTTTATACGTGGATGATATACTCATCGTGGGTAGCAATAATCTAATGATTAATTCTACCAAAAGCATTTTAAATTCTAAATTTGACATGAAGGATATGGGCTGGCCGATTTAATCCTTGGGATTAAAATAATTAAGGGACCGGACGGTCTTACGCTAAGCCAATCCCATTACGTTGATGAAATCCTTACGAAATTTAATAAGGATGATTATCAAGAGGCAAGGACTCCATTAGATAAAAACGTGCAACTTACCAAAAATCGTGGAGAGTGTATTTCTCAAGTAGAATACGCTAGGAGATATACTAGTAACCCCAGTGATGAACACTGGAAGGCAATAGTAAGAGTTTTGAGGTACTTACGAAAAACCCAAAACCTTGGACTGCACTATGGAAGATATCCAACTGTACTTGAAGGGTATAGCGATGCTAGTTGGATATCTGACATTAAGGACTCAAAGTTCACAAGTGGATATGTTTTCACTTTGGGAGGTGCAGCCGTGTCATGGAAATCCTAAAAAAACGTTAATAGCTAGATCCACGATGGAGTCTGAGCTAATAGCCTTGGATAAGTGCACTGAAGAGGCTGAATGGCTACACCATTTTCTCGAGGATATTCCAAGTTGGGAAAAGTCTGTCCCTCCAATATGCATACATTGCGATTGTCAAGCGGCAATTGGAAGGGTACAGAGCAATATGTACAATGGTAAGTCTAGACATGTTCGTCGTAGACATAACACCATTAAACAACTCCTCACAACGGGTGTTATCACTGTTGACTACGTGAAGTCAAAGGATAACATAGCGGATCCGCTAACCAAGACATTGGATAGAGAATTATTGGAGAAGTTGTCACGAGGAATGAGACTAAAGCCCATGAATTGAAAAGTTCTATAGTGGATACCCAACCTAGTTGGTCCTAGGTTCAAAAGGGACAACTAAATTATAGAGCGAGGATGGTCACTGTGGGGGGCCCGGACTCCTACCCATTCCTCGTTGAAACAGTGACTCCCGCACGAGGTTAGCAAAACCGTTTGCTTTAATGATTCTAAAATGTTGATCTACTCGATAAAATTGGAAGAGTATGCGGGATACTCATGAAAGAATCACCTATGTGAGAGAGAAGAAGGCCGCTTCAAAGGAGAACTGTAAAGGCTCAGTTCTTTAGAAACTCTTGCAGAACTAGGACGGTGACCCATGGCCAAAATGGGCACACCCATGAGAACGGAACAAAGTTGGAAGGTTCTTGTGTAAAGACAAGTCAATGTTTACACGACGGCAATATAGTTCAAGGACATTGAGTCTACTAGACAACCAGTAAATAAACATGTCTTTACAGCGGAAGGTTCAAATGATAAAACCTACCTCTCCGTATGCAGGGATCACCCGGTGAACACATCATGTCCTCCTATCTTCGTGTCTTTTTAAGTCTCGAAAATCAATTTTCATTCATGTGGGGGAATGTTGGAAAATGTGTTAAAAATTGCATTAAATGATCATTTTGGGGCAATTATTGGAGTGGGATCCACTTCCGATTTGGGTCAGGTCAAAGTGGTTTCGGATTGTCCTTGTTAAGGGCTACAATTCGATATACGGTACACTCAAAACGGATAACGGGTGAATGAAAAATTGACTCTCGAAGTTCACTCGTTGAAATGAAAAAACTGGGAAAATGATGGGTTTCTAGTGTGTTTTATACCACACCGGAAAACTCAAGGGATTTTCACCCCCTTATAAAGGGAAGCCTCTTTTAAGGAATTAAGATTCCTTAAGGTAAAAGCTCTCTCTCACGCGCAGGAGGGGTGCCGATCAAATCCCGAAAACGGAGAAGAAAAATCGTGACTCGTGTGTGCGGACACGAATATCGTCCGAAAATCTATCACTCAAAGATATGATATAATTTTTGCTTCTTCCCGTTACGATTTCAATTTTCCGAATAGAAAACCACAAGGGTGTTCTGGTGGCCCGCGAACAGAAGACCAGAGAGCAACTCTGGTGGGGAGTTCTGTTCGCACTAGAAGGCCACGAGGCAGTTCTGTTCGCACCAGAAGGCCTCGAGGTATTCTGTTCACACCAGAAGGCCACGAGGCAGTTCTGTTCGCACCAGAAGGCCTCGAGGTATTCTGTTCGAACCAGAAGGTTTCTGGTCCGTTACAACAATTAATGCCCAACGTTCTTATCTTTTAATGCCCAACCGACTGGTCATTAAAAGATAGTCATTGATGTCCAACCGACTGGTCATTGATGTCCAACGTTCAGGTCCATTAACACCCCATTTAACACACAACAAATCCTCCTATACATAGCTGGCAGGTGCTTTGCAACAACACATGCAATCATACACTATCTGCACGTATTTGAAGCTCTAAAAAACACCTCCAACTACTCTGAAAATTCGAAAAATTCCTGAGTGTTCTTCTTGGTTCCAGTTCGCCGGGACTTTCGTTTGTGTGCTCAAACGTTAGTTAGTTAGCCACTGTATCATGGGAAACGGTCGTTGCAACGCTCCTAGCACCGTGGGAGGCGACGAATACGTTTTAAGGACATCGTGCGTAGCACGAGCTCTGACTAAACTCTGTCTCATCTCTTTTTCTGTTTTTCTTTGACTATTTTAATTAATTAATTATTTTATTAATTAATATTTTTTTGTTTTTCCGAGACACACCCAACAACTACCTCCATCCCATTCTAAGGTTTCAAACCTTTATTCACATGGTCAATTTAAATATTATTAATCTTTTGCTTTATATATCAATTTTTTTTTATCAAATTTACATTTTTTTATCAGACTTTGTAGCGGTTTTAATGCAGTTTCTGAATATGTAATTTTTACGTAGTATTTACTAAAAATAATCAGAGTATGAACATGGATCAAGTTGCTTTATAGTGAGTCAAGCATTTTAGGAATCTAGGACGATCCTTCATCTTGTTCTGCGACTCTTGCGTAGTTTTTTTTTTGAAAGATGTGAGTCTGTGTAGTTGAGTTTTATTAATTTAACATTAATTTGGTGAGTTTTTCCTATTTGAAAAAACATTAATTTGGTGAGTTTTTTTAATCAATTTTAGTTCCCTAAATAATTATTATCTTAACGAAACAGTTAGTAATCAATTTTAAACGTAATTGTTGTTTTTATAATATAGAAGTGTCTCTTTTAGTCATTTTCTATACTTTTTTTAGAAATGGTTCCGTATAGGGCTAAAAGTGACGTTATATACTTAAATCGGACTTAAATCATTTTAACTCTTAATTACGATTACTTTTTTCCCTGTATTTCAAATTTGCCCCCAATCCCTTATTTTATATCCGTTGTTGGGAGAAAGACATAAATAGGACTAAAACCTACTCCCTCTGATGGATAGTCTACCCGGGGGTATATATCCGAAGGGTTATTACGGGGAATAACTTAGAGAGAAGTCAGAGTAAGTGAATAAAAGTAGAGAGAGAGAGTGTATTCAGTATGAATGCCGTTTTCAGCGTGGTTACAAATGAGGAAATGGGGTGCTATTTATAGTAGCAATAAATGCCGGGCAAGGACACGTGTCAGGCGCTCATTGGCCGAGGGGTCACCTCAACTGGTTGGCGCTGGCAGCCGCATGTGGCCGCATTTAATGCGGCTGTTGGATGGGACGTCTGTGCGGGGTACGGTGATCTGTACGCATGTGAGGCGGATATCTTGTCGAGTGAGATGCCTTCGGCTATAGAGCAGTAGCCGAGGGCTCTTCCACCCGATGGCACCCCTGGTGCCGAGGGCTCACAGTGCCGAGGGCTGCTATTTTCGCCGTTTTCTCCCAGTTTCTTAGTTTGCTTGAGAAACCCGTTCTGTGAGAATTTGGAGCCTTCGGCCAGGGGGCCGAAGGCACCCCTGGCGCGTCGTGCGGACTGCTTGGTACTCTGGGCGCTGTGATTTGGGCCTGTTGGGCCTTTGATGGAGCAGTAGGAGTCTGTGGGCCGGGGGTTCCCGGGCCACATACTCCATCAGGAGTCCCTCACTCCTTTTGCCGAAAGGTACTTGAGGGAAAAGGAGTAACTTGTGCTTGCCCTTTGATGTTGTCCCATCGTGATTCCTGAAGTTGGTGAGGGGTTGTTGCTTTTATGTCCCTGCCGAAGGCAGTCCCTCAGTTACCCACATGTCGGGACTTGAGGGCTTGCTTTGTTGTTTGTTGGAATTTCACAGATTTTGTAATTTAATGATTTTCCCGAAGGGGTCCTCCAGTCCCTCACTCCTTGAGGCACTTGTAAAGTGGTGAAAAGGAGTAAAGTAGTTACGTTGCCGTTGTGGGCCGAAGGCTGACGCTTTTCGTTTCATTTTGGGGGGATGCCTCGTTAAAAACCTCATTAGGAAAAACCCTTTGGGAAAAAATCCTAATGAGGGAAAAAGAGTGCACCGAATTCCCCCAATGATGAATCGAAAATGTCAAACCTTGGTAAAAAATGGAGAATGGCGGGAATGCCGAAGGCTCTCTCTTCTGAGGGCTCCTGTGTAGATTAGCCGAAGGCTCGCTGTTGATGTCCTGGTGGCACCGAAGGGGAGCCCCTCAATCCAGGGATCGAGGGCCTGCCAGATGAAGGCAGCAGTGGAGTTGTTACCGGGGGGTCCACTGTTTGTTGATTGGTTGGTGATGAAGATACCCGAGGGCTCCCATTACCTGTGTGCCGTGGGTCATCCGTCAATGAGGCAACTCCCCGGGGGCTTACCCGGTTTTGCAGTGCTGAGGGGGAATCCCCGAGGGGGTGTCCTGATATGAAGCCATGGGTTTCTGAAGGAGTGATCCCGAAGGCGTGTGTAATGTGCTGTGTGGGGCACAACCCGGGGGCACTTCTGGGTGAGTGCACCCGGAGGCTATCCTTGATGAAGTGGAGTGAAGTAGAAAACCCGGGGGCTTCCAGAATATAGCCGTTGGAAATATAGCCGTTGGAATATGTAACGACAGGATATAGCCGTTGGGGGGGTGGCACACGTGGCGTGTGATGGCTGGCTGTTCGTGGGCGGCGTCACCGGTTGGGTGAAACGGCGGTGTGTAATGATGGCGGTCCGTCCGGAGGCCCGGAATCCAGGCCCAAGCCCGGATTCATCGCCTATAAATACCCCAAGGCCAGAGCCATTTCCCCTGTGCGAACTCAGTTGTTTTAGCGAAGCTCTGCCAAAAAATCTAGTGAGAGAAACTCCAGCCTTCGGTCCTAACTCAGCTTTCGAGGTCAGTGCTCCCTGCCTTTCTCCTTCTAGCATAGCTGTACTGTGCCCTTAGGTTAGGAGATAGAAAAGTTAGGAAACACTACCGTCTACGAGCCCTCGAACTAGAGTGCGAATGTCGTCCCAGAGTGATTCTCAAGATATCTCGGGGGCGCCTTCGGTGGAGGATGAAGTCCTCTCGGACGTGGAGTCCTCGAGTGCGGAGTCCTCGGTGGGACAGGATGCCGTCATTGCCCTGGAGTTGCAGAAAGCCCTCGTAGCTGAGGCGGAGGCCGAGGGCTTTGAGCAGGAATGTGAGGACGAAGAGTTGGCCATCGCCTGGCAAGCAGCTGAAGAGGAGGCACAAAAGGAAAGCGAGAGGGTCACCGTTGCTGTGCTCCCCCCTCGGGGTGCCGGGGAGGCCAGCACCTCTCGGCCGCTGAATGCGGTCCCCCTCCGGGTGGCCCCCGGAAAGAAGAAGGCCAAGGCCGCTGTTCCCAAGAAGAAGGGCAGCGTAGCAGATCAAGGGAAGCCCCTCGATATGCCCGAGGGGTACTCCTATCTCAACACCGCCGCATTGGAGATCAAGTCGAAGGTTGATGCGGCGGACATCTATGTCACCCAGCTTCACGTGGGCCCCTCGGCCATCGTGGTGACACCGGGTCCGGATGACGTTCTCTCCCGGGCTCCCGAGGGCTGCATTGCGGTGCACGTCCTCTCAGTATCCATGGGGCTCCGCTTCCCCCTGCACCCCTTCCTCCGGGAGTATCTTCGGTTCGTTGGCCTGGTTCCCTGCCAGCTGACCCCGAACAGCCATTCTTATATTACTGGCTTCCTTCAGCTCTGTAAGTCCCGGGGGGTGACGCCTAGCCTGGATCTTTTCTTCCAGAGCTTCAACCTGTGCCGGGGGGGCACGCGAATGCCGAGGGATTCGCTAATCTGCAGCAGGTATCCGTGTTCAAACTCTTCACCGAGGCGCCCTCCTCGAACAAGGGGTGGAAGGACCGGTGGTGCTATGTGAAGCTAGCCGAGAGCCCCTTCCCGAGGGAACTGCGTGACCGCTTCAGGAGGCACGAGAAGAGGAGGAGCGCCGCCCTCGAGAAAGATGGCAGGATTCTGGCCATGATCCCGGAGGGCCGGGACAAGAATATCTCCATCAAGGACTGCACCAAAGAAGCAGATCTCTACACCCTCGGGTTCCGGCGGTACCGGTTCCTGGGGGAAACTGATGAGAAGTTCCCAGTGTTTGAGGGAGCCTCCGGAGGTAGTAGCTGAGGGCATTCTCACCCTCATCTTAGCACGTTTGTCCATTTGTTTTGTTAATCCTTTATGCCACTTAGTAGTGACCCCTCGATCCTAACCCCTCATTTTTTTTTGCAGGTGTTCCAGTAAGTATGATGAACGTCAAAGGCCTCGCCCGATTCAAGAACAAACCGGCCAAGGATCCGAAGGGGCCGGACGCAGGTGGCCAAAAGCCCGTCGGTGCGCCCCTCAAAAAGCCCGAGGGCGATGCTGCTGCGGCTAAGAGAAAGCCGTCGGCAAAGGAGCCCCCCCAAGCCCCTAAAAAGTTAAAGAAGGGGGATGCCGCGAAGGATGACCCCCCGGTGGTGATTATAGATGACCCTCCGGTGATGCCGACGGCGCAGGTGCCGGGGGTGGTCCGGGAGCCTTCTCTCGAGGTCCTCACACTCTCCCTTCCGGCTGGTACGGCCGTGTTGAATGGCACGGCTGACCCGAGGGCGCTCCTGAGAGGTATAACCCTCGATATCGATCGGGCAGCTCTCGGGGCCGATGACGACCAAGTCCTCGAAGACAGGATCCTTCGGTCTTCCCTCACGGTGAGTTCACTGTCGTTTGTCTTTTTGTTTCCCACTTTGAAATAAGAAATCACGTTTGGCCCTGACAACCCGCTTATCTTTGCAGACTTGCGTTGCCCTCGGGGAGCAGTTCCGACGGCTGGAGGAATGGCGCCTCCACAAAGCTAGGCAAGACGCCAAGATGAAGGAGCTGATCCTTAGGGACTCCCAGGCCACGAAGCTGATGGCCCAGCTTGAGGAGGACCTCCGGCTTGCGAGGGGCGGAGGCCGAGAGGCTCAGGGAGGAGAAGGCAGAAGCTGAGGCGGCCGCTGCGGAGGCCGTAAGGAGAGCAGCCGAGGAGGCCGAGGCCACCAAGGCGAAGGCTGTCGCCACAGCCCGGGAGGAGGCCATCTCCGGGTTCCTGGACGGGGGGTGGAAGACCGAGGGGCACAATGCATGGTTGTCTTCGGTTGTTGAGGCCTCGGTTGATGAATGGTCCGAGGGCCCGGGGGAGGAGTGGATGGCCCGGAAGGGTAAGCAATATTATGATGGGGGTGAGTTCTTCACTCAAGCCCTCATCTACCGGAGGATGGCCCGCCATCTGAAGGTTGAGCCGAAGGATTTTGATCCGGCGGCGTACGGGCTCCCCCCTCTGCAGCCAGATATCCGTGTCCCTCTCCCCCCTGATGTCGAGAGGCCAGACCTGGAGGATTCCGAGCTCCGAAGGGAAGCCGAGGGCGACGATCCTGAGGCCGATGCAGAAGTTTCCTCGAAGCCATCGGGGGAGGCCGCCCCCGGGAATGACATGATTTGATATGTATTCTGTAATTTGAACAATTTTGTAATAGCTTCGGCCTAATCATTGTAATAACTATATTCACTCTTTGTTGTGATGAATGACTGAATGCCTTCGGGCTTTGTATATATAAATTGCTTTCTCCAATTCCTTCCTTCTTGAATGTATGCCTCCGTTTTCCTTGAGTGTGTGCCTTCGGTATTTTTGAATGTATGTCTAGGACTTAGAATATTTTCCGATTGTAGCCTGCCCTTGGAAGCCTTCGGTAGTTGGGCACCCTCTGCTGGATATGCAACCGGGGGTTCTGTAGGAATTAGGACTTAGAAAATTTCTCTAAGTGTAGCACAGCATAGGGCCTTCGGGTGTTTGTAGTAACCCACTTCCTAGGACTTAGAAAATTTTCTGAGTGTAGGTTTTCCCCTGTGAGCCTTCGGGTGTCTGTAGTAACCCAATCCATAGGACTTAGAAAAATTTCTAAGTGTAGATCTCCCCTTGTGAGCCTTCGGGAAATGGGATCCCTTCCTGATGTGTGAACCTTGGACCGAGGGCCCAATGTTCAGGACTCAGAGATTTTTTGCAAGTGTAGTATGTCATGTAGCCTTCGGCTACTGTGGAGCCCCAACTGAAATATTGAATAGGCCGGGGGCTAATTCTTTAGGACTTAGAAAATTTCCTTGTGTACTGTAGCCCTCGATTGATAGGCAGCCTTCGGCAATTAGGTCCCTTGAGGTGAGGGTGAAATATGTAGGACTTAGAAAATCTTCTAAGTGTAGAGTTTCCCTTGGGAGCCTCCGGGAGATGGCATCCCTTCATGATGTATGAGTAGTTGACCGGGGGGAAAAATATGCAGGACTTAGAAAATCTTCTAAGTGTAGAGTTTCCCTTGGGAGCCTTCGGGAGATGGCATCCCTTCATGATGTATGAGTAGCTGTCAGGGGGGGGGGGGGGGGAATATGTGGGACTTAGAAAATCTTCTAAGTGCAAAATCTCCTTTGGGAGCCTTCGGGAGATGGCATCCCTCCTTGATGTATAAGTAGTTGACCGGGGAAAAGCATGTAGTACTTAGAAAACATTCTAAGCGTGGATTTTCCCTTGGGAGCCTTCGGGAGATGGCATCCCTTCTTGATGTATGGCCTTCGACTGTCATATTCCTCTAGTTGCAATACTGACTGAGCCGGGGGCCCATCTTTAGGACATAGAAATTTTCTTTGTTTGCAAGTGTTGTTGTATCGCATAGCCTTCGGCTATTGTATTCCCCTGGCTGTAGTGTTGATTGAGCCGGGGCCCCAATTTTAGGACTTGGAATTTTTCAAGTGTTGTTTCTTCGTGTAGCCTTCGGGTGATAGGTGCCTTCTGACTCTACATTACTTTGCGAGATGCCCGGGGGCTGCTCCTTCAGGACTTAGAATTTTTTCTAAGCATAAATTGATGTTGAGTCCTGTTGTTGTGAAGAAAGCCAATGAGGAGTGTGTGCCCTCGACATACACTTTAAAAGTTGTAGAATTTGACCCTTGTCATGGGGAACGGGCCCTCGGTATTTGTTCATAACAGATGCCTTCGGTGTTTGTTTGAAGTACCGTTTAGTGGACCTTGGATAGTCCAGTCCCTTGGTATTGTTGAAGCCTTCGGTGTTTTTTGTGACCGGGAGTGACCAGGTAGAGGACTTGGCCGTTTCCTGATGATATTTGTTTGAGTGGTATCCTTCGGGAAATAGGAACCTTCAGTTACCGGAGGTGTTCCCGTGCGGAGCCCTCGGCTTGTTGTGATCTGTTGGAGTGTACTCTTTGATTTCTCGCTGAGTCTACTCCCCTTCACCCCCCCCCTTTTTTTTTGGTTGGTGGTGAAGGGAAGGCATCAAGAAACTTGGTTTCTTGGTAAGGCTGGGCCTATTAGGAGACCATCAGAATACACCAATGGCTCTCCTCCCTCGGGTTAACCTTCCGAGTTCCGAGGGGATCGAGGGACGTTTCCTGGGCACAAGATATGGTGGTCCGTAACCTGCCTCCCCTTGGGGGATGGCGCGGAAAGCGCCTCATTTTTGAAAGTCGTCCCCTCGGCGCTAGACATAGTCCGTGGCCTGCCACACCCTTGGGGGGGTGGCGCGGGGAGCGTTTCGGTTTGGAAGTCGAATCCTGGGCATTTCTCATGCCTGTCATACCCTGGGGGTAGTGACGCGGATAGCGTTCCGTTTTTGAAAGTCGAATCCTGGGCATTTCTCATGCCTGTCATACCCTGGGGGTAGTGACGCGGAAAGCGTTTCAAGGAAGGGTTTTCATTTCCACACTAGTTGCAAATGGCCGGGGGCACTACGTGCCGCCGGCACCGATGGTGGCGCCTTCGGTATATGCGTCCTCGTGGGGTACGGCTTTTAGAAACAACACTTGGTGTTAGTTTCGATGTGTAGCCCCCGGTACTTGGTACCGAGGGGTCTTCTGTAGGAACACTTGGTGTTCTCTTTGTTGCAGTTGATGGAGGTGTCTAACCTCGGTACTTGGTACCGAAGGGTATTCAAATGAAACACTTGGTGTTTCCCAATAGATGTTTGGAAGTTGATAGGAGAGCATATCCCTGGCACTGGGTGCCGAGGGGTCTTCTTTGAAACACTTGGTGTTTTTTCTTCGTTTCGATGTCTGATGATGGAGGTGTACCCTCGGCACTGGGTGCTGAAGGGTCTTCTGTAGGAACACTTGGTGTTCTCATCTTTTCTTTTTGATGTTGAAGGTGGGAATGTACCCTCGGCACTGGGTGCCGAAGGGAAATGAAACACATGGCGTTCCTTGTTGTTGGTGATAGGAGTTCCCTCCCTCGGTACTTGGTACTGAGGGGTCTTGACTGAAAACACGTGGTGTTTTCACTGTTTTTTGTAGGTGTTGATGGTGTCCGCCCTCGGCACTTGGTGCCAGAGGGGGTTCTTCTCGTGGTGAGGCCGGGGGCCTGTAGTCGGTATGAGGGCTTGATGTCTTGAATGTATCTTCATTCTTCGAAATTTGAGGCCTTGGGCCATAGGATAATACATTCACTAGTTACGAGGGCTTGGCCGCTCTTACATTATTGATAAAATTTAACTAAATGGTGTACATTCCAGTGCCTAGGGACTTCTTTCCCGTTGGGGCGTTTGAGCTTGTAGGTCCCAGGTTTGATGATGGCTGCTATGATGTAGGGGCCTTCGAATTTTGGTGCCATTTTTCCTCCCTCGGTTGGTTGGCTGGCTTCCCTCCTCCGGAGGACATAGTCCCCCACTTGAAATTCTCGGGTGCGAACTTTGGCGTCGATGTAGCTTTTAACTTGCCTTCGGTAGTTTTCTGCCCGGATGAAGGCCTGCTCCCGGCGTTCTGAAATGAGGTGGAGGTCGAGGGCCATGTTGCTGTCATTGACCTCGGGGTCATACTGGATCACCCTTCGGGTGGGAAGGGTGACTTCCGTAGGAGCTTTGGCTTCAAAACCGTAGCAGAGGGAGAAGGGTGTTTCACCTGTTGCTCGCCGAGGGGTGGTGCGATAGGCCCAAAGGATGTTGTGGAGCTCTTCTACCCAGCCACCGCCCTCGGCCTCCAGCTTCTTTTTGAGGCCCTCGAGCAAGGTCCGGTTGGCGTTCTCTACTTGCCCGTTGCCTTGGGGGTAGGCAACGGAGGAGAAGGTGTGTTTGATGCCCCATGCCTCCAGAAGGGCGCAGAAGGGGGCTGCCTCAAATTGTGTCCCATTGTCGGAGATGATCTGCTGGGGGACGCCAAACCTCGCGAGGATGTTCTTGAGGACGAAGTGACGGCACTTCGCCTCTGTGATGCTGGCGAGGGGTTCAGCCTCCACCCACTTGGTAAAGTAGTCGACGGCCACAATGATGTACCTGTTGTTGGAGGTACCCCTCGGCAGAGGGCCCACGAGGTCTATCCCCCATCAAGAAAAAGGGACAGCTGTGCTGTTGGGGGCATAGTTGACCGCTGGCCTGCCGGGGGCTTTCTGGAAATGTTGACATGCGGTGCACCTCCGGGCAAGGTCAGCACAATCTCTGGCCATGGTCGGCCAGAAGTAGCCCTGGAGAATGAGCCTTCGGGACATGGAGAAGGGTCCCTGGTGAGCTGAGCAAGTGCCACTGTGCATTTCCTCCATTGCGACCTCGGCCTCATCTTGATGAAGGCATCGAAGTAGCGTGCCGTTGTAAGATCGTTTGTAGAGCCTCCCATCCTCGATGGTGTAGCTAGGAGCCCTCAGTTTTGTCAGTTTAGCGCGGGTCTCATTCTCGGGTAGCTGCCCTGTGGAGATGAAGGCGGTGATATCTGAGATCCAATCCTCTTGGCGTTGTTGTATGTTCATCACGGGGCTTGCATGGATACTTGAGAGGCTGAGTTCCTCAATTTTGGCAATTTTGGAGATATGCTCGGGGGAGTCGGCCGAGAGCTTAGATAATATGTCGGCCTCGGAGTTCTGAGCCCTCGGTATTTGAGTGAGAGAGTGTGCCTCAAATACCTTAAGCAACTCCTTGGCCGCTTCCTTGTACTGTTTCATTCTCCCCTCCTTGGCCTCATATTCTTCGGAGATTTGGCCAACGACCAACTTGGAGTCGCATTTGATGTGGATCTGCCGAGCCCTCATGTTGGCAGCCAGCCGAAGGCCACATAGGAGGGCCTCATATTCGGCCTCATTGTTGGAGACCTTGAAGGAGAAGCGGATTGCATAGTAGGCCCTGAAGCCCTCGGGAGTAATGAGGACTACCCCTCCCCCGCATGCTTTGGTCGCGGAGGAGCCGTCAGTGTAGAAGGTGCTGAGGTACATTACATTGACGGAGCTGCCCGTGTCAATGCAAGTTCGGTGAATAATGGTGTCATTTATCTCCGTCCGAATCACCAAGGCATCCCTGTGAGGAGAAGAAGTAGGAGGGAGATCTGCGTTGGTGAAGGTGATGGGTTCCTCCCTCAATCGCTTTACCGGGGGCATATGAGTGACTTCCCCTACGTAAAGCGATTGAGCCCACTTCTTTCGTTGGCTGGTGGAATCGCCCCCTGTATTGCCACCGGTGATCATGAGGATGTGGCGTTTCTTCTCCTGGTAGTGGGGGTACTCCTCCTCCTCTTCTTCCAAGTTTCCGATCTCCCTTTTCTTGCCGAGGGGGATGATGTTCGGATTTACCCAGGCATTTACCTTCGTATGGTGCCCTCGGGGAGGTCCCTGATGAGAAGGTCCCTCCTGCCGAGGGCTCTGGACAAACTAGGACAGGTGCCCTGCCTGTATTAATCTCTCAATGGCCGTCTTCAGCTAATGGCAGTCATCGGTCCTGTGCCCCTGGTGCCGATGGAAGCGACAGTAGGGGAACTGAGGGTTGATAGCGTGTACCTCCGGGGGTGCGCGAGAGTCGCGCTCAACGAGGCCCCTCTCCTCGGCAAAATTGAGGATGATGCTGACGGGGTGCGTCAATGGTGTCCGAGGGCGGTCCAGGAGAATGGGCTGGGCCCAAGTCTTAGGGTTGCTCCTATAACCTCCCCCGGGCTTGGCTTGGCCTTGCCGAGGGCGGTCATCAGAGGGTCCCGAAGCCTTGGGGCGATTTGGAGGAGCCCCCGGCCCTCGGTTATGCTTGTTGTCAGCCCTTGGGGGCTGCTGGTCCGGATGCTGGTGATACTTCTCCACCTCCTAGGCCTCAGCATACCGGTCCCCCCCGCTGCAAGGCCCTTATGTAGTCGCGGGGGGGGGGGGGGGTTCAATGATGAGGCTCCTTGAAAAGTTACCGGTGCGGAGGACGGTTTGTAGGAGGGCCTGGAGGGTCCCGTCATCAGCACCGTCGACCTTGTCGGCCTCCGTTCTCCAGCGCTCCAGGAAATCCCGGAGGGTCTCATCCTTCTTCTGGCGTATTGTTAGGAGGTGGGAGAAGTGCTTCCTTGTGCGACGCCTCCCGGCGAATTGTGTCAAGAACCGTTGGGCGAGTTCTTGCCATGAATCAATACAGCCCTCGGGCAGCCTGTTGAACCATTCGTATGCCGGCCCCTCTAAGGTGGAGAGGAACCAACGACACAAATATTCGTCTGACGCCCCCACCATCATCATGCTGTTCTGGTATTTGCTGTACTGTTCTTGGGGGTCCGTTTTTCCGTTGTAGGGCTGTATATGTTGCCCTCGGTATTTTTTCGGGATCCGGGCCGCCAATACCCTTGGAGTAAATGGCGTCCGAGTCCGGAGCTGGATGACGGGTTCCCCGGAGCCCTCGGCCACCTTCTTCTGTAACTCCTCCATTTTGGCCATCATGGCCTCGTATTTGAGATCTGAATGAGGGGTGGAGGTGGTGGCGTGAGTTTTGTTGGACTCCATCTCGTCAAGCCGGCGTTGGAGGGCCGCAATAATCTCGTCCCGGGGATCCTTCGGGAGGGTCTCCGCCCCCTGCGAACGAACCCGGGCCGAGTGGGCCTGGTTGATTTGGTGCCGAGCATCATCGGCGTGAAGGGGTGCCTTGCCCTTGTCCCGAGGGGGACGCTCCTCGTCTGCCCTCGAAACAGATCCCCCGCTTTCCTGGGGCCTTTGGAGTGCTTTCCCCCCGATGCGGTCTTGGACCCCTCGGCGGTCTGGCCCTCCTCTGAGCCGGTTGAGGGCGGAAGTACGGGGCCTTTCCCTGTTGTCATTATGGCGGTCCCGGGACTGAACTTCTTGGGAGGACGTATCTTGGGCCACCACCCCTTCATCATTTCTCACCCGAGGGGTGGGATTTCCGAAGGGGTGTGGCAGAGGGGGAAGTATGATATTTTCCCCGATCTGAGGGTGAGCTGGAGCCAGGGTGCCGAAGGCACCCGGGTTCTGGGTGAGCGTCTGGATGAAGGCGGAGAGCGCCGATTGCACGTCGATGGTGAGTACCGGAGGGTTGACTTGGTCATCGCTCCGGTTTTTCTTCTTGGCCTCGATGCCGAGGCGGGCATCAGGGGCATTTTGTTGGATCTGAAGGCGTAGGTCGACAGCCGCCTGTTCCAGCCCAGCGATGACACCGCCCTCGGGAGCCCTGTGAGAGGCTTCGGGGGCGTTGACGTCGCCGAGGGGCAGGTTCTTGTCTTCTACGTTCTTTGAGTTGGCACGTGTTGTCCTCACCATTTTGATAGAGGGCTAGCGTTTTGTGTTTGGTCGAGGGGGAGGGTTTCTTACTCGATTGTTCAACCTCTCAACGAGAGCACCAAATGATGGATAGTCTACCCGGGGGTATATATCCGAAGGGTTATTACGGGGAATAACTTAGAGAGAAGTCAGAGTAAGTGAATAAAAGTAGAGAGAGAGAGTGTATTCAGTATGAATGCCGTTTTCAGCGTGGTTACAAATGAGGAAATGGGGTGCTATTTATAGTAGCAATAAATGCCGGGCAGGGACACGTGTCAGGCGCTCATTGGCCGAGGGGTCACCTCAACTGGTTGGCGCTGGCAGCCGCATGTGGCCGCATTTAATGCGGCTGTTGGATGGGACGTCTGTGCGGGGTACGGTGATCTGTACGCATGTGAGGCGGATATCTTGTCGAGTGAGATGCCTTTGGCTATAGAGCAGTAGCCGAGGGCTCTTCCACCCGATGGCACCCCTGGTGCCGAGGGCTCACAGTGCCGAGGGCTGCTGTTTTCGCCGTTTTCTCCCAGTTTCTTAGTTTGCTTGAGAAACCCGTTCTGTGAGAATTTGGAGCCTTCGGCCAGGGGGCCGAAGGCACCCCTGGCGCGTCGTGCGGACTGCTTGGTACTCTGGGCGCTGTGATTTGGGTCTGTTGGGCCTGTTGGGCCTTTGATGGAGCAGTAGGAGTCTGTGGGCCGGGGGTTCCCGGGCCACATACTCCATCACCCTCCGTCCCTAAAAAATTACCAAGTTTGACCGGCACGTAAAATAATAAAGTAAAAACTGTGTGATAGAGATTTGTGCAGAGGAGGGAGAAACAACAGAAACCACAAATTGATTGATTAAAAGGGAAAGTGGTAAAATTTTTGGGACAACCAAAAAAGGAAAGTTGGCAAAGTTATAAGGGAGGGAGGGAGTATTAAGGAAATGTATTTTTTTAGAATTGATATATGAATATTGATATTACGTATATTCTTACAAGTGCCCATTAGTACCATCCATTACATTTACTAACTAGAAGGCTATAAAGTACTCACGCTATGTTCATGATAGACAAATCCAATTTAACTGGGGAAAACAGTCAAATAAACCCCTACTACTCCAAAAATATCAAATAAACCTCTCAACTAAAAAACACCCGATCAAACCCATGCACTCAAAAAAAAATCTCAAATTAGCTTTTTAGCCTGTGACCTTCCAGTTTCCCGGTGAACTCTATCTATGTGGTTTTTAGATTTATTTTTTTTGTTTCCCACTCACTTTTCTTTCGTACCCAGACTTTCTTTCCCTCTTTCTTTTCTTTGTCTATTTGTCTGTCTTTCGCCATTGAAGAAGACGACAACCCAGAGGTGACTAGAGGCTACGAAGATGGCACCGGCCAGTTGGTTACCAAATCCGTGCTCCTGCCGTCCAACGCACAACACCCCTTTGAACCACTTCATCCCCGGCGGCGGTTTCTTTCTTTCTTTGGCCTTGTTTGGCTATCAGCGGTTAGCGATTGGCCATTAGCAGATTCAATCAGCGGGTTCTTAATAGCGGATTGAGTCAGCGGGTTTGACCGGCGGATTAGTTTGGCGGATTACAAAAATATGTTTGGTAACTTAACTGTTTGCTTTTAGCGGTTAATAAATAAAAAGACAAAAAAGGACATTAACACATGCATATAATTTAACGTATGAAAAAGAGGAAAAAACAATAAAATGGTTATCAAAAGCTTCGATGCAGCTAGAATTGCCGGCTTCCTGTCATCAATTTTCAATCTAATTAATTAATGAATAGCACTTCTATTCCAAAAAAAAAATTAATTTCATTAACCCGGCTTCCTATCATCAACTTTGGTTGAATCCTTGTCATTTATCTTATTTGTTTATTCTTAATCGACCCACTTACCTATGTAAAAGGGTTCGTACTAGAAGATGCTCTTATTAAAATAAGGCAATTCTTAACCGACTTACCTAAGAATAAGGAGCTCTTATTAAAAGGGTTTCATACTTCCAGGCTTCCAGCGACCCAGAGACGCCGGAAGATGAGATGACAGATTTGTCAGTCTAATAATTATTTGAAAACGCCAACCTGTAAACGCTGCTGGTTGCAGCGTGTTGATTTTGGCGGATCCATGTAAAAACGCTAGGCCAAATCTCTGTTTACCAAACATGTAAAAAATGGCGTTTCCTATCTTTGAAACAGCTAAATTGGTCAAACACTCCAATTTTCAGCGGAACCGCCGATTACCAAACACAGCCTTTGTCTCTTTCTCTTTCCCCATTGATGAAGACCACCGACGATCAGCAGGTATTAAGATGGCACCGGCGGACCAGATCTGTGTCAACCGTCCAACGCGCAACTCCATGCGGGACTACCAGTCTCCGACGACAGTGAAGGTCAAATGCGAGCTCGCCTCCAACGCCCTTCAACGTCTTCGTGGTCCCCAAATGTGATCCGTTCACCGTATCCATGATAGAAAAAGAGCTCGTCTGAAATGCCTGCGAGCTATAAACTGTAGAGGAAAGAAGTGGAGTTGCGATTTGCGAGGAAGAAAGAGGACGGTTGACCCCGCAAGAGGAAGTAACCAGAAAGAGAACGAAAAGAAAAGGGGATGGGAAAGAAAAAGGGGAAAAAGTAAAAGAAATAGAATTTGTTTTCAAAAGCCACATCATATGACACGTGAGCAGTTTACCGAGAACCGGAAGGTTACAGGCTAAAAAGCCAAATTGAGATTTTTTCCCGAGTGCATGGGTATGATTGAGTGTTTTTTTGGAGTAGTAGGAGGGTTTATTTGACTGTTTTTCCATTTAACTGCAATCATGTAGTTTTCTTTGAGGCTTGGAGTACCAAGGGTTTACTAACTACTTCTCCGCTAAAGAGACACTTACGTGCTTGGCTCTTTATACACAAATATACTATCCTCCGTATCTCATTAATTGCAACATTGAAATATATACACTATTCATGTACTTTACTTTGACTACATTTTCTTTATTAATGTATGTGAATTATTTTTTTTTTTGAAAAATGTTGTTAAATTCGTCTCATTACTAAGTTTTATAATCAAATTTGTATTCTATTTTTTCTAATACAGAATTAAATATAATGACGGTCAAAGTTGTGCGTTGGCAAACGTGAAATGTTGACTGTTGCAACTAAAAAGAAACGGAGGAAGTATATAAAAAGAGTTTAATTAATTGTTGTGTACTAATGTTTTGATTTGAATCAAATGTATCAGAAGCTCATAAAGCCTCCATATAATTAATTGCAAGAAGAATGTCACACATTCTAAGAGCTGAAAAGTTGAGATGTATCTCAGCCCCATTACCACTTCCCACAGTTCCCTCTTGTTAATGCTTATACACTAATTGTCTTTTGTATGTTTTAAACACCATCTTGAGTATGTGAGTTTGTTTATGTAGTTTGATTGAATTTCTTGAAAGAAGAAGTGTTAAAATTTATATCTTCCACTTGTTCAAAGAAAGAAAGCATACTACTCATTCTACTTCTTGTCTGCTTTTCAAAGAAACTTCTTGTTCCGGTCAGTCTGCTATAAGGCTACAAAACTAGCTCTATAACTTGCAATTACACACATGGTCAAAACGCCAAATTGAGTGTGCTTATAATATATATATATATATATATAGGCCCAAATAAGTTGGTGATGTGATGAAATACACATATATCCTAATCAAATTAAATATATGAGTTACGGATCTGTGTTGTAACCTTAATTAATTTTTTAGTTAGATAATGAGAGAAGATATATTGAAGTGGAGCTTAAGAGAATAATAGATGCATTGTAATATATGTAATAAGTTTTCAGTCTTTATTTGTGTTTATTATTCTGAGAAAAGTAATAGGAGTAGTCAAATGTAAATGTGAAACATAGACTTTTCACGGTAGAAGGAAACGTAAAGGTTTAAAGAGCAATCAGACATTCTTTTTGCGCTTTTGATCAACTGGTGAGTTGCCTGTACCAGAAAATTGCAGCTTCATCTTTTTTTAGGGTGGGGTTGGGGGAACAATGTTGCTAGTAATCACAAAGTGAGATGCATCATGCAATGATGTGACAATGTATGATTCTGTGAACTTCTCTTGATAAGTAGATGTTTGTGAGCGCAGTTGTACAATGTATTCTTCTTTGTCCAGGCGTTTATTGGCATACTGAAATGAAGCTCATTTCCCCTTCAAATGTTGACATAATAATTAGCAAAGTGTTTATTTTGGCATATGTAATATACGGACAATTGGGGGATGAATATAAGAATTTACTGAGAGGTGTTTAGTTAGATTTTTACTTGTAATTCAACCTCCATTACTTGTTTGTTGGTCATTAGCAGCAATTTTTCTGCACATTGGCCAAATACTGAGGCACTAACCGTTGCTGTTTCATCTGTGATGGTTATATTCATCTTGCACCTATTAATACAAAAAAAAGTATTATGTTAACATATATCACCAATTTGTAAAAGGAAAACAATTTTAATTTAGTGTGAAAGTTGAATGAGGAATCAGATTCATTCATATTGAAAAGAAGCACTAATTTTTGTGTTTTATGACTCATTTTTTAAAAAATGGGATGCTTTCAGTAATATTACTGAAATTGTCAGAACCAATGTAGCAAGAAAAGTATGGATATTAAAGGAAACAATAGTATGAAGTAACCTTGGTGTCCCGATTGCAGCTTGGTCACCACAGTTCATGCAGTTAAATTTGCTTTCGCACTCAGCGTAAACTTTCTTCAAACACTCGCTACATCCAATGTACCAAAGACTGTCACCATCAAGTTTCAAGTTGATTTTTCCTTGTACCCAAATGGGTTTTGTCTACAACATATTATTGATGCAACATATGTTAGTTATATAATAGTTACATTTAACCATGTTATTTATAGTTATTTTTTAAGTATACAGGATCTATGTGAGGAGGAATAGCAGATATTTTTATTATCTGTTCCGCTTCTGGGTTTGCGAGGTTAATAGCTGCATTCTTGTACTCGTGACATATCTTCAGTGCATGTAGAGTGTCGCGGTTCTCGGTGGCCCTGCGAATGGGATGCCAATAATTAGTTAATATGAATCACTTTAAATGGTTAGTACAAATATAAGAAATTTATTTAGGCAGGAATAAGGGCTCACCATTTCTGGAGTTGTTCTGTTCGGGAGTTTCTCGGGTTAATTGTGATTGTAGAATGATACTTCGTAGTCAATGAGACTCCTTATATTTACAAACACAGTAAATTTGTGTTAAAAACATGAGAATATTTAAAAACATGTTGATAACACACAATACTTTTGTGTTTTTTTTTTGTAAAATATAAAGCTTTACAATACCGGCTTTATTGTAATTTATCTACTTACCAGTTAAATTATTGATCATATATATTACTGGTATCAGTTAAAGTTAAAATCAACTTTTCTAATCCGCACAAATTGTCTCAATATAGGCAAGTAGGGATGGTAATTACAGAATGATCTTGCTGGCTAAGTGTATTTGAAATGCAAATTATTTTGCAGTCAGTTTTTTTAAAACAACGATTAGTAGGGATGGTAATTACACAATTAAAGCATAAAGTGTTTGCTACATTTATAAAGTGAGATATTGTGAGGTTTTTGTAATCAGAATTTATCATGCAACTTATAATCAAGAAAAGTCCAAAGCAGTTGAGGCCAGGCTGAAACTCATTTGGTTTGGTGGCAGCTGAGTTTATAATTATACCACTATGTGTGTAATAATATATATAATTATTACATTACCTTTGAAGTGTGTGGCGCCGATGCTTTCAGCAGAGACAATGGGATATTCGCCTGCATTGAGTTGCTCAATAATTTCATTGCCCTCATTGTCTGCGAGTTCTCCCCATAGGGTTAGTACAATTGGCTTCAACCTAGAAATATGACAGGTACTTAGTCACTCTCTATTAGTAAAGAAAAGTGCCACAGATTTAATACGTACGTGTGAAGGTGTATATGGTTTGAAACTTACTTTTCATCAACCAAGACAATCTCCTTAACTATTTTATTTCCTGTGGTGGTGGAAATGACTTCTTTTGAGAGTTTATCAACAACCGCAGCTATGATTGTTGTGTAAAAATTTAATATATTTAAACATGTGTGGTTAAAGTGGAAATTGGTTTTTGAAATGTAATCATTATATTTAAAGTGTTGATAATGGTGATTTACTTACAAATTTCTGCACCCGTTTTCATGGTCTGATAAATTTCAGAGAAAGCATTATAGACTCTTTCATTCTCAGGAAGGAAAGCGGCAACATCAAGAAGTGGTTGTACAACTGTGTGACCACTTAGCACCCATATGTATTGGTACCTCTCATTGGGAACACTGTAATAAGGCTGTGGAGGTTTGACAACCACATTGGAGATGGTGTAGCAAGAGTTATTGTGCAGTGTGGAGTTGTATATTCCAATGTCATTGTCAAAGATCAATGCTTGAACTTGTATACCATTTTTTGTGCGCATTCCATAAACATAAATAGTTAGTTGTTGAAAATTATACAATTAAGAATAAGTAGTACTAAATATGGCGCTAGTTTATATGTAATTTCATAGTTCTTTGTAACTATGAATTGAATAGTTAGTTGTACTTTTAAAAATTTAATTTACTAAATGTGGATTACCTGTTTATCTTCAAGCAATACTTGCATAAAACGTTTTCCAACTGTTGTGCTTGATTCTCTTTCTGTAGATTTTTTGACAACACGAACAAGTCCACACTCTTCGTTGTGGTGTAATATCTACTAACTCAAGTGCATGAGCCATGGCCAATAACCTGCATGCATTATATGTTACTTACATCATGATATGTTAACCAAAAAAAATTGTGCCTCTTCAATTTCATTGTGTGCTTCTCTTTTAAGTTTCGGTTGTTAGGATTCATTGTTTAAAGCGTATCCAGAATTTAGCATTCAGATTAGTTTTATAAAACTTATGAATTTTTCTTTTGTATATCTCTAATATCATAACTAACTTAAGGTCAGTGTTGGGAAAAAAAATATTAAGTTCACAAGCATATATATTTTGAACAAACTAAATAAGTGGACTCTAAGTTCAAAAGTAAGGGAAATGCAAATTCCAATTTATATCGGTTTTTGTGCAAAACAAAGAGCATTTTCCGGGGGGGGGGGGGGGGGGGGGGGGGGGCAACAAAAAAAGTTTATTAAAAAAATCTAAGTGAACGTTTTACTATCTAGTCCGACAGGAAAAAGAAAATTACAATGAATACTCATAAAAAGTAGATGCCAACAAACGTTTTACAGTGACTATGTCATCGTTAACACTACGGAAGCTGATGAAATAAAAATTAGAACCTTTTAAACAAGAAGGTTTATATTTAATCGGAAGGTAGAAAGCATTTTCATATTTGAATAGAGTTCAACCTCGTAGATAAAAACTGAAGCAATGAAAAAAGTTGCTCATTTGCTACATTTTGTTAGATGTGCTATAAAAATTTGCACAAAGATGAATACAGCAACACCAATGATTATGTTGAGCATCACAAAAGGAAGACCTGAAAATGCTAATTCAAGCACGTGATAAAAAACATTCAAGAAGTTGTTTGGAAGAAGTCCAATACCCAAAAATATCTTAGTACTTCAAAATATACATCACAATGAAAATTGCTGCTCAGAATTTAGAAATGTCTGGACGGACTCTTTTATGCCATTAAAGCTTTTGAACATTCCAAAATAAGAACGAAAAAAATTATGAAGCTCTCAACGTAACATGGTGTATGCCCAACAAGGTAACATGGCATCATCAGTTAACTATTTAAAACATGAACATAGCATTTAGTTTTCGTTTGAATCTGAAAATTAACATGGGTTTAAACTTTAAACCAACTCAATACAATATGGAAAATCTCAGAACAAGATAAGTTGTATGTCCCAAAATAGCAGATTGCATTCATAAGTTAGTGTTGGACTACTGATTTTAAAAAATGAAAACTACACCTTAAAGTATGAAAACTGAAAGAAAAAAAAGCGGAATAAGTATGTAAAAACAGATAAACATGATATGTTACGTTACAGACTCGAAAACAACGAAACACATAAATTATGCATCACCTAAAAAATATCAAACAGCCTAGGAAGAATGTACTATGGTAAAATAAATTAAAACAAAATGGACTTTTAATACCTAGAATCAACTTCTTAGAATTAACACCTAGAGATGCCTATAAAAAGAAAACATGCAAACATCTGCCAAACTGTGAAAAAATTGTCTACAGTGAATGTACATATTCTGTGTTAATAAAATGGAGACAAAAACAAGTGAAATTTAAAAATAAATTGCTAAAAAGGCAGATATAGAATGCAGCAATAACCTGCTATTCCCACAGAAAAGAAAAAACAGGACAGAATTATAGAATACTAAACTTAAGTCCAATATCTGTTTAGCATATGTTTTGTTAATAAGGTATACCTTCAGTATAGATGTTCTCCTGCTTAAATGAATAACCTTCTAAGTTATGTGCTTACGTACTTTGAATGTTAATAAGCCACTTACTATACATTTGCACTCGATCCATATTTCTTAAAAAAAAAGTATCTTACATCCAGACGAAACACGTTGAACTCAAACTGCAAACAATCTAACAAGCCTGAAAACATTTTAAAAAGTACGCAGAGGATGAAATTAGTCTATGATAGATAGAACTCCGAAAACTACACTTTAAAGTATGAAATCTGAAAGAAAAAAGCAGACGAAGTATGTAAAAACAAATAAACATGATACGTTCAGGGGCGTAGCTCGGGGAGGGCCAGACTTGGCCCTGGCCCAGCCCAATCTTTAAAAATGTCTAGTTTTTAGTGTAAATATTCCGTGTAAAAAAATTTCAAAAAATATTCTTTGTACCGGCCCAGTCCAGTCCGGTGCCCCGGCTCCGCCCCTAGATACGTTAGAGACGCAAAAACAACGAAACACATAAATTATACATCACCTAAAAAAGATCAAACATGCCAGGAAGAATGTACCATGGTAAAATAAATTTTTTTAAAAAGGACTTTTAATACCTACAATGAACTTCTTAGAATTAACACCTAGAGATGCCCATAAAAAGAAAATATGTAAACGTATGCCAAACTGTGCAATATTACAATAAGTTGCTAATATCATTGGCATAATAGAATAACTTGCTAATGAAGAAGCAAACCTCTGAGCACAGTATATAATATAGCATCGTACATTTATAGATTTAAACACATGTTATTGACTTTTAACTCTTGACTGAAAGAGTAAAATACATGATCAGTAAAAAAACGGGCTTGAAATCACGCCTAAAGAGGCTCTTACACAGTTATAATAAGCATTTACGAAATAATAAGTATGAAGGATACACCTGAACTCCATGAAAGGTTTTCAAGAGAAGCTAGATTTTTTCTCTGAGAAAAGTTGATGGACCAATTCTCAAAAATGGAAAAAGTTCATGCATTCTTAAGGTAAACTATTTATGTAAAACTCATTTCTTCTATTTATGAACAACTCTTCACTACAAGAGTCATTTTAAAAAAAATTAAGCTATGCATATAAATAAGCATTACCCTTTTTTCCTACTTTGGATGTATAGATGAGAACATTTACTTAAAAGTTTGAACAAAACAGGGGGTTACTCATGCGGACATTTAAACAAACACATACATGACACCAATAAAAAATGGAAACTACACAATGGCAAGATGGAATTATCAACTACAGCCACCCAAACTACTACCATAAACAAACCTGGGAGTCCGTACAGTTCAATCACAAAGAAATTTGGGAGGCGACAGATTTGAATAGAGAAAACCCCAAAAAATTCTCCAATGAACTAATTGTACGAAACAGAGCAAAATTGTAGAATGAAATAGAGATGTGGAAAATAGAAGGCTAATCGTACAAATGCGCAGGTAAAGCAACTATAGAATGCAAATTGATTGAATATAGAGGAAAAACTCACCAGAGTAGAACATGGCAGAAGCGGGAAATTGACCGAATAGCTGCGGCATGGTATTTATAAGCGACCAACGGAGGACACTTGAGAAACCAAACTATCCAAACGCCGATACTGTGGAGGGGCGATGTTGAGCGGTTGAAACGGAAGAGATGAGTCGAGACAAAAGAGGTTAATGCTGATTTTTTTTAATAAAAGCTTAAACAATGCGACCATGTTTTCTTCCTTAAGGACATAACGGTGGAAAGTACGAACAGTTTGAAGATATACAACAAAGTGAACAGAAAGTATACAATCAGCTTATGCACCAAGAACCACCAACATTTTTTGTATGACAATTTAACCCTTGACAATATTCAGGCTTATACTATTGTATGTAGAGATGAAATGAACTGTGATCTAAAAATGAAGATGACAAGGAGTTGAGAAATGGTAGAACATTGTTAAGGAAGTTGGTGACGAATGATAAAAGTCTTGGCAAAAATAAACGAGATAAAAAAGACAAGCTAAACACTATCGAGGAGGAGAAGTCGTTGGCGGGTGACAGTAGTGATACGGACTACTTTAGTTCAAGTTATAAATCATATTCGGATGTAGAGGAAGATCACTCTGTGAGAAGTAAAACTAGATTTCCTCCTTTTAGACCAAATGACAAGGTGGAGTTTTCATTGGGCATGAGGTTTGAGTCTAAATCTAAAGTTAAAGAGGTAGTGGATAAATATTCAGTAACTAATATATATCCTTACTATTGGGCCAAGAACAATTCTAACATGCTTAGATCTAGGTGTGCTAACCTACACAAAACCTGCACATGGATGGTGTATTTTGGCATTGACAATCGAAGTAATAGTAAGAAATGGGTTGTGAAAACTTTCCATAAAGAGCTCACATGCAATCCTGGATGGCAAATACCTAGTGCCACTGCAAGATTGTTGGTTAATAACTTCTTCAAGTCCAAGGTTGGTGTCCGTGAGATGAAGCTGTCATTAATGCAAGCGATGGTAAAAAATGAACTCAACTGTGATGTCTCTATGAAACAGATGAAGAAGGCTAAGTCAATTATCAAAAAAATAGAAAAGGGTGACACATAGGAAGTGTACAAAAAGTTGGATGAATATAAGGCAAAGATTTTAAGGTCAAATTAAGGGAATACATGTGATGGATAGTCTACCCGGGGGTATATATCCGAAGGGTTATTACGGGGAATAACTTAGAGAGAAGTCAGAGCAAGTAAGTAAAAGTAGAGAGAGAGTGTATTCAGTATGAATGCCGTTTTCAGCGTTGTTACAAATGGGGAAATGGGGTGCTATTTATAGTAGCAATAAATGCCGGGCAGGGACACGTGTCAAGCGCTTATTGGCCGAGGGGTCACCTCAACTGGTTGGCGCTGGCAGCCGCATGTGGCCGCATTTAATGCGGCTGTTGGATGGGACGTCTGTGCGGGGTACGGTGATCTGTACGCATGTGAGGCGGATATCTTGTCGAGTGAGATGCCTTCGGCTATAGAGCAGTAGCCGAGGGCTCCTCCACCCGATGGCACCCTGGTGCCGAGGGCTCACAGTGCCGAGGGCTACTGTTTTCGCCGTTTTCTCCCAGTTTCTTAATTTGCTTGAGAAACCCGTCCTGTGATAATTTGGAGCCTTCGGCCAGGGGGCCGAAGGCACCCCTGGCGCGTTGTGCGGACTGCTTGGTACTCTGGGCGCTGTGATTTGGGCCTGTTGGGCCTTCGCTGGAGTAGTAGGAGTCTGTGGACCGGGGGTTCCCGGGCCATATACTCCATCAGGAGTCCCTCACTCCTTTTGCCGAAAGGTACTTGAGGGAAAAGGAGTAATTTGTGCTTACCCTTTGATGTTGTCCCGTCGTGATCTCTGAAGTTGGTGAGGAGTTGTTGCTTTTTGTCTCTGCCGAAGGCAGTCCCTCAGTTACCCACATGTCTGGACTTGAGGGCTTGCTTTGTTGTTTGTTGGAATTTCACAAATTTTGTAATTTAATGATTTTCCCGAGGGGGTCCTCCAGTCCCCCACTCTTTGAGGCACTTGTAAAGTGGTGAAAAGGAGTAAAGTAGTTACGTTGCTGTTGTGGGCCGAAGGCTGACGCTTTTTGTTTCATTTTGGGGGGATGCCTCGTTAAAAACCTCATTAGGAAAAACCCTTTGGGAAAAAATCCTAATGAGGGAAAAAGAGTGCACCGAATTCCCCCAATGATGAATCGAAAATGTCAAACCTTGGTAAAAAATGGAGAATGACGGGAATGCCGAAGGCTCTCTCTTCTGAGGGCTCCTGTGTTGATTAGCCGAAGGCTTGCTGTTGATATCCTGGGGATGCCGAAGGGGAGCCCCTCAATCCGGGGATCGAGGGCCTGCTGGATGAGGGCGGCAACGGAGTTGTTACCGGGGGGTCCACTGTTTGTTGATTAGTTGGTGATGAAGATGCCCGAGGGCTCCCATTACCTGTGTGCGACGGGTTATCCGTCAATGAAGGCAACTCCCCGGGGGCTACCTGGTTTTGCAGTGCTGAGGGGGAATTCCCGAGGGGTGCCCTGATATGAAGCCTTGGGTTTCTGAAGGAGTGATCCCGAAGGCGTCTGTTATGAGCTGTGTGGGACACACCCCGGGGGCACTTCTGAGTGAGTGCACCCGGAGGCTATCCTTGATGAAGTGGAGTGGAGTAGAAAACCCGGGGGCTTCCAGAATATAGCCGTTGGAAATATAGCCGTTGGAATATGTAACGACGGGATATAGCCGTTGGGGGGGTGGCACACGTGGCGTGTGATGGCTAGCTGTTCGCGGGCGGCGTCACCGGTTGGGTGAAACGACGGTGTGTAATGATGACGGTCCGTCCGGAGGCCCGGTTTCCGGGCCCAAGCCCGGATTCCAGCGCCTATAAATACCCCAAGGCCAGAGCCATTCCCGCTGTGCAAACTCAGTTGTCTTAGCAAAGCTCTGCCAAAAAATCTAGTGAGAGAAACTCAAGCCTTCGGTCCTAACTCAGCTTTCGAGGTCAGTGCTCCCTGCCCTTCTCCCTCTAGTATAGTTGTACATTGCGCCCTCGGGTTAGGAGATAGAATTCACTAGAAACCTTAGTTCCCCCGAACCCTCGAGCTAGAGTTAGAATGTCGTCCCAGAGTGACTCTCAGGACATCTCGAGGACGCCCTCGATGGAGGACGAAGGCATCTCAGACGTGGAGTCCAGCAGCGGCCAGCCCTCGGGTGGTGCTGATGCCGTCCTGGCCCGGGAGGTCCAGAAGGAACTCATTGCGGAGGTCAAAGCCGAGGGCTTCGAGCAAGAGTGCGAGGATGAAGACTTAGCCCTCGCATGGCAAACAGCGGAGGATGAGGCGCAGAACGAGAGCTCGAAGGTTACGATTGCTGTTCTCCCCCCTCAGGGTTCCGGGGAGGCCAGTAGCTCGAGGCCGCTGGATCCGATACCTCTGAGGGCGGTTTCCGGTTTGAAGAAGAAGAAGGCCGCTACCAAGAAGAAGGAGAGGGCCGTCGATCAAGGAAAGCTCGTGGACATGCCCGAGGGGTACAGTTGGCTGAACACTGAGGCCCTCGAGATCAGGTCGAAGGCTGATAGGGCAGATCTGTACGTGACTCAGCTGCACGTGGGGCCCTCGGCCGAAGTGGTGGAGCCAGGTCCCGACGACGTGTTGTCCAGGGTGCCCGAGGGGTGTATCGCTATTCACGTCCTCTCGGTTTCCATGGGACTTAGGTTCCCTCTGCACCCGTTCCTCCGGGAGTATTTGAGGTTTGTTGGTTTGGTCCCCTGCCAACTCACGCCCAACAGCCACTCCTACATTGCGGGGTTCCTCCAGCTCTGCAAGTCCCGAGGGGTGAAGCCCAGCCTGGATCTATTCTTCCAGAGTTTTAATTTGTGCCGGGGGGGCACGAAAACAGCGAGGGGTACGCAAACCTGCAGCAGATTGCCCGCTTCAAGCTATTCTCCGATGCTCCTTCTTCCAACAAAGGATGGAGGGAACGTTGGTGCTACGTAAAGTTGAGTGAGAGCCCATTCCCGAGGGAGCTGCGTGATCGATTTCGAAGGCACGAAAAAATCAGGAGTGCTGCTCTCGAGAAAGACGGCCTAAAGCTGGCCAAGTTCCCGGAGGGGAAAAATAAGAACGTGGCGATCAAAGACTGCACCCTCGAGGAGGATTTATACACCCTCGGGTTCCGGAGGTACCGCTTCATAGGGGAGACCGATGAGAAGTACTCTCCCTTCGACAAGGCCTTCGGAGGAGCCGGAGGTAGGAGCCGAGGGCTTTAGAATTCTGTACCTAGTTTTATTTTTGTTTGGATGTCATTGTCCCTTCGATTAGACCCGTCGGACTGACCATTTGTCTCCTTTTTGCAGGTATCCCCGTCTCCATGGTGAACGTGAAGGGCCTTGCTCGCCTGAAGAAACAGGACCCGAAGGGGTCGGGACAGGGCAGCCAGAAGCCCGCCACTGCCCTCTTCAAGAAAGCCGAGGGCGATGCTGCTGCCGGCAAGAGGAAGGCGGTGACCAAGGGGTCCCCCCCGGCTACCAAAAAGCCGAAGAAGGGGGATGTCGCCGAGAAGGAGCCCCCGATCATTATTGCTGATGAGCACCCCGCCTCCGGGGTGCATGTGGAGAAGCCGTCGGGTGAAACGCCGGCGGGGGCAGAGGAGTTGCTGCCTGAGGTCCTTCAAGTTTCGTTCCCGAGGGGGACATCCCTGGCCAGCGGCGCTGTCGACCCGGGGGCCATCTTGAGGGGCATAACCCCTGAGACTGATAGAGCTGCCCTCGGGGCCTATAACGATGCGGCCCTCGAGGACCACATTCTCCGCTCCTCCCTTTCTGTAAGTGTTTACTCAGCTTTCTTCCTTTTCTCCTTTGATTATATTGTGCAATTGCCTTTAACCGTTTTGGATGTTGGTCTGCAGGCTTGTCTAGCCCTCGGTGAACATGCCCGGAGGCTTCAAGAATGGCGCCTCCATAAAGCAGAGCAGGATGCCAAGATGAAGGAATGCATCCTCAAAAACAAGGAGGCGGTGAAGCTGGGGGCCAGGCTGGAAGAGGAGCTTCGGCAAATGGAGCTGAGATTGGGGGCTGCAGAGAAGGGCAAGGCCGATGCTGAGGCCGCTGCTGAGGAGGCCAGGAGAGCTGCCAAAGAGGCCGAGGACTCCAAGGCGCTAGCCGTCGCCAAGGCTCGGGAGGAAGCCGTGGATGCCTTCGTCGCCGAGGGCTGGAGGGCCGAGGGACGCAAGATGTGGTTGTCCTCGGTCGTGGAGGCACACGTCGAGGAATGGGCCGAGGGCCCCGGGTGGGAATGGATGGCCCGGAAGGGCAGAGAATATTAGGAGGCCGGCGAATTCTTCACCCAGGCCCTCATTTACCGGAGGATGGCTCGGCATTTGGGCATTGAGCAAAAAGATTTCTCCCCCTCGGCGTATGGCCTTCCTCCCCTGCAGCCTGATGTCCGTGAGTCGCTCCCGGAAGGTGTTCAGAGGCCCGACCTTGAGGACACGGAGTTGAAGAATGAGGCCGAGGATGACGCTGTCGAGACCGGAGCGGAGGCATCATCGAGGCCGGCTACAGAGGGCACCCCGGTGAATGATGCTGTTGTAGTTGTAGAGTGACTTTGTACTTAGAAATCCTTGAACGTATTTTGTAATGAACAACATTGATCCTTCGGCTTCGGCCTGTTTGTAAATTTCACACTTACTTTGTTTGTGATGAATGCATGCTGCCCCCGGGCTCTTCACATTTGAATGCGCCTTACGTTTTGAATGTATGCCTTCTACTTCTTGAGTGTATGCCTTCGGTATTTTTGAATGTATGTGTAGGACTTAGAATATTTTTCGATTGTAGCGTGCCCTTGGAAGCCTTCAGTACTTGGGCACCCTCTGCTGGGTATGCAACCGAGGGTTCAGCAGCAGTTAGGACTTAGAAAATTTTTCTAAGTGTAGCACACCATAGGGCCTTCGGGCGTTTGTAGTAACCCGAATCCTAGGACTTAGAAAAATTTCTAAGTGTAGATATCCCCTTGCGAGCCTTCGGGATATGGCATCCCTTCCTGATGCATGAATGTTGGACCGAGGGCCCAATGCACAGGACTTAGAGATTTTTTTGCAAGTGTAGTATGACATGTAGCCTTCGGCTACTGTGGAGCCCCAACTGAAATATTGAATAGGCCGGGGGCCAATTCTTTAGGACTTAGAAAATTTTCTTGAGTGTTGATTCCTTGTGTACTATAGCCCTCGATTGATAGGTAGCCTTCGGCAATTAGGTCCTTTGAGATGAGGGTGAAATACGTGGGACTTAGAAAATCTTCTAAGTGTAGAGTTTCCCTTGGGAGCCTTCGGGAGGTGGCATCCCTCCATGAGGTATGAGTAGTTGACCGGGGAAAAGCATGTAGGACTTAGAAAATATTCTAAGTGTAAAATCTCCCTTGGGAGCCTTCGGGAGATGGCATCCCTCCTTGATGTATGAGTAGTTGACCGGGGGGGAAAATATGTGGGACTTAGAAAATCTTCTAAGTGTAAAATCTCCCTTGGGAGCCTTCGGGAGATGGCATCCCTCCTTGATGTATGAGTAGTTGACCGGGGGGAAAATATGTGGGACTTAGAAAATCTTCTAAGTGTAAAATCTCCCTTGGGAGCCTTCGGGAGATGGCATCCCTCCTTGATGTATGAGTAGTTGACCGGGGGGGAAAATATGTGGGACTTAGAAAATCTTCTAAGTGTAGATTTTCCCTTGGGAGCCTTCGGGAGATGGCATCCCTCCTTGATGTATGAGTAGTTGACCGGGGGGGGGGGGGGGGGGGGAATGTGGGACTTAGAAAATCTTCTAAGTGTAGATTTTCCCTTGGGAGCCTTCGGGTGATAGGTGCCCTCTGATTCCACATCACTTTGTGAGGTGCCCGGGGGCTACTCATTTAGGACTTAGAATTTTTTCTAAGCATAAATTGATGTTGAATCCTGTTGTTGTGAAGAAAGCCAATGAAGAGTGTGTGCCCTCGGCATACACTTTAAAAGTTGTAGAATTTGACCCTTGTCATGGGGGAAGGGCCTTCGGTATTTGTGCATAACAGATGCCTTCGATGTTTGTTTGAAGTACCGTTTAGTGGACCTTGGATAGTCCAGTCCCTTTGTATTGTTGAAGCCTTCGGTGTTTTTTGTGACCGGAGGTGACCAGGTAGTGGACTTAGCCGTTTCCTGATGATATTTCTATGAGTAGTATCCTCTGAGAAATAGGAGTCTTCAATTACCGGAGGTGTTCCCGTGGGGAGCCCTCGGCATGTTGTGATCTTGTTGGAGTGTACTCTTTGATTTCTCGCTGAGTCTACTCCCCTTCACCCCTTTTTTTTTTTGGTTGGTGGTGAAGGGAAGGCATCAAGAAACTTGGTTTCTTGGTAAGGCTGGGCCTATTAGGAGACCATCAGAATACACCAATGGCTCTCCTCCCTCGGGTTAACCTTCCGAGTTCCGAGGGGATCGAGGGACGTTTCCTGGGCACAAGATATGGTGGTCCGTAACCTGCCTCCCCTTGAGGGATGGCGCGGAAAGCGCCTCATTTTTTAAAGTCGTCCCTTCGGCGCTAGACATAGTCCGTGGCCTGCCACACCCTTGGGGTGGTGGCGCGGGGAGCGTTTCGGTTTGGAAGTCGAATCCTGGGCATTTCTCATGCCTGTCATACCCTGGGGGTAGTGACGCGGATAGCGTTCCGTTTTTGAAAGTCGAATCATGGGCATTTCTCATGCCTGTCATACCCTGGGGGTAGTGACGCGGAAAGCGTTTCAAGGAAGGGTTTTCATTTGCACACTAGTTGCAAATGGTCGGGGACACTAAGTGCCGCCGGCACCGATGGTGGCGCCTTCGGTATATGCGTCCTCGTGGGGTACGGCTTTTAGAAACAACACTTGGTGTTAGTTTCGATGTGTAGCCCCCGGTACTTGGTACCGAGGGGTCCTCTGTAGGAACACTTGGTGTTCTCTTTGTTGTAGTCGATGGAAGTGTCTACCCTCGGTACCTGGTACCGAAGGGTCTTCAAATGAAACACTTGGTGTTTCCCAACAGATGTTTGGAAGTTGATAGGAGAGCATATCCCTGACACTGGGTGCCGAGGGGTCTTCTTTGAAACATTTGGTGTTTTTTCTTCGTTTCGATGTTTGATGATGGAGGTGTCCCTCGGCACTGGGTGCCGAAGGGTCTTCTGTAGGAACACTTGGTGTTCTCATCTTTTCTTTTTTTGATGTTGAGGGTGGGAATGTACCCTTGGCACTGGGTGCCGAAGGGAAATGAAACACATGGCGTTCCTTGTTGTTGGTGATAGGAGTTTCCTCCCTCGGCACTGGGTGCCGAGGGGTCTTGACTGAAAACACGTGGTGTTTTCGCTTTTTGTTGTAGGTGTTGATGGTGTCCGCCCTCGGTACTTGGTGCCGGAGGGGGTTCTTCTCGTGGTGAGGCCTGGGGCCTGTGGTCAGTATGAGGGCTTGATGTCTTGAATGTATCTTCATTCTTCGAAATTGGAGGCCTTGGGCCAAAGGATAGTACATTCACTAGTTATGAGGGCTTGGCCGCTCTTACATTATTGATAAAATTTAACTAAATGGTGTACATTCCAGTGCCTAGGGACTTCTTTCCCATTGGGGCGTTTGAGCTTGTAGGTCCCGGGTTTGATGATGGCTGCTATGATGTAGGGGCCTTCGAATTTTGGTGCCATTTTTCCTCCCTCGGTTGGTTGGCAGGCTTCCCTCCTCCGGAGGACATAGTCCCCCACTTGAAATTCTCGGGTGCGAACTTTGGAGTCGATGTAGCTTTTAACTTGCCTTCGGTAGTTTTCTACCCGGATGAAGGCCTGCTCCCGGCGTTCTGAAATGAGGTGGAGGTCGAGGGCCATGTTGTTGTCGTTGACCTCGGGGTCATATTGGATCACCCTTCGGGTGGGAAGGGTGACTTACGTAGGAGCTTTGGCTTCAAAACCGTAGCAGAGGGAGAAGGGTGTTTCACCTGTTGCTCGCCGAGGGGTGGTGCGATAGGCCCAAAGGATGTTGTGGAGTTCTTCCACCCAGCCACCACCCTCGGCCTCCAGCTTCTTTTTGAGGCCCTCGAGCAAGGTCCGGTTGGCGTTCTCTACTTGCCCGTTGCCTTGGGGGTAGGCAACGGAGGAGAAGGTGTGTTTGATGCCCCATGCCTCCAGAAGGGCGCAGAAGGGGGCTGCCTCAAATTGTGTCCCATTGTCGGAGATGATCTGCTGGGGGACGCCAAACCTTGTGAGGATGTTCTTGAGGACGAAGTGACGGCACTTCGCCTATGTGATGCTGGCGAGGGGTTCAGCCTCCACCCACTTGGTAAAATAGTCGACGGCCACAATGATGTATCTGTTGTTGGAGGTACCCCTCGGCAGAGGGCCCACAAGGTCTATCCCCCATCGAGAAAATGGGACAGAGGTGCTGATGGGGGCATAGTTGACCGCTGGCCTGCCGGGAGCTTTCTGGAAATGTTGACATGCGGTGCACCTCCGGGCAAGGTCAGCACAATCCCTGGCCATGGTTGGCCAGAAGTAGCCCTGGAGAATGAGCCTTCGGGACATGGAGAAGGGTCCCTGGTGAGCTGAGCAAGTGCCACTGTGCACTTCCTGCATTGCGACCTCGGCCTCATCTTGATGAAGGCATCGAAGTAGCGTGCCGTTGTAAGATCGTTTGTAGAGCCTCCCATCTTCGATGGTGTAGCTAGGAGCCCTCAGCTTTGTCAGTTTAGCGCGGGTCTCATTCTCGGGTAGCTGCCCTGTGGAGATGAAGGCGGTGATATCTGAGATCCAATCCTCTTGGCGTTGTTTTATGTTCATCACGGGGCTTGCATGGATACTTGAGAGGCTGAGTTCCTCAATTTTGGCAATTTTGGAGATATGCTCGGGGGAGTCAGCCGAGAGTTTAGATAATATGTCGGCCTCGGAGTTCTGAGCCCTCGGTATTTGAGTGAGAGAGTGTGCCTCAAACACCTTAAGCAACTCCTTGGCCGCTTCCTTGTACTGTTTCATCCTTCCCTCCTTTGCCTCATATTCCTCGGAGATTTGGCCAACGACCAACTTGGAGTCGCATTTGATGTGGATCTGCCGAGCCCTCATGTTGGCAGCCAGCCGAAGGCCACATAGGAGGGCCTCATATTCGGCCTCATTGTTGGAGACCTTGAAGGAGAAGCGGATTGCATAGTAGGCCCTGAAGCCCTCGGGAGTAATGAGGACTACCCCTCCCCCACACGCTTTGGTCGCGGAGGAGCCATCAGTGTAGAGGGTCCACCAGTCATCCGAGGTAGCCGAGGGCTCCCCGTCCGTGGCTGCCCTTGCGGTACATTCCGTCACAAAGTCCGCCAGGGCTTGGCCCTTGATGGCAGGCCTTGGACGGATGTCAATGTTGTACTGGCTCAAGAAGATAGCCCATTTCACCATGCGGGAGGAGCTGTTGGGGCTCCTCATGAGGGCGCCGAGGGGTTGATGGGTGAGGACCTGAACCGGGTGAGCCTGAAAGTAGTGGCCCAACTTCTTGACAGTCCAAACGATGGCTAACACCGTTTTTTCCACAGGGAGTACCTGAGCTCGGCCTCCCTTAGGGTCTTGCTAACGTAAAAGATGGCATGTTGGATGCCGTCTTCCTCCCGGATGAGCACAGAGCTGATGGCCGCCGGGCTAACCCCAAGGTAGAGGTAGAGGGTCTCCCCTACCTTGGGTTTGGAGAGCACAGGAGGTGAAGATAGATATCGTTTGAGCTCGTCGAAAGCCCCCTGACATTCTGGAGTCCATAGAAAGCCAGCCGTCTTCCTCATGATTTGGAAGAAGGGTAGAGACTTCTCCGCCGATTTAGATAGAAAGCGGTTGAGGGCTGCCAGACGGCCCGTCAACCGTTGAACTTCCTTCACGTTGCGTGGGGGCTCCATGTTGATGATGGCCTGGATCTTCTCGGGATTGGCCTCAATACCCCTTCGGCTCACCATGTAGCCCAAGAATTTGCCCCCTTGGACGCCAAAGGTGCACTTCTTCGGGTTTAGCCGAAGGTTGAATTTTTGCATGATGGCGAAGATTTCCCGGAGGTCGTCAGCATGGCTGGAAGATTGTTTGCTTTTGACGATCATGTCGTCAACATAGGCCTCCATGGTGCACCCTAGGACGGCTTGAAAGACCCGGGCCACCATCCGGGTGTAGGTGGCCCCTGAGTTCTTTAGGCCGAAGGCCATGACTAGGTAGCAGAAGATGCCCTCGGGAGTCATGAAGGCAGTTTTTTCGGCGTCCTCCTCGTGCATGAATATTTGATGGTACCCTCGGAAGGCATCGAGGAAGGACATGATTTCACACCCCGCGGTCTCATCCACCAATTGATCAATGTTTGGTAGAGGGAATGGATCCATGGGGCATGCTTTGTTGAGATCGGTGTAGTCGACGCACATGCGAAAGGTAGGGGGCTTCTGTGCGAGGACTACATTTGCCAGCCATGAGGGATATTTCACCTCCTTGATGTGCTTAATGGAGAGGAGCATGGCGACCTCCTTCTTCACAAATTCCCTTCTCTCGGCGGAGAGGGGTCTTCTTCGTTGTTGTACTGCCTTTACCAAAGGGTCCACCGAGAGGCGGTGGGTGATGACCCTTCGGCTGATTCCCGGCATGTCCTCCGCCCCCCATGCAAAGACAGTGGACTAGGCGCGGAGGGCGTCGGTGATACCGGTCTTCAAATCTTCAGGGAGCTGGGCTCCAACCTTCACGACTCTCTCCGGCTGGGCCGGATCGAGCGCAAAGTCTTCTACGTCCTCGGTCGGTTCAGCCCTCGGTCTTCTTTCCTCTTGGTCGACGGTTCCGGTGATGGTGTCAACACGGAATTCCGTCTTGCTTACCTTCTTAGTGACCTGAAGATAGCAGGCGCGGGCAATTTTCTGGTTCCCCCGGGAGTAGCCAATTCCCCCCTCGGCGGGAAACTTGAGGCAGAGATGTCTCATGGAGATGATGGCTTCGAGGTCCTCGAGGGCTGGCCGGCCGAGGATGATGTTGTGGGCGCAGTCAATGTTGACGACGACGAACTCCACCTCGAGCTGGGCTCTATGGAGCCCGTCGCCGAAGATCACCGGGAGGGTTATCACCCCCTCGGAATCAATAGTATCGTCGGTGAAGCCGGCAAGAGGGGTCTTAATGGGCCGAAGGGACCCCCTCTCCAGATGCAGCTCTCTGAAGGTGCTGAGGTACATTACATTGACGGAGCTGCCCGTGTCAATGTAAGTTCGGTGAATAATGGTGTCGTTTATCTCCGTTCGAATCACCAAGGCATCCCTGTGAGGAGAAGAAGTAGGAGGGAGATCTGCGTTGGTGAAGGTGATGGGTTCCTCCCTCAGTCGCTTTACCGGGGGCATATGAGTGACTTCCCCCACGTAAAGCGATTGAGCCCACTTCTTTCGTTGGCTGGTGGAATCGCCCCCTGTATTGCCACCGGTGATCATGAGGATGTGGCGTTTCTTCTCCTGGTAGTGGGGGTACTCCTCCTCCTCTTCTTCCAAGTTTCCGATCTCCCTCTTCTTGCCGAGGGGGATGGTGATCGGATTTACCCAGGCATTTACCTTCGTATGGTGCCCTCGGGGAGGTCCCTGATGAGAAGGTCCCTCCTGCCGAGGGCTCTGGACAAACTGGGACAGGTGCCCCGCCTGTATTAATCTCTCGATGCCGTCTTCAGCTGATGGCAGTCATCGGTCCTGTGCCCCTGGTGCCGATGGAAGCGACAGTAGGGGAACTGAGGGTTGATAGCGTGTACCTCCGGGGGTGCGCGAGAGTCGCGCTCAACGAGGCCCCTCTCCTCGGCAAAATCGAGGATGATGCTGACGGGGTGCGTCAATGGTGTCTGAGGGCGGTCCAGGAGAATGGGTTGGGCCCAAGTCTTGGGGTTGCTCTTATAACCTCCCCCGGGCTTGGCTTGGCCCTGCCGAGGGCGGTCATCAGAGGTTCCCGAAGCCTTGGGGCGAATTGGAGGAGCCCCCGGCCCTCGGTTATTCTTGTTGTCAGCCCTCGGGGGCTGCTGGTCCGGATGCTGGTGATACTTCTCCACCTCCTCGGCCTCAGCATATCGGTCCCCCCGCTGCAAAGCCCTTATGTAGTCGCGGGGGGGTTCAATGATGAGGCTCCTTGAAAAGGTACCGGTGCGGAGGATGGTTTGTAGGAGGGCCAGGAGGGTCCCGTCATCAGCACCGTCGACCTTGTCGGCCTCCGTCCTCCAGCGCTCCAGGAAATCCCGAAGGGTCTCATCCTTCTTCTGGCGTATTGTTAGGAGGTGGGAGAAGTGTTTCCTTGTGCGACGCCTCCCGGCGAATTGTGTCAAGAATCGCTGGGCGAGTTCTTGCCACGAATCAATGCAGCCCTCGGGAAGCCTGTTGAACCATTCGTATGCCGGCCCCTCTAAGGTGGAGAGGAACCAACGACACAAATATTCGTCTGACGCCCCCACCATCATCATGCTGTTCTGGTATTTGTTGTATTGTTCCTGCGGGTCCGTTTTTCCGTTGTAGGGCTGTATGTGTTGCCCTCGGTATTTTTCCGGGATCCGGGCCGCCAATACCCTTGGGGTAAATGGCGTCCGAGTCCGGAGCTGGATGACGGGTTCCCCGGAGCCCTTGGCCACATTCTTCTGTAATTCCTCCATTTTGGCCATCATGGCCTCGTATTTGAGGTCTGAGTGAGGGGTGGAGGTGGTGGCGTGAGCTTTGTTGGACTCCATTTCGTCAAGCCGGCGCTGGAGGGCCGCAATAATCTCGTCCCGGGGATCCTTCGGGAGGGTCTCCGCCCCCTGCGAACGAACCCGGGCCGAGTGGGCCTGGTTGATCTGGTGGCGAGCGTCGTTGGCATGAAGGGGTGCCTTGCCTTTGTCCCGAGGGGGACGCTCCTCGTCTGCCCTCGAAACAGATCCCCCGCTTTCCTGGGGCCTTTGGAGTGCTTTCCCCCCTCGGCGGTCTTGGACCCCTCGGCGGTCTGGCCCTCCTCCGAGCCGGTTGAGGGCGGAAGTACGGGGCATTTCCCTGTTGTCATTATGGCGGTCCCGGGACTGAACTTCCTGGGAGGACGTTTCTTGGGCCACCACCCCTTCGTCGTTTCTCACCCGAGGGGTGGGATTTCCGAAGGGGTGCGGTAGAGGGGGAAGTATGATATTTTCCCCGATCTGAGGGTGAGCTGGAGCCAGGGTGTCGAAGGCACCCGGGTTCTGGGTGAGCGTCTGGATGAAGGCGGAGAGCGCCGATTGCACGTTGATGGTGAGAACCGGAGGGCTGACTTGGTCATCGCTCCGGTTTTTCTTCTTGGCCTCGATGCCGAGGCGGGCATCGGGGGCATTTTGTTGGATCTGAAGGCGTAGGTCGACAGCCGCCTGTTCCAGCCCAGCGATGACACCGCCCTCGGGAGCCCTGTGAGAGGCTTCGGGGGCGTTGACGTCGCCGAGGGCCAGGTTCTTGTCTTCTACGTTCTTTGAGTTGGCACGTGTTGTCCTCACCATTTTGATAGAGGGCTAGTGTTTTGTGTTTGGTCGAGGGGGAGGGTTTCTTACTCGATTGTTCGACCTCTCAATGAATGCACCAAATGATGGATAGTCTACCCGGGGGTATATATCCGAAGGGTTATTACGGGGAATAACTTAGAGAGAAGTCAGAGCAAGTATGTAAAAGTAGAGAGAGAGTGTATTCAGTATGAATGCCGTTTTCAGCGTTGTTACAAATGGGGAAATGGGGTGCTATTTATAGTAGCAATAAATGCCGGGCAGGGACACGTGTCAAGCGCTTATTGGCCGAGGGGTCACCTCAACTGGTTGGCGCTGGCAGCCGCATGTGGCCGCATTTAATGTGGCTGTTGGATGGGACGTCTGTGCGGGGTACGGTGATCTGTACGCATGTGAGGCGGATATCTTGTCGAGTGAGATGCCTTCGGCTATAGAGCAGTAGCCGAGGGCTCCTCCACCCGATGGCACCCTGGTGCCGAGGGCTCACAGTGCCGAGGGCTACTGTTTTCGCCGTTTTCTCCCAGTTTCTTAATTTGCTTGAGAAACCCGTCCTGTGATAATTTGGAGCCTTCGGCCAGGGGGCCGAAGGCACCCCTGGCGCGTTGTGCGGACTGCTTGGTACTCTGGGCGCTGTGATTTGGGCCTGTTAGGCCTGTTGGGCCTTCGGTGTAGTAGTAGGAGTCTGTGGACCGGGGGTTCCCGGGCCATATACTCCATCAACATGTATCCTTCAGGGGAAGCAATCGGGCCCAATATTCGTTAGGTTTTATGTGTGACATGATGCGTGCAAGAAGGGGTTCTTAGAGGGACGTAAAATGCTAATTTTGATACATGGTGCTTTTTTGAAGTCTGATGTAAAAGGTGAGATATTAACAACTATAGGAAGGGATGGGAATAACCAGATGTTCCCTATTGCATGAGCAATTGTGGGTTCTGAGACAAAGGTGGATTGGAAATGGTTTCTTGAGTTCCTATGAGATGATCTAAACATTGGAAGAGGGAAAGGGTGGGCATTTGTTTCAGATCAACTAAAGGTATGCCATATGACATATGTCCTTGTCATTTTAGTTTTTGTGTACTGCGTAACAATAATTTTAACAACAATGTTTTACACAAAACTTTGTAGGCTTTAGGGCCAACTTTATATGAGACTATCCAGATGTGGAACATAGAAGATTTGAAAGACACATCTATGCAATCTGGAGAAGATCACATCTTGGCCTTGAATTTCAAAGGCAATTTTGGAAATGTTGCAAATCGGCATCAAATAGAGAATTTCATATGGAAATGGAGGTACTGAGATCTCTATCTCCCAGTGCCCATGAAGATATTCTAAAAATAGACCCTAAATTTTAGTGTAGAACTTTTTTTTATAGGTCTATCCAATGTGAGACAATAGACAATAATTTTTAACAAGTTTGAGACATTATGTAGCAACAACTTATTTATATAATCAATGATTAGTTCTCTTTAACAAGTTTGAATATGTAACGATCATATAAGTAAGATATTCAAATAAGGTGCTACAGATCATGCAACCCAAGATACTTTCCATAATTTATCTTTTAATATAATGACTTTTTAACATTAAGTGATAAGGAAATATTTACTTAGTGAATCTAAATATGTTACGGTCAATTTGTGCAGGATATTTATGTAGCATAAATAATGATTCTTTCCATAAGCTATATAGGCCAACTCATAGAGGTGAGTGCTTAGTCATATACGGAAAGATATTTAAATTGTGCCACGTACATTAAGAATATGCATGATCAATCTAGGCATGTAGATGAGGTATTATCATGCAGGCACATATTAATTTATTCATTATGCACAACAATCATTCATATAGATCAGAACTAAGTATAGTTCTAATTCTCGTTCCTAATGGAACTGAGAGCAGTTCTGTCCGCCATTCCACCTACATGGTTAGTCATCAACAAAACAACATATTCAACAAATTCCCCCTTTTTGTTGATGACAAACATTAGGTGCCATAATAAGGTGTCCCTGCAGATTAGTAACAGTCGGTGTTTTTATGTAGCAAAATAAGCAGGCACCTGATTATTTCCCCCTTTTGGCATCAACCAAAAGGAAACAGAAAATAACCAAAACAGTGCAAAGTAAAATTTCAAAGTAGGACAGCTTGTTAAGATGTTAATGTAGCAAGAACCCTCCCCCAAAAAAGAAATGTTTAATCATCTTCAGAAGAATAAATTATTCTGCGATTAGTTGAGCCAGATTCACAGAGCCACTCTGCCACTTCCTGTTTGAAGGACTGGAAATCATTCCGAATAGCATTGGTTGTATCAGCCAGTGTGTCCACCTTTTTTGCCAATGCAGAGATGGAGTCTGAAAGGGAAGCAAATTGGTGTTGAAGGTAACGTTCCAGGAGATCTATGCGGTCAGTGATTGGGGGTACCACCATCATTGGGTCGATGGAAGGAACTACAGTTGGTTTTGGTCTGGGTTTTTGTTCTGAAGAAGTGGGATCTGTTGGTTTAGGAAGAAGGTGAGAATTGGATATAATTAGGCCGAGATTGCTGAGACATCTCTTATCCAGGACTTTGTAAGCTTCTTCAGAGGAGAATTTGTCTAGAGTAATGCCCTTAGAGAGAAATATTTTGGTGAGTAGCGGGGCATATAGAATCCCAATCCTTCGGGATGAGGAACTGATGATAGAACTGAGATGGGCCATCATCAATCCAGGAAGGTTGATAGGAACTTTGTTGGCTAAAAGGTACATATAAGCCAGTTCAATTCTAGAGGGTGTGAATCGCCCTTCTAGCCTAGGAGTCAAGTTGTGATGGACAAAGTAAAACAGTAGTTTGGGAATTGGGGCAAGGCTCGCAACATGAAGAGAGGATTCGGAAATGGTTGGGTTAAAGTATTCCAGTGCAACTGTTTGTGAGGTGTTGGTTAGGGGCCACTCGGTTTTGTTATATTGGCATATACCAGTACATGGAACACCCAATATTTGACCTAGATCACTCACACTTAACAGAATTTTTGTGCCTTGTACCTTAGAGGATAGGAAACTGTCTTTGATAATAAGATTAGCCAAAAACTCTGAGATGAGTTCAGGAAACACAGAGGGGCAATTCTTGGAATCAAACAAGGTCTCCCATTTTTGGAACGAAATAAGCTCAGTAAAATCAGAGGTTTTTTGAGTAATATCACCATAGGAGATGGAAAGTACCTTAACTATTCCCCGGGAGAGATATTCCTCCTTGAGTCGTGCGGCGTCTTCCTCGGCTACCCTCCCCATCCTTGGATATTTTTGGGTGGAGTCCTTTTCGGAGATGATTCCCTCAGCGATTGCTCTTTTCCGGGTGTATTTTTGGGGCAGTACCTTTCCGTCGCGAGTGGTTGGTTTTCGTTTGAGAGGTTTAATTGGTGATGGAGAGTCTTTATCTGGTTCCCCCTGAGAGGATGCCGGGAATCGTGGTAGGGAGTCACCAGATTCGGAGTGCATGGTCGAAGGAGGTGAGGCGTCGAGTTCAATCGGGGTAGGTGATGAAGGTGGGGGTGGTTTTACGCTTCTTTTCCGGCTAGAACGACGAGGAGCAGTGGGAGGAGTGTAGCCTCTGGTTTTGACCATGGTGGTTTTAAGAAGGAGAAGAGGGAGGCGGTTATGGAAGGTGTGTAATATGGAAGTGGGCGGCGTGTTGGTATACGGGATACTTTCCCACTTCCCAAATTTTTTTTAATGATTTCCTTCCAAATAGGAAGTGGCCGGTTGTGTGGCAGTTACGTCTCAAAAAAACTGATAGTTTAAAAGCTGAAAGATTTCAGTTTTAAATAAAGATTTTCTTCTTAAGTTGTTCAAAAAAAATTTATGAAATAATTTTAAGCATTGATGAGACCAAGTTCAAGTCGAATTAATTCAAACCTTTCTCTTCCCAGGGGCTTTGTAAAGATGTCGGCAATTTGCTTGTCAGTGTTGCAATATTCTACTTTGATTAGCCCCTTTTCCACGCAATCTCTCAGAAAGTGATGCCGGATGTGGATGTGTTTTGTTCGTGAGTGCATGACTGGGTCCTTTGAGATGCTAATTGCGCTAGTATTATCACATAGAATTGGTGTGCAATTTAGGATGATCCCGTAGTCGCTTACTTGTTGCATGATCCACAAGGATTGTGAGCAACACGATGCGGCTGCTACGTATTCGGCTTCGGCTGTTGAAAGAGCAACTGAGTTCTGTTTCTTAGAGCTCCATGAAACCAGGCAAGGACCTAGGAAGTGAGCCGTTCCAGATGTGCTTTTTCTGTTTAATAGATCACCTGCAAAATCAGAATCTGAATATGCAATAAGATTAAAATCCTCATTTCGTGGATACCATAAACACAGATTCATAGTTCCTTTGAGATATTTGAGTATCCTCTTGACTGCTTTGAGGTGAGATTCCTTGGGATTTGCCTGGAACCGGGCACATAGACCTACGCTGAAAACTATGTCGGGTCTACTGGCAGTTAGGTATAGTAGAGACCCAATCATTCCTCGGTATTTCTTTTGGTCTATGTTGGTTCCTGCTTCGTCTGCATCCAGTCTGTCATTTGTTCCCATCGGTGTTGTCATTGTTTTGCCTTCACTTGCTCCATACTTCTTGAGAAGCTCCTTGAGATACTTTTGTTAAGATATTTGAGTTCCTTTACTTGATTGTTTGATTTGGAGACCAAGGAAATAATTTAATTCGCCCATCATACTCATCTCGAACTCGGAGCTCATAAGAGAAGAAAATTCATCACAAAGTGAGTCGTTAGTAGCACCAAATATAATGTCATCTACATAAATTTGAACAACCAAGAGGGATTGATCTTTTATTTTTAGAAAAAGTGTTTTATCGATTTTTCCTCTTTCAAAACCATTTTCCAAAAGAAATTTAGATAGACGTTCATACCAAGCACGTGGTGCTTGCTTGAGCCCATATAGTGCTTTATCTAGTTTGAAAACGTGATTAGGTAAATCTGGATTTTCAAACCCCGGTGGTTGTTCAACGTATACCTCTTCCTTAAGATACCCATTCAAAAATGCCGTCTTGACATCCATTTGGTGGAGAGTGAAACCCATATGAGCCGCAAACGCTATGAGCATCCGGATTGCTTCTAGCCTTGCCACCGGTGCGAATGTTTCATTGAAATCTATTCCTTCTTGTTGATTATAGCCCTTGACTACTAGCCTTGCCTTATTTCTGGTGATCTGTCCATGCTCATCAAGCTTATTTTTAAATACCCATTTGAGACCAATCACGGTTTTATTCTCGGGTCTTGGTTCTAGATGCCACACCTTGTTTCTTTCAAATTGATTTAGTTCTTCCTGCATAGCTAGAACCCAGTCAATATCGGAGAGAGCCACTTCATGGTTCTCCGGTTCTATAAGTGATAAGTAAGCAAAGAAAGTACAGAAATTTCTTAATTTGGATCTCGTTGTTACTCCCTGATTTAGATCTGTTAAGAGGTTATCCAGGGAATGTGATCGATGATGTTTCCATCCTCTTGGAGCGTTGGGTTGATCCACAAACTCGTATAAGATATCTGGACCTGGACCAGCTGGTTCTTCACTTGGATTAGTCGTGGTCAGTCCGGGTCCTTCTTCAGTTCTAGGTTCGTTTTGTTCATTGTCCAGTGATTCCTCAGTTTGGTCATGGCTTGTTTCAATGTTTTCATGGGAGTGATTTCCCTTGCGGAGAATTCCTATGTCTCCTTCATCATCTTGCCTCGGTTTTAATGAAAGGGCTTCATCAAAGATTATATGGATGCTTTCTTCAGCACATTGAGTTCGTTTATTTAGAACTTTGTAAGCCTTGCTGTGAGTGGAATATCCGAGAAAGATTGTCTCGTCACTTCTTGCATCGAATTTTCCAATATTGTCCTTCCCATTATTGTGGACGAAACATTTGCATCCAAAGGTTCTTAGATGACTGATGTTTGGTTTTCTTCCTTTGAGTAGTTCGTAGGGTGTCTTTCCTAGGAGTGGCCGGATCATAGCTCGGTTAATTATGTAGCACGCTGTGTTGAGTGCTTCTGCCCAGAAGTTTCTTGCCAGACCACTAGAAATCAGCATTGTTCTAGTCATATCCTCCAGTGTCCTATTCTTCCGTTCTACTACCCCATTTTGTTGAGGAGTTCTAGGAGCGGAGAAGTTGTGGTCTATGCCTCGTTCTTTGCAGAATTCCTCAAATAGTGAGTTGTCAAACTCGGTTCCATGATCGGATCGAATCTTGATTAGGTGCAACCCTGTTTGATGCTCAATTTTCCTTACAAAAACAACAAACTCATTAAACGTATCTTTCTTACTTGCAAGAAAGATAGTCCATGTAAATCGTGAAAAGTCATCAACAATAACTAACACATATTCTTTGTTTCCCTGACTTCGGACTGACATTGGACCACACAAATCCATATGAATTAGTTCAATGGGCTTGCTTGTGCTCACAAAATTCTTTGTCTTAAAAGATGATCGAGATTGTTTTCCAGTGGCACAGGCAGAGCAAATATGATCAAGGGAATATTTGATTTTAGGTAGCCCGACTACCAATTCATTATTTTTGAGTTTATTGATTAACGAAAAGCTAGCGTGGCCCAATCTTTTATGCCAGAGTAGGGGATCATTGTCAATAACGCTTAGGCAGGTCAAACTTATACTTGGCAATAAATCGAGATCAACTTTATATGTATTTTCAAGTCTCTTGCCTTCTAGTATGACTTGCTGAGATTCGTTATTGACAATGCGGCATACATTATGATCAAAAACTACACTGTTACCTCGATCGCAAAACTGAGAAATGCTAAGCAGATTAAACTTTAGACCTTTGACTAGGAAAACATTGTCTATTGCATGGTCAGGTGACTTTCCAATTTTTCCCACAGCAATGATTTCTCCTTTGCTGTTGTCTCCAAATGTCACCTTTCCACCACTAAATGGCCGCAGTGAGAGGAACAAAGATTTATCTCCGGTCATGTGTTTAGAACAACCACTGTCAAGGAATCAGTGATTGTTCCCCCTCACTCGGTGCTGTTCCAGGATTAAGGTTTAGTGCGTGGAACCCAGACCTGCTTGGGTTCCATTTTATATTGGTTTGAGGAATATTTACTGAAATTAATGCTTCTCTCTAAGGCCTGTTGTCGAGAGTGACATTGATACATAAGATGTCCGTCTTTGCCACAATATCCGCAAATCCGGCTGTCATATGTATCAACATATTTGATTTTCCGATTTCCGAAATGATCTTTGCCCCTTTTATAAAATCCTTGGTCAGGTGTTTGACCATAACCTGTTTTGTGCCTTTGAACCAGCTTATCGAACCAGGTTGGTCAGGGGTGGATCCAGAAAGTTACAATGGGGTGGGCTGGAAAAAAAATTGAAATACACATAAATAATAATAAGTCAAGTCGTCAACGCTTACAAATTCATTAAAACATCATTTAAGTTGTGCCCTACGCGACTTCAAAGTATAAAATTCATCAATAATAGAATCTATATCTATATTATTGACAAAGTCTCGTTCAATGTAGATCATCAAAGAATCTTCAAGAAAATCGTCTCCCATTTTGTTACGAAGTGCCGTCTTCACATGCTTCATTGCTGAAAATGCTCTTTCCGTAGTAGCAGTAGAAACAGGTAAGGTCAAAACTAGACGAATTAGTCTCGTCAACATAACATAGATTTCTGATTTCCCACTCTCCGTCAAATGTTGACATAACTCAACAAGTGTGGACGCTTCAGATGTTGAAACAATATCATGTTTGTAGTGAATCAACTCATACTCAAGTGAGACAATGTCTTGATCAGTGAAATCTGCAGGATAAAACTTTTTTGCAAGTTTACAGATATCCTCACTGTTAAATGAGCTGAAGGAGTTCTTGGGATCCAAAGCAAGACTAAGTTGAAGAAGTTCTATGGATGTATCATTAAAGCGCGTGCCTAACTCAGTCAAAGTAAAATCAACCACTTCATTGAAGACATCAAAATGATAATGATGTTCTATTGTTGGTTGGAAACGAGAACGCCCAATCTTATATGGATCACCCAAATTTGGAACATCAATATCATTTGAAGAGCAAAAACTCTTCACTTCTTGAAGAAATACCTCCCAACCAGATGCTCTTAACTCTGCAAGGATAGTTTTAGTAGTACCAACGAATGTAATAGCACTCAAAATATCAAGAGTTTTTTTTGAAGAACCTAGCAAAGAGCATCAGTTATTCTCAGAAGTTTATGCATCAAATGTAAGACAAACACAAATTCAAAGCTTGCCATTTTTCTATAGGTCCCAAGAACTTCAGCTTTAGATCTTCCATTTGGAGAGTTCTCAACCAAATGTTCAAACACTTTGCAAGTTGCGGCATACATGTTTATCAAACTCTTCACGGAGCTATAGTGAGAACCCCAACGAGTAGATCCAGATCGTTGCAAATTACCAACTTGATTTGCACCACGTCCCAACTCGCGTTCCCCGGTTGCTAATAACTTCTCAATTTCACTTCTTTGAGACACGTGCAACTCCGATACCCGCTTTGGTGAAGAAGTGATAATATTAACAATATTATCCAAATGAGAGAAGAATTCCCAAATTAAGCTAACATCCTTAGCCGCAGAAACCAACGCAAGTTGTAAGCGATGTGCAAAACAATGAATGTAATATGCATAAGGAAAATCTCTACGAAATAATGCCTGAAGGCCATTAAATGAACCTCGCATATTACTCCCACCATCATAACCTTGGCCTCTCATTTTTGAAAGTTGGAGATCATGATTACCAAGCACATCACATATTTTACCTTTCAAGGTACTTGCTACAGTGTCACTAACACTTCTGATGGCAAAGAACCGCTCTGTAAGAATTCCCCTGCTGTTCACAAACCGTATAATAATCGCCATCTGCTCCTGTTTAGATATATCTTGTGCTTCATCAACAAGAATGCAGAAACAACTATTTGCAATTTCTTCACGAATCATTTGACGAACTCTATTTGCCATTATATTCAAGATCTCTTTTTGAATGTCGGGAGCAATGTACTGAGCATTTTTAGGAGCATTCTCAAGTACAACTTCATGAACTTTGGTATTCATAGTCGCAAAAGCTTTCACTAGTTCAATAAAATTTCCCCGATTTGATGATGTTACAGATTCATCGTGACCTCTAAATGCACAACCTTGAAGTGCCAACCATCGAACAGTTATAATAGAAGTTCTCAATCGCAAACGATTTTTCTCCTTATCTTGTTGCGATTGGGCATGAAAAACATTCTTAATATGGCCAGATGGTTGGCTCAAATTTTCAGCTCTTTGAACACGCATCATATGAGGTGATTTTTCTGAAATACCAATGTGTTGAAGAAATGCACATTGACTTCCTTGATTTACCCTCTTCCAACCTTGAAATCCTTCGTTAACTAATGCAGAAGTAGTATGCATATGAATGTCACTCAAGAAAAGGAAGCAGAAAAAACAGTAAGCTTTATCAGTCACAGGTGAATACTCTAACAAATTAAACTTGTCAAACTAGTGTTTCTGAAAACTTCGGTTTTGAGCTCCAAACTTTTTCACTGGATAAGCTTCCATTCTCGGTTGATAAGGCCCAACATTTAGATATGCACGTCTAACTTCATCTCGCACATTAACATGGTATTCATGAATTTGTTTCCTTTTTCCCGGATCCCTCTCAATGGAAAAAGATGAAGGCAACTCAAAATTGGAGATAGATTGGATTTCAGGGACTAGGACATGTGAAGGAACCTCATTGACTAGATCTTGCACTATCGTAGGTATAGGTTCAGAACTTCCTTCACCGGTTTGACGATTCACTTTTGAAAAGAATGATGAAATCAACTTCTTTCCCTTCTTCGCAACATGTTCATTATCCATTCTAAAAAAACATTTTCAATATTGGTATAAATTAAAAAACTTATATAAAAAATATTTAACAGATTCACTCATTCACTCTAAAATGCACAATTCACATATTCACTCTAAATTCTAAAATTACTAGTATTGTTCAACCTAAAATGCACAATTCACAGATTCACTCATTCAAAGTTCACAGAATCACAACAGAAGTTCATAACTTCACTGATTCACAATAAAAATTCAACACTTCATCCCTGAAATTCTGAAAACAACAAAGAGGTCAGAGGATTTACCTGGTCGGGCAGTCGGGCAGAGGAAGAGGCGGTCCGCGGTCGGGAAGAGGAAGAGGCGGTCCGCGCCTCCACGGTCTCCGGTCGGGCAGAGGAAGAGGCAGTCCGCGCCTCCACGGTCTCCGGTCGGGCAGAGGAAGAGGCGGCTGCCGGCGCTCCGTCGCTCGGTCACTTCAGGCTGGGACGCTGGGTGTCGCTCGGACGGCTCGGTCGCTGCTCGCTGGCGTCGGACGCGTCGCTGAGTCGCTGCTGCAGTGCTGCCTTCGTTCCGCAGTTCGCTGCTGAGTCGCTGAGTCGCTTCGCCGGAGTTCGCCCTTCGCCAGTTCGCCCAAAATCCAAATCCCAATGGCAAGTTCCGCAGTTCGTTACTTCCGCAATCCGCAGGCTGGGAGACCGACGGTAAGAGGCTTACACATTTAGGAATTAGGCAGAGGTGGGCTGATTTTTCTGGGCTGGGCTGGGAATTATTTGTGGGGTGGGCTGACATTTAAATTTAGGGTGGGCTGAGAACAAAAAACAAACCTATCCTATTAAAAAAAAAATTGGGCTGGGCTGAAGCCCACCCCTGGCCAAGGCACCATCCGCCCCTGAGGTTGGTCCAGTTCTAGGTTATCTATGGTACGGTCTAGAACTGGTTTGTTCTCTAGTTCTATTACCATAAAAGGGTTGGTTCTGAAAACTCGGTTTTTGATTTGTTTGAGAATTTCTTGGAATGTATCCGAGACCAGCAGTCTCGTTTTCCTTTCTTTTGTACCGAGAGGGTCCAGTTCTAGAATGCTGTCTAGACCTGGTTCTTACCTTGGTACTATATGGTTGGTATTCCGGTTTGTTTTTAAAATCATGTCTCTCGTCCTCAAGGCGATTGAGATGATTTATGAGCAAGGCAATGTCCGGAATTTTTCTTAGAAGTTTTTCTTCGTCATTAACTTGTTTATTCATATAATCGAGCTTGAGTGAGCAAATGAGGTTATCTTGTTCCAAAACCACTTCACTGTACTTGAGCCTTTCATCTATTAACTCTCCCACTTTTGTTTCCAGCCTTATCTTGGCTCTAGTGGCTTCCTCGAGTTTAGACTCAAGTTCGGTGATTTGTGATTTAAGATTATCGTTTTCAGAAAGACTTTGATTTAGTTCGATTGTTAATCTTTTGAAAACCTTTCGGACCTTGCCTTTAGAGAGGGAATCAAATTTAGAAAGAAAGCTCTCCAAATTTACCTCGAAATTCTCTTGGTCGGATTCTACATCGGAATTAGCCATGAGGCACAATCCAGCATGATTTAGGTCCTTTTCTTCTTCTTCTTCTTCATCATCGGATGAGTCTCCCCAGGCTGCCATCATTGCCTTTTTGAGGTCTCTGTTGAATCCTTTATCTTCACCGGACCTCCGATGGGAACTGGTCTTGTTCTTGTCGTAGGTTCTATCATTTTTCTTTTGAGGACAATCTTTTGCCCTGTGCTCAAAGGAACCACAAACGAAACAACCTTGGTTATTAAAAGATTGGAAACCCTTTTTACCTTGTTTATTTCGGTTGCCTTTGAATTTTCGGTACATCTTTCCGAATTGCTTGGCGAACATGCTCATTTCATCTTCCGATTCACTTCCGGATTCTTCTTCTTCTTCTCGAGCCTTGAGAGCTATTCCTCGCTCTTTTCTCACATTTTCTGCATCTTGTTCTTCTTGTAGGCCTAGCGCGTATGTCATGAGTGAGCCAGTCAAGTCTTCTAGCGTCATGGTAGAGAGATCTTTAGCTTCTTCTATTGCTGTAGTTTTAGGCTTCCATGCGGATGGCAAGCTTCTCATAACTTTTCTCACCTGATCTTCTACAGTAATATCCTTTCCAAGTGCTGAGAGCTCATTGATAATATTAGTAAAACGTGTAATCATATCCCTAATTGATTCTTTAGGCTTCATCACGAATAATTCGTAATTACGCATAAATATGTCAATTTTGGATCTTTTTACACGCGAGGTACCCTCATGCGTAATCTCAAGTAAATCCCACATTTGTTTTGCGGATTTGCATCCAAGAACACGGTTGTGCTCAGCCGGACCAAGTCCACAAATCAAATATTTCAATGCTTGAGCATTATGCTCGAGTTTACAATAATCATCAGAGGTATATTCAGATTTGGGTTTAGGGATAACATCACCTTCGGCATCTTCTTTAGTAATGATGTTATCGCCCACTTCAATTACGTTCCATACCTGGTAGTTCTCAGCCTTGATGAAGTTCTCCATTCGACTCTTCCAGAATTGATAAAACTTGCCGTTGAACAACGGTGGTCGTTGAGTCGAGTATCCTTCCTCCAATCGTTCAACCGTATTCATGCTGCCGGATCTCTTCCCAAGGTATTAACCTTTCTGTGGTGAAGACCGGCTCTGATACCAATTGATGAAACGGTTAGCAACACAAGAGGGGGGGGGGGGGGGGGTGAATTGTGTGTGTGTGGAACCGTGACAGTTTTTCGCACAGTTCTAGTGTGGGGTTCAGGGATTTACGAAATAATAAAGTGCACAGGATTTAACGAGGAAAAATCCCTTGGCTCAAAGGGATTAAAAAACCTCGACCTCCCTCGGAGGAATTTGAACAACTTCACTAAAAAGCCTTTGAATGATTACAAGGGAAACTCTCCTAGTCTACCCTTGAGCCACCCCAACTCTATCCTTTCTAGGAAGAGTTATGCTTCTCTACCTTGTGGGTAGAGAGCCTCTCAGCTTTACAACAAAGCTCTCACAACACACTAACTGACCCGAGGATGCTACACTTAGTCAATCCTCAAAAACCCAATTACAATATGAAGAAAGGAAAAGAAAACTCTGTTTGGAACTCCGTGAGCAGGTTCTGGTGCCTTGGACTTAGTAGATATTCTTGTGTATATTTCTCAATAGAGGCTTAGTCAAGCACACCCTTTCGTCTGGTCCTTTGTCCAATATATATAGCATCCGTAGCCTCTTCTTTCCTTTTATTCAAAGATCTTCCGGCTCACAATTATGGTGATCCTCGGTCAACCATATATATATGGAAGTATATTATGAGTAAATCACTTAATAACAAAACAGATATGGAGAATATTACGTATCACATATAAGGAGAATATTTTATTTTCCTAATATAAGCATCCAACGGACATTATGTAGCAACAACTTATTTATATAATCAATGATTAGTTCTCTTTAACAAGTTTGAATATGTAACGATCATATAAGTAAGATATTCAAATAAGGTGCTACAGATCATGCAACCCAAGATACTTTCCATAATTTATCTTTTAATATAATGACTTTTTAACATTAAGTGATAAGGAAATATTTACTTAGTGAATCTAAATATGTTACGGTCAATTTGTGCAGGATATTTATGTAGCATAAATAATGATTCTTTCCATAAGCTATATAGGCCAACTCATAGAGGTGAGTGCTTAGTCATATACGGAAAGATATTTAAATTGTGCCACGTACATTAAGAATATGCATGATCAATCTAGGCATGTAGATGAGGTATTATCATGCAGGCACATATTAATTTATTCATTATGCACAACAATCATTCATATAGATCAGAACTAAGTATAGTTCTAATTCTCGTTCCTAATGGAACTGAGAGCAGTTCTGTCCGCCATTCCACCTACATGATTAGTCATCAACACAGTTTTTCAACTGAAGTAGTGTGAGTGATTTTTGTTGTAGCCTTTTAGTAATGGTAATAGTATATTATATCTCTGTACAATTTCAAACTGTTTATAGGCTATGAGGCTAAGAAACAAGTTCATGTTACAAGTTGAACATGATAACAAAAGTTTAAAATTTGAAACACTAAGCTGTATGTATAAAATTTTCTTTACTTATTATTTAGTATGCTATTTTAAATTAGTCATTTATGTGTGCTTAGGTTCATTTATGTTCCTTGTTCTCACACAAGTGAAGTGCTAACAGAGGTGTTAATTGAGGCAATGATGGAGTGGAATTTGGACTCGAGGTTATCTACCATCACAGTAGACAATTGCTCCACTAATGATAGCATGTTTGGTAAGTTGAAAACTAAACTGAATATATGTTTAATCTGTAACTTTTAATGAATGTCGTAACTTTCTCAAAATACTTTACAATTCCTCAAATGCAAGTAAAATATTTGATCTCATAAATACATAAATAAATACACACACAAATCTAGAGTTCGTTTGTGGATATATGGTTAATCTATAACTTTTAATGAATGCATTGTAAATGAATTGGAACAGTAGCTTTAGAGCTCCGATCTATCTTTCCAACGAGATATAATACGCTCCAAACAGATAAACGCACAGCAAGATATGAGTGTCACAAATACTCAGCCTTATCTCTATGATTTAGCGATTTCAGCGAAAATAGAGTACTTTTAGCGTAAATACAGTAGTGATCGATGTTGTGGTCTGTTAGAATAATACGAGTAAGTTTCAAAAATAAAAAAGGATGTTTGAGAAGGGAATTGAACCCGGTAGCTTTTTGAAATCGCGTTTGAGACCGTTCCACCGCTCCGGTCTTTTGTTCATTGGAGTTTTTTGTGTATATGAATATAAGTAAGTATTTTTGGAAGTCCATGACCCATGGGGTCCCGGAACTCCGTGGGACTCTTAGTGGGCCTGCCACTGTTCATGCATAGAGAAACGGGGGGAGGAATAATTAAACAACACATACACTTACCACTCGCATTTTGTTTTTGCAATTGCGTGACGTCAGAAATAAAATACCACGTAGTGAATATTTTGTACATAAATTGCATAGAAGAAAAACAATTACAGTATTGAAACGATTAATCATCAGTTTATAATAAAAGAAATAAACATGGTATAAAATATTTCGTGGGTAAGAACCCAATCAAATCATCGATAACGAACGGCCTAGTCTAGTCTATGGCTAGATTTGGGAACGGCGGCAGGTGTATTTGCCAGAATCGTGCAGTTCAGGCGGAGTTGTGGCCAAGAGTATCGATCGGTAAGTATCTAGACAATTTAGAGCGGAGTACAGTGCACCAATACAGTGGGGTGTTGTTCGTGACTCAACAGCGGACCCTACGAGGTTTCTTGTACAGCTTCGCTAGTCGGCGGCGGCACAACATCTCTACTTCGGCGAGTACCTGCAATGGCTCTGTGGTGAGACGTTTCAAATTAGGCAGGTGACATTAAGACGACGGAAGACACCCACGTACAAAAAAATTGTGGATTTGGTGTTTTCTAGATTGGTGTCAATGGCTTTCGGTGATTTCGAAGGCGGTCGTGGATCTGCGATAAGTTGGGTTGCGAGATCCGACTTTCTGATGTTTGGTTTGACTTTTTTGACTTTGATGGTGGTTGAGATGGGAACTGTACCAAATGTGTTTGATCCGGGTGGAAGACTGGCGATATGGGTCCCAGTTAAAGGGGTCGAGTTTGGGATCCAATCGGCTATTGGGGGATCGACGTAGTTGTTTTGGCTGCCTCAGGTGGTGGATGAAGAAAATGGTATTGGATGATGCGTCCCCTGCCTGAACCGCCGCCATGAAGGACATGCGTGACTAGGATCTGAAAGAAAACGCTTGAAGAATGGATTCCGTTATTCCACCCGGTGATGTTTGTTTATTTTTGCTATGCTATGTTTGCTTATCTTTATTTTGTTTTTATTAGGTCAAATATTATGGGTGGTAGGTTCTTAGTTTGGTTTACCTTAGTTGCTAGATTTCTGTTTAGAGGCAATCAGGCTGACTCAACAGCTAATAGCCTCAAAGCTCACACATTTCCAGCGATTAGTGTCGCTCTTTTTGGGGTGGACTGCTCTATGTCTGATAAAGAAGTGAGGGGGCCGATGGGCTTACGGTTATGTTTGTTCAGAAGGAGGGCAATGTTGGATGATTTACTTTATTGTTTGCAATTCTCCTGGCTGTAATGCGAGTTTGATTTAATATAATATGTTGGTTTTCCTTAAAAAAACACATTCAAATCGTGAATTCGTTTTTACTCGAAAAGTGGAGTGGTCCATCGTAGCGCCTCTAAAACTCGGCTCAATAAAGGCTGTGGTTAGGATAGCGTCTGAATATTTGGCACATCCACAAAATGAACTATGGTGTGTTTGGAAAATAGGGTTCAGTAAACAATGCGGTTTGATCCATTTTAGTTTTTTCAATAACTTAAAGCGCTCTTTGGTAAATAATTGTTCAATCCTAGCGTTTTTCGACGAAATTACTGAAATGGAAACACGACAAATATGAGAGTTTTGAGTTAGCATTTTGAAATATTACTTTTTCCTACTTATTGTTATGATCAAACAACTAAATTATTAAATATCATCTGATAACCCGTCAACTTAATTTCCTATTGACAATCCGCTGAAAAGTAAAAAGAGGACACGAGTATGCTCAATTCGTCAGGTTAATAGCATTTGATTTGGAGATTAGCGTTTAAGGATGTTTTTACTTGGTCTGTAATTTGCTGGTCTGGTCTGGTCTAGTCTGGTCTGGTCTGTTTTGGTTTGGTCTGTTTTGGTCTGGTCTGTCTGGTCTGGTCTGAAATTTTATTTTTTATATGTTTTGCATAAAGATTTTATTTTTTATATATATTATAATCCATAAATAATTATATTTTATTCATTTATAATTACAAATAATAATAACAATAATAATAATAATTATAATAATAATAACAATAACAATAATAATAATAATAATAGTAATAATAATAAAAATTATTATAATAATTAGGGGTGTGCACTATCCAGTTTAAACCAAAAACCGGACCGAACCAGACCGGAAAAACCGGAACCGGATCGAAACGGAATGATATCTGGTCCGGTTCGGTCCGGTCCGGTCTGGTCCGGTTTTGAACCGGTGCACACCCCTAATAATAATAATAATAATAATAATAATAATAATAATAATAATAATAATAATTAGGGGTGTGCACTAGCCGGTTTAAACCGGAAAACCGGACCGAATCGGACCGGAAAAACCGGAACCGGATCGAACCGGAATGATATCCGGTCCGGTCCGGTTTTGAACCGGTGCACACCCCTAACAACAACAACAACAACAACAACAACAACAACAATAATAATAATAATAATAATAATAAAATATGGTCTGATCTGTTCTGGTCTGGTCTGGTCTGTTTTAGTCTTGTCTAGTCTGGGCTGGTCTGTTTTGGTCTAGTCTGGTCTGATCTGGCCTGATCTGGTCTGGTCTGGGATGAATTACAGTCCAAGTAAAAACAACCCAGTGCAAATTACCAAGAGTTTTGCTAGGAGTACCCCAAAATGTACCCCATTTTTACCCCAACCCCTAATTTGTGACAATTCATTTAAGTGGGGCAACACTTAAATGAATTGGTCTATTTATGACCACACATTAGAGAGTGAGGGTAAAAATGAGGTATATTTTGGGATACCTTTAACATTTGTGAATTACCAAAAACACTAAAACATATTGATGGACACATATTTAATGCTCCCAAGCCCGGATTGCTGAAGGAAGAACGATAGATAACTTCCCCAGTTTGATCATTTCCATTTGTCTTAAAAAAGAGGGAAGATAGGGACAAGGAATGGCCCGCCTTATGTGTTATGGCACCACGTCCACAAGCTTGCAAACTTGTGTGACTCGATACTTAATAATTTCTTTATTATTGATCAATGCAAAAGTACTCTATTGTCCATCTTTGTTCGTGACACAAAGATTTTCTCACTAATTTGATAGCGGAGGAGATTATAATAGTGACAAGGATATAAATTATTAAGGATACGATGAGAAAATAATGAAGTAATGTGATAAAATGAATGATAAATTCAAAAAAATATGTGTAATAGTGTTTTACTTTCCAAAATTTTGAGGATATAATGAGAAAATTTAAAAATAGAATGCTTTTGTTACGGTTGAAAAAGGAAAATGGAAAGATCTTTTTTATCCGATTCCCAGTTTGATCATTTCCATTTGTCTTAAAAAAGAGTTCCCTCTTTTTTAAGACAAATGGAAATGATCAAACTGGGAATCGGATAAAAAGATCTTTCCATTTGTGTTATGGCACCAGGTCCACAAGCTTGCTAACTTGTGTGACTCGACACTTAATAATTTCTTTATTATTGATCAATGGAAAAGTACTCTATTGTCCTATCTTTGTTGCGTTACAAACTTCTGTTTTTTCCTTTTGAATTCCTCTCACTAATTTGATAGCGGGGAGATTATAATAGTGACAAGGATATAAATTATTAAGGGTACGATTGAAAAAATAATGAAATAATGTGATAAAATGAATGATAAATTCAAAAAAATATATGTAATAGTGTTTTACTTTCCAAAATTTTGAGAATATAATGAGAAAATTTAAAAACAGAAAGCTTTTGTTATGGTTGAAAATGGAAAATGGAAAATGGAAAGATCTTTTTTAACCGAAGTGAGTATAATAGTCGGATACTCGGATGTATCTTGATCATAGTAGATTCAAGTAGTTTTGTGATATGTTGGAATTTTAACGATGTGAGCAAAACTCGCATATACTAAAATATGAAGCGTATGTAATTATTTCTTGGTATTTTTGCTTCTTATGTAACAAGAACTACCTTTTTGCTTCATTAATGTTTATTTGTGATCGAATATGTGCGATAAAAAATAGGTTTAAATATGTATTTTTCCCCTACAATAATAATTTCACATAACTACTAAACTGCTTTCGATCAAGTCAAATCAAATATTGGTTTGCTATTAAGTTTTGATTATTGCTTTATACGGAGTACGGAGTAGTTGTTCGTCACTGGTTTGTTCACTTGGTGAAAAGTATGATGATGATCTGACTTGTGTTACCCAAATGAGCTTCATTCATAAATTGTTGTCAATGATCAACACTCTATTTACAAAATATTTAAGTGCCATGGGTACATATTACACTAAAATTAGAATCGCCGGTCGAGTTTTATTTGATTGGGAGAACTAAGACAAAATAAACTCTCGAACTTTCATAAAAAGTGCAAATAACTTCTTTTATTTGAGGCTCTGTCCGGCCGTCTCCATTTGGAGCGGTTTCCGGTGGAATTTTTTGATGAAAACTTTTGAGCGTCTTCTTCATTAAGTCTTGTTTACTCATACCAAATTTCAGCTAAAAATTCAATTGAGAAAGTAGTCAAATGAATTTTTGAAAATAACTGCGCAGTTAAACGGCGTAGTATATTTCAGAAAATCAGTTGACTGCCTTCTTGATTGAATTTTTATCTGAAATTTGGCATGGGTAAACTAGACTTAATGAAGAAGATGTTCAAACAAATTCATCAAAAAGTTCCACCAGAAATTGCCCCAAATGGTGACAGCCGGACAAAGTCTCATGTAAAAACGATTATTAATTTGCACTTTTTATGAAAGTTTGAGGGTTTATTTGATAATTCTCTCTATTTGACTTGATCATTTCTTGTTATATTCTATTTCATGTTAAGCGTTTTTATTTCATTTAGGATGTATTTTATAGACAATGTTTTTTAGTCTGGTCAGAATCTAAGCTGGTCTGTTAAGTTTTGATAGATGTCTAGTTTCTGTGTATTTATAACTACCAAGTTTGATCTGGTCTCGTCTGTTCTGGTCTGGTTTTGTCTGATCGGATTTGATATGATATGATCTGGTATGAGATGGAAAACACTTCCAAGTAAAAATATTCTTAGAATTAGTTTACCAAAATATTATTACATGCAATAATAAAATGACATTCTTGACAATAATAGATATATACAACACCAATTTAACGTGGATTGTTTGGACCAATTCATCACACGAAGCATACACGTGGGTTTTAGTTTGACGGATTCTGACGGTAGTGGAGTGAAGATGAGAAGATGTAATAGCCAGTTTGTTTTTAACTTGTGATCCTGGAATTGTTATGTTCTTTTCTTATTAAAAGAGTATGGCCTTAATTAATGCTAGCTCTATATATCCTAGTTTGTAGGATCAGGCATGAAGCTAGTTTTTTTCTTTATTCATTTTTAGTATTGAGAAGCAATATGCAATAGTCTTATTCTTCCATTTCAATTTTTTTATCAAACATGTAAAACCTTCAAACATTCTTGTTCTTTTCTTGAATTCTAGCTGTTTGCTCTATTTTTTTACTCATAATTACAATTAAGTTGCATGGCATTTCTTCATCAAGTGCAAAACTCCATAAATATATGTAAATCACCTCTTCTTTTTCCCTAGGGATCTGAACAACTATCTAACAAAGTGCTTTGAACCCATCCCAATACAAGAGGTATGTTATCATATTCAATTAAGATCATCACTTTATCATATCATATCGCTCTATAAGATCACTTTTTAGGAGTTTAATTTGGTCGTATGGCTTTCTTGAAATGTTTTAGTATATTTAATTAGGCCAATATATGAAATGGGCATTATTCGACAATAATAATCGATGTTCATAAGAATTTTTCATATGTTTTTCACCCTTAAAATTTAATAATCCTCACTTTTTACATGATTTAAAATTAGAAATAAGAATTCTTTTTTACTATAGTGTTGCTTGGGACAGAGAATGGTGCTACTATTATATACTTCTATTAAGTGACCCTGACTTGAATCCCATTCATCATATAAGTCGAAGTGGCGATGGCAATGTGCTTCCCATAGTTATATAGCAAGAAAATGAAAGTTGTTTAGATAAAAGTTAATGGAATGAAAAATATTATGAATTACATTTCTAATTAAATAATTTTTTTTAATTATTTTTTTAAAAATAATTTTTAAAAATTTTTAAATTTTTACTGGGAGGTAGTACAGGCGGGAGGTATTATAATTTTTAAATATTATAATTTTTAAATTTTTAAAAATTTTAAAAATTTTTAAATTTTTTTAAATTTTTAAAAAAGTTTACACGTGGGTACTGGGAGGTAGTACAGGCGGTGGGAAAGGCATCCATATTTTTTTAAAATGTTTTACGGAGTTTTACTATTTTTTATTAATTTTTTTAAAAATAAAATTATTTTAAAAAAAAATTGAATTTTTTATTTTATAAAAATTTTATAAATTTTTTAATTATATTTCTACGAAATTTTGATTTTTTTTTCGAATTTATTATGAATTAAACATTTAATTATGGTTGTTGACTATTTTTAATTCATATTTAATGGAAGGGTAAGAATGGAATGCAAAAATAGGTATGTTTCCAATAGGACTCATATGGTCCTATTTTGGAATAAAAACATAGCAAGTCCTATTTTAGGTTTTTGCCATAGTTTTAGTTCTATTTGAACTAATTTCTAATTTTTAATGAAACAAACTTATAAAAAGGAATGAAATTCATTTGGAAACAAAGGGAGTATAATTTATGATTGGCAATGTATTTATTTCGCAGAATACTTAAAATAACTAAATATTACTCCATAACTACTAATTGGAAGATCAATACACTACCACACGTGTATGATATAAATGGTTAAATAGGTCGTACTTTTTCATAGGGTTGGTTTAAGTCTCGATCAAATTAAATTATTTGATGGTATATTAGATGGACTTTAATTAGATTATGTTTAGGAATTTGCTTGGGGTACACACTTTTTGTGTACACGTGTTTTACACATGTCTTTGTAAGGTTTTTTTTTTTGTCTTTACAGACAAAAAAATACTTACACAGACATGTGTAAAAAGTGTGTACACAAAAAAATGTGTATCTTTAAAATTTTTAAATAAATCGGACTACATCATACCACTAGATTACATTAGTTCAGAGTTAAGATGTAGGTATGATTTTTTCATTCGATTGGTTTTAGTTTTATATCAAGGGAAGTTGAAAATTGATTCTCCTTATGTTTGTTTTTTAAGAGTAAAAGTTGAATCAGAACAAGTCTTTGTTCTTTCGGAAGCTGTCATTCCCTGACTTCTAAAAAAACCGTTTCCGGAAGCAATTTAGAACATTCAAAAGTACTTATGCAAGGTGACAACTCCGGTATCTTTCTAAAAAATGGGGTATCGTACCTGTCATTCATTTGATTGGAGCACATCACTTTATCATTTTTAATTTACATTTAAATAATTCAACTGCTACATTATCATTGGTCCTCATGTGAACAAAGGTATAGTACCTTATGGGTACCATAGAATCTACCCTTATGCAATTTCACAAAACACCTCAATATCTACTTCTGCTCTCTGAAGGAGTAAAATCAGTTTTAAGAAGTAGATCCAAACACCATCCGAATTGAACTTAAACAAATCTTACTAGACTAAATAGACCAGACCAAATCAAACTTCAATAATTGTAAAATACACATAGAATAAACATCACAATTTATATCTTACAACCGGCGCACCATGAGGATGGAGCGCCCGGTTGCAAAACGGCGCAGCTTCAGTGGTTGATTCCATTATTTTTTATTTCTTTTATTGTTAAAAATTGTAATAACTTTTTTATTTGATATCCGATTTTTATAAATTTTATATCAAATTTTTTTATTTTTCATAATCTATCCATGGAGACCAATATTGCTTATGTAATTTTAAAAAATTATTTTGAAGTTACATTTGATAATATATCATGAAATTACATCTTCTTCTGCGTGAGTTACATCTTATTGTACGCGAGTTACATCTTAATATACACGAGTTACATCTTAATGTATGTGAGTTACACCACAAAATAAACCCCTGCTACATCTTTCATTTTTATCATTTGAAAAATAGTGTATGAATATGAAATGCAATATACTTATTTTATGTGGATTAATAAAATTTTGTATTAAATTGGCAAAGAAAAAAATTAATTCAGTTATAATTGAATTAGTTCAAGATAAAGATAAGTAAAAAATCATAAATAATTAGATATAACTCATACATAATTAGATGTACCTCGCGCATAAAAGTATGTAACTCGTGTATAACAAGATATAACTCACACATAATTACATGTAACTCGTGCATAAAAGTATGTAACTCGTGTATAACAAGATGTAACTCACACATAACAAGATGTAACTCACACATAATAACTTGTAACTGGAGTATAAGATGATGTAACTTCGTATATTATCAAATGTAACTTCAAGCTAGAAACAAAATAAACAAACTCAATATCTTAAAAACCTCTAAAAACATATAAAAGTGATAAAAAAAATATATTATAAAAAAGTGTATGCATATAAAAATATATTACAAAAAAATGTATGAATGTAAAAAATTAAAATTACATAGGCAATATTGGTCTCATTTGAAAGATCATGAAAAAAAAATTGATATAAATTTTATAAAAATCGGATCAAGAATAAAAAAATTATTAACAATTTTAAGAAAAAGAGAAATAAAAAATAACAAAGGGTGTATGGTACTCACCGTGCACCAATCAAACAAGTTCAGAACATACTGGACCAAACAAATTCACGAGAACACATATGACTATGAAATTTCAATCCAACTAAAAGCATAATAATATTGTATTGAAAACAATTCAAAATCGTGAAAGTAGGATAATACTAATCTAAATGGCTTCGTTTGATAAATGCTAGCAATGAAATAAAGATTAAAAAACAGAACATGAACACGTGAGTGAGGGAAGAAAATATTCGAGAAAAGCTAATAGAAAACCCTGATATGTGGAAAACGCCTTTTCAGATCGGGGTGAAAAAATTATTTACCAAATGCATTTTACCTGGTCAACACAAATGAGATGAAATTGGTCAAACCAGTTAAAAATCTTACGCAACGTGATTGGCAATCCACCAAATTTCAGGAGTCTTTCTTATATATTGGACCATTTGGACCCGTTCGTATACTGTTCCCACAAAAATATGTCTTACCGTTCACGCGCGTGAACAGTAACTTCTTTTTTGTTTTTTCATTGTTCCAGTAGCGGAATAGGTGTAACTCACGTGTAATAAAATATAACTCACGTTAATAAGAAATGTAACAACAATCAAGTCAAAATGTAACTTGTCTAATACGAATTATAAGAAATAAAACATTGATTTTAAAGAAAACAAGGAGTCTAATTGCTCAATTACTTTACTTAAATAGTTTATATGTTTTGTTTTTAATATTAAGGACATATTTTTTTTTATCTTTTTTTTTTCAAAAAATCTTTTTTTGGCCAAAAACTCATTTTGTTTTTGCAAAAAAAGTAATTTTTTATTCAATAGCAGGGGTTAACATAAATGGTGAATATATTTTTTTAATATTAAGTCCATAAAAATGTTTTTAAAAATATTTTTTTTTGCCAAAACGCATATTTTTTTGGAAAACATTTTTTTTTTGCATAACAATGATTCATTTGTTTCAATAGTAGGCTTTATGTTGTGATGTAATTCATATTACAGAAAATGTAACTCGCGTTGAATGAAAATCTAACTTTAGTGTATGCAAAATTTAACTTGTTGAGGCAAACTCAAATGTAACTCGCGTTTAGAAAGATGTAACTCGCGCACAAGAAGATGTAAATCGTGCATAAGAAGATGTAACTCCATATAATATCAAATGTAATTATAGAAATTGTCTATAAACATAACTCACACATACGAAAAATACATTATTCTCACGTTCTTTCAAATTTAAATCGAAATAAACAACCTTAATGACTATAAAACACAAAAAACATATAAAAGAGATAAGAAATATATTATAGGAAAAAGTATATGAATAGAAAAAATATTTTACAAAAAAATGTATAATAAATATAAAAAAAAGTATACAAAGTAAGAAATAGTGTATGAATATGAAATACAATATACTTTTTTATGTGGATTAATAAAATTTTGTATTAAATTGGTAAAGAAAAAAATTAATTCAGTTAAAATATAATTAGTTCAAGATAAAGATAAGTAAAAAATCACAAATAATTAGATATAACCCACACATAATTACATGTAACTCGCGCATAAAAGTATGTAACTCGTGTATAAGAACATGTAACTCACACATAATAAGATGTAACTCATGCATAATAACTTGTAACTGGAGTATAAGATGATGTAACTTCGTATATTATCACATGTAACTCCAAGCTATAAGCAAAATAAACAAACTCAATATCTTAAAAACCTCTAAAAACATATAAAAGCGATAAAAAATATATTATAGAAAAAGTGTATGCATATAAAAATATATTACAAAAAAATGTATGAATGTAAAAAAGATATTACAAAAAACAGTGTATGAATATGAAATGTAATGTACTTATTTTATTTAGATTATTAAACTTTTTGTTATGTATTGATAAATAATTACAAAATAGATTCAATTATAATTTAAATTGAAGATAAGGAAAAGTAAAACTACAATTAAATTTTTAATATTTTAATTTGATGGAAATGGAGAAGAATTAAAGAAAAGAAAAATAAGGAAAGAATAACAAAAGAAAAAGGAAGGAAGAAGCTCCAAAAAAGAAAAAAAAGGAACGTAACTTTGTAAAAGTGGGATCGGCACACCATGCGGAAGGTGGACCGATCCCACGGTATAATTTGCCATATTGGACGGATCAAAATTGTTCAATCCTAACGGGGGATAAAATTGCACCAATTTATAATTTAGTGATTATGTTTCAGTTTTACACCTTAATCATCATGAGGAATGCCTAATAATATAGACACTTCTTCGTCCATAGATTAAATTTTATTTCATTAAATTCAACTAAAGGGAGATCTCAATAAATATATCATTAACTTATAGGAAAATTGACCATATTCATCATAACTTGTAACTAGTAAGTACAACCCACGGATCTTATTGCATATTTATATGAATTTACTTTAGGTTTTAAACCTTTTAGCAACTAATTATGTCTAGCCCGGTACGTCATGCTTTTCAAAATAGCCAAATAATCACACATTACGTTCCATGAAATAAGTGATTGATTGATGAATAAGTTGAAAATTATTGCTGTATTTTGACTACAAAATTGGTAAAACTAAAAGCAAATGCAGATTTTGAAATGTAAAGTCGGTGCAATTTGAGGTTCCTGGGGTGTACATGTGACGATACGAGACAATTATTTTGAAAATTTTGTCACATCCATTCCAAAGTACGATTCTTTTAAAAATCAAAGAACCGATACAATTTTGAATATATATAGAACATGTCCCGTTTCATACCAATTTTCAGTACGGTTCTTCAGTACTATTCGATTCCTAATTTATTAACTCCCACGTAGTTAAAAATATTTTAGGTTTTAACATTTATAAGTAAGTAATTGTAAAAAAATTAAGAGAAGGGAATGTAGGATTCAAAAGTCTACGTCAAACTAACCTTGTGAAATCAAACCTAACTAATATACAAAATTTATAGTCAAACTATAATATAGTCAAAAATTATAGTTCTGGTCTTCTGGAGGATGAAGAGCTGCCGAGGTTGCTGACAAAGTAACTGAACTAGGTTAATTTATATGTTCCGTATTATAGTTATTACCAGTATTATTTAAAAAAAAATTAGCACACTAAATAATTGTATTGAGGGTCCAAAGAGTGTGCATTATACACTCTATACCAAACTTCCAGTAACCATGATTTAGATTATTGGCTATTATAATAAATAATATAATATATACGAAATATAAATTATTTTGTATAACCAATTTTCAAGACGATACACAACGATTCAGGACGGTTCGGTTCAATATGATCTTGGGAGGATTCTGGGATGGTTCTCACTTAAGAACTGGTACCGTGCCATATTATTAAAAAATTCGTGATACGGTATTATATTTTTCCCATTTGTTCGGTTCTGGTACACTTACGATACGCTATGGAATAGGAAATCTTAGATCCCTGCTCAGTCCTAGTTGTAGATTCGGTTCATTGGCTAACTCAAAATAGAATACAATCAAAATAAAATGAGTGAGCTTCATCTGATATAATCTGATCTTAAAATCTTAAATTTAGGTAATTCAATTCAATTCATTTCACTTTGGCTTCAGTTTTCTTTTCTTTTTTAAAAAACTATCAATTGATTAAAAATATGGAGTAACATAATACTGCGTATTTCACACGTAAACTTATAGTCTACCCAAAAGTAACAACGCAATTACACTTTTAATTAGTTACCCAAAAGTAACAAAGCAATTACACTTTTAACTAAACTTTGCTAACTTCTTTAGATTATTTAAAAGTCTAAAAGAAATTGTCATATTCTCTGTACTTAATTCAATCATACATTTCTTATTTTATTATTACAAGTGCAAATCAAAACTTATTACAGGTTAAGTTTTTTGCTGAGCAGTGAAAAACAATTTAAAAGAAAAACTTATTCTCTGTACTCTTTAACAGTTATAAAAGTCAAATCTAATTGAAACCAAATAGCTAGAGGGTTTACCCTTCAGTTTTTACGTTTTGGTTCAATTTTTACTTTTGAGTTTCACCATACCACCACCCCAACTCTTACGTAATTAAAGAGTAACAACCGTACTACTTGTATACTGCCCCGTTCTGTTTTAATCGCAAAATGTTGAATTGTACACTATTCACATACTCTAGTTTGACTACATTTTACGCTATTATTTTATGATTTTTTTTAAATATTGTTCGATTCATCTCATTACAAATTTTCAAAATCTGATTTTTAATAATTTTTTTTACTAATAGAATTAAGATATAATTACGGTCAAAGACGTGCGTTAGCAAATGTGAAATGTTGACCGTTGCAATTAAAAAACAACGGGGGGAGTACATAATTATTTATGAACAGACAATTGATTTTACTTTTAATAAATGGATTTGTTGATGACCCCGAATGTCTGTACACAAACATTTCATTTTGGCTAAAGGGTCAAGTATGCCATTGAACTGACTTAAAGTGTTCAATTAGCCTCTTATATAAGAGGTTCTGCCCGGCCGTCGCTAATTGGGGCGATTCCCGGTGGAATTTTATGATGAAATTTTTTGAACATCTTCTTCATTAAGTCTATTTTACCCATACCAAATTTCAACTAAAAATTCAACCGAGAAGGCAGTCAAATGATTTTCCGAAATGTACTGCGCTGTTTATCTTCGCAGTTATCTTCAAAAAATCATTTGACTGCCTTCCTGGTTGAATTTTTAGCTGAAATTTGGTATGAGTAAACTAGACTTAATGAAGAAGATGCTAAAAAAATTTCATCAAAAAATTCCACCGAGAACCGCCCTAATTGGCGACGGCCTGACAGAACCTTCTATATAAGGGGCTAATGAAACACTTTAAGTCGGTTCAAGAACCTATTTAACCCTTTAGCCTTTCATTTTTAGGGAGTCAAATGTATTTCTCTTTACTAAAATTAAAATCAATCATTTGTACACAATCATTAGACTTGAGCGTGTAAATCAACTTATAATTCAACGTATACAAGTAGCGTTTTTCTAAGAGTAAATGTAACAAAAAATGACTATGTCGTCCTTTTACCAATTCAAAACCCATTTTTTTCTTCTTCTGAGAACTCTACTATTCACTTATTTTGTGTTCCTTTTGGAAATTAACGGCCTAGACATCTAAGCGGAATTACAACGGACCAAAAATAGCGCCAAACCCATGAGTAAAGCCGTGACAATGGCCACCTTTTCCCTCGAGAACTCATCCCGAGCTTTATGATTGCTTCTTCTCCATCTCTTTCTTCCTTGCTTGAGGTCCCCTCCTACTTTTGCGCCGGTTTTATAGACCAGACTTTATATTATTTCACACTCACCCCTTTACCTATCATCCCACTCCACTCCCTCTCATCTCAAGTAACCTTTTTGTTCTCTAAATCTTCACAGTTTGCCATTTCTTGATTTTTTCTTGTGCCCAAGACAGTAGCAGTGGATGATTCAGAGATTTCTCCCTTGGTTTCTTGAATTTCAGCTCCCATGACTTCTTGATCTGTAATTTTATGTGCATATCTTTTTTGTCTCTTAAAGGGTCTTCCTTTTTCCTTTCTACATGGTCTGGAGGTGTTTTCTTTTTCTTCCAATAGATGGTACTGTGTAATGGTTACACCTTAGACTTTGTTATTCTTTCTTTTAATATTTACTCTCTAGGAGTTCTCTCAATCTGAAAATACGGCCAAATGATTTAAAGCTATGTAACTGAGACTTAAAATCTCATAAATTTATATTTGACCTATTTTTACGTTACTTTGCAATGAACTGTCCTTCAAGAGAAGTATATAAATTTAATAACATATGTGCTCATTAATATCCCAGTCCCGGAATAAAAGTGGTCCTAAATATATGTTTATGCAAGCTGTTTTTTCTCTTTTTTCTGCAATGAATTGGGATTACGATCTTCAGGGTCTTGTTTATATGCACATCAATGATCTGTTGTTTCTTACAGGTAATCTGAGCAGCTGCCTTGTAAAGAAGTCTCCTGCCAATTAGTGAGGTATATCTGAACCCTGTTTCTGCTATTTTTAAAATAGATTATGATGCAAATCAGGATCGGATCGGGAGATCATTAAACATTCGAGTTAAATAAGACGGGAAAATTCAATTGAATAGATTAAGTAGCTTAACCCAAGATCTTATAAACTGATCTACTTCTTTAATATTCTGATTTAAAACTTTAACAATTCAATTTATTGTATACATTATCTAAAATAGAAATGTATCCCTTTATAAGACATTTGTTCCATGATATGGGTTGCTTTGTCTCTAAGCATCAACTGTTTTTGTGTCACTTCATGCTCTGATTTAATTATGGTTCCCTTCTGTACTATGGTAAAAGATGATAAACAGAAAAGAAAGTCCTAAATACTATTCAATTCCTCTTTATGGATTCAGTTCCTTTTCCGTGCTCTCTCAAGAAACTAAAACTGTCGCTGGAAATATGATGTTTTTTAGTGTAGTGCTTGATTCTTGTTTAGTATTGATCATAACAAGCACATTATTAAAACTCCTAAAAAGTTAATGTGATAGAAGGAATAGTCAAAGATCTTATGAGTTTTTATTTTTATATTTGGTTAGATGGTTTACAATCATTTATTTGGTTAGCTGCGCTTTGCCTTATATGCTGGTTCAAACTGGTATGGAATTATTGGGTGACTGTGAATGTAGATGGCGAAGGAGTATGGTGGATCCCCAAAGCTTCAACAGCTGGAAACAAGGAGAAAACAGCTGACCTGGATTTTGGGAGTAAGTGGTCTTTGCATTATTTTCTATATTCTTGGAGCTTGGCAGAGTACCACCTCAATCCCTTCTGGTCAATCTGAAGTTTATACGCGTGTTGGGTGTGATAATGCATCATCATCATCTGGAAAAGGAAACACCGAAAATCCAGCAATGCCACAGCAGACAGCTCCCCTTGATTTTGAAAGCCATCACCAGTTAGAGGTGAGCGATGATGCCGAGGAGCATAAAAACATTCCACCTTGTAATATGTCATACAGTGAGTACACCCCTTGCCAGCATCCACCCAGAGGTAGGTTGTTTCCTCGTGAAATGTTGAAGTACAGGGAGAGGCATTGCCCTACAAAGGATGAGCTCCTCGGCTGCCTCATTCCTGCTCCACCAAACTACAAGAAGCCTTTCAAGTGGCCTCAAAGTAGGGACTATGCCTGGTTTGCTAATATCCCCCACAAAGAGCTTAGTGTTGAGAAGGCTGTTCAGAACTGGGTCCAAGTTGAAGGTGACCGCCTCCGGTTTCCAGGTGGTGGCACCATGTTTCCGCGTGGGGCTGATGCTTACATAGATGATATTAGTGAGCTTATTCCCCTTACAAGTGGAGCAATTCGAACCGCTGTTGATACTGGTTGTGGGGTAAGAAAACTCTGCCCCCCTACTCTATTCTTCTTCTTCTCGTGGTCTCGTCTTGTGGCATAGTATAATGTGATACTATATAAGTGACACTTCTTCTAGACTGGGCAGTTTGTTTAGTAATGCTAGTGTGTATTAATATGAATATTTAACATGAGATTCCTATGATGCATACCGAGGAAAAGTTAGATCATCACTCAAAAAATATGACACAAGAATGTCTTCCCAGAATGTCTAAATTGAATTTACCCCTACCATTACTCTTTATTCATAAAGGCATGTATAATGTATTTGCATGACTTGAAATGGAGGTAGTATAACCAAGCATTCCAGCTCAGTTGGTTGCGAGGTTACCGTGCCTAGTGGAGGTCTCGAGTTCGAAACCCGCTAGGCACATAAGGCTTTGAAACTCAATGGAGTGAGTTTCAGCCCTGATTACTCCAGCCCCCAGCCCCCCTCCCCCAGACCCCCCCTGGAGTAAAAAAAGAAGAAGTATTTGCATGACTTGAATCAAAGGTCTAATTAAAAGGACATTACCTGATTATCTTATATGTTCGTTTGTTGCGTTATATTTAGCCGATATGGGGTAAACTCTTCAACAACTTCATTTTTAACCACTAGCTTGCTGTCCATTCAACTCATTTTTATTGCATATGGAATTTGAATACTGTAAGGTTGCAAGTTGGGGTGCTTATCTGTTGAAGCGAGACATAGTGGCGATGTCATTTGCTCCAAGAGATACACATGAAGCGCAGGTATGGTTTGCACTGGAGAGAGGAGTTCCAGCTATGATTGGCATCATGGGTTCTCAAAGACTTCCATATCCTGCAAGAGCTTTTGATATGGCTCACTGCTCACGCTGCTTGATACCTTGGGCCGCGAGTGGTAAGTGTAATAAAGAGATAGAATAAGATCATCCAATTATTATAAGATAGGATATTATTTGCACATTCTCAATCTCAGTTGGAGTGCTTAACTTTTGTGGTGGTTACAGATGGGCTGTATTTAACTGAAGTTGACAGAGTGCTTAGGCCCGGAGGGTACTGGATACTTTCGGGCCCTCCTATCAATTGGAAGCAATACTGGAGAGGATGGGAGAGGACCAAAGAAGATTTGAAGCAAGAGCAAGACTCCATTGAGGATGTCGCCAGACGACTGTGCTGGAAAAAGGTCATTGAAAAGGGTGATCTTTCTGTCTGGCAAAAGCCCATTAACCACCATGCCTGTTCCCGGAGAAGATCCATGTCCACTACACTGTCCATTTGCAAGTCAAATGATGCTGATGCAGCTTGGTATGTTCTCAACTATCTTTCTGCCAGTCATTTATGGTTACAGGGGCTAAGCCGAGACCATTAAGACTTGGAATTTTGTCCTGAAATTAACAGATGGAAAATAATGCCCTATTTGAGTATTAGTTAATCGAGTTACTCATTTGAGCGTACTAGGTTTTGTTACTATAATAAAACTTGGACATTCATCCTAAAAGACAACTTTGTAATAGTAGTATGATATGTTGAGTTTGTAACTTCATATTTGGCCGGTAGAGAATGTCTTAAGAAGGACTAAGGGCGTTAGATGGGACCTAATTGGGAGAAGTGCCTAAATGGGGATTGATTGGGTTTAGGCAGGAACTTTTACATTTATGTATACAATTGACAATATATTGATCGTTTACCTCTGAAGCTCATGAAGTGTCTTTTCTTGACAAAGGTACAAAGATATGGAATCATGTATAACACCACTGCCCGAGGTAAGCAACGTGAATGAGGTGGCAGGGGGTGCATTAGAGAACTGGCCAGAGCGTGCATTTGCTGTCCCACCCAGGATTAGCAGTGGCTCATTACAGGGGATCACAGCTGACACATTCAAAGAGGATAATGAAGTGTGGAAGCAAAGGGTTGCATATTATAAGAATATTGCGAGTCCCTTGCACCAAGGGCAGTACCGGAACGTAATGGACATGAATGCTAATTTGGGTGGGTTTGCAGCTGCATTGTTGAAGTATCCGGTGTGGGTAATGAATGTGGTCCCAGCTAACATACAACCAGACACCTTGGGCGTAATCTATGAACGAGGCTTCATTGGAACATACCAAGATTGGTGCGAAGCATTCTCTACCTATCCACGAACGTATGATCTCATCCACGCAGGCCAAGTCTTCAGCTTATATAAAGACAGGTAACCATGAGTAATACTGCATTCACTTCAGGGATGCAAATACCATTTTATTTAAAGTTATGTATAATGTACTACGTATTAAGATAGTCCAACATCGGATATTACGGGATTCTTAAGAATTCTTACAGTTATGATAAAATAAGGATATCACATCCCAAATGCCATCATGGTGCTGAACCTTAATGAGAACATATCACTTTTTTGTAACCGTTGCTCTTGCGGTTTTCCTAGTTTTCTTTCTCTTCCTAACTTCACATTCTTCAATTTTGTGGATGAAGGTGTGACATTGTCAATATCCTCCTCGAGATGGACAGGATCCTAAGGCCAGAAGGTACTGTCATATTCAGAGATGCAGTTGAAGTTTTGGTGAAGATCAAAGGTGTAACAGATAGAATGAGATGGGAAAGTCGGATTGTAGATCATGAAACCGGACCATTTAACCCGGAGAAGATTCTTGTGTCTGTGAAAAGTTACTGGACGGGAAACACTTAAATAAGAGGGATAGCCAAGCTGGTCTATGATTATCATTTCTGTTAAGGCTGTTTTGTCCCCCTTAGCTTATACATTTATAGGACATATCTAATACCTTCAACATGTTTTTTCATAAGTAATAACAAAACACTCTTTTACTTGTATAGGAAGAAGGTACATAGATTGTAGAGTAGTACTGGGACATGGAATCAAGACCCCCCCCCCCCCCCCCCCCCCCAACTTTCTATTGATATACTTATTCTTCAATTATATCTTGAAAGGGTGATGGCTGCAGAGCCAAGTGTCTTCATTAAATCAATAAAAATTGCTCTAAATAGGAGCAAAAACGTTTTGAAATTCCAAAATAGGAGTATCATGTTTTTTATTCTCTGGATAGGAGTAATCTGTCAAGTTTGAAAAAAAATGTCATCTTTAAAGCCTAGTAATGCCAAACTTGGCAGAAATTTACTCCTATCAAGGAATAAAAAACATTATAGTCCTATTTTGGAATTTCAACCCTTTTTTACTCATATTTAGGGAATTCTCTCCCTACCAGGTTCATAAGGTAGATTCTATGGTACCCATAAGGTACCGTACCTTTGTCCACATGGACCAATGAGAATGTAGCAGTTTAATTATTTAAATCTAAATTAAAAATGATAAAGTGGTGTGCTCCAATCAAAAGAATGGTAGGTACGGTACCCCCATTTTTTAGAAAGGTACCGGAGTTGTCACCCTTAAACTTTAGGGTGATAGGGTGAAGATCTTTATTGTGCAACTCTCAATATGGTGAGTCAGCACGAAATGATGTAGCCGTTGGGGTGGACATGCATGGCCTGGTTCGAAATGGAGTCTCCCAATCTTGAAAATTGGGATCTTTATTTGAAATTGGCGTGGGTTACTTTTTAAACTGTCATTTTCAAACAAGGTTCATGGTTAGGTTTCTAGTAATCCGAAATTGGCATTTGAGTATTTTAACTTTTCCATTTAAGCCAAGCTTAATCACAAATATATTTTACAAATTTTTTGAGTACCATTATTTGAAATAAATGTTACGTACTTAGTACTCTCTACCTAGGAAGCACGGAAACGCCGGGCAGGGGATGTTTCCATCCTGGAAACATTTCGGAAACGCGAAACGCCTGGAAACGGCCGGAAACTCCAAGGAAACGCCCGGAAACGTTTCTGAGAGGTTGGGCTGTTGGGCCGGTTTAGGAAACGTTTCGGAAACGTGATTGAGCTTGGGCCAACGCGTTTCCGCAGAAAGTAAAAAAAAAAACGGGCTTCAATCGACAATCGCTTACCTCGGCACGCGCGAAGACCTGACGACTGCGTCGAAGAAGGGTTATCTGCATATGCGAAAGGGAAGAGCGGAAGACTGCGAACGAGAGTCAGGGAGTGCTGTGTGCTGCTGTGCTGCGCCGCCACTGGTTAGCTATTCACAGGACCGGACAGGACGGAAGAACGGAAGAAGAAAAGGGTTTGGTACTTTGGCTCTCTTCAATTTCAATTGCTTCCCAGTTCTAGACTTCTACTCTTCTAGTAAGTACCGACCCTTTATTTGGAGGAGACGAGTTCGGCAATTTGGAAGAAATGGGCTATTTGGAGTTTGCTAATTTATCCTTAGATGAGCCGGAATTGGAGAGAGTGTTTATCACTGAATGAAACATTTACGTAGTGCTTTTTAAATTTTATTTATTATGCTTGTAGAATGGATTATAACAAGGATATATGTTTTGTTTAATTATTTTCTGGGTTGTTAGACATATGCATTACTTATATTACTAAAAAAATTAATTTCTAGTTTGACGTTTCCTTGCCGTACCCGTTTCCAAATATTTTGAGTTTAGCGTTTCCCCGTCCCCGTTTCCGTCCCCGTGTCCGTTTCCGTTTCCGTCCCGGTGCTAATTAGCTCTCTACGTATCACAATAAGTGTCTCATTTTCATTTTTTGAGCGTACCAAAATAAGTGTCTCACTTTCATTTTGGGAAATAAATTCACCCTAAAAACAGTTACAGTACACTTTAATAAAGTAAATTGTATGCAAGTACAAAAAATTTCATATTTTTTCAAAAAATGTACAGTAAACATTTAAATTATCTAAAACAACGTGAAAAGCCTAACGGAAAACTTATTTTAATACGGAGGGAGTATATTTTACAAACTTATAAAATAGGAAAACACATCATGTATATGATTGGTCACATACAATATACTTATATATAAAGTACGTATCATTTAAAATTTGGAGATGAGTATACTTAATTAATCAAGGAGTCAAGGACTATAAGTCGTATAAGAAAAAGTCATAACAATTTGAATTCTTAAACGTGTTGTTCTGCACTTTTCTTTTGATGTTTATAGACAATTAATATAATCGAATGTTGTTTAGAACTCACAAATGCTTTCCATCTTTCCCAAAGCGTTTTTGCAAAAAAGCTTGCATGCATGATTCAATTCGATCTCTGTCTCCAGATTTTTCAAACCACATGTAACATACGGACATATATCTTGGATTGCACATACACGGGTCGGTACATTAACTATTGGTAATGTTTCAATTTGGTACCTTGACTCTTTAATGAATCAAAACGGTACCTTAACTATACATAAATGTTTCAATTTGAGATTTTATTCAAATTTTCGATCAAAAAATCATTCATATCATTCAAAATTCCATGTGTAGAGTCACCCTATATATGGTGATCATATGGACAAAACTAAGGTGAGGTAGACTTTACACAGAATTCAGGCCGCCACGTGTGCTTTTTTGGTCAAAAATTTGAATAAAATCTCAATCTGAAACATTTATGTATATATAATTAAGGTACTGTTTTGATTCATTTAAGAGTTAAATACCAAAATGCAACATTACCATTTATGCATTTGACCCGCACATACACATGTAAAATCCATGTTATTAGTATCACTTTGTTGTCAATATTATAAAATCACTAATAAACAATATTAAAACTCATAGAAGATAAAAATAAAGTATTGTAAAAAATCCCAAGATATGCTTAGTATAGGCGCCAGCCAAGGCGGGAATTAGACGCTAGGCGGCTAACCACCACCTAACCAGCGCCTAGCCACCGCCCAACCAGCACCTTGTAGTACATTGAGCATAGCTATTTGCAATTATGCATGCTTATAACAAAAAAATAGTGTTAGTGAACAACCTAAGCTAGCAGTTTAAATAGATGTTTTGTGCTTTTGAAACATCTATCTCGTACAAACGAAACATCGTAATCAGCCCAAAATCGAAACAACATAACGTTGAATAGCTAACTTTCTTGACACACGAAAGAGAGTCTAACTGTCTATATGTACAAATTACCCTGACACTTCCTCAAAATTAAGCTTAATTACTACGGAGTACTACGTATGTGTATGTTAAGAAACATGGGTCAATATATATATTTGTTCTTTTATGAGACCAGTCAACCATTAAACGTGGAATATACTATGCAAACAAATCATATGATCGAAGGTGTTGACCCATTAAAGATCATACCCATGATTCGTTCCACTTTTTGGGAAACCTAGCTACAATGATTACACTGTAAATACTGGTTAAGGATACTCAAAGTGGCAATAGGCTCAGGATGCATGTTTGTGGACCCCACCCAGTAAGACTACTTGCTATACATCACTTGCATGTCTTGTATGTATGCATAATGCGAAGTACTTTATTACCCTTTGCGCCCTGCGCTTGTTTGTTACGCGTCAACAGCAAAACCCTGAACTCAGAAAGCTAAGCTAGCTACCAAACATATGCAATTCCAGTCAGTTCAAGAACAGCCCTTTTAAGGTATTTCACTTTTAAGGGTTTCTTGATTTGAGGGCTCCTTGATTTCCCTTGTTTGATTTCAATGTTCACAGTCTGTAAGTAGAGTTTCTTGAACTTCCTGGTTTGAGAGCTAAGATTTCCAGTCAGTTCAAGAACAGCCCTTTTAAGGTATTTCAATTCTTTTAACTTTTAAGGGTTTCTTGATTTAAGGGTGTCTTGATTTCCCTTGTTTGATTTCAATACTCAGTCTGTAAGTAGAGTTTCAATTCTTGAACTCCTGGTTTGAGAGTTAGAATTTCCAGAGAGTTCAAGAACAGCCCTTTTAAGGTATTTCAATTCTTGTAACTTTTAAGGGTTTCTTGATTTCCCTTGTTTGATTTCAATGATCTCATCCAGTCAGTAGTTAAGAAGGGTTTCTTGAACCTTCTTGTTTGAACTTTAAAAGCTAGCTGAGTAAAGAGAAATGGGGAGAGGAAAGGTGGAGATGAAGAAGATTGAGAACAGCACAAGCAGGCAGGTGAGTTTCTCCAAGAGAAAAGGTGGACTCATCAAGAAAGCCCATCAGCTCTCTGTGCTCTGTGATGCCCAAATTGCCCTCATCATCTTCTCGCCCAAAGGGAAACCCTACCACTACTGCTCTCCATCACTAAGGTATATATACTCCCCAGTGGAAAAGGTTTGACCATCTTGAGTGTCTTTGACTGGACTGGCCTGGCTCAACAATTTTATAATTTCCCAGTGGGTTTTGTTTAATTACTTTAATGAGCAGTTAAGTATGCATGCATGATCTTTTTGTCTTTCTTAATTATGAGTAGTTAAGTATGCTAATTAAGTCATGTCTTTTGTCTTTAATGAGTAGTTAAGTATGCTAATTAATTAAGTCATGTCTTTTTTTTACAAAAGACAGTTTTGAGATTTTTTTGTGTGTCATTATATTAGGCATTTAGGCGTACGTCGTTTTTTAGATATCTTCAAAACAGCACAATGAAGACAGTAGCCTGAAAGGTTAGAGAAATAACGCAATTTGCCGCCAAATTTTTAGTGTATTTTTTCTCAATTTTTATATTTAACTCACTTAATTTGTTAATATTTAAGGTTAATATAGGGTGAAATGCATAAATGGTACCATAACTATTGATAATGTTGCATTTTGGTTAACTAACTCTAAAATTTTCCCAACTCTACTTAACTCTACTTAATGTAATTGCTAAAAAATTACACTAAAAAATAACTCTACTTAATAAAAAGTTAAGGTACCAAAACGCAATAGATTCATTTAAGAGTTTTGGTACCATAACTCTACTTGGCGTTTTGGTACCATAACTCTACTTAATAAAAAATACACTAAAAAATACACTAAAAATTGAGTTACCAATAGATTCATTTAATAGTTAATACCAAAACGCAACATTATCAATAGTTAAGACATCACTTATGCATTTGACCCCTGGTTAATATAATTACTTTTTAGCTTAGTCTAACCTAAATTCTTGAATGCTCATGGCGATAACTCTAAAATTTTCCGATTCAATAATCAATAGACCTTAATGGAACATAATTATTTACTGACAGTCACCAATAATTAAATTAAAATGTAATTGCTGGTTTAATATATTTTCATATTACCTGAATAATTGTGCAGTATGGAGGAGATGATTGAGAGATATCTGTATGCCACTGGTGCGTCGTCTTTGCCACAGAATCACGAAGTTAGCAAGGCACGTACGTACTTACCGTACGTATTATATTATTTCTATTTTTAGTTAATTAGTTTACTCATATTTATTTACTGCGCGTAATTAATTTACTCTTTATTACGTATACGTCCATACGTGAATACGAGTACGGCGATACGACAACTTCAAAACTTATAGGATATGAGTACGGGGATATATTTATAAATAATAATAATATAGGGTGTAATTTGCAAATATATATAATTCAGATGTTCATAAATAAATAAATAATAACAGTACCAAAAATTAACAATTATAATAAAATTTCAAAGATTAGACTAAAAAAACTAAAGTACTAATATTTCGATTTAAATTCAAATAATATTGTTGGTTCTCTATTTGCATTTACATCTAAATCTTTTAACAAGACTGATTTCAATTAATGCTCATCAAACGACAAATTGGCAAATTACAACATTCCAATGTTTTTTATACTCTCGAAATCATCTTTACTAATATTCCACATCTTGTGGTTGCTTTGGTGGCTACTAAATTTTTGTCATGTCATGCATGAAATCAGGGTTATATGGTTAGATAAGCGTATCGGTTCACGGATACAGGCATCAAAGAAGTATCCATATTTTTAAAAATAAGTCCAATACTTTTATTAAATTACGGATACAGACCCAATACGTGCAGGACGCGTATCGGTGAGTATCGGTATCGAATACCTATCGGATACGCGGATAAGACATGTATGTGGTTGTAGTATCGATGCATCATTAGATTGCATTTGTGACTTACTCCCTCCGTCTCAAATTGTTTTGCAAAGTCAACAATTTTTGGTCAACCAATAATAAAAGTCAATCCTTACTATCGATAATTAATTCAGTTTTTAATAATTAAAACTTACATATTCAGAAACTACATTAAAAGTTCTTCAAAGTTGTAATCTCCAAATTAGAATATAATTAGAAATTGATAACCTAATTAAGCAAATAAAACGAAATTGTTTGACTATGAAAAGTCAAATTTATAAATCAATTTGGAACGGAGGTAGTATTAGGAGTACGTAGTTAGACTACAACAGTACAAAGAGTACTAGTGGTGACTTATTTCCGGCATTTGTGAATACAAATACGGAGCATGCAATAGTGTACAAAAAATCAAAAATACAAGTATGAAACGGAAATTAGAAAGACACTCGTACTACGTAAGAAACTTTGGGAAATACGAATATACGATGAAGAGGTAAACATGATCAGGATGTTTTAATTTATTTTAAGTGATTTTTTTGTTGTGATCTAGTTTGACCCATTTAAATCCATTTTGGCCTTGATAAAAGTGTCGTATTAGCAGAGAGGGTAAATAGACATAGATTGGCTTGCTTTATTCATGCGGTATACATATTGAAGTTATTACTACTCCTATATTTGTACCTATAAAATATTCAAATGTACAATATTCCCCAATACCCCCTCAAGTTTGAGCTTGAGGGTCCAAGACACCTAACTTTGACAATAAATAAGAGAATTGTTGAGCTCTTGGTAAAGATGTTCACTAGTTTTTTAGTGGATGTATTATACTGAGTGGAAATAGTGTCGGCTTGAATATGATTCCGAATAAAGTGACAATTAATATCAATATGCTTAGTGCGTATGTTGAACACATGATTGGAAGTGATATGGAGGGCACCATAGTAATGAAATAGCCAGTGACGGATCATGGAGTAAGAGGACTAGCTCAGTCTGAATCACAATATATGGATAAGAGGACAAGAGATTTATCATTAACTTTACTACTTAATTAGCGCAACCTTGTTACAAGTCGGGATATCAAGAGGAAATAGTTTATTTCGAGTCATTGCAGCTCTTGTAATAATGGCATTTGTTCTATTATCAGTGATCTCACATGCACATTTATCATAGACCACTTTGTAACCCTTTTGCACTAGCTGCCCAACTCTTAGAAGATTGTAAGCAAGATGTGGTACATAGAGAACGTCAGTGATGCTCTTTTGTTTTCCATATGTTGATACTACAGAAATGGTTCCTTTGCCATCAACTTTTTCAGATTTTCCATCTCCAAGAGTTACTTGAGTTGAAATGCTTGTATCAAGCTTAGTAATTAAAGATGTCTTCCTCTCCCATCATGTGATTGCTACATCCACTGTCTAGAAACCACCTCTTGCTTGACTTTTCTTCGACATTCAAGCAATTGTAGAACACTTGAATTGATCTCCTTCTCCTTCTTGTAAGAAGTTTGCTTCGGTTTTATCCTTCGGTTGATGCCAACGTAACATTCTCGCTAAGAATGATTTGGAGTTCTGCATTTTTTGCACCTATACCGACACTCAGATGACTCATGACCGAGCTTTTTGCATATGAAGCAAAATGAGCTACTTCCTTGTCTTTGCTATGAGTTTCCTCTCATCCCTCTACCTCTGTTGTGCGAGAAAGCATTATTCTCATGATTGCTTCTTCCTAGCTGCCTTTTCTTTAATTTTGAAATTCGCCTCCTTTCTTCATATGAAAATTTTCTTTAGAGAGATTAGCTTGGGATTGAAATGCCAACTTCAGAGGCTGACTTGTTGACCTCTGTGTTCTTTCTTCATGAGCTTCAAGTAAACCCATCAAATCAAACATTGAGAGCTTTGATAGGTCTTTCGATTCTTCAATGACAGCAACTATGTGATCGAACTTAGAGGGTAAACTTAGAATTTTCTCAAAGATTCTGTTCTCTTGGATGTGGTCTCCATAACTTTTAATCTGATTTACTATATCTATTGCTCTTTAGAAATAATCTATTCATCCTCCTTCATTCATAAATTATCAAAAAAATCCAAGTTGTGTGAAGTTTGATGGATATTACCTTCTCATTCCCTTAAAACTCTTGCCGGAGAATCTTCCATGCCTCTTTAGCTTTGGAAATGCCATAAATTCATGGATAAATGGTTCTTCACAATTTCTCTATATTTAGCTTGTTTTTCAGTTGTCCAAGTTTCCCTATTCGCAGGTGGGTCTTCATATCCATGTTCAACTAATTTCTATAGGCCTTCAGATATGAAGAAAAACTTCATTTGGATATGCCAATAATCATAATGCGTTCCTTCAGAGATAGGTATTTGGTTTGGTGAATAGGCAAAGATAGTTCCAAGAGTTGAGGAAGCCATACCAACCTGGCTCTGATACCAAAATTGTTAGATATTTTGGTAGACAAAATAAATTTCTGAAAAAAACTTTATATTTGAGATGCTCTCTTTAGCGCGCATACATCAAATTTTCGATAAACAACCTTTTATAGGTTATATGGAAAGATCTAGAGACTCTCCTAGAAATTAGTAGATCAAAAGACACCTAATAAATCCTAAGATGATTAAATGTATGTAAATACAACTAGACACGGTATTTCTTCAGAATACTCTGGAATTTCTAGCATTTTCCAGAACAGATTACATGCTTAAAATTTTAAATTATCTCACAACCAATAGGATCATCATAACCAAGCAATGGATGTTTGACTATTTCGGAAGGAGACTCATATCTTGATAGGATGGCGTGGAAGATCTCGGGCAGCAAAAGCAATTGCGTCAACTCTATCTTTTCTAGCGCGGGTCATGTTTTGGTGGCGCTCCTCTTGGACAACCATTTGATATACACTAGAAAGACCCGACAGTTGTGTACGACTCAGAATGTTGGATCGTAAAACTCCATACACTAGTAGAAAAATGGTCTATAGTGACACTAAATTAGTTTCACTAAAAGTTTTAGTGACACCAAGAAAGTGTCAACGAATGGTTGGAACTCTGACACTAAAAAACGTGTCACTAAAAAGTGTCAGTAAATTGTGACACGTTAGTATCATAAAATATAGTGATACATTTGCATTGGTATACTTAACGACACTTTGATATCATATAAATTAGTGATATCACTAATGTTACAAAAACCTATGATACTCTTGCGCCATCCAGATTTATGATACTATAGTATCAACTATTGAACAATTTTAATACTTTTTTTGCACCACCATACCCACCTAAAAGTTTAATTTTCAAGCTTGTAGACAAATATAAAACAAATTCATAATCAAAGTATCCCATAACTAACTAATTGTCATTTAGATTCAAATCAAAGTCAAAATGAAAATTCAAAGACAAGTTAACTTGTTCTTGGAAACAACGCAAAATCCAAAATACCAATATTCTTGAATTCTAGTCTAGCTACATAGGGCTGTAAACATAAAGTAGTCATTACATAGGTTCTGGAAACACATAAAGTACATCACAAACATCCAAATGTTATGTTCTTCCAGCCATTTGTTTAACCGCCATAATGCATATGAGCTTAGTAAAAATCCAGCTAGCACTGTTCATCACATTCGTCACTGAAGTCTGTAAAAATAATAACGATAACTATTTCAATCATCATACTACAGACAATCCTAATTAGTGAAAACAACATTCTTAACACACTTATCTCAATAAATAAAATTTCAGCTTACTCATTGAGTAGGTTTGCTGCATATGAGACTCATTTCTCACGTATTTGCAGAATATCATCTTCAGAGTACTCACTGACCGTGGAACACTAAAGCAACACCAAAATAAAAACTTAACATTGGTTTTACAAAACTTATCATCACCGCTATTTTATTTTCATTTAAAGAAGGTAGAGTCCAGCTTATTGCTTCTTTACTTGTGTTAGTCACACCAAGTAAAATTGTGTAGTCTAAATTGACCATAACTCTTGAGATTTAATAGCTGTAATATGAAAAAAAATGTAGTCAATGTATATGTTATCTTAAAAGAGCATTAACAAAAAATATTAAGAAAACATCCAATCAAGGGAATCCCTTACCCTCTTTAAGACTGCTCCTTTAAGATTTTTCAACTGTCCATGGAGAAATAAGTTCCCCGTTGTTGTTAATAATTCCCAACGCGGTCAGCAGTTCAGCTGGGTCGCCTGAGCTTGTAGGCGGGCTTCCGGGTAGACCCAGGCGGAAAACACCTTGTCAGGCAGACAACGGGTCGCGTTCAATGAGGTGAGTGGTGGCCTCTGTCCCTCTGCGTCCCTAGTTCTACGGTAGTGTTGGTAACTAGATGGCTGCGCCAGGATACAGATAAGGTAGGGTTAGAACATTTGGGCAAAATTTAGGCGGAGAAATATTACTCCGTACTCTGTTGGAGTAAAGATATCAAAAATTTGGTATCCTAGGGTTGGAGTAAAATTTGGGCGAAAGGTAGGGTTTCAAGATGAAGCAATGAAGTGGATAGCCTAGGGTTGGAGAAAAATTTGGGCGAAATTTTAAAAGAGAACGGGAAATAGGATATCAAAAATTTCATTTTACGTCACTGTATTTATTGATACTTTTGTGTCATGAAATAGCGACACATATTTGTTAGAAATCTCATATGTCGTCCTTTTGTGACACTATTAGGAAAAGTGTCATTAAAAAAGTGTCACTGTAAGCCGGTTTTCTAGTAGTGATATGTCTGTCCACCAAGAACAAGAACGAACTCATGAGTTTTTTCTTTTTCAATTTCTCGGAGAAACTTCTGCTCGAGGTTGCATTTGCATCCCCACACATGCATTTCAGTACATTCATGTATTCATCAAACTCATCCAAATCCCCTTCAGTCGATCATAATAATAAGTTACACTTTCTCCATTTTGTCTCCATCCACGAATAGCCTCCTGATCTCTCCTTTTAACGTTACCCCACAAATATTAAGTCTAGGGAAATATGAAGGATGGAGATAGTATGGCGATGAGAGATCTGTAATTTTCATGTGTGTTGGTTCAGTCATGGTAACAACTAAATGTTTATTATCATTATTCTTCAAGTATCACGATTGGTAAAAAAGATGGTCAAAGATAAAAAAAATTAAGAGGCAAAGGAACAATTTCATGCATGCAAAAAAATAAAGAAGACAAAGCAGGTCATTTAAATCCCTGCTCTGATACCATGATAAAAGAGAGCTTGAATAATCTGGCTTACTCTTGTTCGTAAAGTATACGGTATACAAGGATTATATGCACCAATAAGGAGAGAATCTTATCTGCCCAATGTACATACAAATAAAGAAAAGAAAGTAAATCTGAATGGATAGAAAATAGGGTTCCGTATTGTAGCTAGTACTACTCATATATTTCTACATATAAAATATACAAATGTACAATATTCCCAAATAGGTATGATCTAGTTAGGGTCGTATGTATTATGTGTATATTACTATAATTTAAGGCTGATCTTATTAGGTTTAAATATGATGTGGTTTGATATGATCTTTATCTGACACTGAAACGGTTTGATGTTTGTAGTTATTACAAATAGTTGATCAATTATACACTAATAGGGAGTGAAAATATATAGTTCGAATGACCGATTTAATAAGTATTGTAGATAATTAGGAGATATTATAATACTCCGTATTTAATTAAGATGATAGATATCATTATATTTGTCATATAGATTTTTCCCCATTTGCGTATTTCTGCAACTACCACATGCAATGGTTATTTTAATGTACTTGTATCAATTAAAAAAATAAATCTAGTACTCCTATATGATATTAATAAATAGTTTACATAAATGCCGCCTATGATATTAATCTCCACATATATATATAAAGCATATAATATTTTATGGTTAAAAAGTATTATGTTAAATGATATTTATAGGATGAGATAAGTGCAATGAGGGAGAAAACTCTTGATCTTCAATTGAGCCTTGAGAGATACAAAGGAGAGAGTTTGAACTCCATACAATACAAGGATCTCGACGAGATGGAGAAAAAACTTGAGATCTCATATAGAAAAGTTCGAGCAAGAAAGGTAAACATACATACATATTGTCTTATTAAATAGTACACTAGTTTTTAAACTTCATGTTTATATACTTTGATTACGTTTTATGTATTAATGTATTCATAAATTATTGGATTATTAGCTAAATATATCCCCAACTATCACCAAATTCACAAATGTATCACATAATTTCACTTTTATTAAAAAAGACTTAAACTTGAACTTTCCTCACAATTACACTTTAATTTCAATAGATTAATTAGGAAAACTTTTGAAGAAAGTCATATTTATATTTCAATTTTTTTCATTTCTTTCTAGTTTTAAGTTTACAAAATTATATTGCTTATATCTTATTGGTATTGATAAAAATGTGTGATTTTGAAATAACAATAAAGAAAAGCATAATTGTTGAAAAATATGAAGTTTGGGTCTTTTTTGACAAAAGTGAAAGAATCGGATAAAATTATGAATTTGATGATAGTTTGGGATAAAATAAGCTAATAATCCTAAATTATTTTAAAAATATATGTTAAAATTTGGCTAATCATAAATCTTTAAAATTTGTGCTTTATAATTTTTTTTACTAATAGGAATTAAATATACTAATAATCAAAATTGTGCATCAACAAATGTGAAAAGATGATTATTAATTACATTTATTTAAGAATGGATGTACGTAGTATTGTTGGATATAAGTTATTTATGACTTGAGTGATAGGTTGATTGGGTGCGACCAAGTTGTTAATGAATGGTTATACACTTAACTCATTTTGTTAACATAATATGGATAATAATCTACCATCAATTATAGAATGTGCACAGCTGCAACGAGGCCTTTTTGTAAATTACTACGTATATGTCTATATTTGGACACTTGATGCATGTCACATGCACGAATATCAATTAAGTCATTATGAAAGTTATTGAAAATTAGAAATCATTAATCATGAAATGATTTTTAGAGTGCATGCATTTAAAAGTTCATAAAAAAGAGATCATTTAAATGATGGAAACACTTCCAACATTATCATAAAAGAGATACCTACTCTCATACATGCATTTTATGAAATATACGAAAACCCATCGTTATATTATACACGACGTCAAGATCGAAAGTCAAGCCTTTGTAACCTAGACGTGAAAAGATATTTTAATATTTTATTAATGATTATTTCTAATATATATATATATATATATATACCTAGACGTCAAGATCGAGTCTCATACGTTAAGATTTTATTTATGAAAACAAAGTGCTTTTAAATGCATTGACCACACAAGGCAAACATGAGCACATAAGCTCCCAAAGCATTTATAGTTTAAAATAGTTTCCATGAACATCATTTTATTTATGTCAAAATAGAACTGGATGAAACACAAACTACGTCTTCTCTCCACAGATCACCCAAAAGAAACGGGAATGAATAGGAAGAAAGCTTTAGCTTCTACATGAAACTGTGAAGTGGCCTTCCCCATATGGGAGGTCAATACTTTGAAGAATTTGAAAAATACAATGACAAATATAATGTATATAATCAATGCTTCAAGCACTAGACCCTCAACATAGGGTGATAATAGACTATGGGCATAACCTATAGCTACTCCATTTCAAGTCAAATAGTTGACCCATAGGTACATTTGTACTTAAGACGATCCCCATCAACAACCCATCAGCCCGACTTGCATACCATATTCATCGGGAGGATTACCACGCACCCTAGTATAGACCTGATTCCATTGAGAGAGTTACACATATTCTAGAGGTTACACACCTCACGTGTCAAGTACGAATATCATCTAGAGGTTACACACCTCACGTGTCCTACGCGTATATTGTCTTAATGTTACACAACCTCGCGTGTCATACACGAATATCATCTAGAGGTTACACACCTCACATATCATATAAGAATACCATCTAGAGGTTACACACCTCGTGTATCATGTACATATATCATCTAGAAGTTACACACCTCACATGTCATATAAGAATATCATCTATAGGTTACACATCTCACGTATCATATATGAATATCATCTAGAGGTTACACACCTCACGTGTCATAACCAAATGTGATCTAGAGGTCACACACCTCGCTTATCCTACACGGATATCATTTAGAGGTTACACACATCGCCTACCATAACATCATCTATATCCTGATAAGACTATAGAATTGATCAATTACTACAGTAAAACATACCAGCACATATTCATTTCAAGTAAGCTCGGGCAAGTCTTTATCAAGACTACCCGAGCTATACACATATCAACCAAGGTATCTTCGTCATTTCGTTTGAGCATGATCACAACCCATGACTCATTTAAAATACATGCCTATCTTATTTAATATCTTAATTCACAAGTAATTCCAATGATTTTTTAATGAAAAGGACGATTTTATTCATAAAATGAAAAGTACAATGCAAGAAGATAAATAAAATAAAAAAGTACAAAAAAGAGAGAAGAAAATATAAAGACAAAAACTAGACCCAAGCGAAATCTCTAGATTGAGATCTAGTCCTCATGCTATGCCGCCTTTTGTTTTTTGAGATTTCCTATAGAGTTTGAGTTGTGTGTTCAAGTTATCTGTTGGCAGGCAATTTTCTTTGGTGACCAATGTAGATTTTCGGCAAATCGTTCTATTGGATTTGGATTTTCTAATTTCTTCCTGGTTTGAAATAGGAAGACGACGATCACTTTCTGTAGCATGTCCTAGAAAATCATCAGAGAAGAAAGAGTCATCAGAAGGATCATAGCTGTCCGAGACGTCAGAGTAAGCCCGTATAAGTGGAATTTCGGGTTGTATTTCAAAAGAGAGGGGCTCTTGCTTCCCACCATAGACTCTTTGAACTTCATAGTTAAATATGAGTTTGGAGATGGAGATTTGCTCAGTGTCTTTCGAATTCTCATGCTCCCAATACACAGGTCCATCCTTCTCAAAATGAGATAATCCAATGAAATTAGAATAATCCGCTAGTTGAATCACTACACTGGTTTGATGTAATGGGCCAAGTTGTAGAGATTTATAAACAGAATAGGGGATGACATTTATTGATGCCCCTAAATCCAACAAGGCCTTGGGAAATGTGGTGTCTCCTATTTTGCAAGGGATAGTGAACATGCCTGGGTCGTTACATTTTTCGGGGAGTTTTCTCTGAAAAATGGCCGAGACGCGTTCACTAACTCTAACCTCTTGTTTCCCCTTCAATTTATCTTTTCTTTTTGTTTTGCATAATTATTTTAAAAATTTAGCAAAACGAGGGACATTTTTCATTAAGTTAAGAAGCGGAATGTTTACCTCACACTTTGCGAAGGTTTCATAGATGTCGGCATCTTTCTCTAGCTTCTTTGTCTCCCTCAGCGCCTCAGGAAACGGGATTACTTGTTCATATGATGAGGGTGGGGGAAGCTTGGTTTCTGTGATCTCCTCCTCTGGTGGGACTACTTTTTCAGGGTCCACACCCTCAATCTCTTTATCGTTCTCTTCTACCTCTTTCAACGTCGCCCCACTTCTCAACATGATAGCATTCACATGTTGTCTCGGGTTTTGCTCCGTTTGAGATGGGAGTTTACCCGAGTCCTTTGTTTCAAGTCGGTTTACGGCATTTGCAATTTGACTGACTTGGCTTTCCAAATTCTGAATGCTGCATTTGGTCTCATACTGAAATCGAACCATGTTTTGTTGCATGGTTGAGACATTTGAGGTGAGTGCTCGGATCATGTCTTCGGTGGACATACTTGAGCTTGACGTTTGGCCTTGGTGATTTGGGAAAGTTGGTTGCAAGGGCTGACTTTGAGGGTTCCCATATCTCAAATTCGGGTGATCTCTCCACCCAGGATTGTAGGAGTTAGAGTGTGGATCATACCTCTTTTGCCCTTGAAATCCCAAAGCATTGACTTGCTCGGAATTCTCTTCTTGTAGTGTTGGGCAAGAATCGGTGGGATGCCCTGTGTTGAGCATATGCCGCAGACCTTGAATTCTTGGTGTTTTGGATTTAAAAGGAAATCCTTTACCAAAGAAGTCAAGCCGGCCACTTGACTTTCCAACGAGATGTTGGATTCCGCTGCCATGACTCGTTTTGATGACCGCCGATCATAGTGCCTACAATTCTCGGCCAACTCCGAGATAAGGTTTATAGCTTGAGAAGGGGTCTTGTTGACAATCCCTCCTACACATGCGGCGTTTATCATCCGCCTATCTTCATTGCAAAGACCATCATAGAAGTATAAGATGAGGTCTTGCTCCGAATAGCCATGATATGGGCAGCTTGCACATAGTTTCTTGAATCGTTCCCAATATTCGTAGAATGATTCATCATCCTTCTGCTCCACGTTGCTAATTTGTTTTTTTAGAGAGGAGGAGACAGAGGCAGGGTAATACCTTTCCAGGAACGCTTTCTTCATGGCCGCCCATGTACCTATACTTCCTGAAGGAAGATAGAATAGCCAATCCTTTGCGGTATCCTTCAGAGAAAACGGAAACGCCCGCAGTTTGATCTGTTCTTCTGTCACACCGTTTGGACACATGCTTGTGCAAACGACGTGAAACTCCGATAGGTGTTTGTTCGGGTCCTCTCCCCTTAGGCCATGGAAGGATGGCAGCAGATGAATGAGCCCAGATTTTAGCTCCAACGTATTACCCTCATCAAGTGTAGGGAAGGTAATACACAGTGGTTGTTGGTTGAGGTTTGGAGCGGTGAGCTCCCTCAGCGTTCTTGTTTCAAGAGCCATAGTGGTTGGCGCTTCGGTGTCGCTAGAACTAGAGCTAGCGGTGTATGAGTCTCTGGTAGATGATTCTTCCGAGTCGGTATTAGAAAATTTACTTTTCAACCGCTCGAAAGTTTGTTCTATTTCTGGGTTTTTGTGATATGTGATTTCGTTTATGGAACGATGTTTAACTATAAACTCCACTAAGCTCAGAAAATAGAAAAATAAACACTCTTTATATTTTTTTTTAATATATTTTTTTGATTTTCTTGAGATAAAATAAAAAGAAAAAATAATTGCCTTTCCCCGACAACGGCGCCAAATTTGACGTGCACTTGTCGTGAGGTGCACTCAAAATAATTACAATACAACACTAATACGTAGTATAGTGAAGTAAGGTTCGTATCCACAGGGAAAGGAATACTTTTCTTCTATATAAGTAGTAACAAGGGGGGTTTAGATTTGTTTGATTTAAAAACACTAAGATGAACAACCTATATGAGTTTAATTTAATGAGATGAGGACTTGGTTTTGATTTTATCCACTTAATGAAATGTTCGTCGATCCCGGTTATATCTTTAACTATCTTCCTCTCGAATACTCAATCGAGGAGTATATCCAGTTCATCGAGGGTAGTTATTAATAAAGAGATGCGTTCATTAATAAAACTTACTATCGAGTCAATATAGAACAAGCATCGTATATTAACTTGATAGTAGCAATAAACTTAAGATGAAAACGATTGAGATTGATAACCTCAACACAAGCAGTTTATTGGTTTAATCAATATAATTAATTCCCCTTGGCATATTAACCATGAGATGCATGCATTAATATTCCAAGTTTACTACCGTTGAAAGAACCGGATTAATAACAAGCGTATTAACCGATCAATTCTAGTAATAATTAATATGAGAAACAATACTAGTTGATACTTTAAGTAATGTTTAAAATATTAACATGAAATATGAATAGGAATTAATTAATACTCAAGGAAGAATATTAAAGAATATGAATCCTACTATGATTAATATCAAGATGTTAACTAATTGTCATCTTAGTAACACTCCCCAATATTAACATATAGAAAGAAATAGCTATTACTATAACCAATGTCAAGATGTTAACTAATTGTCATCTTAGTAACACTTCCCAACTTTGATATAGAAATAGTATTTTAAAGGAAGAATTAATATTCAAGGAAGAAGATTAAAGAAAATAACTCACAACTTACAAATTCATTAAGCTTCAAAGTAGCAAAACCAATATGGAAGAGTTTAGCTCCTCATTTGGAGACTAAACAGGATGAAAAATATAAAGAAAGAACTATTCTATACTGAGCTTAGATGTACAAAGGAATTGGATATCTTTTTGTGAAGGAAAGGAGGTGTATTTATAGGCTTTTGGGATGGGATTCGGGTACTCGATCGGGTATATACATGGTTCCCGATCGAGTATGCGTGTAATACTCGATTCGAGGTATACTCGATCGGTTTCAGGCTATTTTCCACAGGTATACCCGATCGGGTATATGTTTATACCCGGTCGAGTATGCTTAGAAAGTGGTATTCGGACCATTCTCGATCGATCTTCGTTTAAAACTCAAAGGCATACCCGATCGGGTATGTCGGTCTACCCGATCGGGTATAGACCTTAAATCGTGGCCGAAATCCTCCCGGCATGTTCCCTTGTCTTCGGATCTGATCCGATTTGAAGTTTCAACCTAATACCCGATCGAGTATAGTTAATACTCGACCGAGTATAGACCCAAATTCAGGATCCTTCTTTTGTCTTGAAATTATGCACCTTCTTTCCACTTTTTTGGGTTCACCAACTGTACTTTGAGTGATCAGGACCTGTTTGAGCTCAGAATATATCTAATCTAAACTATTTACAAGAATTTAACAAACTAATCTATTACACCAAAAGTGTGTAATTTCCATAGTAAAGATCAAGCAAAACTAATTAAAAACACAAACATGCATATGGAAATTACAAACGTATCAATAGGTCCGAATTTTCTCTTCTGCCCGAGAATAAATTCTTTTGGGCTTGTGACTTGGTCTATAAAATGGTAGATCTCAGATGCAAGCTCTGTTTTGAAATCAATCCTTTTTAGCGAGGAATTGTGAATTTCAAAGATGACCAAAGATGAAAGTAATTCCAATGATTTATATCCAATCAATTATCAAAACATCTCAAGGGTTTCTCCCATCATGCAAGTCTCTTTGTTTGTTCACATTTATATATATCCATTTATCACTTCAAATGGTTATATATCAATGACACAATCGTCACATGCATTTACACAATTTAAATCCACCAAAATCATATTTTGATTACTTAGGTAATCTCAAGCTCACCCCAGGTCACTGATTATAAACAATACAGGTAGTCGATCATCCCCACCTTAAATATGTCCACTATCGAAGCCCCGTGGTAAAACCCCGATCAAGGATGATCCAAAATGATGCTCTTGGGCAGTGAGCAAAGGCCGAGCGGCTTACGGGCCCATGGAATACGCAACAGCCTCCCTTCAATGATGATTTCTGGCAATTTCTCCCCCCCCCCCCCCCCCCCGCCTCTCTCCATACGAGCCACTCAAACAAATGAGAGAAGGATATGAAATCCTCCCTTATCTTCTATTTTTGAAAAGTTGGGTCAATAATATTTTTGGGTTGTCCACTTAATTAATTAGTTCGGCCCAACTGCTCATACTTGTCCCTTGCCATTATTTTAGGCCCTATTTTTATGAATCCCCTTCAAATTAGAGGAGACAATATACCCCTCATATTTTAGGCTAGTAGACCTTAATAGGTTTATCCAAAAGTATATTTGGTAGTCCTCCCCAATATTCTGGGTAGAATTCCTTTATATTGTTATTATTATTAAGTGAGCTCTCATGGTCTCTTGTATTGTTCTTTTCCTTTTATTCGGTCCATTCATTCGTATATAATTAATTATTTCTTTTAATTGGGATTCTTAAGTAATTTAACATGGACCAATACCAAAAGTATTAGTTAGTCCCTCCAATATTTAGGGTCCGACACACAATATAATTAACCACCATTAATTTAGTCAATTAATCATTTCCCATATGATTAATATACTAGTAACTAGTTCTCAAAATGAATACGGAGTATTATATTCATGAACTCTACTAATCGCTCTCGTAATAATTAGTATTAATAGTTTTTAATTGACTTTTAGTACTAATAGATTAATAATCCAAACTCAAATTGAAAACTGTGTTAAAACAATTTCAAAATACATAATAATACTATATGTATATTGTTACTTTTTATTACTAAATTAAATGTGTAACATATTTACATACTGCATTCGTCCCAAAATGTGTAACTAGAAAATCTGTCTTTTGGGCCTATATATCATGCCTTTGATGATCAACTATTACCCTTAATAAATGTTCGTTCATCATTATTACGGATAGCAAAAGAAATACGTAGTATATAATTAATTTCTCTATATGATTTGGTGCATCATATACTATATCTTTTAGAAGCCGGGTTTGGTAATTAATAAGCGAAGTAACAGTTTTATTGCTTTGCATGTTCTAGTTGGAGTTGATGCAACAACAGCTGGAAAATCTCAGGAGGACGGTGAAATTGCTACTTAAATTGAACATATTTCTGTTGATTATTGAACGATGTTACTACTTATATTAACCTGTTGTTGATGATTCAATATAGTTTTTCTATTGAATCTCATTTCTTAATCTTCAACATTTTAATTGCCTATTTTGAATCTTTTGTATTGTTCTTTATCATAGGAGAAAATGGTGGAGAAGCAGAATGAAGATATGTGCACTTGGGTGAGTATTGTTTTTCATTCATCAAGGAAAGAGTCATGTGACCTATAAATGAGAGTTTTCATAGAGCTATAATCCAAATGTTTTCAGTTAAATTGTGATTAGAAATTGAAACAAGTCTGAATGAAAATATTCATCTGAACTTTCAAAAATATGGATATTTAACACTTTATCTATCACTCAGGTAATAATTGTTATTATATATACAATTCGAATAAGGTAACATAATAATATACTCTGTTGTGAAATAGAGTTTTTGTCACTTTTAGTTCTTTGACTATTATGTCACTGACACTTATAGTACTCGACTTTGAGTTTTTCCACTTTTATTAGTCCTTCGACTATTGTGCGTCAGACACTTTTGGTACCCGTCTTTGAAAATTTCCACATTTAGTCTTTTGACTTTCATAAAAGTGACATTTTGGTCCTTCAACTATTATAATAGTGACATTTTTAATCCTCCACACATTGTAAGAAATTTATAATGGAAGGACTAAAAGTGTCAATTTTACAATAAACAGGGAACTAAATGTGGAAAATATTGAATTCGATGACTAAAAGTGTCTCTCACACAATAGTCGAGGATTAAAAATGGAAAATTTGAAAGTCGAGTACTAAAAGTGTCACTGACCGAATAGTCGATGGACTAAAAATGGAAAAAACTCTTGTGAAAAAAAAATATATAAATCTAAACTATTAAAATGTGATGTTCGATTTGATAATAATACACCATTACAATTCATCCCAAAAATAATAGGCTAAAGGGTCAAATAGGTACATGAACTAACTTAAAGTGTTCAATTAGCCCCTTATATAGAAGGTTCTGCCCGAACGTCGCCAATTGGGGCGGTTCCCGGTAAAAAAATTTGATTAAATTTTTTGAGCATCTTCTTCATTAAGTCTAGTTTACCCATATCAAATTTCAGCTAAAAATTAAACCGGGAAGGCAGTCAAATGATTTTCCGAAATGTACTGCGCTGTTTAACTGCACAGTTATCTTCAAAAAATCATTTGACTACCTTCCGAGTTGAATTTTTAGCTGAAATTTAGTATGAGTAAACTAGATTTAATAAAGAAGATGCTCAAAAAATTTCATCAAAAAATTTCACCGGAACTTCCCCAATTGGCGATGGCCGGGCAGAACCTCCTATATAAGGGGCTAATTGAACACTTCAAGTTAGTTCATGTGCCTATTGACCTTTTAGCCAAAATAATAAAGTGATACATTTGACCAAACACAGTGTCTAAAGTAGATACACCATTCATTTTGTGTAATTTTCAGTAGTGAAAAATGACACAATTTTAGATACTAGCAAAAGGTTGATTTTATTATATGATTTCCTTAATTAATTAAGCTATTTGAAAATGAAAATAGTTGATGAACAATGAGATATACCGCCGTCAGCAAGAAGCAATGACTGAACTCAAACTTGTGGAAGAGCAGCAGCCACCACCACCTGGGGTGGTGGATGAGTTTCCTTTCCTCTTCCAGGAGATGCCACCGCCGCCTACCGGCGGCTTTCTCAGCCTTCTTCCTTGTCACTCCAACCACCGCGATTCAGACCTCCCAGGATGCAGCTATAAATAATGGTTATGATAAAGGTATACACATGTCACAACCTCTTGTACTTTAATTCTGATTGCTTGAGAGATACAAGGGAGGTATAGCACCATTTTCCTAGGCTCTATGCTTTAGTCGGAGCTTTAAAATCAGTACCTCCTCCTCACCGGATTTTGCACTCTTTTAATTAGGCGAGAAATAAGAATAGTAAGAATTGTGAGATAGAAGTTTGAGCGGAGAGGCGGAGAAACAAACAAGCAGAATCGCAAAATAGTTACTTTAACGGGAAAATGTTTCTTGGAACAATAAAAAATGGAAAGTTGACAGAGTAAAATAGCACGGAGGGAGTAAAATATCTCTTCTTATCTGAATGGTTATGTGTTTTTAGTAAGTTTTTCTCCACAATATCTAAAATAGTGTTTGGATATAGAAATTGTGATTGATATTATTGAGAAAAAAGTTATCAAAATTATACGTGGTACTCATATAAAACCGTGGAAATAAAGAGATTGAAATGTCATTCATTTATTTTTATGTGTCTATTTCTCTTATATTACATGTGTACCGTGAATATTGTTGAATTACCATTGCTCTTAGATAATGGGGAAAAAGGAGCAAATAAGCCCACGTACTAACAAAAAAGTCAAATAAGCTCTTATATAGGAGACTATATCCGGCCGTCGTCATTTGGGGCGGTTCTCGATGGAAATTGTTGATGCAATTTTTTGAACATATTATTCATTAAGTCTTGTTTACTCATACCAAATTTCAGCTAGAACTTTAATCGGGAAGACATTCAAATGAATTCTTGAAGATAACTGCGCAGTTAAAAACGCAGTTATCTTCAAGAATTTATTTGAATGCCTTCCCGATTGAAATGTTAGCTGAAATTTGGTATGAGTAAACTAGACTTAATGAATAAGATTATCAAAAAAATATTCATCAAAAAATTCCACCGGAAACTGCCCCAAATGGCGATGGTCGGACAGAACCTCCTATATAAGGGTTTATTTGACATTTTTTTTGTTAGTACGTGAGCTTATTTGACCTTTTTTCCTAGATAATGATATCATAATTATCCTCGGTCGACTCAAATTTTAAATTTGTAATTCATTGTTTCGTTTTATAAATTTTACTATCCTCCGTTCCATAAAAGTTTCAACAGTTTGACTTTCACGTTTGCCAACGCGCAACTTTGACTGTAATTATATTTATTTACGTATTATTAAACATTAAAAAAAGTTAATATATTGGAAATTTACATTAATACAAATTTATTAATATTTTATACATATTATTTTATATATATATATTATTAGAAAATCGTAGTCAAAGTAAGGTGTGTGAATAGTGCAAAAATCTCAATGTTGCAACTTTTATGGAACGGGGGAGTACTAAATATGTAAAAGTAACATGCATTTTGGATACAAATTATCGAATCAAATACTAGCTCCGTATTACTTAATTACTTCCCATATATGTTTCCAGATGCACTAAAGAATACAGGATCTAATATACGTAGTAAATGTTCATTTTAACGTCAGAGTTCACAAGTATGTGTATTTTTAATTTTATGACTCCGGTCACAGTTTATTGGTGTTATTGTTCCTATATTTCAAATTGAATTCTTTGTAATCGTTATTAAATGTTTTAATTTTGTCAGATAGAATTGAATGTGGGCGGGCGATGGAGCTTTTAATATTAGCTAATGTGCAGTGACAAGCGACTTCCAGTGTTGGATACTGAGTAATGGCGTGCTAAAAACTAATTATAACATTAATTTATCATGACTTTATTATTATGCATTTTAATTTACGGATAGCTAATTTAGTACAGATTATATATAACTATACTCAATATGCGTAGGATTATGACAAACCAAACTAATTAAACATGTTGGGCCGGGCAACAACTGATCTTGGACCTCAGGTTCACTGGGCGTCTTATTACCTACTACAATGCTTTGTTATTGTATGACATTTTAAATACGCCATCAAATATTCAAATATGTATTTAGGATGTTTTTACTTGGACTGTAATTTGCTGGTCTGATCTGGTCTGATCTAGTCTGGTCTGGTCTGAACTGGTCTGGTCTGGTCTGGTTTCTTTGTATTTATATAACTATCTGATGGATAGTCTACCCGGTGGTATATATCCGAAGGGTTATTACGGGGAATAACTTAGAGAGAAGTCGGAGCGAACAAGTAAGAGAGAGAGTGTATATTCGATATGTATTCAGCGTCGTTACAAATGGGGAAATGGGGTGCTATTTATAGTAGCAATAAATGCCGGGCAGGGACACGTGTCAAGCGCTCATTGGCTGAGGGGTCACCTCGACTGGTTGGCGCTGGCAGCCGCATGTGGCCGCATTTAATGCGGCTGTTGGATGGGACGTCTGTGCAGAGTACGGTGATCTGTACGCATGTGAAGCGGATATCTTGTCGAGTGAGATGCCTTCGGCTATAGAGCAGTAGCCGAGGGCTCTCCCTCCCGATGGCACCCCTGGTGCCGAGGGCTTACAGTGCCGAGGGCTGCTGTTTTCGCCGTTTTCTCCCAGTTTCTTAGTTTGCTTGAGAAACCCGCTCTGTGATAATTTGGAGCCTTCGGCCAGGGGGCCGAAGGCACCCCTGTGCGTTGTGCGGACTGCTTGGTACTCTGGGCGCTGTGATTTGGGCCTGTTGGGCCTGTTGGGCCTTTGCTGGAGTAGTAGGAGTCTGTGGGCCGGGGGTTCCCGGGCCATATACTCCATCAGGAGTCCCTCACTCCTTTTGCCGAAAGGTACTTGAGGGAAAAGGAGTAATTTGTGCTTGCCCTTTGATGTTGTCCTGTCGTGATCTCTGAAGTTGGTGAGGAGTTGTTGCTCTTATGTCCCTGCCGAAGGTAGTCCCTCAGTTACCCACATGTCGAGACTTGAGGGCTTGCTTTGTTGTTTCTTGGATTTTCACAGATTTTGTAATTTAATGATTTTCCCGAGGGGGTCCTCCAGTCCCCCACTCCTTGAGGCACTTGTAAAGTGGTGAAAAGGAGTAAAGTAGTTACGTTGCTGTTGTGGGCCGAAGGCTGACGCTTTTCGTTTCATTTTGGGGGGATGCCTCGTTAAAAACCTCATTAGGAAAAACCCTTTGGGAAAAAATCCTAACGAGGGAAAAAGAGTGCACCGAATTCCCCCAATGATGAATCGAAAATGTCAAACCTTGGTACAAAATGGAGAATGGCGGGAATGCCGAGGGCTCGCTGTTGATGTCCTGGTGGCGCCGAAGGGGAGCCCCTCACTCCAGAGATCGAGGGCCTGCCAGATGGGGGCAGCAGTGAAGTGTTTACCGGGGGGTCCACTGTTTGTTGATTTGTTGGTGATGAAGATACCCGAGGGCTCCCCATCCGTCAATGAGGAAACTCCCCGGGGGCTACCCAGTTTTGCAGTGCTGAGGGGGAATCCCCGAGGGGGTGTCCTGATATGAAGCCCTGGGTTTCTGAAGGAGTGATCCCGAAGGCGTCTGTTATGTGCTGTGTGGGGCGCAACCCGGGGGCACTTCTGAGTGATTGTACCCGGAGGCTATCTTTGATGAAGTGGAGTGAAGTAGAAAACCCGGGGGCTTCCAGAATATAGCCGTTGGAAATACAGCCGTTGGAATACGTAACGACAGGATATAGCCGTTGGGGGGATGGCACACGTGGCGTGTGATGGCTGGTTGTTCGTGGGCGGCGTCACCGGTTGGGTGAAACGACGGCGCGTAATGATGGCGTCCATCCGGAGGCCCGGAACCCAGGCCCAAGCCCGGATTCCAGCGCCTATAAATACCCCAAGGCCAGGCATTCCTCCGTGTGCGATAAACTTGTTAGCGAAGCTCTGTCAATTTTTCTAGAGAGAGAAAGTTCAGCCTTCGGTCCAAAACTCAGCTTTCGAGGTCAGTGCTCCCTGCCTTTCTCCTTCTAGCATAGATGTACTGTGCCCTTAGTTTACGAGATAGAAAAGTTAGGAAACACTACCGTCTACGAGCCCTCGAACAAGAAAGCGAATGTCGTCCCAGAGTGACTCTCAGGACATCTCGAGGACGCCCTCGATGGAGGACGAAGGCATCTCCGATGTGGAGTCAAGCAGTGATCAGCCCTCGGATTGTGGTGATGCAGCCCTCGCCACTGAGGTGCAGAAAGATCTGACGGCTGAGGCCGAGGCGGAGGAATTCGAGCGAACTGCCGAGGATGAAGAGTTGGCCCTCGCCGTCCAAGTTGCTGAAGAGGAGGAGGAGAAAGAGAGGGCGAAGGTCACTGTGGCCGTCCTTCCCCCTCGGGGTGCTGGTGAGGCCAGTACTTCCCAGCCGCTGAACGCGGTTCCCATCCGGGTGGCCCCCGGGAAGAAGAAGGCCAAGGCGGCTGTCCCTAAGAAGAAGGTCATAGCTGCTGATCAGGGGAAACCCGTAGATATGCCGGAGGGGTATTCCTGGCTCAACACGGCTGCCCTGGAAATAAAGTCGAAGGCGGACAGGGCGGACCTCTACGTGACGCAGCTACATGTAGGGCCCTCGGCCGAGGTGGTCGAGCCGGGAGTTGACGATGTGCTCTCTCGGGCGCCCGAAGGGTGCATTGCAGTACACGTGCTGTCGGTATCCATGGGCCTTCGGTTCCCGCTGCACCCCTTCCTCCGGGAGTACCTGAGGTTCGTCGGCTTGGTGCCCTGCCAGCTGACACCTAATAGCCATTCCTACGTGGCGGGTTTCCTAAACCTCTGTAGGGACCGAGGGGTGACCCCCAGCCTGGACTTGTTCTTCCAGAGCTTCAACCTCTGTCGAGGGGGTCACGCGAATGCGGAGGGCTTCGCCAACCTGCAGCAGGTGGCCAGGTGGAAGCTGTTTACGGAGGCGCCTTCGTCAAACAAGGGCTGGAAGGAGCGCTGGTGCTATGTCAGGGTTACTGAGAACCCATTCCCGGCGGAACTTCGGGATCGCTTCCGTCGGCATCCGAAGGTTGGAAGCGCCGCCCTCGAAAAAGACGGCCTGGTGATAGCAAAAATCCCGGAGGGTCACACCAAGCAGGCCTCCATTAAAGACTATACTGCCGACAAGGGATTCTACGCCCTCGGCTTTCGCAGATACCGGTTTATCGGTGAAGCGGATGAGAAGTACCCCCGTTTTTGCTGAGGCCTTCGGGGGAACAGGAGGTAGTCTACGAGGTCCCTTAGCACATAGCTTATCCTGTTCGTTTTTTTTTTGTTTTTTATTTTGTTCTTTGTGCCTTCGGTCAGCGTCCCCTCGATTCTAACCCCATTCCTTTGTTTCTTCGCAGGTGTCCCAGTGAAAATGATGAATGTTAGAGGCCTTGCAGACTTGAAGAAGAAGAAACCCTCCAAGGGCCCGAGGGGGACGGACGCCGGTGTCCCAAAACCCGCCGGTGACTTCTTCAAAAAACCGGAAGGGCCGTCGGCGGGCCCAAGCGCTGATGCTGCTGCTGCCGCCAAAAGGAAGGGCTCGGGCAGAGATCCCGAGGGCAAGAAGCCCAAGACCGGGGATGCCGGGAAGAAATCCCCCCCGGTGATCATTGTTGATGAAGGCCCTGCCCCCGGGCCAGATGAGGACATGCAGGTGGCGAAGGTGCCGTCGGGAGTTCAGGGGCCATCTTCCGAGGTCCTCATGGTTTCCCTCCCGGCTGGTACGGCCGTGATGAATGGTACCGCCGACCCGAGGGTGCTTCTGAGAGGCATCACCCTCGAGATTGACAGGGTTGCCCTCGGGGCTGATGAAGACGAAGCCCTCGAGGACAGGATCCTCCGGTCCTCCCTTACAGTAAGTCTTCCACGCCTATTTCTTTCCGTTTTACTTGGAGCTTAGAAACCATATTTGGCCTTGCTAACCCCTTTGTTTTTGTAGACCTGCATTGCCCTCGGGGAGCAAGCCCGGCGGCTAGAGGAGTGGCGCCTTCGCAAGGCCGAACAGGAGGCCAAGATGCGGGAGCTCATCCGCCAGAATGCAGACGCTGTGCGGCAGATGGCCATGCAGGAGGAGAGCCTTCGGCAGATGACCCTGCGAGCGGAGGCCGCGGATCGGGGTAGGGCAGAAGCCGAGAGGTCCGCAGCTGAGGCCTTGGAGAAGGCTGCCAAGGAAGCCGAGGCCGCGAAGGTTGAAGCCGTCGAGAGAGCTCGGGAGGACGCAATCTCGGGGTTCTTGGCAGGGGGATGGCGGTCCGAGGAGCACAAGCAATGGCTGTCCTCAGTCGTCGAGTCCTCGGTCGACGAGTGGTGCGATGGGCCTGGCGTGGAGTGGGTTTCCCGAAAGGGTAAACAATACTACGATGGGGGCGAGTTCTTCACTCAAGCCCTCATCTATCGGAGGATGGCTCGCCACTTGAAGATCGAGCCAAAGGACTTTGACCCGGCAGCATACGGGCTCCCCCCTGCAGCCAGACATCCGCGTTCCTCTTCCCCCCGATGTCGAGAGGCCAGACCTAGAGGACTCTGAGCTCATGAAGGAAGCCGAGGGCGACGAACCTGAGGCCGACGCAGAAGTGACCTCGAAGCCATCGGGGGAGGCGGCCCCCGGGCGTAACATGATTTGATATGTACTTTTTATCACGTAAACATACATTTGTAATGATGACATTATTTATCCCTCGGCTTCGGCCTGCTTGTAATCTCACACTTGCTCCTGTTTTTGATGAAATGCATGCTGCCTCCGGGCTTTTTATATTCGAATGCGCCTTATGTTTTGAATGTATGCCTTCTCCTTTGAATGTATGCCTTCGGTATTTTTGAACGTATGTCTAGGACTTAGAATACTATCTGTTTGTAGCTAGTCCTTAGGAGCCTTCGGTAGCTGGGCACCCTCTGCTGGACATGCAACCGATGGTTCGGCAGCAATTAGGACTTAGAAAATTTTTTCTAAGTGTAGCACAGCATGAGGCCTTCGGGCGTTTGTAGTAACCCACATCGTAGGACTTAGAAAAATCTCTAAGTGTAGATTTTCCCTTGTGGAGCCTTCGGGTGTCTGAAGTAACCCAACCCCTAGGACTTAAGAGAAATTTTCAAGTGTAGACTCCCCCTTGAAAGCCTTCGGGATATGGCATTCCTTCCTGATGTGTGAGTCTTGGACCGAGGGCCCAATGCACATGACTTAGAGATTTTTGTAGGTGTAGTATGTCATGTAGCCTTCGGCTACTGTGGAGCCCCACCTGTAGTATTGAATAGGCCGGGGGTTAATTCTTTTAGGACTTAGAAGATTTTCTTAAGTGTTGATTCATTGTGAACTGTAGCCTTCGATTGATAGGTAGCCTTCGGCAATTAGGTTCCTTGAGATGAGGGTGAAATAAATAGGACTTAGAAAATCTTCTAAGCGTAGAGTTTCCCTCGAGAGCCTTCGGGAGGTGGCATACCTCCATGATGTGTGAGTAGCTGACCGGGGGGAAAGCATGTAGGACTTAGAAAATACTCTAAGTGTAAAGTCTCCCTTGGGAGCCTTCGGGAGATGGCATCCCTTCTTGATGTATGAGTAGTTGATCGGGGGGGAAATACATGTAGGACTTAGAAATTATTCTAAGTGTGAATTTTTCCTTGGATGCCTTCGGGTGCCCGGGGGCTGCTCCTTCAGGACATCAATTTTTCTAAGCATACATTGATGTTGACTCCTGTTGTTGTGAAGAAAGCCAATGAGGAGTGTGTGCCCTCGGCATACACTTTAAAAGTCGTAGAATTGATCTTTGTCATGGGGAAAGGGCCCTCGGTATTTGTGCATAACGGATGCCTTCGGTGTTTGTTTGAAGTACCGTTTAGTGGACCTTGGACAGTCCAGTCCCTTTGTGTTGTTGGAGCCTTCGGTGTCTTTGTGACCGGAGGTGACCAGGTAGTGGACTTAGCCGTTTCCTGATGGTATTTCCTTGAGTAGTATCCTTCGGGAAATAGGAGTCTTCAATCGCCGGAGGTGTTCCCGTGGGGAGCCCTCGGCATGTTGTGATATTGTTGGAGTGTACTCTTTGATTTCTCGCTGAGTCTACTCCCCTTCACCCCCTCTCTTTTTTTTTTTTTTTGTTTTTTTTTGTTGGTGGTGAAGGGAAGGCATCAAGAAACTTGGTTTCTTGGTAAGGCTGGGCCTATTAGGAGACCATCAGAATACACCAATGGCTCTCCTCCCTCGGGTTAACCTTCCGAGTGCCGAGGGGATCGAGGGACGTTTCCTGGGCACAAGATATGGTGGTCCGTAACCTGGCTCCCCTTGGGGGATGGCGCGGAAAGCGCCTCATTTTTGAAAGTCGTCCCCTCGGCGCTAGACATAGTCCGTGGCCTGCCACACCCTTGGGGTGGTGGCGCGGGGAGCGTTTCGGTTTGGAAGTCGAATCCTGGGCATTTCTCGTGCCTGTCATACCCTGGGGGTAGTGACGCGGATAGCGTTCCGTTTTTGAAAGTCGAATCCTGGGCATTTCTCATGCCTGTCATACCCTGGGGGTAGTGACGCGGAAAGCGTTTCAAGGAAGGGTTTTCATTTGCACACTAGTTGCAAATGGCCGGGGGCACTACGTGTCGTCGGCACCGATGGTGGCGCCTTCGGTATATGCGTCCTCGTGGGGTACGGCTTTTAGAAACAACACTTGGTGTTAGTTTCGATGTGTAGCCCCCGGTACTTGGTACCGAGGGGTCTTCTGTAGGAACACTTGGTGTTCTCTTTTGTCGTAGTTGATGGAGGTGTCTACCCTCGGTACTTGGTACCGAAGGGTCTTCAAATGAATCATTTGGTGTTTCCCAATAGATGTTTGGAAGCTGTTAGGAGAGGATATCCCTGGCACTGGGTGCCGAGGGGTCTTCTTGGAAACACTTGGTTTTTTTTTCTTCGTTTCGATGTTCGATGATGGAGGTGTACCCTCGGCACCGGGTGCCGAAGGGTCTTCTTTTGAGACACTTGGTGTTTTTTCTTTGTTTTGATGTTTGATGATGGAGGTGTACCCTCGACACTGGGTGCCGAGGGGTCTTCTGTAGGAACACTTGGTGTTCTCATCTTTTCTTTTTCGATGTTGAAGGTGGGGATGTACCCTCGGCACTGGGTGCCGAAGGGAAATGAAATACATGGTGTTCCTTGTTGTTGGTGATAGGAGTTCCCTCCCTCGGTACTTGGTACCGAGGGGTCTTGACTGAAAATACGTGATGTTTTCACTGTTCGTTGTAGGTGTTGATGGTGTCCGCCCTCGGCACTGGGTACCGGAGGGGGTTCTTCTTGTGGTGAGGCCTGGGGCCAGTAGTCAGTATGAGGGCTTGATGTCTTGAATGCATCTTCATTCTTCGAAATTGGAGGCCTTGGGCCATTGGATAGTACATTCACTAGTTATGAGGGCTTGGCCGCTCTTACATTATTGATAAAATTTAACTAAATGGTGTACATTCCAGTGCCTAGGGACTTCTTTCCCATTGGGGCGTTTGAGCTTGTAGGTCCCGGGTTTGATGATGGCTGCTATGATGTAGGGGCCTTCGAATTTTGGTGCCATTTTTCCTCCCTCGGTTGGTTGGCTGGCTTCCCTCCTCCGGAGGACATAGTCCCCCACTTGAAATTCTCGGGTGCGAACCTTGGCGTCGATGTAGCTTTTAACTTGCCTTCGGTAGTTTTCTGCCCGGATGAAGGCCTGCTCCCGGCGTTCTGAAATGAGGTGGAGGTCGAGGGCCATGTTGCTGTCGTTGACCTCGGGGTCATACTGGATCACCCTTCGGGTAGGAAGGGTGACTTCCGTAGGAGCTTTGGCTTCAAAACCGTAGCAGAGGGAGAAGGGTGTTTCACCCGTAGCTCACCGAGGGGTGGTGCGGTAGGCCCAAAGAATGTTGTGAAGTTCTTCTACCCAGCCACCACCCTCGGCCTCTAGCTTCTTTTTGAGGCCCTCGAGCAAGGTCCGGTTGGCATTCTCTACTTGCCCGTTGCCTTGAGGGTAGGCAACGGAGGAGAAGGTGTGTTTGATGCCCCATGCCTCCAGAAGGGCACAAAAGGGGGCTGCCTCAAATTGTGTCCCGTTGTCGGAGATGATCTGTTGGGGGACGCCAAATCTTGTGAGGATGTTTTTGAGGACGAAGTGACGGCACTTTGCTTCTGTGATGCTGGCGAGGGGTTCAGCTTCCACCCACTTGGTAAAATAGTCGACGGCCACAATGATGTATCTGTTGTTGGAGGTACCCCTCGGCAGAGGGCCCACAAGGTCTATCCCCCATCGAGAAAATGGGACAGATGTGCTGATGGGGGCATAGTTGACCGCTGGCCTGCCGGGGGCTTTCTGGAAATGTTGACATGCGGTGCACCTCCGGGCAAGGTCAGCACAATCCCTGGCCATGGTTGGCCAGAAGTAGCCCTGGAGAACGAGCCTTCGGGACATGGAGAAGGGTCCCTGGTGAGCTGAGCAAGTGCCACTGTGCACTTCCTCCATTGCGACCTCGGCTTCATCTGGATGAAGGCACCGAAGTAGCGTGCCATTGTAAGATCGTTTGTAGAGCCTTCCATCTTCGATGGTGTAGCTGGGAGCCCTCAGCTTTGCCAGTTTAGCGCGGGCCTCATTCTCGGGTAGCTGCCCTGTGGAGATGAAGGCGGTGATATCTGAAATCCAATCCTCCTGACGTTGTTGTATGTTCATCACGGGGCTTGCATGGATGCTTGAGAGGCTGAGTTCCTCGATTTTGGCAATTTTGGAGATGTGCTCGGGGGAGTCTGCCGAGAGCTTAGATAATATGTCGGCCTCGGAGTTCTGAGCCCTCGGTATTTGGGTGAGAGAGTGTGCCTCAAATACCTTAAGCAACTCCTTGGCCGCCTCCTTGTACTGTTTCATTCTTCCCTCCTTGGCCTCATATTCTTCGGAGATTTGGCCAACGACCAACTTGGAGTCGCATTTGATGTGGATCTGCCGAGCCCTCATGTTGGCAGCCAGCCGAAGGCCACATAGGAGGGCCTCATATTCGGCCTCGTTGTTGGAGACCTTGAAGGAGAAGCGGATTGCATAGTAGGCCCTGAAGCCCTCGGGCGTAATGAGGACTACCCCTCCTCCGCATGCTTTGGTCGCGGAGGAGCCATCAGTGTAGAGGGTCCACCAGTCGTCCGAGGTAGCCGAGGGCTCCCCGTCCGTGGCTGCCCTTGCGGTACATTCCGTCACAAAGTCCGCTAGGGCTTGGCCCTTGATGGCAGGCCTTGGACGGATGTTAATGTTGTATTGGCTCAAGAAGATAGCCCACTTAACCATGCGGGAGGAGCTGGTGGGGCTCCTCATGAGGGCGCCGAGGGGTTGATGAGTGAGGACCTGAACGGGGTGGGCCTGAAAGTAGTGGCCCAACTTCTTGACAGTCCAAACGATGGCCAACACCGTTTTTTCCACAGGGGAGTACCTGAGCTCGGCCTCCCTTAGGGTCTTGCTAACGTAGAAGATGGCATGTTGGATGCCGTCTTCCTCCCGGATGAGCACAGAGCTGATGGCTGCCGGGCTAACCCCAAGGTAGAGGTAGAGGGTCTCCCCTACCTTGGGTTTGGAGAGCACAGGGGGTGAAGATAGATATCTCTTTAGCTCGTCGAAAGCCCCCTGGCATTCTGGAGTCCATAGAAAGCCAGCCGTCTTCCTCATGATCTGGAAGAAGGGTAGAGACTTCTCTGCCGATTTAGATAGGAAGCGGTTGAGGGCTGCCAGGCGGCCCGTCAACCGTTGAACTTCCTTCACGTTACGTGGGGGTTCCATGTTGATGATGGCCTGGATCTTCTCGGGATTGGCCTCAATACCCCTTCGGCTCACCATGTAGCCTAAGAATTTGCCCCCTTGGACGCCGAAGGTGCAATTCTTCGGGTTTAGCCGAAGGTTGAATTTTTGCATGATGGCGAAAATTTCCCGGAGGTCGTCAGCATGACTGGAAGATTGCTTGCTCTTGACGATCATGTCGTCGACATAGGCCTCCATGGTGCGCCCTAGGACGACTTGAAAGACCCGGGCCACCATCCGGGTGTAAGTGGCCCCTGAGTTCTTTAGGCCGAAGGCCATCACTAGGTAGCAGAAGATGCCCTCGGGAGTCATGAAGGCAGTTTTTTCGGCGTCCTCCTCGTGCATGAATATTTGATGGTACCCTCGGAAGGCATCGAGGAAGGACATGATCTCACACCCTGCGGTCTCATCCACCAATTGATCAATGTTTGGTAGAGGGAATGGATCCATAGGGCATGCTTTGTTGAGATCGGTGTAGTCCACGCACATGCGGAAGGTAGGGGGCTTCTGTGCGAGGACTACATTCGCCAGCCATGAGGGATATTTCACCTCCTTGATGTGCTTAATGGAGAGGAGCATGACGACCTCCTTCTTCACAAACTCCCTCCTCTCGGCGGAGAGGGGTCTTCTCCGTTGTTGTACTGCTTTTGCCGAGGGGTCCACCGAGAGGCGGTGGGTGATGACATGTCCTCCGGCCCCCATGCAAAGACATTGGAGTAGGCGCGGAGGGCGTCGGTGATACCGGTCTTCAAATCCTCAGGGAGCTGGGCTCCGATCTTCACGACTCTCTCCGGCTGGGCCGGATCGAGCGCAAAGTCTTCTACGTCCTCGGCCGGTTCAGCCCTCGGCCTTCTTTCCTCTTGGTCGACGGCTCCGGTGATGGTGTCAACACGGAATTCCGTCTTGCTTACCTTCTTAGTGACCTGAAGATAACAGGCGCGGGCAATTTTTTGGTTCCCCCGGGCGTAGCCAATGCCCCCCTCGGCGGGAAACTTGAGGCAAAGATGCTTCATGGAGATGATGGCTTCGAGGTCCTCGAGGGCTGGCCGGCCGAGGATGATGTTGTGAGCGCAGTCAATGTTGACGACGACGAACTCCACTTCGAGCTGGGCTCTATGGATCCCGTCGCCGAAGATCACCGGGAGGGTTATTACACCCTCGGAATCAATAGTATCGCCGGTGAAGCCGGCAAGAGGGGTCTTAATGGGCCGAAGGGACCCCCTCTCCAGATGCAGCTCTCTGAAGGTGCTGAGGTACATTACATTGACGGAGCTGCCCGTGTCAACGTAAGTTCGGTGAATGATGGTGTCGTTGATCTCCGTTCGAATCACCAAGGCATCCCTGTGAGGAGAAGAAGTAGGAGGGAGATCTGCGTTGGTGAAGGTGATGGGTTCCTCCCTCAATCGCTTTACCGGGGGCATATGAGTGACTTCCCCTACATAAAGCGATTGAGCCCACTTCTTTCGCTGGCTGGTGGAATCACCCCCTGTGTTGCCACCGGTGATCATGAGGATGTGACGTTTCTTCTCCTGGTAATGGGGGTATTCCTCCTCCTCTTCTTCCAAGTTTCCGATCTCCCTCTTCTTGCCGAGGGGGATGGTGTTTGGATTTACCCAGACATTTACCTTCGTATGGTGCCCTCGGGGAGGTCCCTGATGAGAAGGTCCCTCCTGCCGAGGGCTCTGGACAAACTGGGACAGGTGCCCCGCCTGTATTAATCTCTCGATGGCCGTCTTTAGCTGATGGCAGTCATCGGTCCTGTGCCCCTGGTGCCGATGGAAGCGACAGTAGGGGAACTGAGGGTTGATAGCGTGTACCTCCGGGGGTGCGCGAGAGTCGCGCTCAACGAGGCCCCTCTCCTCGGCAAAATCGAGGATGATGCTGACGGGGTGCGTCAATGGTGTCCGAGGGCGGTCCAGGAGAATGGGCTGGGCCCAAGTCTTAGGGTTGCTCTTATAACCTCCCCCGGGCTTGGCTTGGCCTTGCCGAGGGCGGTCATCGGAGGGTCCCGAAGTCTTGGGGCGATTTGGAGGAGCCCCCGGCCCTCGGTTATGCTTGTTGTCAGCCCTCGGGGGCTGCTGGTCCGGGTGTTGGTGATACTTCTCCACCTCCTCGGCCTCAACATACCGGTCCCCCCGCTGCAAGGCCCTTATGTAGTCGCGGGGGGGGGGGGGGGGGGGTTCAATAATGAGGCTCCTGGAAAAGTTGCCGGTGCGGAGGACGGTTTGTAGGAGGGCCAGGAGGGTCCCGTCATCAGCACCGTCGACCTTGTCGGCCTCCGTCCTCCAGCGCTCCAAGAAATCCCGAAGGGTTTCATCCTTCTTCTGGCGTATTGTTAGGAGGTGGGAGAAGTGCTTCCTTGTGCGACGCCTCCCGGCAAATTGTGTCAAGAACCGCTGGGCGAGTTCTTGCCATGAATCAATACAGCCCTCGGGCAGCCTGTTGAACCACTCGTATGCTGGTCCCTCTAAGGTGGAGAGGAACCAACGACACAAATATTCGTCTGACGCCCCCACCATCATCATGCTGTTTTGGTATTTGCTGTAATGTTCCTGGGAGTCCGTTTTCCCGCTGTAGGGCTGTATGTGTTGCCCTCGGTATTTTTCCGGGATCCGGGCCGCCAATACCCTTGGGGTAAATGGCGTCCGAGTCCGGAGCTGAATGACGGGTTCCCCGGAGCCCTCGGCCACCCTCTTCTGTAATTCCTCCATTTTGGCCATCATGGCCTCGTATTTGAGATCTGAATGAGGGGTGGAGGTGGTGGCGTGAGCTTTGTTGGACTCCATCTCGTCGAGCCGGCGTTGGAGGGCCGCAATAATCTCGTCCCGTGGGTCCCTCGGGAGGGTCTCCGCCCCCTGCGAACGAACCCGGGCCGAGTGGGCCTGGTTGATTTGGTGCCGGGCATCATCGGCATGAAGGGGTGCCTTGCCTTTGTCCGGAGGGGGACGCTCCTCGCCTGCCCTCAAAACAGATCCCCCGCTTTCCTGGGGCCTTTGGAGTGCTTTCCCCCCGAGGCGGTCTTGGACCCCTCGGCGGTCTGGCCCTCCTCCGAGCCGGTTGAGGGCGGAAGTACGGGGCCTCTCCCTGTTGTCATTATGGCGGTCCCGGGACTGAACTTCCTGGGAGGACGTTTCTTGGGCCACCACCCCTTCATCGTTTCTCACCCGAGGGGTGGGATTTCCGAAGGGGTGTGGCAGAGGGGGAAGCATGATGTTTTCCCCGATCTGAGGGTGAGCTGGAGCCAGGGTGCCGAAGGCACCCGGGTTCTGGGTGAGCGTCTGGATGAAGGCGGAGAGCGCCGATTGTACGTCAATGGTGAGAACCGGAGGACTGACTTGGTCATCGCTCCGGTTTTTCTTCTTGGCCTCGATGTCGAGGCGGGCATCGGGGGCGTTTTGTTGGATCTGAAGGCGTAGGTCGACAGCCGCCTGTTCCAGCCCAGCGATGACACCGCCCTCGGGAGCCCTGTGAGAGGCTTCGGGGGCGTTGACGTCGCCGAGGGGCAGGTTCTTGTCTTCTACGTTCTTTGAGTTGGCACGTGTTGTCCTCACCATTTTGATAGAGGGCTAGTGTTTGTGTTTGGTCGAGGGGGAGGGTTTCTTACTCGATTGTTCAGACTCTCAACGAGAGCACCAAATGATGGATAGTCTACCCGGGGGTATATATCCGAAGGGTTATTACGGGGAATAACTTAGAGAGAAGTCGGAGCGAACAAGTAAGAGAGAGAGTGTATATTCGATATGTATTCAGCGTCGTTACAAATGGGGAAATGGGGTGCTATTTATAGTAGCAATAAATGCCGGGCAGGGACACGTGTCAAGCGCTCATTGGCTGAGGGGTCACCTCGACTGGTTGGCGCTGGCAGCCGCATGTGGCCGCATTTAATGCGGCTGTTGGATGGGACGTCTGTGCAGAGTACGGTGATCTGTACGCATGTGAAGCGGATATCTTGTCGAGTGAGATGCCTTCGGCTATAGAGTAGTAGCCGAGGGCTCTCCCTCCCGATGGCACCCCTGGTGCCGAGGGCTTACAGTGCCGAGGGCTGCTGTTTTCGCCGTTTTCTCCCAGTTTCTTAGTTTGCTTGAGAAACCCGCTCTGTGATAATTTGGAGCCTTCGGCCAGGGGGCCGAAGGCACCCCTGTGCGTTGTGCGGACTGCTTGGTACTCTGGGCGCTGTGATTTGGGCCTGTTGGGCCTGTTGGGCCTTTGCTGGAGTAGTAGGAGTCTGTGGGCCGGGGGTTCCCGGGCCATATACTCCATCACTATCCAAGTCTGGTCTGGTATGAACTGGTCTGGTCTGATCTGGTCTGGTCTGATCTGATCTGATCTGGTCTGGTCTGGTTTGGGACGAATTACAGTCCAAGTAAAAACATCCGCTGTAAATATGATACATAGTGGAGTAGTATTTTTTAAGTACAAAAAAATATTGTTTTGTAAATATGTACAAAAAAATATTGTACTCGTGTCTCGTGAAGTATGTTTTGTTCTTCAAGTCTTATGATGATAACAAGAATTCAAACTTGCTCATCTCAATAAAATATGTTGATATTTAACAAAACATATACTCCCTTTGTTCCGCAAAACAGTTCACAGTTTCTTTTTTGGGTTTTCTTAAAAAATAGTTTTCGTTTCCTTTTTTGGAAAGTTTTGTGTGACTGCCATTCTTTTACTTTTTTTACTCAACCCTAACCATATATTTTCATTTTATTTTCACTTTTCAAAGTCCGATCTAAATCATTGTGAGAACTATTTTATGGAACGAAGGGAGTACTATAATATACGAGAAAGTAGAACCATAGAAATGAAAATTTGGACTTTAAATAGATTAAATAGTAGTGAAATAATTTCACAATTATTAATTCTCAACTTTGATTAGACAAAAATATTACTCTTTTTAAAAAAGACACAAAACTGACCCTACCATCTACGATCTAAAGCTACAATGCATCTCCAACCAATTTGCGCTACTGGCCTTCTCTCTTCTGTCCTTATTCGCGAAGACATAGCCGAAGCTTCACGTGTCTTGCAACCACACTCCGCCGCATTTAACTTCACTGACAAAGATGGAGACCTCCGACAACCACCATCTTTGCCGCGTCTTGAGTTCTCTAGGACCTCCGCCTACTTCATTGATTTGCCGCCTTAGGAATTTTGATTTGCAAACAAAGACCATAATTATTTCTTCTCCTCCGAATTTCTGAATTCATGTAGACGACTCGCTTACAATTCAAATAAGATCTGTAAAACCGACGGCGACCATTGGGATGGATTTGCATATCTGAAGGCTTCGGTGGCAACATATCAGATGGCGACGACGGCGGTTTCGATGATGTGGGTTGCGTTGGTGTTACATGGGGCTTGTGTGGGTCGGTGGGGGTGGTGTAGGGACGGGTGGACTGTGGTAGGCAATGATAGGGTGGTGAGGCTGGTGGGGGAGTGACGGGTCTGATGGAAAGGGGTGGGGTTGGGGTGATGCCCAAGGCAGGGGTGGTAGTGGTGGACGGGCAGAGGTTGTAACACCCCTAAAGTTCCCGCCCAAAACATTGATATATTTAAAAGAAATACTTTATTCATTCATCAAAGAGTTGAAGAAATACAGCGGAGGTCTAAAAGGGAAATGGGTGTTACCGCCACATTCGGTCATCTCTTAACCGAATGCACATGCAACTCAAAGTAAAACAATAAAAACTAATGTAATAATAAGTAAATGTTTGTTTTATGACTAGATTTAACTAAGGCATCTTCTAATTCGCACTCAAGCTCGAGCAATCCGTCAATCCACATAGGTATCCAACTCATCACCTGATAAAATTTAAGGGAGAAGAGAGAGACAAGAAAAATAACAAAAATTAGCTTTAGAGCTAAGTAAGTACTACCCAACCCCGTAAAATAATCAGGTTTGACTAAAAATAGATTTTTATATAATATCATATAAAAATGACGTACTCCAACAAAATACTTTTCTCTTTGATTTTTCTAAAATTTCTTCTTTACTAAAATCCTCAACTTCTCTTCGAAAATCTCTTAGTATCTCTTCTCTTTAAACTTCTTAAGAAAATAACATCTTCTCTAACTTCCTAGTAATTTAGAAGGGCGGTGCTTAACCTTTCGGTAGAGCCCGGTGGACCGTGGTTACGGACGGCCACCCCGAACAAGTGCCGGTACCACAACTGCTCTGTTGGAAACGAAACGACTACCTTAAGTGTGCACACCCTCTAAAAGGGATTCCAAGCCCTCCGAGTAGTAAGTCATCCCGAGTGGTCGGAACCCAACCACCCCAATTCTAAAATTCTTGAATGATTATGGACTACTACTATAACTTCTTCTTAAAAGGGATCATAGATCCAAATCTCACTTAAAAGGGATCATAGATCCAAATCTTACTTAAAAGGGATCATAGATCCAAACTGTACTTCTTAGTAGTAGTAGCTCTAATCACCCTCCACATTTATCCGGATGTGGAAAAACCGACACCTCGGATTACTCCCGAGATGCTATCTTCTTATGAAAATGTAAATTTTATCTTTGCTTAACAATACTTCAAAAACACTTCTTAATTTCTCTAAAAAGTCTCGATGGTATTTAAAAATATTGAATACCCCAAAAGTACTTGATTTATACTTCTTAACTACCATATATATAATATCTTCTCAAAATCACATACATAAAATTCACAATTCACACTTAATCACATAATGCATAATAAGCATATAATACGAGGAAACAATTTTGGATTGGCAGAGAAACTTACCTTAAGTCCTGATGCTCCTAGTTATCCTCCTCTAATCCGGTCTCTAGATAATCACCTTTTTAATTAAATATGATAAATTAGTCACTTATTCTATTTGTAATTACTTTACCCGATTTTCTCCTTTTATTTTATTATTCGAATTTATTAACTTAAATTATTAATTATTCGAATTTATTTTATTACTCACTTTCTATTAATAAAATTACCTTAATAATTTTATCCATTAATTTTCAATATTTGAAAAAAAATATCTGAATATAATTGACTACAACATCCAATTTTTTATTCAATAATCACTATTAATATTAATATTTCCTTATTTAATTACTTAACTAGTTTTATATGGCCTAATTTAAATAAATAGACTAAGAATCGACTTTATAAATTAAAAACCTTCCATAAATATATTTTGGGTCTATATTCGACCTAGGTTGTCCAGATATCTATTTTATAATTATTTTCCATAATTATTCCTTTAATTTCATATATCTATTAACCGGTTCAATTACAATTAAATATACTAAATCTTAATATTTATTAATTATAAATGGTCCATAAGGTCCTAGTTAGTCATATATTTATCCTAGTTTACTCCAATATTTATTTCATAATTATTTTCGTTATTTAGTTAATTATTTACTACATGTGAATAAATTGGCCCAATTACAATTAAATAAATTAAAAATAGCTAAAAATATTATTTTCCAATTCTGGTTGGTCAGAGTATGTATATTTATACTAGGTATTTAATTTATATTTTTCCAGATTTTATTTATTTCATTTACTATTTTATTTTTAATTTTTATTGCAACTGGGCCGAACTGGCCCAAAATAATAACATGCCCAAAATAGAATCCAGCCCAATGAGCTTGAGAAAAGAAGGATAGCATGCGTACGTACCGTACACTCCTCGTCATCGGTATTTCGACGCAGAGAAAAAAAACGGTAATCCTCCTCCTTCTTTCTGGCGTGCGTCGTCAGCCTTCGTGCGCAGGTGGTGCTGTCCGGCGGCAACAGCAGTTCAGCTCGGGTGGCGGCGTAGTTGAAAAACCTGCCTTGGCGTCTTCCTCCTTCGGTAAAGACCACACATGATTCTCCGGCGATCAAGAACTCCATGACCCCACGACTCTTGGGAAGCCGCACAACACGTCTCCTCCAGTGACGAGTAGAAGCAGACTCCCTCTTCAGCGACGACAGTAATGATGATCTCCAGCGTTTCAGGCGAGCGGCGGCCGGACCCGTCCTCTCCGGCAAGCTTCGTATCTTTTTCTCCGGCGACGATTCCGTTGGTGAGCTCCGGTGACTTCTTCGCCTTCGGTAGTGATGATGATGTTCCAGGTAAGCGACGAAGACAACCTCGTCCGGAGACTTCTTTTTCCTCCGGTGCGAACGCAGCCCCTCGCTCGATCCTCTGTCTCCGGCTTCTTCTATTTCTGCAGCATGGGACTTTTGAAGCGGCACTACGGCGTGCTAAAATTACTCCGACTTTGTTTCTTTGTTTGCGCAGGTCGTAGGTTAATATGCTGCTAGGCTTGTGGTTTGTTTTGGTTGCTTCCAGCTGATCATCGGTCATAGTATATATATACGTATATATAGTGTCCGCCTAGGGCTCGAATTAAATCCTATGTATTATTCTATTATTGTTATTAAAATTAGAATATACTTCGTATACGTATGTAGTTACGTATATGTAGGCGGCGAGGAGGGTTTAGGGTTCGAAGGTATATATTATTACGTAGTTATGTAGGAGTATAATTCTATATTATTACGTAGTTACGTAGTATAATAGCAGTATAATACGTACGTAGGTAATTTTAGTTTAATTATATTACTACGTATAACGTATGTAGGTTATAAGTGTATTTATATTATACGTATTAGGAGTATTTTAGTTTGTACTTTGTACACTAAACAACTTAAAATAGTTTTATAAAATAATTTTTATACGAAAACGTTACTTTTATTATCAGATCATTTTTATCTGATTAAAAGTCGTAAACTTGGAAATTTTCTGTCTGGTTCACTTGTTTACTAAAATGCTGTTCTTATTACTGAAATATTTTTATCTGACTAAAACATCATAAATTTTGAAATTTTTATCTGATTGGCACGTTACCACTGTTGAATTTTTGTCTGACTTAATTAATTATAAAATTGTTATTTTCGTAATATTTTATCTGATTAAAAATTATTTTTATTTTTATTTAAATTTTTGAAGTGTCACAGGGGTGGTGGCACTGGCCGGAGTGTGCGACTGCGGTGGACGGAGAGTGTGCAGCCATGGTGGCCCGAGTATTTGGGACATCGGAGGCATGACGGCGGATAGCGGTGCAAATTTGGTTAAAATTCACGTTTTGCCTGAAAAGGTCGCCAAAAAAGTCACCGGAAAATTTTCTAAGGATCATAGTGACATGTTTCACGGTGTCAGTGGCACCGGTGGCGGCGGCAGTGACACAAGCGGCGGCACAGTGACACGAGCGGCGGCACAATGACATAGGTGGTGGTCAAAGTGACATTTGAATAGTGACATAATAATCTTGCAGTGACATAAAAATACAATGATATACTCCCTCCGTCCCGGAAAATGAGTCTCACTTTGACTTGGATCGGAGTTTAAGAAAGTGAGAATAAAGTGGAAATGTATGGTTGTGTTTGAGTAAGAAAAAGGTAAATGAATGTTAGCCACACAAAACTTTCCAAAAAGGGAAATTGGAACAATTTTTTGGGACGGCCCAAAAAGGAAAATAGGACTTATTTTATGAGACGGAGGGAGTAATACTTTTCCATTTATGTGACTTTTTTAGTCACATTTTTTGTCCTTTTTAAGAAATGGTCACATTTTTGGGAATCAACTTTAATTCGACAACATTGAAGGAAAAACCCCTTAATTAGTATTTGTTTGTTGCGCTCTGGCCTAAAGTGTGCTTAATCAAAATTGATGAGAATATTTTAGAAAATAGATTGTGGCAAAAGTGTTACTGCTCACGTCCTTACTTCTTAGTATGTTTTTACTTGGACCGCATTCAGCCCAGATTGGATTAATTAGATTAGATCAGATCAGACTAGATCAGATCAGAATAAACTAGAATTGAATAGTTATAAAATACACAAAGACCAAAACGTTAATAGACCAAACTAGACTAGAAAATTCCAGTCAAAGTAAAAACATCTTAGCATGCTTACTAAATAGTTATACGTTGTAGCCTCACTAGATCAAGATTTTTTCATAAATTAATTTCTATTTGATTTTTGTTTAACTTTTAGATTTATTTTGCATATGTAGTTTTGTATTTTCAATTGTTTTTAAATTAAAGTGTTTTTCTTTTCATGCAGTAATGTACAATCTATCTTTTCAAGTTCTCCAAAAAAAATCTATTGTACATACAATCTCGTAGGATGCCATAATATTTTTAGACAAGAAATTAAATGAATGAATAAAAATTTACGGTGAAATGAGATTAAAGACTACAAAATCTCAATTTTACGGTGACTCGATCAACCAATATTACCAAAACAATGTATGCAAGTTCAGATAGTTTTAAGATATTTTCCATCCTACTGGAGTTTGTCAGACAGACAACATAAAACATGAAATTTTAATCTATGATACCTCCACAAATAATTGAACTTTACTTGAACTCATTTTATTTTTTATTAGTTGAAAAAGTAAAAAGAAATCAATGGAATTTCAGTTTTTTTATCATGGAATGTGCATTTATATTTCAAAATTATTTAATTTTTTTTAAAAATAACATTACTTATATTAATTTATTTAATGTTTTACTGACAAGGTATGTAAAAAATATGTTGAGTGATTGTTTTGTCTCTGTCGAAATGCAGGGAAAATCTGTACCGAAGGGGACGATTTAGTATTCTATATGGATAAAGTTAATATTTAAGTTTTCTATCTGTGAAGGAATAAGAATAGTGTATAAGGTGTAATATCCTATAGACTATATAAAAAACTCATCTCAACAATTTTTTGAATATTACCATTGATATATAATAGAGTTTTTCCCTGACTTAATGGTAATTAAATAAATAATTATGAAAATAAGATTGAATTAAAAACTATTCTCAAAATACTGCTAAATGAGACCCTAATTAAACAGAGCCGAAACTTCAAGTGACGATTTACGTGAACATAAAAGACGTCAACGCAAAGCACAAATTATACCGTATGACCGGTATACAGTGTGCACCATATACCGGTATACGGACTTTTATTTTTTATTTTTTGTTTTTGTTGTTAAAAAATGGTAATAACTTTTCTATTTTTGATCCGATTTTTATAAAATTTATATCAACATTTTTTATTTTTCGTGATATTTCAAATGAGACCAATATTGCTTATGTAATTTTAAGAAATTATCGAAGTATTATATTAATGAGTATTGGATTATAAGGAAAATCGAACTAAATTTAATACGGAAAAATAATTGTGTAAATCACAATTTATCTTAAAATTATGTATATAAAAAATTTACTGTATTATGTTTTTATACATGTGAGTTACATATTTTTATACGTAAAGTTACATATTTTTACACGTTAAATTACATATTTATACACACGAGTTGCATTTGGCTTGCCTGAACGCGAGTTACATATTTTTAGACGTAAAGTTACATATTTTTACACGTAAAGTTACATATTTATACACACGAGTTGTATTTGACTTGCCTGAACGCGAGTTACATATTTTTACACGTAAATGGGTTGGCCGGAACACTTTAGTCACGGACTAGGTCCGTCACTACCTATAGTCACGGACGTAGTCACGGACAAATCCGTGACTACTTGTTTTTTAACGGTTCCGTGACTAAACCGTGATTAGAACCGTGACTAACTAGTCACGGACCAAATCCGTGACTACGGTCCGTGACTACAGACGAATTTTTTTGTAGTGGTTACATAGTTTTACATGTAGAGTTACATATTTATACACACGAGTTGCATTTGGCCTCACTGGACGTGGCTTACATATTTCTACACGTAAAATTACATATTTTACATAGGTTAATATAATAGTTCGATAATATGTTAAAATTACATAGGCAATATTGGTCTTATTTGAAAGATCATGAAAAATAAAAAATTTTGATATAAATTTTATAAAAACCAAATAAATTTTTTATAGTTTTTAACAATAAGAGAAATAAATAAATAATATGTTAATACATGTTTGATGTATACGGTGCTTCCAAAATGCCTAAAACCGTATGTCGGTATACGTTGCTCACCGTATAGCGGTCATACGGTATAACAACTGAACGGCTACGATCTTTCGTCGCCTAGAGTCTACATAAGGTGCTTTCTAGTTCAAAGAAAAGCAGCCAAATGGCCAAGTCAAAGATGGGACCTACATATTATAATTTTATTTTGCTTTAATTGGTTATAATTTGATTACTCTTATAAGGAATATATCGAAATCCATAACATTTTATTAGCTTTCATATGTCACCAATATCCGCAATTGAAATTTCATTCTCATCATAACAAGTCTAATCTAAAATATATATTAAAATCATAAATTTTTGTGATTTTTCATGTCACTAATATTGCATATACGATAGTATAATTTAAAAAAATTAAAAATCATATGTTGTTCAAAAAGGACTAAAATTGAACCAAATTTAAAAAAGGGAAAATCTGATATATGATCCTTCAGTTATTCAGGAAATTAAAATTTCAGACATTATTTCTGAGATTATAAATATCGCCCTCAATTGTCCAAAATGCTTTAAAGAATGGGTCCAAAAAAGTTTTTTCCTCTGGCCGCACTCATATAATTTGTCCAAAACAAACAAACAAATCCTATACTTCGTAGATCCGAAACTGTCATTGGGGTTCTATCGTTTACTACAGTGGAGCTGGGGAGACGATGATGGGTTGTTGCAGCAATGTCAGCTCCATCTTCAGTAGAACGCCACATTTCACGCCGCTTCCCACAAGACCTGCTCGATTTGGCTTTTCTTCTAGCATTATCGTCTCCGATAAGCTAACATTTCCGACCCAGAAATGCAGACGGCCATCCGGTCTTCGCTGTAACTCTCAGCTAACAACAGACCTTGCACCTCTCACGTCTGCAGCTTATGGAACTCTATTGCTTGGCGGCGGCCTCTTTGCATGTAATTTTTGTTTCTCTTCTCGTTTGGAATGTGCATATTTTCCTGCTCATGTTCTGAATATGTATGTAATTATATTTGAAACCCCCTAAAAATGCGTTCTTGCTCTGCAGATGCAAGATCTGGAAGTAAGGGTTCACTTATAGGTGGATTAACTGGCGGCACACTTATGGGTACAGTTAAGTCTTGTTTCAACTAAAAGCTTTAAATTTTAGTTTATTTTCTTTTGATATCTTTTTGAATTAAGGCTTGGATGTTGTTGTTATTGTTGTATTTTCTTTTGAAATGTCGGGAGATCTGATTTTGAACAAATTATTAATGTTTTTTGTTAGCTTGAGGTATGTTTAGTAGATGAGTAGAGTTCAATTTAAGATGAGATATGAAATGGGTTGATAGCAGTAACTGAACTCTGGTTAAGGGTCATTTTGGGGGTAGGGTTTTGGAGGGCTGAATGTATTGAGATTTTATTTAAAAAAATTAAGAATTTGAAATAATGGGTGATAAGAAATATTTGAACAGCCATTTATTCATTTTTAGACACATTCCATATATACGAAGTATGAAGGAAGATATACACTAAACCTCCTAAGCCTCCCCCTCTAAACCCCTCTTATACCCTCCATCAAAACTTACCCTAAGAAAATTTATCCATGGAATTTAGTAACAATGATAACATCGATTCTAATCAGATGATGTTTCTATTTTTAATGGCGAAATTCATACCAATAATCCATACTTTTAGCGGTTCTACAATAATAATCCCTACCGAAGATATTTATATAAATAATTCATACTCATAAACACGTCTACATAGATAGATTAGATTAATCTTTTTGATATTTAATATATAAGGATACATTGTTGACTTTGTTCACCATTGTCATGAATTTGAGTTTAATGTTTTTTATATCATTACTATAATTATTTTTTTGAAGGATAATAATCTATCTATGAAGGTTTAATCTATCTATGTAGACGCATTTACGAGTTTGAATTATTTGTATTGACTTTTTCAGTAGAGATTATTATTATAGAACCACCAAAAGTACGGATTATTGGTTTGAATTTCACCATTTTTAATTGTTCTGTTGCTCGTGCTTTAGCATTGGTCTTATTACTCTGTCATCTTTGTAGAATAGTTGATTGGTGTATTGAAAAGAAATTAGATTTTAGGTCTGGCTAGCTATGGCTCCAATAATCCTGTGCCCAGCTGAGTTCAGTGCTTGTTTTAATTAGACCAATAAGTGGAAATACGAAATGTCTACAATTTTGCTTCGTTAGGAGAAAAACATGAATTGGGTTATGTGCTCTTGAGATGTCAAGTATCACTCTCGGGGTTAAATTTCAAGATCTGGAAAGTAAATGGATAAAATGCATTCGTTATATTTACCGTACTTTGTATAATGAAATGTTTCAAATTTATAATTCACTGTCATAGAGAGTAAGAGTAGCCAATTATGATAACAAACACAGGTATTATGACAGTTGATGTTGGCTCTTGTCCTTAGTCCTTACACAAATGGATGACTTAAAACATCGAATTTTTGTTCTTTTGAATCATTTCCCTATAAAAATGTCTTAACACATACAAAGTATGTTTTTTTTTCCAAATTGTGATACGGAGTATTAAAGATCATAGTCATCAAACAAGAAGCTATGTGTGTTCGCTTAGAACTGAAAATGATTCCCTTACAGGCTTACTTCCTCATGCAAGCATCTGAGACCCAAGAATTAGGGGACGCCTTAGCATTTGGATCAGCACTCCTCTTTTCCTCTGTATTTGGTATGTATTTCCATTTGCTCCATATATAGTCAGAGTTGGATTTCAATTACTCAATTGGGTCATAATGCTTTTAGGCCAAAAATAATCATCAGGGGAAAATTTCTCTAAATATGAGTAAATACAAGGTACCCTCAACATCAGTACTATGTTTTTTTCTTGAAAACCTAATGTTCACATGACTTGCGTGTTACTCCTATTTGCAATAATTTTGTAAGATTGAATCTGATCCATTAGCCTCTCTAACCTAATGTCTAATGAACCTGTTTTCTCTACAGCTTTAACCATAGCCTGTCTTAAAATTACAAGGTTACAATTTCATTGGTGTTACTTTTACAGCTATACGTCTGGTTGCTTCCCGTAAACTAGTCCCTGCAGCTCCATTGCTTGGTGTTTCCGTTGGAGCGCTGGCAGTGTTTGTTCTAGCCTATGTGCGCAATAAGATCTGATCCATTGTAGTGTGAAGAAGCGGCATGCATTTAAAGTTGAAGTTCTAACTCGGCAGCAAGAATTCTCAGACTGATTTAGCAAGAAGTTGATGTAACTGGTAAAGAGAATTCTGATTTCTGTAGTAATGTCAGTGTTATACTTGACACTTAGACAGCATTTACATAATGAATAAAGATATAGTTTGACTTCATACTTATATAGTTACATAGTACGTATATACTCACTCCGTCCCTAAATAATCATCCCACTTTCCTTTTCGGTCTGTTTCTTAAAAATGTTCCATTTCCTTATTTGGTAAACAAAATAGTGCAAAATAGTTCCAAATAGTGTCAAACAGTTAGGTGTGGACTCGGGCCGGGCCTAGGCCCTGTCGGGCTGCCGGTTTGTATGACATGGGCCCGGGACCGGCCCGAGGGTTGGACGGGTCCGGTTCGGGCCGGGCCACCCGCCCGGGTCACGGGTCGGGCCACCCGCCGGGTCAGGCCGGGCCGGGCCGGTTAAAGTTTTTTTTATAATTTATATTTTATAGTTTATAGTTTTATACAAGTATTAAAAACAAACTTCAAGTGCATTTATTTGAAATGAAATACGAACTACATTTGAAAATTAAAACAAACTTTAAGAGACAAATATTTTGAAAATTGTAATCAATCGGAACTTCCCGCACCTCCCGATCCTTTGGCTTTGTCACATGACTTCATATGCTTCATTGCCATCCCGTATCCGCCTGAAACCACATGCTACATTTTTTCCCGCACCAGTTGCAAGTTGCGTACCACATCCCGGTCTTCGGGTCCTTCTGCTTATCAAAATTATACCGTATAATGACATCTTGATTTTCCATCTTAACTTCTTAAGTATAAACTATAAAGTAGATATATAAATAATAAATATAATATATTGGAGAATAAGAGAGTTAAGAATAGTATTTAGGAAGAATTGGAGAAGAGATGAAAAAATGTTTAAGATTAGGATTTAGGAGTATTTATAGGTTTTTTTACCCCACCCCCAACCCCCCACCCCCGGACCCCCCTGCACCCCACCCAACGGCTATATAGCCGTTTGGGTTGTTCCCAGCCCACCTCCCAAGGCCATAACGGCTAGTTTGGGGCCCAATTTTTTTTTTTTGAATTGGACCTTTGGACCCGGACCCGGGCCCGACCCGGCCGGGTTGGGTCAACTTTTTCAGGAACCGTACCCGGTACCCGCCCCGCCCCTCCCCGCCGGTTCGGGTCTACACCCGGTCCCGGACCGCCCGACCGGGCCGGTCCCGGGTCCGCACAGTAGCTGGCCGGGCCGGGTCACGGGCCGGGTGGCCCGAACCGAATCCAACACTACAAACAGTGTCCAAACAGTGTCATTTTGTTAAATTGTGTGTAAATCAAAGAGGCACTTTTAAATAGAGACGGAGGTAGTATAAGACATTGAGCTCGTAGCATATACATTTAATATAATGGTGCTATTTAACACCCTCATTCAATTCAAATCGGGCGGACAAACTCTTAGTGCCAAACAAATAATTAAACAAGACCATAATCTAATCATTCTAATAAGACATTGAAACCATAAGTACGTCGTATAAGATAAAAAATTTGTAGCAGTTTTAGATGATCATTCTAAAGCGAGTTAAACTCAACTTCATTTGTTACTCGAGTCCATTTACATTCAACAAAAAATCAGATCCAATAAAAACTCAGTAAAAATGACGATGATTATCATATTTGTCGACATCGTATAAGACATGTTGAACTCTAGAGATAATGGATCCCAAGAATTTGTAAGTCTAAGTCTGCAACTGAGCTCGAGCCTGAGCCCGATTCCACCGAGGTCGGTTCCGTAGTCAGTTTCCATATCACCAAGATAAGTCTAAATCTGTTGAGGCCAAGCCCAATCCCGCAAAGGTTGATTTAGAAATCAGTTCCCAGATCATTGAGATGAGTCAAAAACTGCATCTGAGACCGAGCTCACTGCCCACCATGGTCGACGCCAAGGTCCTGCACTATAGTCAAGCTTGAGTTCAACTAGCGCCTCATGAAGTCAAAGAGTTGAAGGAACATTATTGCGTCTCATAAATGAGCTGAGGCCACCCTCCTCTTCCTAAGCAAAAACACTGCTCCCGAGCTAAACTCCGCAGATTTCAGGACCTCGAGGGAGATTATGGACTTAGTCATTTTAGCACTAAAAATTCGCATAACTATTGTGATCACATCACCCACGCGTCAATTGTCGAGGGCTTACGTCACCTAGGCAGTTGTGCATAGAAGATGTCAGGTGGAACATGTGTGGCTTCCTTACGCATTCCAATACAAAAGGGATCAATTCAGTTATCCTCAGTTCAATTAGCCAGCTGTAAGCATTCTCTTACCAGACAATCTTTACACGTTTCAGTGTATTATTATTAGACTTGCAGATTTTACCAATCAAATTTTATGATATTCAAAATATGTAAGATTGAAGTTATTTTCTAGCTTAATTGGCTGAATTTGTGGAAGGTTGGGTAGGTTGGCTGATGGGGAGGGTGCAGGGGGCTGAGCAGGGGGCGGTCCCAAACGGGTCGGCATCAACCAGGTGGGTCACTATAGCCTGCTGGAGTCATTGTGTAACTGTGACTGTAGTCACTTGTCAGTCAGTGCCACTTGTTACTATGAGCGGTATCACTGTAGCCAGTGTCACCATGGCGGGCGACGATTTCTTGTCGGTGGCAGCCACCGATCGGAAGTGATGTTTAATATCATTGGGTCTGTCACTGTAGTATGTCATGTTACTATCGCTAAATTAGTAAGCTTACTATTTTTTTTGACATATAGTAAACTTACTGCTTTGATTCATTATTTTTTGGCTTGAGATTCATTTGCAATGGAGCCAAAGATTCATTATTTTTTGGCTTGAGATTATGATGGAATAAAGCAAAATGGCCCACTAAATTGTCTGCGCTCCTTTGTTATGAAGCAACAGTCAGTCCATGCAATTTTGGATGGGATTTTCACTATGGATCATCCGGAAACAGTCTCTCTGTGCTTAAGTACAGGGGTAAGACTGCGTACATCCGACCCCCCTTACCCCACCGTAGGTGGGAGCCTTTGTGGCACTGGGGTAAATGAAAAAAAAATAGTAAACTTACTGCTTATTAGGCACATTTTTGGAAATTAAGAAAACACGTCATTTTTTTTAATTCATTGTCCATTTATTAGTACTCCGTAATACTCTGGCAAAAACTCCTAATATTTGATGTGTAAGCCTCCAAGCACATCTCTTTCTATAAGATTTGATGTATCTATGCCTCCAGGCACGTGTGTGATACTGTGATAGAAAGGGGTCAAGATTTGATGTGCATGGTCAAGGTTCCTAAATGTGAGTTGAGTTTTTATGTTCTTCATAATTAGTACATTTTTACTCTTAATATAATTAATTCCCCCGCCCTACTTTATTAGGGAATTCAGCGGCATTTCGACAAAACAACGGCGGTTTGGTGACCGATAGCGGTTGTCCAGTGACCAGGCTTGAACCCCTCCATGGATGTATCTGTTCAATCACAAATTATGATTCCTATTTAGTGAATTTTAAACACCGCTTCCTGTTTTTTTTTATACTTTAAATATGCTTTACTCCGATTGTTGAGATTGCTTCGTCTCATCTCATTATAGATATGCGTCAATTGAAGTGAAATGAAATTAGCAGCTATAGACGAGAAGAAGGTAAAAATAAGTGAAAGATTTTGATATCTTCATTATTATTTTCTGGTAATAATTACATGAATTATTATTACCAAGTACTAGTGTTCAATTCTGGTGCGTGTGATTGTGTGTAGTTGTAGGTCTTTTTCTCAATTATGTTTCAACATCTTACAATTCTCCCATTTCTACTTAAAGTCTTATGCTAGAAACAGAAGTAGATAACAATTCAATCAATCTCATGCACCCGCAACAATAGTGTAGATTAGTTCTTCCGACATTTCAGGAGAAGGCCAAAGAGCAGCCACCTGAAACATTTCACACCTCGAAGATTGAATTGTAGTTTTTCGATCTTTTCTTCCTTTGCTATTCTCAATACCATGTCACTGAGTAGTTGTTTACCGGCAGCCACCTGCGAACTAGATAACAACTTTGTTTGTTGTTGCTCCGACCATGGGCGCTCTGGTGGTGACGGTTGTATAAACCAGCTCGAACTTAAGTGCACATAGGTGCGTGAATATACCCATGAGTGATGGAGTTCTAGATCTCCCAAAAGGAGCCAAGTCCTTCGAATGTGAATCGCTGACATGAATCGATCACTCTGGCATCGCGTATTAGTTTTATAAACTTGTTTCTATTTTGTTATTCTTTCTCTTGATGTAATTAGTTTATTTTTTTGTTTTTGTTTTCACGTATGTATGCATGGAAGTTATGTTTAGATGTAGTGGGAGGTTTTTTAGCTCTACTTGGTGTAACTGCCTCACCCCACTCCTTAGTAGTATAAAGAAACGTGTAAGGGGTAGGCTGTGCTACTAAGAAAGTTTTTTCCTCCATTTAAAAAGAAAAGAAAAGATTGTGTTCATGTTCTTGGCCTCATCACACGCATATGCATATGCAGTGTTCAAACAATGATCGTTTATAGTACTTTGGAAGATTGTTTTTAATTACATATTACAACACTTGGTATCAGAGCGCCACGGTTGGGACGATCAAATTGTCATGGCCTCAAGTTCATCCTCATCAGCGGGTGAAGGACAAGGAGACAATATGCACACCCATAATGAAGAAGACAATGTGAAGTCACAAGACAAGGAGGGGGCTGTCACACTGAGATATCCAATGCTGAGTAGGAGCAACTATGCAGCTTGGGCCATCAAGATGGAAGTATTCATGGTGGCCCAAGGAGTGTGGGAAGCTGTGCAATCCAACGAACCAATAGAGAGAAGAAGAGACAAAATGGCGTTGGCTGCTATCTATCAAGGCATTAGTGAGGATACACTTCTTCAATTGGGTGCACAAAGAACTGCCAAAGAAGTTTGGTATATGTTAAAGACAATGAATCTGGGAGCAGAAAAAGTAAAAGAAGTTAGAACTCAAACACTATGGAGAGAGTTTGAGTCAATGAAGATGAATGATAAAGACACTGTTGATGATTTCTCAAGCAGGCTTCAAATCATTGTAAGTAAACTCAGGGGTCTAGGCAATATTGTGGAAGAAGAAAAGGTGGTAAAGAAACTGCTGAGGTCAACTTCACCTAAATTTATACAAATTGCTTCTACCATAGAAGAATTTTGTGATCTAAAGATAAAAACTACTGAAGCAGTTATAGGCTCACTCAAAGCCCATGAAGAAAGGCTACAAGGACACACAGAAAGTGAGGAAACTGTCCTGTTAACAAAGGCAGAGTGGAAAGCAAGAGAAGGGTCAAATTCACAAAATTTGATGGCAAAGGATCAAAGTAATACTAGAGGTAGAGGGAGAGGCCGTGGTAGAGGAAGAGGACGAGGGAGAAGTCAAACAAGTAATGAAGACCCTCAACCTAAGAGAAAATTTGACAAAACAAAAATCCAGTGCTATAACTGTGGGAAGATGGGTCACTTTGCATCTGAATGTTACACAAATACTCAAGAAAAGGAGGCTAAGTTGGTAGAAGATGAGGAAGAACAACCAGTCTTAATGATGATAGAAACTTGTGAGTTAACCAAATCCCAAGAGGCATGTGAAAGGGATGCAAAGAAAGAGGAAAACTCAGGCTCATGGTGGTACCTAGATACTGGGGCTAGTAATCATATGACAGGTATGATACATCATTTCATTGATTTAGATACCTCAGTACATGGAAAAGTAAGGTTTGGAGATGATTCAATGGTTAGTATACAAGGACTAGGATCTGTGTTGTTTCAATGCAAATCTGGAGAACACATGATACTATCTAATGTATACTATATTCCAAAACTGAGAAGCAACATAATTAGTCTGGGGCAACTTGATGAGTCAGGAGGTCAAGTCATGCTTAAAAATGGAGTTCTGAGTGTTTATGACAAAAGTAAGAGGCTCATAATCAGAGTTGACAGAAGGGAAAATAAATTATTCATTGTGTATCTGAGAACTGCACAGAAAGCTTGTTTAATGGCAAGTATTGCAACCAAAGAGTGGCTTTGGCATGCCAGATATGGCCATCTAAGCTTTCAGGCTTTGAATAACCTGTCAAGTAAAGGTTTGGTAGAAGGCATGCCCAAAATAGGTTTGGTGAATCAAATTTGTGATGGCTGCATGATAGGAAAGCAACACAGAAGTCCATTCCCACTGAAGACATCCTATAGATCACAAGAAAAGCTAGAACTGGTGCATGGAGATCTATGTGGCCCAATTAAACCAATGACACCTGGAGGAAAGAGGTATTTCATGCTTTTAGTAGATGATTCTTCAAGATATATGTGGATTTCACTACTAAAAGAAAAGGGAGAAGCATTTGAGACATTTAAAATTATCAAGAACATAATGGAAGCTGATGCAGGGACCAAGCTCAAATGCCTAAGAACTGATAGGGGAGGGGAGTTCACATCTCATATCTTTATGAAGTTTTGTCAAGAAGAAGGCATGAAGAGACATTTGACTGCACCATACACTCCACAGCAGAATGGGGTAGTGGAAAGAAGGAATCAGACTGTTATGGAAATGACAAGGAGCATGATGAAGAGTAAACTATTACCATCAAAATATTGGGGAGAGGCAGTCACTACAGCAGTCTATATTCTGAATAGAGCCCCTACCAGAAGTCTAGAAGGAAAAACCCCTTATCAAGCTTGGTATGGGAGGATACCAAATGTAGGACATCTCAGGGTGTTTGGATGCTTAGCATATATCAAGGTAGTCAAACCAAATCTGCAGAAGCTGGAAGATAGAAGTGTAAGGGGAATTCTACTTGGCTATGAAGAAGGCACAAAAGCATACAGACTGTTGGATCCAACAAACAACAAAGTGTTGGTCAGCAGGGATGTAAAATTTGAAGAAGGAAAAGGATGGGAATGGAACAATAACCTGGAAGAAAAACAAGAGCAAGAAGGTGATATTTTTGCAGCTTGTGTACCAAAAGAAGGAAGAGAACTAAGCACAGAAGGTCCTATGCCAAATTTGACTGAGGAAGGGGGTGAAAACATCAATCAATCAACACATAACCCATCTCAAGATAACACTTCCAGTTCAAGTGAGGAGCCTCAGCATTTTAGGTCCTTACAGGAGATATATGATGCAACAAGAGAGATAACTGATGAGGCAAATCTATGCTTTCTATGTGTAGAAGAACCTGAGAACTACCTTGAAGCAGTAGAGAAAAGGGAATGGAGAGAAGCAATGTCTCTGGAACTTGATTCAATTCAGAAGAATGGAACTTGGGAATTAATTGATTTACCAAGAAATCACAAGGCAATAGGACTGAAGTGGGTGTATAAAGTCAAGAAGGACCCTGAGGGAAACATAGTAAAGCACAAAGCTCGCTTAGTGGCAAAAGGATACATTCAAAAGTATGGAGTGGACTATCAGGAGGTGTTTGCCCCAGTTGCTAGGATGGAAACAATCAGGACAATCTTAGCTCTATCTGCACAAAAGGGATGGCTAGTTCACCACATGGATGTGAAAACAGCTTTCCTCAATGGAGAGCTAAAGGAAGAAGTGTATGTTATGCAGCCAGAGGGATATATTGATGAAAAACATCCAGGTAAGGTTCTAAAACTACACAAAGCTCTTTATGGTTTGAAGCAGGCTCCAAGGGCTTGGAATGAAAAGTTAGATGGGTGTTTGAAGTCAATGAGATTCAAAAGATGTGTCTTTGAGCATGCTGTCTACATAAAACATACAGGTACACAAATCACAATTGTGGGAGTCTATGTTGATGACTTAATTCTTACTGGTTCATGCCCAGAACTCATTCAAAGTTTCAAATCAGACATGATGAATGAATTTGAGATGAGTGATTTGGGGCTGTTATGCTATTATTTGGGAATAGAGGTCATGCAGAATGAGGTAGGAATAAGTCTATGTCAATCAAGCTATGCTAGGAGGATCATAGATAAGATGGGAATGAAAGACTGTAATCCTTGTTGTATACCCATGGAACCTAGAAGCAAACTGAGTAAACTTGATGATGGAGATGTTGTAGATCAGACACTATACAGAAGCTTAATTGGAAGCTTGAGATATTTAGTTCATACACGTCCTGATCTTGCATACTCTGTGGGAATAGTTAGCAGATATATGGAATCACCAACAGTTACACACATGAATGCAGTAAGACAAATAGTCAGATATATAAAAGGGACTGTTGGAATGGGATGCATGTATAAAAGAAGTCAAGGGAATGAAGCATTAATTGGATACTGTGATAGTGACATGGCTGGGGATATAGATGATAGAAAGAGTACAACAGGTATTCTATTCTTCTTAGGAGAAAATCCTATCACTTGGGTTTCTCAAAAACAAAGAATTGTTGCACTCTCCTCATGTGAGGCAGAGTATATAGCAGCTACTGGTGGAGCATGCCAAGGAATTTGGCTTAAGAGATTACTGGAAAGTTTGAAAGGAGAACTCAGAAGCAAGCCGATGCTAAAGGTGGATAACAAATCAGCTATTGCGTTAGCCAAAAATCCTGTACATCACGAAAGAAGTAAGCATATAGACACTCGTTTTCACTTCATCCGAGATTGTGTTGAGCAAGAAATCATAAGCGTTGAATATACCAAAACAGAGGTGCAGCTAGCTGACATCTTAACAAAGCCACTTGGAAAACAAAGATTTGCAGAATTAAGAGAAAAGGTAGGTGTGCAGGACGTGAAAACATGGAAACAAGTTTAAGGGGGTGAATATTAGTTTTATAAACTTGTTTCTATTTTGTTATTCTTTCTCTTGATGTAATTAGTTTATTTTTTTGTTTTTGTTTTCACGTATGTATGCATGGAAGTTATGTTTAGATGTAGTGGGAGGTTTTTTAGCCCTACTTGGTGTAACTGCCTCACCCCACTCCTTAGTAGTATAAAGAAACGTGTAAGGGGTAGGCTGTGCTACTAAGAAAGGTTTTTCCTCCATTTAAAAAGAAAAGAAAAGATTGTGTTCATGTTCTTGGCCTCATCACACGCATATGCATATGCAGTGTTCAAACAATGATCGTTTATAGTACTTTGGAAGATTGTTTTTAATTACATATTACAACATCGCGGACATATGCTTTGAGAAGGAGAAAGAGAAGAAGAAGAAGAAGAAGAGACTATGACATTGATAGCACCAATACAAGCGATCCTGGTTGTCAATGGTTGCATCCGTGAATCTGATTGCTCAATGAAATAAGTTATGACTTCGGGATGACAAGAGTCATGAGATGATGAAATGATTGCGCTCGGGTCTAATGTTCCCTGTCTATGAGAGTCGTAGCACCAATACCATTGATTACATTTTGTTACCAGGACCCTCCCATCGATTGGTTGGGGGGGGGGGGGGGGGGGCACCCCTTTTTATTCCATCTTAAACGTATCAGAACTCCCGCCCGCTTAGTCATTAAATATGACTCTATTTCCCTATCACTTTCGGGTCTCCCGTGCAGGGATGGATTTAAGGGGGGCGCGGGGTGCGACCGCCCCCTTTGTACTTTCAAAATTTTCTACTATATATGTAATGTTTTTGTAAAATTTTGATACTATAATTAGATTTGCCCCCCTTAACTTCTTTTGAACATTGCCCCCCTTAACTTTTAGTTTTTAAAATTAATATATAGTCTTACATAATGTAATACTTAATTGAAGATTTAAAAGAAGGAACATCTAAAATCATTTACATAACTTAAATAAACAATAGAACAACTCATTATTTAAGATTTAGGATACTTATTATATAAAAATTATTAGTTTTGTTAATTATCTTTATTAGATAACTAGTAAACAATTTTGAAAAATCTATATCAAACGATATTAAATACCAGACACTCTAGCTACAAAGTTTTTAGATCATGTGAAGTGAATCCAAATTAAAAATGTTTATTGACATTAAATTACACAATTCATTTACTTCTTACGTTCTAAAAAGGCTTTATTCCATAGATAATAAACTTTAATTATTTTAGCATTAATACAAATATAATATGCAATATATATATATGAATTAGCAATATAATATTATTCTAAAAATAATAATATCATACACCCTCCATGGTAGACAAAAATTGTAATTCAAAAATCAATTCTTTATTTCTATAAGACTCGTGTAGTTAAACAATGTTGAAGTTATTTTAAAAGTATTGGTGAATGTGAATCCGTGAATGTGTATCTTATAAACTCTTTATATTTAAATAAAATGATATATATCCTTTTTTATTTTTATATCATTTTCCTTTGATTTGCTAAAATTAGAATGTAATATATAGATTTAAATATCGTCATGCATGTATTAATGAATTTTTTGAATTAAAATAGCCACAGAGCCTTACACTAGTGAAAAATTTCGCCCAGCTACACTAGCAAAAAAGGTCAAATAAGGCCTTATTTATGAGGCTCTGTCCGTCCTTCGCCATTTGGGTGGTTCTCGGTTGAATTTTTTGATGAATTTTTTTTACCATATTATTCATTAAGTCTAGTTTACTCATACCAAATTTCAGATAGAAATTTAATCGAGAAGGCATTCAAATGAATTCTTGAAGATAACTGCGCTTTTAACTGCGCAATTATCTTAAAGAATTCATTTGAATGGCTTCCCGATTGAATTGTTAGCTTAAATTTGGTATGAGTAAACTAGACTTACTGAATAAGATGCTCAAAAATATTCATCAAAAAATTCCATCGAGAACCAATCCAAATGGCGAAGGCCGGACAGAGCCTCATAAATAAGGCCTTATTTGACTTTTTTTGGTTAGTACGTGGCCTTATTTGCCCCTTTTCCCAAAAAATTCGCCCCGCTACACTAGTGAATTTTTATCTCCTACACTAACGAAATTTTTCGCCCCCCTTGACTCAAAATCCTGGATCCGTCCGTGCTCCCGTGCCACCGTACCATTGGATGATTGTCAATATCCTTAATTAATGTAGAAAGTAATGCTTTGAATCTTATATATGAGCCGAGATAAGCATTTAGGGCATGAGGTGTCTCTATAAGGAGATGGAGATGAGACTACATTCACGATGGTTGCACAAATAGTGATAATTAATTGGGTCATACTGTCATCCATTTGCTCTTTTCCAAATTTAAACCAAAAAATGTGTGTATACAAGGACGAAGTAAATTAATTAAATATAAACAATCACAATCGAAATGATTAGGAAATAATATGTCAAATAGAACTAAATCTTACTCATTCATATTCTCATACTGCATATATGTATATATAGTACGTACCATGCACGATGGACTAACTTATGAAGACATGTATATTCTTTGTATACGTTTGCTTGAAGTTACATATATGTATTTACATGCCTACTTCGCTTGGTTTGGAAAGTAAAGCTGATTTTTTTAGACCAAAATTTTGAGTTGTAATTATGGTAGTCAAAATTGACTTTTGAGTCGAACGGTTTCATTTTATTCACTTAATCAGGATATCAATTTTTAATTAAATTTTAATTTAGATTTTTCAACATTATAGATATTTTAATGTGATTTCGTAATATGTAAATTTTAATTATTAAAATTGAATTAACTATCAACAAAGAGAGTTCAACTTTAATATTGATTGACTAAAATATGCTGACTTTGCTTCAGATAAAAGCTATGATATCAGAATAATCAATATCAAATTAAACATTTAAAAGAGGAATGTGGACAACTAAATTCTAAAAGTGTATCCATATTCTCTTGGAAAACGGGCATGAGTGCAAAAGATGATTCAACATGGGTTCTACATTATTACACAGGATGCAAATAGAGGGCAGATCTAATTATGGGAGGCTGGGAGCACTTGTCCAGTAAATGTAGCAGAAAATAAAACCAGGAGTATAAATGTTTCTGTAGTTCTTGACATTTGACAAAATAGGGGTGAGATTTAGGCAACGAATGGAAGCAAGAAATGAGAAACAACAAAGAAAAGAACACCAAGAAATGAAAAGGCAGATAAGAGAACATATTACCTATAAAGTTTCCTGAAGGGTGCAAAATTGATATCCATGTGCTTGAAAAGAAACAGTAATTCCAGCTTAAATATATTTCATAGAGACAACAGAGATTTAGATTTAAATAGCACAGGATATATATTTTAAATAGAAGTAGATATTTCATTTAAGATATTTAAGGTTATACCGCTTACTGAAATCCATGTATGCGCGATAAACTTGATTTAAGAGAGGTGAAGTTAATTTTAAACAGAACATAATGATTTTCTTCATGTATTTCCATATGCTTTCCAGTTCTAATTTCTATATAATACCTGGATGAATGTAAAAGCTGGTGTGATATGAATCTGCTAAGCCAAGCAGGTTACTGACTTAAAGTAAAAAGTCTACAAAACAATCAAATGGTTTGATTAAAAAATACTATTTCTAATCAACTAAATCAAAGATAGTAAAATAATAGTGAAATCCATGCTAAAAAAAATCTGCAAACTTACCGAGTTTGCAGATTCCGGGGATCATTACGAATAATTATCATTTGGTTAAAAATATCTATAAAAGATGTGTAGGATATGATGATAAGAGATACATGAAAATTGCTTCTACCAAAATATATGTTCATTAAAACCATATGTATTTATTACGAAAAGCATCACAGATAAACCAAAACCATATAATCAATGCAACACAGATACTATGAATAAAAGTTACTAAAACATATTTCAGCACTTAAATTTTTTAATTGTACGTTACCTTCTCATCAACTAAAACCAATTCCATGGATTATTGCCCTTGTGTGCATCATCATATGGCACCATCCACTTACGAACCACACGTCATAAAAAGGCTTCATGACATTGAAGTTGGAGTGTCACGTCAGATAAAATCTTTTTAACGAGAGACATTGTTTTGTGAACTAAAGGGGTATGAGAACTAAATGGGTCTCACAGAATGAATTTAGAGTAAGGGGTATTAATGTATTATATATAGCTACGGGAAAACTATAGATGTAGAGTTGGTGTAGGACACTTCAAGTAAAATAAAATCCGTTAGCAGAGAGATAATTATCGAAAGAGAGATAAGTATGGATGGTCTCCTTTTAAGTTTTGAAGAATATAAATTTATAAAATCAGTGTGGGGTGAATAATGGGAAATTTTAAGATAAATAAAAATATACTACGTATAAAACAAACCTTAAGCAGCCCATCCTATTATTTAGGAATAGCTTACGTGAAGGGACTCTAATCATCAATTGAATGCTAAATAGGGATGGAATTATTTAAAAGACTCCTCCCCTAAAAAGAGAGACAATGATCCAGGGGTTCTTGTTTCAATCAACAATTAAAATATATATGTATGAAAATATCTAAATTAGCATAATATTAGTAGAATATTACTAAAACATAAAAATGTTAAAAATCAATTTCAAAAAAAAATCATTTCTGAAGGTGGTTGAATATATCTATTCACATGCACAGGAAATTTGTTCAGGACTTAGAAAGATGACGGATATGTGGATAATCACACCCTCCTCTCCTTGCGGTCATGGAAGCAAAAAATAAGAGAACCACAACAATGAGAAGGAAAGAAGAGGATAGAGATTGCAGACGGAATGGTGGAAATCAAATACTCCGTATGAGAGATCGGTGATAAGAGAATGGTGGAGAAAAATGAAAAGAAGAGTAAAGTTTGTAGAAATTGAGGGGTCAGTTGATTAGGAAAGAAACAGAGTGAAAAGAGGAAGATCAGAGCAGGAAGAAATCTGAACGGTGCAGATCATTTCAAAATGAAGGGTGCAGATGCATTTGTGTATAGGATTTTGCTTGGTTGTAAAAGGTATACACATCAAAGAATGACTTAAATGAAAGGGAAACGTGGAACATCATTGTAATTTTATGCATCACCAGATTCACCACTTGATGATATAAGATGATGTTATAAAAATTCATGCGCTAACTCATTAAGTTGCTTTTAAATAATATAGTTAAAAAGAATTTTTGACGCTTTTAATTTTCTAACTATTATGTCACTGACGTTGCTGTTATTCGATTTTGAGTTTTTTCACTTTTACTCCTTCGATTTTTATTCAAAAGACACTTTTAGTATCCGTTTTTGAATTTTTTCACATTTAATCCTTTGACTTTCATAAAAGTGACATTTTTGGTCATTCAACTATTATTATAGTGACATTTTTAGTCTTCCACTTATTGTGTCAAAATTATAGTAGAAAGACTAAAAATGTCAATTTGATAATACTCATGGGACAACATGAGGGAAAAATTTAAGTCGAATATTAGAAGTGACTATCGAACAATAGTCTAGGATTAAAAGTATTTATGGCACAATAGTCAAGAGACTCAAAATGGCAGAAACTCAATTAAAGAGAGTAGTGTTAGCATGCTTTTACTTCGACTATAATTTAATTTCTAATTTGGTCTATTTAAATCTGATCTGGTTTGCTCTGAATTGATCTGATCTGGTTTGTTAAACGTATGATCTTTGTGTATTTTACAACTATGGAAGTCTGCATTGGTCCGACTTCGTCTGTTTTAAGTCTGATCTAGTTTGGTTCAAAATTGTCCAAATATATTAACTTTTGGTCCAAAAGGTAGTCCAAATATATTAACTTTACATTTATGAAAAGTTGGCAGTACGTAGATCATTTTCATATATAGAACTACTCCATCCGTTCGGTTCTTGTTTTATTTCGTCCCAAAATAGCTTTCTTGTTAAGTTGGCGGTACGTAGATCATTTCCAAGTTGGAGTACTACGTATGTTTTATTATTTCACTCGTATCTCTCTAAATCTCAGTAACATCTTTTTCTTTTTAATTATTTTAGTAGTGTCAAATCTAAATAAAACTATATTTTTGATTGAAGGCTTGAAGAGTTGAAGGAAGCTAGATTATATTACTTCACTATGTGCTACTACAAGTCAAGGATGGATTTAGGGGACGGGTGGAGGGGGCAGTCGCCCCCCTTGAGATTTTTTTATTAGTATATATACGTAGTATTTTTGTGATTTTTGAATTTTACCTTGATCCAAATACTGAAAATCGCCCCCCCTTAACTCATAGAAAACTTTCAATTACCTTATACGAAAAATAAAAAATTAGGATTAGCCATCAAATTTGAAATTTTAAATTGTATAGTGTAGTAGTATATTACTAGTGGTTTTAATTAAATGGCTAAAATGTTAAATGCATAATAATATTGGGTCATAAGCCCATTAATGTGATAATAAAAAATGGTAATGATGTCTAATTAAAAAGTTAGGCAACTTAGAAGTGTAAAACGTTATCAGGCCCGTGCCTTATGTTAGAATGGGGAGGCCCAAGCCTCGAAGCTGCGTAACCTGCGTTTCTTCTAGCGTGTGAAGGACTGAAGGAGACGGGAGACCCATCTGGACTTCGAAAATTAATTTGGGACTACAATCCTAATGAGCAAGAAGAGTTCGCCGAGCTTATATTCAATTTGGACCATATCAACCCATTCCCCCAAAATCTTCTAATTATGTTGATAAGAATGGACGACGATTTCTCCCATCTTGGTATAAGGTATTTCCAGGTTGGCTAGAGTTTTCACCCAGCAAGAATGTTGCTTATTGTTTAGCATGCTTTCTATTCAATAAGCCATTTGATCGTCATGGGATCACTTTTACAGTTGAAGGGTTCCGGTCATGGAAGAAAGTTAATGAAGGATCTCAATGCATGCCCTTTTCTTAATCATATGGGAAAAGACCCGAACTCTTAGCACAAGAAAGCAGTTGAATCTTATCTTGACCTTGAGAATTCTTTGCAACATATAGAAAGGGCTATTGAGAAACAAACTTAACAACAAGTTGCAAGAAACATGTTACAACTCAAAGTGTCTATTGATGCTGTCAAGTGGCTCACATTTCAAGGTTGTGCGTTTAGAGGGCAGGATGAAACAGTAGACTCAAAAAATCGAGGCAACTTCCTTGAGCTAACAAAAATGTTAGCATCTTACAATGAGGAAGTGAGATCTGTTGTCTTAGAGAATACTCCAAGAAACGCGTCATACACTTCTCCAAGTGTTCAAAAAGAGATTCTTTCTGTTTTGGCAACTAAGGTCCAACACTATATTCAAGAAGAGATTGGTGATTCAAAGTTTTGCATACTAGTTGATGAAGCTCGTGATGAGTCCAAGAGAGAGCAAATGGCGACTGTATTGAGATTCGTTGATAAAGAAGGCCTCATTTGTGAAATATTTTTTTATATAGTTCATGTTAAAGAGACTACATCATTAGTTCTGGAGAAAGGAGTTTCAGAAGACCTATCTCGTTATTGTCTTAGCGTGAAGGATATTCGAGGACAAGGATACGACGGAGCGAGCAATATGCATTTGATAATCTCAACATTTAAGCAAATATATGCTACACTTTGTAATACTCCGTATGACTGAATAAAATTTTGCGATTTTGCCCCCCTTGATCAAATTTCCTGGATCCGTCCCTGCAAGTGCTTATTGTAAGTATGCAGTAGTAAATGTTTTATTTCCCTTATTTATAAATTGTATATGTCATGTTTTGTATGATTATAAAAAAACACGTTAATAGATTAGTACACAGTTATGTAAAACACTTACATCAGAGTTAAAACAATATGAAACTAATTATTCACATTTTTAAAATATGTATTAAAAACCTTATAAAAATGAAATTAAATATATTTGAAGGACATAACAAGGAATTATTTAGAGGAAACATATTAGTTGGGGTTGTTTCGTTTTCAAATGGAGGTTGTTATCATTAGTCATGAACTAAAAAGAAAATCAACATAAACTTTAGGAATGAAAAACAAAAACAAAATTGTAGAGATCTAAAACAAAGTGTGTGAGATTTTCAAGGACTAAAAACATAATTAAACCCAAAAAAATGTAATGGATCGAGGCTCGATACCATATAAGATTAAAGATGGTGGAATTGTTTTCTTTGTTGATTAATATGTATGGAGAGATACATTTATAGTTACAAGGAGATAACTATATAAGAGGTTTACCTATACATAGTCAAAAGAGTTGACGGAATGGCTGGGCATCTTGGGTTGGAGGAACGATGCAGGAGATTGGTTCTGGAAGATGAAGAATTGGCAATATTGTTCTACACAATTTTTCTGAAATTTTGAAAAAATATCGTTCATCTCATTTTTTGTGATTGCTCAATCTCAGGATTTTAAAAAACTTTTTCTAATAACCGGTCAAACTCATGGATCAACACGAATAACACTTCGAGCTTCTGAACGAAGAAGTAGGAAAGATTGGTTTATTTCGTAGGAAGCAAGGAACGGAGAAGGGAAGGGGAAGATTTCTTGTAAGGTGTTGATTTCAATTTTGCTGATTGTCTGTTTTTCTATTTTTGCTACAATTTTTTGCTATATCTGGACTGCTTTTGGTTCTGTTTTATTGTTTTCCTTGAGTTAGTATGTATTTTGTAGTTGGTCTTGTGAAGTTGTTTGGTTTAGTTTTGAATTTTTGCCATTTTTTGTCCCCGACTATTATGTTAATGACACTTTTGGTGCTCGACTTTTAATTTTTCCATTTTTAGTCCTTCACTATTGCGCTAGAGACACTTTTGGTCATCGACTTCAAGTTTTCCCACATTTAGTCCTTTAGTATTGTCAAATTGACACTTTTAGTCTTCCCGTTATGATTTTGACACAATAAGTGAAAGACAAAAAATGTCACTTTTATGACAGTTGAATGACTAAATATGAAAATTTTCAAAGACGGGCATCAAAAGTGTCTCTAACGTAAGAGTCAAGGACTAAAAATGGAAAAAATCAAAGTTGAGTACCAAAAGTTTCAATGACATAATAGTCAGAGGGCTAAAAGTGGAAAAACCTCCTTAGGTTTATAGGTAGTCTTTAGATTTACAACAAAGAGGCTAAGGCTATGTTTGGCACAACAAGCTGGAACTAGGGGCTAATGTCTGAAATAGGGGCTATTGTCTGAACTAGAGACTATTGTCTGGAGCTGAACTTTGGAGTGCTGAATCTGAATTGTTAACTGAATGAAGTAGACCTGTTTGGAAAAAATAGCTGAAACATTGCAGGGATAATATGAAATGACATTAAAGGACATATGAAGATTTAATATAATAAATAATGATTTTTATATTTTCAATCTTTGTTAAATTTTATTACATATATTTATATATGTACGCATGTAATATAATATAATATAATATAATATAATATAATATAATATAATATAATATAATATAATATAATATAATATAATATAATATAATATAATATAATATAATATAATATAATATAATATAATATAATATAATATAATATAATATAATATAATATAATATAATATAATATAATATAATATAATATAATATAATATAATATAATATAATATAATATAATATAATATAATATAATATAATATAATATAATATAATATAATATAATATAATATAATATAATATAATATAATATAATATAATATAATATAATATAATATAATATATTATAATATAATATATTATAATATATTATATTATAATATAATATAATATAATATAATATAATATAATATAATATAATATAATATAATATAATATAATATAATATAATATAATATAATATAATATAATATAATATAATATAATATAATATAATATAATATAATATAATATAATATAATATAATATAATATAATATAATATAATATAATATAATATAATATAATATAATATAATATAATATAATATAATATAATATAATATAATATAATATAATATAATATAATATAATATAATATAATATAATATAATATAATATAATATAATATAATATAATATAATATAATATAATATAATATAATATAATATAATATAATAGAATACAATACAATACAATACAATACAATACAATACAATACAATACAATACAATACAATACAATACAATACAATACAATACAATACAATACAATACAATACAATACAATAGAATACAATACAATACAATATAATACAATACAATATAATATAATACAATATAATATCATATAATATAATATAATATAATATAATATAATATAATATAATATAATATAATATAATATAATATAATATAATATAATATAATATAATATAATATAATATAATATAATATAATATAATATAATATAATATAATATAATATAATATAATATAATATAATATAATATAATATAATATAATATAATATAATATAATATAATATAATATAATATAATATAATATAATATAATATACACACAACATAGTGCATTGATTTCAAAAAATCCACAACATTCTAGTACGCGATTAGAAATAAAAAACCATAAAATTAACATTTTAGTTGGAAATAACTGTAATAGATAAATATGCAAACATGAACATCGTCATAATTGACTAATCAGCGTGAAAATATCTAATGTCTGTTAGCCCATATTAAGGATGCTATATTGTTGCGAAGTTCCTTCATCTCACTGCAACTTTGTGTTTGTGAACCGGTGGTACTTGAAGTTGAGCTCTGAATATCAACAAGATCATCATGTGGATGGCGCTCGAGAACCTCAAAAATCAAGTCATCGCTAGAGAATTTGCGAATATAATTGTGCAAAGCAAATGTTGCCATAATAACGTCTATCTGCGTTTTAACGCTAAACATAGGCATTCTTGATAAAATTTTCCACCTCTTTTTCAAAACACCAAAAGAACGCTCTATGCAACTACGAAGACATGAGTGTGAGCTATTGAAAGCTTCTTGAGCATTTGTTGGTGCTTCATTTTCAAATTGTTCCAAGTGGTATCGTAGCTTGGGATAAGGAACGAGATAACCTTTTCGATCTGGATAGCCTTTATCCACCAAATAATATCGACCTACATAAATTTTACAAATATGATAAAAATTATGTATATGTATCTAACAAATTGACAATAAAACATACCTTCAGGTGGATGTGGAAAGTTCAATGAGGGTGTCTCAATAGCATGAAGGAATACACGTGTATCATGGACCGATCCCTCCCACCCTACTAATAGAAATGTAAAACACATGGTGAAATCACACACAGCCATAACATTAAAGGTTGGGACACCTTTTCTTCCTCTATAACGAAGTTGTTCCTTTATTGGGATGCACGCTGCTATGTGTGTTCCATCAATACACCTGATGCAATCCTTGAAATAAGGCATATATCTTTTATCCTTTGAGATATGATAAGGGATATACGGAAAGGCCCGATCAGTTGGTGCAATCATATCACGTGCAAGTCCCTTGTATCCCTTACTCCTACCCGTGATGGATTCTAAGACATCGTGAAATGCTCGACTTACCGTTTCTCCAGATCTTTGGAACCTCTCAGACACATCCCGGTTTGAGAGCCCCAAAGCTAAAGTGTATATAAATATAACTACTTTTTCTTCAATTGTAATTTTGTCACTTGATGTTAAACCATATTTTAATTGCAAATCCTTACATAGGCGTGCAAATAAATTGGGAGACATCCTAAAGGCATTAACACAACGAATAGGATGACCATTTAACACCTCTTGCATCCAAGCCGCCCCGCTTAAAGCTGATGTCATGCAAGGCTCCTTATACATATGCTTGTAATAATGGGAAGCAATAATAGCATTTATATCATGAATAGTAATTCCAACCATAATAAGAAGCATAAACTCATCATCGTCATCATGGCTCATTATATCCCTATAAATGAATAAATAAATAAATAAATTAATAAATAAATAAATGTATATAATAATAATATAAGGATACTACTCTTAGAAAAACAAATCCCCTGAATCTCAACATATAAAAACTAAAATCAAACATCCATTCTAAATAAATGAATTTGTATCCTAAATGTTGCTAATGACATAACATTCTAAATGTGTATGTCGAAATAGCATACTAAATGTACTTAAAATATTCCTTTTGCGTGCATAAACTTCAACCAGTTGAGCCTTTCATCGTCATCTTTAAAATTCATGAAGAATTGTCTTCGACTAGGACTGTCAAGAACACAAATGCTCTAAAACCATAAGTGGCTAACATATCATTTTACTCATGATTTTAATATAAGTCTATTCATTAAGAAAAGATGTGGACAAGATACTTCGTTTTTCATGAAATTTGGTACTTGTGAAATGAATCATGAACAATAGACATTATTTTATTTTATTTTCTGTTCAATGGTTGAACGAAAACATGATTTAATTACATCTCACTAGAAAGGGTTTTTTTTACCTAAATATTACTCAACTAAAGACAATTTTCCAAAAATATGATCATTTTAACATTAGGACAAAAATGTGACTAATAAGTTCATATTCATGTCATTGCAAGATTTGAATGTCACTGTCCAGTTTTAATGTCACTGTCGTCACAACCAGTGTCACTGTAGCCATCGTTTGTGTCACTGTAGTCATCATCCGTGTCACTGTAGCCATCGTCTGTGTCACTAGAATCATTGTCTGTGTCACTGTAGCCACCGCCCATGTCACTATACCCACCACCAGACCTCCCACTGTCGGCTACCACCACTCTCCACCATCGCAGGTACCTGCCGCCGCCCCTCTCAGGCGGCCAGCCACACCAGTCCATCTACAGCCCCCACGCCTGTCACCCCCACTGCCCAGTACCAACCAGAAACCGCCGCCACCCTAAACAGTGATCCCACAAGCCCCCTCCCCAACGCCGAGTGACCCCACTACGCACTCCCTAGCCCCAGCCCCCTTTCCTGCCCTACCACAACCCCCATCCCCAGCATCCTTCCCAGCTCCCAACCACCTCTGATCTTCAGCCCACCTTCCCAACCCTAGCCCCCTCCCCAATTCAACCGCTGCACCAACGCGGCTCCCCTGCCACCTTACCGCTGTCATCGACGAGTGCAGATCTGAAAATTAAAGTCACTGCTACGATGAAGCTCTAGACGAAAACCTAACACTGACGACGACCAGACCATCTATTATCACACCATCTGAGACCAAGCTTCCATGGATGAACTAAAAAACTCGGATTTTGATGAAAATTTAAAACGATAGGAATTTAAAAAAAAATCAAAGAATTAATTTATACTCCCTCCATCTCTTAAAATGTTGCCAACTTTCTTTTTATGTTGTCCCACTAACTTTGTCACTTTTCCTTTTAAGTAAAAAATTTGGGATTCAAGTTAATTCTCTCTCCTCTACACAAATCTCAACAACACAGTTTTTACTTTATTAATCTTCGTGCCGGTAAAATTTGGCCAATTTTTAAGGGGCGAAGGAAATAATACATTGATAAATACTCCCTCCGTTCTTTTTTAGTTGCAACGATCAACACTTCACATTTGCCAACGCACGTCTTTGAGCGTAATTATATCTTAATTTTATTAGTAAAAAAAATATTAAAAAACAGATTTTGAAAATTTGTAATGAAATGAATTGAACAATATTTTTGAAAAAATAATTTTCGTAAAATAATAGCGTAAAATGTAGTCAAAGTAGAGCATGTGAATAGTGTAAAATTCAACATGTTGCGATTAAAACAGAATGAAGGATAGTATAATGTAGTCAAAGTAGAGTTTGTGAATAGTACAGAATTCACCAATGTTGCAACTAGAAAAAAGGTAGTATCTAAGAACTTAAAATATTGAAAATGATTTTTGTCATTATTCATTTCTTGGTCGGCATTCATTTAAGTAGTCGTGCTTCTCGATAATTAAGATCTATAAGATGGAATATAATTCTTTGAATACGCCAATTTTTAGAACCGTGGTACATATACATAGACACATACAAAAATTGTCCTTACGAGAGTGTATAATAGTCTAACACAAAAATCTAATACAATGAAGAAGCCACGTAGCTTAACTAGTTGCCAACTCACTCTAGTACGATGAAGTTTCAATCATATTACTTCAGGCTCCATCCAGCCTCTTTCCACTGGAAAAAAATATAATCTGGTAGTAAAATAGTCTAACATTATAATTTAATAATACAGGAATAATTATAGTCTAATACAATATCTTGCTCGCTTAGAGAATTTCAGCAACTAGGCATCCAACCCATGGATTGTAACCCAAAAGACTCTACACCTTTAGAATTTCTGGCCAAGAGACTCTACATCCCAAAAGACTACTTAGAGCTACTCAATGATATTAATGATACAACCATCCTTGAAAGGCATCCATAATGCATATATTGAAAGGGCAATTACATCCGCCCCTGCATATATGTATTTATGATGAGTAGAAGATGAAAGGAAAAGTCATCAAAAAAATCTTTAAAAAAAGGTGATAACTTTTTTATAAAAAGTTGACTGTTTGATTTAGTTCTGAGCTGGTCGTGACTTTTTTGGAAAAGTGTTCCCTTGGGGGGAAGTTGTCTTCGTCCAAAGTATATGATTTGATTAGAATTAAGGGTAATTCCCTCTAAAAGAGTTAATCTATAAATTTTTGAGAGATTTAATTTATAGATGCACAACGGATTTAGCACTTACGAGAGTTTGCATAATGAGCAACATCGTCTTTTGGATTTTATTTTGAGAACCGCTATTGTAAAACGCTGCAAAGGGCAGTGATTCAAAAAATGGCGCTTTGAATCAAGAAACTATACAAACAACTTATTTACCAAATATTATTTTCGACTATTTAACTACTTCAATTAGCTAAAGTTGCTCAAAGAAACTAAAGATGTTTTCGGTTGGACTGAAATTTGTTGGTCTGGTCTGGTCTGGTAAACGTCTGGTCTTTGTGTATTTTATAATTACGGAAGTCTGGTCTGGTTTGATCTGATCTGGTCTGGTATTGGACTCAAAACAATAAAAAAGAAAACATCCTAATTTTTGACTATTTACCGAACATCCATCCTTTATACGTAGTACTACCTCCGTCCCTTAAAACTTTGTCAACTTTGATCGGCACGAGAATTAATAAAGTAAAAACTGTGTGGTTGAGGTTTGTGCAGAGGAGAGAGAATTAACTGGAACCACAAATTCTTTACTTAAAAGGGAAAGTGACAAAGTTAATGGAACATCCAAAAAAGGAAAGTTGGCAAAATTTTAAGGGACGAAGGGAGTATGTTATTAGAGTTAATTACACTCAAACTAAAAAAACCAACCCAACTAAAACTCAATAAAGAAGACATTACTTTTAAGATTAGCAATCATTTTACAGGACATTTAAACTTAACCGGTTCATGTAAATATGTAATTATGCATCTTAATAAAATCACATACTCCCTCCGTCCAGTTGGAATGTTCCCGTTTTCCTTTTTTGGATGTCCCGTTGGAAAGTTCCCATTTCCCTAAATGAAAAGTTATCCTACATCAAAACAAGGTCAAACAGTGCAAAACAGTGTCAAACAGTGTCGAAACAGTGCCAAACAGTGTCGAAACAGTGTCAAAACAGTAAAATTTACCCTCTGATAAGTTTATTTCATTAATATGTGTGTAGGTCAAACCGGGAACATTCCAACGGAACACAGGAAATAATAGTTACGTACATTATTAGACTACGTCATGAAAAGGGGTAAAGGTTTGATGTGTCTAAGGCTCCAAGCACATCTGTTACTTTTCTAATATGTGTCGCTAGATTTCATTTCTTTTTATTTTGGGTACAACGGAAAAGAAACAAATGAACAAGATTATATGTAGAAAGACAGTTGTTTTTTGTGGAGACTCTAGACAAGTGTTGTCTGTCATTTCTAAAGGCACAAGATAGGATATTGTTCACGTACGCATCTTTAAATGCATCACATTTGTGGCAGTATTGTACGATGTTGAAGTAACAAAAAATATGAGACTCAAGAACTTCACAAATGAATCGGCCAATCCAAGTATTTTGAAGCTTTTTACCGATTGTATACTGCAAATTGGTGATGGTGTTCTGGGAGGGAGCGATGATGGAGAAGAAGAAATTGATATAACTAAAAATTTTCATGTTCCAATAATATCTGATCTCATTGAATCCATTGTCAACAATACCTATCCAGATTTTTTTAAGAACATGAACAATATATTATATCTTGAAGGGAGATCGATTCTTGCACCGACAATTGATGAGGTAGACAAGGTCAATGATTTCATGTTGTTGCAGAACGGCTCAGAGGAAAAGACATATTTCAGTTCAGATTCAGTGTGTTCCACAACCTTAGACTATGAGCTCCTTCAGGAAATTCATTCTCCTGAGTTCCTTAATGGAAATAAAATGTTCTGGTGTTCCAAGTCACGAGTTGAAGCAAAAAGTTGGTGTACCAATGATGTTCATGAGGAATATAGATCATTCGGCTGGCTTAGCTTGTGTAATGATACCCGACTTTTAGTGACAAAACTTGGTGAACATATTATTAAGGCACAGATGATGTCTGGAACTAATGCAGGTGAGAAATTTCTTATCCCCATTATTAATCTAACCCCGTCGAATGTGAGGCTACCTTTAACATTTATGCGCAGGCAATTCCCATTGATGGTTAGCTATGCAATGACGACGAACTAGAGCAAAGGACAATGTGGTGCGGTTTTCTACGACGTCCGATTTTTACACATGGGTAGTTACATGTTGCGGTTTTGAGAGTGACGAGTCCGTCTGGATTGAAGTTCGTGATATGCGACGATGAGGGAATGCAGAAAAAAACCGCAAAAAATGTTGGCTAGAAAGAAATCTTCAATAATTTGTAGAATTGTATGCGTATTAAACTTCAAATATTTTTTTATTATGCATTTAGTAATGGTTTCTCACATTCGAGTGATAAATTATAATATAATCTTTAATTAATGATTTAAATTTATAATATTAGAATTTTACACCCCGTGCAACGCACGGGTGAAATACTAATTTCTTTTTATTTTGGGTACAACGGAAAAGAAAGAAATAAACAAGACTCTATGTAGAAAGATTTTGATATTTTCATTATTATTTTACAGTAATAATAATTACATGAAATACTATTACAAAGTACTCCGTATTAGTGTTGAAATATTATTGGTGATATTTTTTCAATTGTATTTCAACATCTTAATCTTCTTCCTTATCTACTTTTTGAGGCAGAAACATAACTGGATAACAATTTGATCAATTTGATGTACCAGCTACACAGCAGCAGTAGAGGCGACTTGAAACATGTCATAGAGATTGAAGACTTTGTGGGAAGCTGCCCGCAACCTCGAAGATGGAACTGTAGTGTTGCAATGTTTTCCTCGTGAGCTAATCTCAAGACCATGTCATTGAGTTGTTGTTTACCAGCAGCCACCTCCGGACCAGATAACAACTCTATTTTGCGTTGCTTCGACCATGCGCGCTCCGGCGGTGGAGGTTGTAGAGACCACCTCGTAATAAGGCTCACATAGATTCTCAAACATACACAAGGGTGATGAAGTTCTAGATCTCCGCAAACGACCCAGACTCTTCGAATGTGAATCATCGACATTAGTTGATCGCCCTGACATTGCGGACATATGTTTTCAGAAGAAGAAGAAGACGAAGAAGGGACTCTAACAAAAGGTCTATTGCATTGATAGCACCAATATAAGTGATCTTGATTGTCAATTGTTGCATCTGTGAATCTGATTGCTCGATGAAGCAAACTTTCATGACAATGTATGGTTTCGCTTGAATCTAATAATGTTCCTCGTCTGCGACAGTCGTAGCACCAATACCATTGATTGCATTTTGTTACCCGTTTCATGGCGGGTTGGAGCAGTACACCACTCTCCCACCGAATGGGAGGGGGTGGTGCCCCTTCTTTGTTCCATCTTAAACGTATTACAGCTCCTGCACGTTGAGGCATTGCATATGATTCTACTTCTCCATCATTTCTAGGTCTCCATCGCCACGGTACCAGTGCCTCTTGATGGTTTTCGATATCCTTGATGTAGAATGTAATGCTTTGAATCTCATAGAGGAGCCAAAAAAAGCATTCAGGACATAAGGTGACCTTATGAGGAGATGAGACTACCGATTCGCAATGGTAGCATAAATAGTGATAATTGTTTGTATCATCCATTTTGCTCTTTGGCTGCCTCTTCTAAATTTAAACTAAAGAATGTGTGTATACAAGGAAGAAGTCAATTAAAGAAGCTTATTGATATATAAAACAACCGCATTCAAATCGATTAGGAAATACAAGTAATAGTTAAATAGAATTAAAACATACTAATAATTCATATTATCATACATTGAAAATGGAAACGAACTTCTACGTACTCTGTGCAATATATAATACCACAGAGAATGATTGACTACCTTATGATTGAAGACATGTATATTTTTTTATATGTATGCTTGAAGTCATATATTTGCATTTAGTTAATTATATGACTTCTTGGGTTGCAAAAGTAATACGGAAGAAACCTGAATAACAAATTAAAGGTAAATAAATGCATGCATAAAAAGATGATACTCTAGCTAGTCTTTGTGCACATAATCAGAGGCAAGAGAAATCATAAAATAAAAACTACACTGAGAGCAATTATTGGGCTAACATATGTAAAATTCCAGGAGTCTCGTATAATTTTTGGTCGGAAATTTGAATAGTACCATCAGAGGAACATTTAAAAGCAATTGTGATGCCAATTTACTTCATTTAAGAGTTAAGGTACCAAAATACATCAATATAAAAACATTAAAGTATCATTTATGTATTTTTCATAAAACAAAGGGAGAATGTAACTACTAATCTACTATTAAGTCCATCCAATTAACTTGCAAGTTTAGAAAGGCATATCTTAGCTTATTAGAAGTACTAAAGTATAAATCATATTATTAGACGGAATAACTGGTCTAAAAATGTCTTTTTCTACTTTTTTTACCTTATGCATTTAGATGTTACGTTCTTTCTCATCTAATATTTTATTTGGATGGCACTTGAAAGAAATAGAAGACCACAATGAAAACAAAGATAAACGTGTGAAAGATGAGTTCGAGCCAAATAGATTTAGCACTAAGAAATTATTAAAATTATATAGTGATTATCATCTAGATCAAGTATTCCTAACTTTAAACAATATCCAAAACACAGATTAACCGGATTCTTATCATTCAACGGAGTATTAAAGATCATTTTTTATTATTACCAGGGCATACTACCTCCATTTTGTTTCTACTCCAGGGGTATGGGGGAGGGGGGCTGAGGGCTGAAGTAAACATGGCTGAAACTCACTCCATTGAGCTTCAAACCCTTTATGTGCCTAGCGGATTTCAAACTCGAGACCTCCCACTAGATACGGTAACCTTACAACCAGCTGGGCTGGAATGCTTGGTTATACTACCTCCATTTCATATAAAGATTTCCGTTTACTATTCTCCGGTCAACGTAAATTGTTCTTAAGAATTTTACTTTTTAAATCTGATTTTTGTCAAATTTGAGTTTTTGCAACTTTGTAAGACTTTTAATATAGTTTCTTAATATGTAAATTTAATTTGTTAAAAATAATTTTATTATTGACATAGCTCAGTTACCTTTTGTCAAACATCGTAATCTGTCCGGGAACCTTTAAGTGAGATCGAGGCAAGGGTGTCTTCAGAATATTGGAGGCCGTAAACAGAAAAGTATTACTTTCGTCCCTTTTTATTTAGTCATCTTTGACTTTTTTAATCAAAGATGACAAACTTTACTAATTATTTTAACTAATATATTTATGCAAAATCTAATAATTTTATACTTCTATGATAGTATTTTCATCACAAGAAAAAACGTTTTTTGCGTCGACAAATTGTTGACGCAAAAGAGCATAAGTCAACGCAAATGCGTTTTTTGCGTCCACATGTTGACGCAAAAGGGTTGACGCAAAAGTCTTGACGCAAATAATGTTTTTGCGTCGACATTGTCTGACACAATTAATAAAATCTTATTTGCTTCGACATATGGATGGAAAAGATCTTCCGGAAGTAATCATGCATAATGTCGATGCAAAAGGTGAATATTTATTTGCGTCCACACGTTGACGCCAAAGCCTATCAGTCATTTTTTTAAAATACATTATTTGCGTCGACATTGTGACGCAAATAACACTGTACAGGTCTGAAATTACACCACATAACCTATTGCTATTCATACAAAACTTTTATTAATAAACCAATGTTACCAAAATCTATCCAAACACAATCAATATCAACAACACATAAATTCATTTAATATTCATAGTAAAAGTGAGTTATCCTACAACGAAGTTTCATTAAATCATTACAAACATCACAAAACGTAAACATAAATAAATTCATGTTCATCTTAACCAAGTAAAAAGCATATTCAACTCGATATTATCAATCTTGATCATCTTCATCGAGACTCTGATCAGGTTGGTTAGCACTTGATGTCGAAGGAACATCATTTGCGGAGCTGCGTGAAGGAAGTTGAAAGCCAGGAATAAATTGTTGTAGGGCACGAAGCATCAACTCCTGATTTGCTTGCATCAACTCTTGATTTGCCTTCAATTCACTTATTTGAACATCCCGGTGGTCTTGGAATGTTGAAGTAGCGCCATCTTCCACTCGTCGAGATGCACCCTTTGATAGGGTAGGACCCACTCCGCTTTGGCGTCCGCGATATCTTCTCAAGTTCCGGTGCATAATATGAATCTCATTTATTGAAGACGATGACCCTGTTTGTCCTAGCTGTGTTTGGTACTCTTCGCTCATTTGAGTCTATCAAATTCCAACTCATACAGTTACATATCATTATGATTACAATTAATAAAATATTTTTAATATACTTACATATTTTTCATGTGCTTCTTTTGTTCTCCATTCGCCACTACGAGTCAAACGTTGATCTTTCCAATTTTCAAGAGCTGAGTACTGCTCACCAGTTTTTGGATCATCCTGTTTAATATTCATTATAATTGTCAACATCTAAAATAACATGAATGATCAATAACTAACATTAACATTAAATTAGTAGCTTGAAATTTTAACATTGGTCGATCAGTAATCACTAATTGTACTACTAAATATAATCTTTGAAAAACCTGCAAAACTAAAGCAGAAATACACGATTAAGTGATATACATATTGCTTATTAAAATATATACGAGAGGTAAACTATATATTAACCAAGGCCTTAGGGACAGCCCGAAACAAAATTGTACCACAAAAAAAACACAATAAATCACACAAAAAACTGCACCATACCTAAAAAATGACACCCAATTAAACTACAATATAACATAAAAACTGCCAAGGAAATTACAACATACATTCATATGTCATCAAACACCAATAACAAATATATGTAATCACCCAATCATTGCCACATATCACAACTGAAAATGAAATAACAAAGACTCATTTCTTACTTTTTCGTGCATGTATTGGGCATATGATTTTCTCTCATGCCCACTTTTATCATCACTTGCTTCTCTATTTTGTAGGTTTTTTGAAGAAATTTCCTGTAAGTATGAAACTAAGTCAGAAATTAGAACTTTAATTGTATAATAAAAAGGAAATGATGGATTATATGGGTCTGAGCCTCCGGACCCACATACTCGGAAGAACAGAAAGCACAAGACAACAGAGTGGCGCCCTCGTCGGCCAAGACGCCCCCGTCGGCCGAAAAGGGGCCAACTCGGATTATGGTCCTGAGCCCAAGGAACCCGGGTGCCCTCGTCGGCCGTGCCCTCGTCGGCCGTGCCCTCGTCGGCCACGCCCCCGTCGGCCAAGAAGACCTCCCAGAATCAGATTTTACACTTACTCATTCGTACGGCCCATTAGTGGCTTTGTATCCGGCCCAGTAGCGGTCCAGTTGAAAATGGGCCTCCCAAGCCCAAGGCTTGGGAGTCCAACCCTAATTTTCTCTATAAATACTCCCCTTGGGAGTAGTTATAGGGGTTACAAATTCATTCTATTGAAGCATATTATTGCACTTCTCTCTCTAGCTCTCACTTCTCTCTAGATATACTCTATCAGGAAATATACTCATACTAAACCTTGAACTTCGTAGAATTGAATCTCTCACAACACTTCTGCCATTGCTCATCACTTCGTACATTTATAGGTCTCTTAGCTTGCATTCCTCCTTTGTTCTTGAAATACACAGATAAATCACTTTTCCAATCGTTGTAGGACTCTCGAGCATCTCGAATCAATACTTCATCAAAAAGCTTGTCATTATCGCACTCAAACCAGTCCTACAATATGTAAAACATGATCACTATTAGAAATAAATAAATTTAAATCAATAAACCTTGTAAACCCTTCCAATACTCATTTGATAATCGATTCTTTATATATATCCAACTCTTATGTATCGGCATCCTCACCTAAAAGAGAACAACTTCAACACTATCAATATATTTATCAAATAAGGATTAGTGAATGAGTTAAGTTTATAAAAGGAAATGAAAACATTTGTTATTTAAAAGTTATTTAAAAGTTAGAATTCATATAAGACTTATTTTATTCATAAGTTGTTTTTGCATATTTATTTGCAAAACAATTAAGACTTTAAGTTCCAAAGTCTCTACCATTAACCCATTTGGGGCTTAATTGAAACAAGCAATTAAAATTTATTCAGTTTCTTTATGTTTTACAATGTATTGGTTGGGGCTTAATTTATTCAAATCGTCACTTGACATTAAAATTCCATACTCCATAGTATGAAATAGAAGTGTGATGCAGTAATACATTTGTTTCTATAGACAAATCCATTTTAGTAATGAAGTAAACCTTTTAATCAAAAATAAAAAATACTATACCCTTTGTATTTTTTTAATCAGAATCATTTCCTATGATCTAAACAAAGTCTGGGAATACAAAAGGCAGAGAGAAAAACTACTTTGACTACTGTGTGACTTAATTGGAAGGTATAGCTAGTGCCAGTACCAAACCAAACACTACAACTCAAAAGATGAACAATACAAATATCAACAATTAACAACGACAAAAACTGCCAAAATAACTATCAGAATTACCACAATTGCCATTAACAGTAAAAAAAATTTGACTAACAAAATGGGTTAATCTCCTCTGTGTGACACCCTAAGGAAAAGAGTTGTATGAAATAGGGAAATGAGTACACTGCTCTAATTAGGGGTTCGTGATGGTCACTTCCAACTCCACACCATCGTGTTCCTTTCATTAAAAGAAAGACTGGAAATTAAAGTCTTCATAAGTTCATTAAGTTAAAATTTCAGCCCATTAAAAAGTTAAAATAGTCTTCAAAATTAGTTAATTTGAATAAGCACTTAATTTCTGAAGTCTTCATAAGTTCAAAAAGTTAATTTATTCATTTTTTTCTTTTTTCTTTTTGTGAAGAAAAGTGGGAAAATGAAAACATGGTAGGTTGGGTCCAAAGTCTTCATAAAATAGTAACCAGACTTCTTTTTTTCACAATAAACCTCACAAAATTAGCACAACCAATATCAACTACGGAGTACATTTTAATTCTTCAAAAAAGTCAGCAAAGAAACTTTCGAAACCTGGAAAAAGAAGATCAAACACAACTCTTCAAGTCCATGCTCTGTGGAAGAAGACTCAAGATTGTTCAATTTCAGCACACGTAGGACCGTCTCTCTCCCTTTGTATCTTAGGAACCTGCTAAGAAGAGTTGTGTTGACAATGATCACACGAAGTGAATCACGTATGACAATATGTGTATGTATACATATACATATATATATACTCTGTAAGGACTAAGTAGTTCTTCATTTTCAACTTACTTTTTTTCATTTGCAATTATCTAATACTCCACTTAACAGTAGCTGCAACTTATGTTTTAAAAAAAAATCCATTATCTATTTTAAATGAGTGTAGAGTGCATGTTGTTTACTGCCTGATGTTTTTTACTTTGAATGGGTTTTATATTTCATATGTAAAAACAGACAAAATAGAAAATTATAACAATATAAGCTTCCGTATTTTAGTTCGCTGGTACTCGGTGATGAGGTGTTATTAGTGGGAGTAATGACATTTTTTTAATGCTGGAGTAATGGAATGAACTCTTAGTTTGAGATCCCAGAGTGTATTTTACTAAACAAAGATAACACTATAATAACAAACAAATTTAAATGAAAAACACATTAATAGCAAAGATAACAACAAAATTGATTACTTTTTTCTGCAGAATAAAGGCAAAGAACTAACCTTACTAAACAACTTTGAGATTTTGACAATAAGATGAAGTTTTAGGACAACTTGAAATTAGAAATTTAAGAAATCAATTAAACTTAACAGATAAATAATCAATAGTTAATAGAAAATCTCAAAGTTTTTTAGCAGCTTAGGGGTGAAGTGATAAGATAAACAGAAAACTGAAGTTGAAATCTGAAAAACCAACCTGAAGACAGCTAGTGCAAGAACTAGCCGGACGAAGAAGACGAAGTCGAGCGCGAAAATAGCTCACCCAGAGGAAACTTCCAAGAAGACTGACCGAGATGCTCAGCCCTAACTCACATAGAAGACTTCCGCCGCTCAGCCATCGTTTGGAAATATATGCCCTAACTCAGTTGAAAAGTGAGCTGCTGCTCTTTAAAAAAAATTTCAGCATTAGCGTCGGCATATAGTCGCTAATAAGTAACGCCATGTTGGCCCAATTTCACATTTCGTTTTTTGCGTGGACTGCCAGCAAGGCAAATACAACTAAACTCTTTTTGCGCCCACGTGTCGACGCAAATAATAAAATTTTATAAGGTTTTATCCGGAAATTAAACAACATCATTTGCGTCCACGTGTCGACGCAAAAGAGTAGTTATTTGTGTCCACTTTTGTCGACGCAAAAAAGTTAGACGCAAATGATGCTATTTCTTGTAGTGTTTTGGCAAAAAACTTTGATGGAGTATATGGCCCAGGGACCCCCGGCCCATATACTTCCTCTACTACAATCAGGCCCAACAGGCCCAAACGGGCCAAGCCCAGCAAAATGGAGCTCTGAGCAGCCCACAATACGCAAAGGGGTGCCTTCGGCCCTATGGCCGAAGGCTACCAGTGACGGAATCGAGCTCAGAAACATCACAGGAAAACAAGGCTTGAAAACCAAGCCTTCGGCAACTGCAGCCCTCGGCAGGTAGAAGCCCTCGGTTAGAAGAGTCATCACAGGAGAACAAGGCTTGAAAACCAAGCCTTCGGCACCTGTAGCCCTCGGCAGGTAGGAGCCCTCGGTTAGAAGAGGCATCACAGGAGAACAAGGCTTGAAAACCAAGCCTTCGGCACTTGCAGCCCTCGGCAGGTAGGAGCCCTCGGTTAGAAGAGCCTTCGGCCCAGCACCCTTCAGCCGAAGGTATCCACCTCGACAGAATATCCTCTTCACATGCGCCTGGATCACCGTACCAAGTACAAACGTCACATCCAACCACCGCATTTAATGCGGCCACATGCGAGTGCCAGTGCCACCCCGGTCGAGGTGACCCCTCGACCACCAGAAAACTGACACGTGTCCTTATCTAGCATTTATTACTACTATAAATAGCACCCCTTTCCCCCATTGTAAACCACGCTTAATACATATCGAATATACACTCTCTCTCTCTTACTTATTTGCTCTGACTTCTCTCTAAGTTATTCTCAGCAATAACCCCTCGGATATATACCCCCCGGGTACACAATCCATCAAACTTTTTGACATTATTTTCATATTATCAATACTTATGTTTATAAATATATAATCAATCAAAGTTGGACACCATTGACTTGAAAAGTCAAATTTGACTAAATAAAATGGGACGGTGGGAGTATTTACTATGCACAAATCATATTAAAGAATGATTTACCTACAAATTAATAGATAATACAAAAATGACAAACAGATCAATTAACAAAAAAGGTAAAGCTTCTAAATATAATGACAAATCAAACAAAATAGAGAAAATTACTTCGCAAGAACCAATACAATAAAATTAAGATTTATTACCCTAAAAGGGACTAAATTCTTTCTAAATGCTTCCTCACCCATTTTTACCAATGCTTCCTCACCCATTTTGCCGGAAGGAAGCGCGCGAGAAAGCACTTCTCCCAGCTCCTCTCCGTCAAGCAACAGCCTGACGAAACACTTCGGTCCTTCATTGACCGGTGGATGAAGGAGACAGACGAGGTCGAGGGCGCCGACGAGCGTACCCTCCTCGTCCTCTTCCAGGGGGTTCTCCGCAGCAGCCCCTACGCACGGAGCCTCATCACCGACCCCCCAAGATCATACCTCAGAGCACTCCAGCGGGGGAGCCTATACGCCGACGCCGACGACCTCCACTCCTTCAAGAAGAACGAGGGCTAGCCCTCGAAGAAGATAAACAACACGTCGGCCCCAAATGTGCCCTCGGCCGGAGGCCGAGACCATGGAAGCCACACCCAGCAGGGCCGTAACGAACGCCAATGGCGCCCTCGGCTGGACATGCCGAGGACTCCCCTCACGCACCCGGTGAGCACTATCCTCAACTATGCGGAAGAGCAGGACCTTTTCCCCAAGGACCCTCGGTCGGCGAGGGAGATCTACGCCATCCACCAAGGCGGCACTTATTGCCGTTACCACAAAAGCACTTCCCACAATACAGACGATTGTGTCTCGTTAAAGAAGGCTATTGAACTCTTAATTCAACGGGGTGAACTCCACCAATTCATCAAAAATGCCCCAAGGAAAAACACCGGGGAGAACACCGATAAAGAAGAAGAGGACATCGCAACAAAGAAACATGAAATCGGGAGGCTCAGTGACGGAGAGGAGTTCGAGGAGCCCCAGCCGAAGAAGCGCCACCTCCGCTAATCATGTTCCTCACCTTTGGCGTTAGTCTCAGCCTTGGGCCCTCGACCTCGAGGCACATTACCATCCCCTCGGCCTAGAGCCCTCGGCCTTGAGTGGTGAATCTTAACAAAGCCGTTGTCAAACAACGCACCCCTTGTATTCCGCTTATTTCTATGAATTTAAGTAAACTACAACACAATCCAGACATCTTATCGGCCCCTTCGAGGCCAAATGCCCAGGTATGGTCGATGGTTTCTAAAGACGAGGGGCCTGCAAAAGGCCCGCGTTTTTGGAGCAGGACGCTCGCCGCGTCGCCGGCGCGCAACGCACGGCGACATGCCTGAAAGAATGGCTGAGGTGACGAAATCCCCAAACTTGGGGGTGAAACGGCAGTCGTCGGAAACCGATCAAGCCTAGCCCGCGCCGTAAATAGACGACGGGACCCCCCAAGGTCAAGGGACGGTTCAGCGCCGGGGGACTAACAGACGAACCCCCGGACGGATCACTTGGACCCCCTTCCGGCCGAGGCGGGGAAGCAACCCCCTCGGCCGAAGCCTAGAAGAAGGAACACACATCAGGAGGACTAACATACGACCTCCTGGCACAATCAAGGGACGGCCCAGCGCCGGGGGACTAACAGACGAACCCCCAGACGGATCACTTGGACCTCCTTTCGGTCGAGGCGGGGAATCAACCCCTCGGCCGAAGCCTAGAAGAAGGAACACACATCAGGAGGACTAACATACGACCTCCTGGCACAATCAAGGGACGGCCCAGCGCCGGGGGACTAACAGACGAACCCCCGGACGGATCACTTGGACCTCCTTTCGGCCGAGGCGGGGAATCAACCCCTCGATCGATGCCTGAAAGAAGGAACATACACCCAGAGGACTCCTGGAACTATCAAGGAAAGGCCCTCGGCCTCAATTCGATTCCACGTCACCAATGGCCCTCGGTCTTGGCATGATTCCACGTCACCAACGGCCCTCGGCCTCAGCGTGATCCCACATCACAACGGCCCTCGGCCTCAACATCAGAACGGCCCTCGGCCTCAACATCAACAACGGCCCTTGGCCTCAACATCAGAACGGCCCTCGGCCTCAACATCAACAACGGCCCTCGGCCTCAGCGTGAGGACATCACAATGGCCCTCGGCCTCAACATCAGACGGCCCTCGGCCTCAACATGACTCTATGTCATAACGGTTTTGGCCTTAGCGTGATCTCACATCACCAACGGCCCTCGACCTCAGCATGATTCCACATCACAATGGCCCTCGGCCTCAACATCAGACGGCCCTCGGCCTCAGCGTGATCCCACATCACAACGGCCCTCGGCCTCAGCATCAGACGACCCTCGGCCTCAACATCAACAACGGCCCTCGGCCTCAGCGTGAGGACATCACAATGGCCCTCGGCCTCAACATCAGACGGCCCTCGGCCTCAACATGACTCTGTGTCATAACGGTTTTGGCCTTAGCGTGATCTCACATCACCAACGGCCCTCGACCTCAGCATGATTCCACATCACAATGGCCCTCGGCCTCAACATCAGACGGCCCTCGGCCTCAACATCAACAACGTCCCTCGACCTCAGCATCAGAACGGCCCTCGGCCTCAACATCAACAACGTCCCTCGGCCTCAGCATGAGGACATCACAATGGCCCTCGGCCTCAACATCCGACGGCCCTCGGCCTCAACATGACTCTATGTCATAACGGTTTTGGCCTTAGCGTGATCTCACATCACCAATGGCCCTCGGTCTCAGCGTGATCCCACATCACAATGGCCCTCGGCCTCAACATCAGAACGGCCCTCGGTCTCAAAATCAACAACGGCCTTCCGCCTCAACATCAGGACGACCCTCGGCCTCAACATCACCAACGGCCCTCGGCCTCAGCATGATTCCACATCACAATGGCCCTCGGCCTCAACATCAGACGGCCCTCGGCCTCAACATCAACAACGTCCCTCGACCTCAGCATCAGAACGGCCCTCGGCCTCAACATCAACAACGGCCCTCGGCCTCAGCGTGAGGACATCACAATGGCCCTCGGCCTCAACATCAGACGGCCCTCGGCCTCAACATGACTCTATGTCATAACGGTCTTGGCCTTAGCGTGATCTCACATCACCAACGGCCCTCGGCCTCAGCGTGATTCCACATCACAACGGCCCTCGGCCTTCATCCCTCCGACATCTTTATTTGATGTCGGGGGCTATCATACAGGCCCATCGGCCTTCATCCCTCCGACATTTTTATTTAATGTCGGGGGCAATCACACAAGTCCCTCGGCCTTCATCCCTCCGACATCTTTATTTGATGTCAGGGGCTATCATACAGGCCCATCGGCCTTCATCCCCCCGGCATCTTTATTTGATGTTGGGGGCAATCACACAGGTCCCTCGGCCTTCATCCCTCCGGCATCTTTATTTGATGCTAGAGGATATCATACAGGTCCATCGGCCTTCATCCCTCCGACATCTTTATTTGATGTCGAGGGCCACCACACAGGCCATCGGCCTTCAGCCCTCCGCCATCTTTATTTGATGTCGGGAGCTATCATACAGGCCCCTCGGCCTTCATCCCTCCGACATCTTTATTTGATGTCGGGGGTCATCATGAAGACCCCTCGGTCGCCATCTGTATTTGATGCCAGGAGCTCTAACACAAGCCCACCTGGCCTTGCACCCCTCTGTCACCTTTATTTGATAACGGGGGGGGGGGGGGTCCTTACAAGCTCCTTAGCTTTTTCATGCAGGATCTAAGGCTGATCTTGGATATCCCCTCAGCAGACGGGGGGGGGGGGGGGGGGGGGGGGTCCTTACAAGCTCCTTAGCTTTTTAACGAGGCATCTCCCCATTGTGGAACAAAAGGCGTCACCCCTCGGCGGCTCCTGCTAAAGGTATGCATCACTCTACTCCTGTTTCCCTCGAGAAACTCTCGGCAAAAGGAGTGGGGGACTGGGGGACTCCCCTCGGCAAAACACGCAAATGTTAAAAATTTTTTATTTCTAAGCTACAGCAAGCTGAGGCAAGATCACAACGGCAATCTACTCCCCTCGACATGATGCTTTCGGCTTACAGAATGCCTTCGGCCACATGATGCCTCCAGCCACACAATGCCTTCGGCCACATGATGCCTCCGGCCACACAATGCCTTCGGCCACATGATGCCTTCGGCCACATGATGCCTCCGGCCACATGATGCCTCCGGCCACATGATGCCTTCGGCCACATGATGCATTTGGCCACACAAAGCCTTCAGTCAACAAATGCCCTTGACAAAGCACACAAATGCAGATCTCTCGTTTGCTTTACAAACTACAACAAAGAAACACATACGAGCAACACACTTACACTCCCTTCAGGAAGCTCTCAGCCCTCGGGAAGCCTTCGGGGAAATCACCACAGCTACTCCTTTTCCCTCAAGTACCTTTCGGCAAAAGGAGTGGGGGACTCCTGATGGAGTATATGGCCCAGGGACCCCCGGCCCATATACTTCCTCTACTACAATCAGGCCCAACAGGCCCAAACGGGCCAAGCCCAGCAAAATGGAGCTCTGAGCAGCCCACAATACGCAAAGGGGTGCCTTCGGCCCTATGGCCGAAGGCTACCAGTGACGGAATCGAGCTCAGAAACATCACAGGAGAACAAGGCTTGAAAACCAAGCCTTCGGCAACTGCAGCCCTCGGCAGGTAGAAGCCCTCGGTTAGAAGAGTCATCACAGGAGAACAAGGCTTGAAAACCAAGCCTTCGGCACCTGTAGCCCTCGGCAGGTAGGAGCCCTCGGTTAGAAGAGGCATCACAGGAGAACAAGGCTTGAAAACCAAGCCTTCGGCACTTGCAGCCCTCGGCAGGTAGGAGCCCTCGGTTAGAAGAGCCTTCGGCCCAGCACCCTTCAGCCGAAGGTATCCACCTCGACAGAATATCCTCTTCACATGCGCCTGGATCACCGTACCAAGTACAAACGTCACATCCAACCACCGCATTTAATGCGGCCACATGCGAGTGCCAGTGCCACCCCGGTCGAGGTGACCCCTCGACCACCAGAAAACTGACACGTGTCCTTATCTAGCATTTATTACTACTATAAATAGCACCCCTTTCCCCCATTGTAAACCACGCTTAATACATATCGAATATACACTCTCTCTCTCTTACTTATTTGCTCTGACTTCTCTCTAAGTTATTCTCAGCAATAACCCCTCGGATATATACCCCCCGGGTACACAATCCATCAAACTTTTTGACATTATTTTCATATTATCAATACTTATGTTTATAAATATATAATCAATCAAAGTTGGACACCATTGACTTGAAAAGTCAAATTTGACTAAATAAAATGGGACGGTGGGAGTATTTACTATGCACAAATCATATTAAAGAATGATTTACCTACAAATTAATAGATAATACAAAAATGACAAACAGATCAATTAACAAAAAAGGTAAAGCTTCTAAATATAATGACAAATCAAACAAAATAGAGAAAATTACTTCGCAAGAACCAATACAATAAAATTAAGATTTATTACCCTAAAAGGGACTAAATTCTTTCTAAATCTCTTAAATAGGACTAAACATATATTTTTTCCCTAAATGGGACTGGATTACCCATTTACCCCTGTTTTTTCTCCTTCCCCCTTTCCTCACCGTTCTTTTTCTCCCATGCGCCTTCTCCCTCTTGCGCATCTTCTCCCCTGCGCACACTCTTTCTTCTCCCTTCCCCTTCGCCGCTTCTTCTCCCTTTGCCTTCACCGCTGACCCGCCACTGACGTGAAGTCCTCCGCCACTGCGCACACTCCTTCTTCTCCCTTCCCCTTCGCCGCTGACCAAAGCTTTGAGCCTCCGCCGCTGCCCATCGCCATCACCGCCGTCGTCGCCGTCGGAGATCTTCTCTTCTTCGAAGGTAGGTTCTCTCCTTCCTCCCCTCTTCTCTAGTTCTATCCCTCTTCTACTTCGTTGTAGATGCTCGATTTCTTCTTTGATTGGTAAAAAATACCAAGTTCAACACTGAAAATGCCATTAAAATGGCATTCTTATTTTACAAAAAAAATTGTATTTTCCTTTGAAAATGCCATTAAAATGGCATTCTCATTTTACAAAAATTTTGTATTTTCCTTTGAAAATGCCATTAAAATGGCATTCGTGATTCATTTTGGCATTTTGATAAAAATGTTGACATTCATGTCGGGAAAAGCCAGATCTGAAACGATAAAGACCAGATTAGCTGCGACGGTGACCGGATCTACATCGGCGGCAGTCAGATCTACAACGGTGGCCGTTTTAGAGGTGGCAGAGACGTCCGGTGACCGACGGCGACCAGCGGCGACCATCGGCGACCGGCGGCGACCGACGACAAGCGGTGGTTCGGCGTTGTGGTCGGTGGCAGTAGGATTTCCAAGCTCCAGGGGAGTTTCTGTCCAATTACAAATAATAAGTCCTATTTTGGGAATTTTTAAACTTTAGTCCCATTTTGGCAATTAAAGATGTATTTACTCCCATTTAGGTAATTACCTCTAAAATTAATTATTTTATGTATTTATCATCCAATCCATACAATACCGATATAGGAATGTTAACCCATCAATTTTTAAAGAGAAAACTGTCAGATTGACCCTCCTAGTTTGTACGGAAAGTCAATTCAGCCCTCGTACTTTAAGTTTCATCAATTAGGTACTCCTACTTTGTAATTTTCGTCAAAACCGACTTTTAGCAGGTAACCCGCTAGTCATCAGGTTACCTGCTGACGTGGCGCACACGTGGCACACACGTGGCCTGACACATCACACATGTGGTGGTCACATCACCTTTTCTTTTCTTTTTCCCTTTCTTTTTTCCATTTCTTTCTTTTCTTTCCCTCCATCTTTCTTCTTCTCTATCCCAGCAGAGGTCGCAGGGCAGGTGAAGAGTAGCCGCTGAAATTGAATGTGCTCGGAAAACTAAACTAAATATATGAGGAGGCGCACCTCTTCAAGAAAACCTCATTTACGTATTCTGTAATTTCCGACCGAGCCCTGAAGTCGCCGGAAAAAATGCCGAAGGAGTCCAAAAATGAAAAAAAAGAGCAGATTCCGGCCAGCTACGAACCAGCCCCCAAAACTCGTTCTCACCTGCTCAAAATTTATACGGAGTCGTTCCTAGCTAGATAACTCTAATCTAGTCTCAAAAATAAAAAACAATCGCCTACATTTGAGTTATGAGCAAAAAGCAATCTCCGAAATAACAGTGTTTCCGGTGATATTTGCCGGTCATAGGCGGAGTAACAAAGAAAGGGGGTCGGGAAAGAGACAACACCAAATAAAGAAAGACAATCGCAGCAAGATTCCATGGATGAATTGTCATTTGCAAAGAAAATTATGTTTTGGAGGTTTGGAAGAGGAAGAACGATGGGGGAAAGGGGATTCGGGAAAGGAAAGGAAAAGAAAAGAGAAAAAGTAAGGAAAAAAGTGATGTGGTCGCCACGTGTGTGTTGTGTCACGCCACGCGTGTGCCACTTGTGCGCCACGTCAGCAGGTAACCTGTTGACTGGCGGGTTACCATCTAAAAGTCAGTTTTGACGAAAATTATAAAGTAGGAGGATCTAATTGATGAAACTTATTGTATGAAGGTTGAATTGACTTTCCGTACAAACTAGGAGGACAATCTGACACTTTTCTCATTTTTAAAAAACATAATTATAAATGATAGTACTATTCACACCATAACAAAGAACATGGCATGCATCGTGAATAAATCAATGACCACAACATTTATTGCATTACTTTTGAGTGCAAAAGAAATAATGTTGAATAAAAGCATCCAAATGAAAAGAGAAGAGTCGATCAAAAGAAGACAACAGATGTTGGAATGGAGTAAATTAGTCTATGAAACGCATGACCACAAATTAACAAATGCAGAGAGTATAGGACAGACTACGAAATGTAAACTTCAAAACTGTATAAATGTTTGGAGGGAAAACTATACAAATAAGATCTAAACTTATCAAGTTTCCAAAATTAGGATTATAACCTAACGTAAGATATAAGTGCATATGGTTTGACTATTATACCCTTAATTTAAAATCAACTCCTGTCAGCTTCCAAATCCAGCCAGCTTCCCAATCGCTTTGCTTCATCGACTCCTTCCCTTCGTGGCGAAAGTGAGGAGTCTACTCAAGTCCCTCCCTGTCCACTCCTCTTCCTCCTTTAACCTGCTTAGCGACAGAAGCGGTGGAGAAATTCTCCGTCCACCCCCCCCCCCCCCCCCCCCCCCCCCGAGCACCATGACTGGTTCATCATATTACTCGATGAAGACCTCATGAAGTTCATTATTATTTTCATTAAGGCCAAAACTTTGAAGGCTATGATGATTTTTCCTATCAAGGTAATTATCACGATGATTTTAATTATCATTAAAATTACCACGAAAGGCTAGAAAATCATTACACCGGCACAAAGTAGTACTCTTACGAGGTTGACTCTGGAATTTCACTTTTCCTCAACACGAGCTCGAAGAGTTAAAATCATCCTTACTCGATTGTGTGGCAGACTTAAAAAAACTAGGATTGAACTAGTAGGAGTGGGCGCGGTCCGGAATGGTCCGGTAAATTGGTAAAACCCGTAATGTATTCGTGAGGTTTTTAACAGTCCGGCTCCAAGGATAGAACCGTTCGGTACCATGTCGCTTCGGAACGGTACAAAATGATACGGTACAATGCTAAATACATGCTAAAATTTTTGAACAAATCTTGCAATTAGTAGATATCATCACACCAACCAACTCACATAAAATGTTGAAATAAATACAAGAAATTTCATACCTAGTACTAAAATTCACAAATGCACAAATACTGCAACACAAATAAGAAAAAGTATAGCAAAACGATGACGCACGAGATAAATATCATTTTTAATTTATTGAAAATATAAAAACGAATATCATCAAATTGTTGAATGTAATAGAAATCTTCAACTTTCTTCTTCTTCGTTCTAGGTTAAGTATTACTTCATAGTTCTAATTTAATTTATGGTTGAACCTAGAGAGCTAAGATTTAAACCATATTAATTAAGTTGTAAAAAATGCACAAACATGATACAACAAACAGTCATGTACACTACATTACTAGAAATAAATAATCATTAATGATTTCTAAAATTTTAATATTCTTTCAATACATACCAAAATATAACATAAATTATATAAAAAGAAAAACTAACAATATATATAAACAACAAATTTTAGATATCTTAGAGACACATGAATACATACTTGGGGTACAAAATTGGTTGTCTAGATATATTGATATAGAAAAAATATAAAAAATTCAAATGCACTATTTACGAACGGTTCGGTCCGGTATTTTTCGGTTATCAAAATCTAGGACCGGTCCCGTACCCGTTTCAACCGGTACGGTTTCGGTACGGGATAAAAATCTATAAAACCATTTAAATACCCAGCATTCGGTTCGGTACCATTACGGGACGGTTCGGTACCGGTTCGGTTCGGGTTTTATGCCCACCCCTATGAACTAGCATCTCTTGACGAGGGTCTCATAAAGTTGTTTGAAGAAATCGTATATGACAATGAACACAAAGTTCAAGAGGAGGCATACGAGGAAGGAAATACATCCGAGGAGGAGGCTGCAATAACTATGGGCTAGATGGTTGAAACTCTTTGCACCCTGTTTCTTTTGAGCCTCTCATTGCTACTGAGCTAGAGCCTGTCCTCGTAGAAATTAGTCCTGAGGAACTCAATCTGGAAGTGCCCACTGAGGTTGATGAAGAGACCATAGATGAGGAGATACTTTGTGATACCGGCCCTACCCTACCATCTATGGATGATCTCTCACCTAAAGAGTTCTTGAAAGATAGCTTTGATGAAGATTTTGATCATGCACAAGCCCAAATGCATGTTGAAGTTGTTATTGACACGTGTGATTTGGAGGAAACATTCTCCGATGACGCCTTCTTTGACTCTCTACTCAATGATGATGAACATATTAGTGTTAGGCAAAGATCTGTTTGGCTAGATGATATACGTGAGGTTAGTGAGTTAGGAAGTTGGGATGCATTCTTAGAGAGTGACACAAAGTCTAAACTTTGTGATTTTCATGTTGAGGGCATAGTTGAAGAAGAAGAAACCCATCAAGAATATGAAATCTCTATTCAGGCTACTTTTACATTGAATGCTCCATTTGAGCGGTTGGAGATACCAGAGGCACTCAATCCTGAAATATTTGTTGATTCTACTAATGAGATGGATGAAGGATATATTCTTCCTTGTTCACACGATGTGTTCTTCGAAGATTATATCACATTTTGGTGGTCACGAGAGTTCGAAGGTCTACACCATCTGACTGCGTACCTGAAGGATAAGGTGGAGGCACTAGTGATGAGTGCTCCACAACTGATTTGCATTACATAGAGTTCTCTGTCAAACGTCAAGCTAGTGACGTTAAAGAAGTGCTTCTTGGGAGGCAACCCATGTTTTTCATAATTTTGTTTGTTTGTTTTGTGTGAGTGCAGGTTGTGCTTCAATAAATAAATTGTGAGTTGAACGCTTTGACCCGATTTCAAAAAAACTGACTATGAATGATGTAAGGATATTTTTAAAACAATTTTATTCCTGTTTTCATCATTCCTCTTCACAAAATCTTTTCAAAACTCAAGTGTGAGGAAAGAACCAAAAAATATGCCTTTATTTCAAAACTTTGTGCATTAAAAAGTGACCTCGAGGGCGAGGTCCAGCTCAAGTGTGAGGAGGTTGCGTTTTACACTCAAAAGTTAAAACCTTGTTTTAGAACAATCTTTTTACTATTTTTGATATGAAACATTGATTTCTCAATTTGTTATCAATCCCGTAATAGCTTAGAGAATCACTCTTATTATAAGAGTTTACTTTTATTATTATTTTTAGAAAACTTGAAATGATTATGGGTTTTTGGTTGCGAATGTGAAGGGCTAAATTTGTTTTAATTGGACATTCATTTTATTCATTAAAACAAAAATGCTATTATTAATAAAACTCTTCAAAACTCATTGTTATAGGACAATTCCATCTCCGAAAAGGGGCTCTGTTTCATTCGTTAATCATAGTCTGTGAGAATGAAATATGCATTTACCATGGGATAACACCGCCAACAAGAGTGAAAAAAAGAGGCAAAAAAAAAAATTAATGAACAAAATGAATGTCCAAATTATAATAATGAAAACCTTGGGATAAGGAATTGATTGGTGGTTTAACATAATCAATAGTTTTTTTAAAGTAAATTCTTGTATTTTGAGTGATTTTTCTAAAATGTTTTAAAATTGAAAATAAAAAAAGAGGTTTTGTTTCTATTTCTTTAATAGAACCTCGATTGTAATACAGTCAGGTTTTACCTTTTTGAGTGTGTTTGCAACCGATTTGTCGTTTGAGGACAAGCAACACTTAAGTGTGAGGAGATTGATAAGTCCATTTTTGTACTTACTTTTCTTATCAAATTTAAGCTAGTTTTGGATTGAAAATATAAAAACAAGGCATGTTTTATATATTTTGGTTCAAGTTTCATGAAATCAGGTAAAAATCACATTCATAACATGTTTGATGAAATTTCGGGTCAATTGCGTGAAGAAAGTTGCATTTTTTGCCAACAAATGAATTGCAAACGAAGTTTGCAAGATATGTTGACCAATTATTCAATGAGAAGAGTCCAAGAGATGAAGAAATCATGCAAGGAAGCTCAAAAACCAAGAAAGGGTCGCTTGTACGGCCACTTTTGATGAAAATGGACGATGCATAAAGACACATGTTCGTATTTTGATCATAACTTGGCGCATGATTTCCCAAAGTTTGTGATACCAGTTTAATTACATTGAAATATTCTTGCTCTACAACTATTATGAAGATCACATAACCAAATAACAATTGTAGAATGGACATATTGCTCAAAGAAGTCAGACATTGGCAGTTGCGATGGAAAGTGACACGTGCTCACCGTTTTGGTTATATCTCATAAACTACAAATATAGTGCATGTAATTCAAATTCCAGTAGTTAGCCAAGAACGAGATCTACAACTTTGGTGAAGACAACGTTTCCATTTGACGTGAGGCGGGTGATAAAGCATCCGCCTTTATGGGCGCCTGCGAGTTTTTGACAGTTTCAGCACACATCACTTTGAATGGCGACAAAATAATGGAAGGCTGCAGACGGGGACGGAGGGAGGCCGCCTTCCGTTGCCTCCTGCGACGGGATTTGATTTTTGAGTTTCCGGTCGCTGAGACAAGATGGAAGGCGGCCAAAAAGGGCGGCCGCCCTCCATGGGCGCCTGCGTCGGATTTGATGCGTGCACGTAGCTTTGTCGGTGATTTGATGGAAGGCTGCCGACCATGGCCGGAGGGCGGCCGCCCTTCTGGCCGCCTGCCACAATTCTCCGGCTATAAAATCCTTTTTCCATCCCCAACTCAAAACACACCATCTCACACCCAACTCAGATAAAAAAGGGTGTCTTCTTCCTCCTCAAAGCTCGGATTTCCACCATTGTTGGACCTTCAACTTCAAGATTTCATATTTTTCTCATTTAAGCTCCAATTTTTAAGTTCTTTATATGAAAATTCATCTTCTCGTCTTGTAGATTCTGAATATGTTGTTTTTATTTTCCAAATGTTAGTGAAACATTCTCTGAATTAATTTTAAGAATTTCGTATTTTCCATATTTATTCAATAAAAATAGTTCTTGTTGTTATATTAACCTCCTACTTAGATAAACTCAATACCTAGTATAAATGATGTTTATTGGTGACAGAAAAAAAAGTTTAGATGTTGGGGTTATTAACTTTAATATTTTATTTTGTTCTTATGATTTATGATTATTTCTTATTTTATATGTAAAGTGTTAAAACTAGTAATGAGTTGTTGTAGTTAATTTACTCTTGGGAATGAGTTGAATTAAAGAATATGGGTTGCCCTTGTTTGACTGAAAATTAGGAGTTTAGCTAATGTTATGGAATAGTTGTTTAAAATGATTAATTTGATTACTTAATAGATTTGGTCATTTCATTAATTAAACTTTGGAAGATTATTTATAACTTGTCTAAGAGATTATAAATAGTTTAAGCCAAACATATTGAGCACATTAATGAAGCATAGACATAGGATAAATTAATGGATAGAATTTAATCTTTGTCTATGTGGAATAAATTCAATTGTTTAATATGAGAAATTTAATTAATTAATGAAGTTGACCATTTTGTTAGCTAAAATGCGGAAAGTTATATCTATCTTGTCTATGAGATTAGAATATAATTTAGGCCAACCATTTTAAACACATTAATGAAGCCTAGAAATAGGATAAATTAGTGAAAGTAACTTAAATCTTGTCAATGAGAAAAGAAATTACTAGTCCAATCTTTAGTTATAAATACTCCTAATTATTAGGTCCAAGCTAAAAGGATGTACGTATCCACATTTTATAATTCAATTCATTGCCCTTCTTTGATCAATCCATTTAGAGTTTAATATTATATTTTTCATTTAGTTTATTTTTGAGCCATCATTAGTATTTGCATAATTTAATTTACTTTCTTTTTCAAAAATTAGTTTAGAAAATCAATCAAAAGTTTTAATTTGGAAAGCTTCCAATAATTTGTGATAACATGTGACTGGACTTAAAATCAAGAAACTCTTCCGTCATTCCTCAAGAGACAAGATACTCGGGGGAAAACCGAAAGGTTAAACTCCATTTTGCTACAACGCTGCGTAAGCGGTTTATCAAGTGATGTTACAGTGCTTGAGGCCAGACCACGCTCAGCAAGTGATCAAAGAGTTACACGAAGGGATACGCTCATCACATCAAGGTGCGTGTACTCTAAGTAGAAAGGCTATCTTGCAAGAGTACTTTTGGTCAGCCATGATAAAGGACTACGCAGACTTCGAACGAAAATGTGAGGTCTGCCAGAAGTTCCAAACAATCCCAGGCAGGCCTGCTACCATTTATATCCCCATTAGCACGGCAATCCCCTTCTCGAGATGGGGAATAGACCTTGTGGCTCCCATTCCACAGGGCGCGGGAGGTCGGAAATTCTGCCAGTAAGTATGTATTTTCCTTTCGGCATGAGTCTTTTATCAATGTTTTGTTTTCATTCACGAATGTCCTTTATGCATTAATTGCAAAGGTTTCTTAACCAGCCAAAAAGAAAAAAAAAAGAAAAAAGAGAAAGAAAAAAAAGAAAAAAAAAACAGCAAGAGCGGGAATAAAGCTCAACTATGCCTAATTGGTACTCGCAAAAAGACAAAGTACAAATTTCAGACTCATCTAAATTTCGGAAAAGCTCAACCTAGTGTTTCTAAAGACAAGAGCGGGAATAAAACAACCTTTCTCAAGGTTAAACAGCCTTACAAACAAAGTCAAATTTCCTTAAACAGGAAAAGACAACCTTTCTCAAGGTTAAGACTGATTTTACAAGGCTAAAGATGAAATTGGAGGAGTTAACTTTGCACCAGAGAGGTTCACAAGCCTCGCCAATTAAGAGGCTAATCACCAAGGTCAAAGTAACCTAAAGTGAAGCCCACCCAATCTGGCTCAACTATTAAGAGCCTAAGGGTTTAAAATTGGTAATGTCATCCATAACAATGGAAAGACGACCTTGACCGGAAAATCAAGGCAAAAATATACTAAGGACAGAAGTGATTGAAAACAAGCGACCAGGAAGGCCTGGAGGTCATCCTGGAACTTATGAAGTACACAGGCTCAAAGTCAGAGGTCAACTCCTTAGAGGATGAAAGATCCAAGGGAAGAAGCCAGCCCAAAGAGGACCGGAAACCTCAAACAATCATTGACATAAAAAACAGATCGAGTCAAGCAACACAAGATAAGCAGCAAAAGTAAGTATGAATATGTACGTACGGAAATAAAACTGAAGGTAAAGATGTTTGAATTATGAAGCCACCCCATTGGTGGAACACGACAACATGCACGCGGGCCCGGAAAGATGTTTGTAGAGGTGTTTTTAGAAATCAGATCAATTACCGGATTGAGCGGGAGGAACTTCAGATGCTGGAACGGATAGGGCTGGGCTCTCTTCAGCAGCCTTCGGATTCTTCATTAGCTCCGAAAGCCTTCATACCTGGGCAGAGAAGGATGAGTCTCTTTTCTGGAGGAGACCATACATGGATTTCTGCATTTTGAACCGTCCTAGCTGGAAGCACAGGGGCCCCTCCTCGTCCAACCTGGCCTCACCTTCAGGGGTCTGGAGCCAGTCTTGGGCTATCTGCGCCGAACAACCTGAAACAATCTGCTCCACCTCAGACAGGAAGTCTGCACTCCCCCGGAAGGCCTGAACAGCAGTGGGGCCAACCTCCTCAGCTTTCCACCTCAGCTCTTCCTCCATAACCCGGTGCGCATCCTCAATATCACCCAGCCTTTTCTGCAGTGTGTCCCCTCTCAGCACCGCCGCTTCCAGCCTCTTCTCGAGCTCTTCAGTTTGCTCCTTAAGGCCTGTCATTAGGGTCTGAGCATCATTTTGCTCTTCGTCCAAACGACGAGAACCGGAGGAAGCCAAAATGAAGGTCTGGAAATAGTGAATCGGGAGTATGAAAGGGAGACGAACCGGGAACCACAAATTAAAGATGGACAATAAGGGTCAGGACATACCGAAGTGAAAGCTTACACATACTACAGATCCAAAGCTAAGTGCTCTTTAACTTTAAAATTTAAATTTTACTGCCTCCATCCCAATTTACTTAGCCAAACTTGACTTTTTAAGTCAACGGCCTCTAACTTTGACCAATTATTTAAGCTAATATATTTATGCAAAATTTAATAATTTTATACTTTTATGATAGTGTTTTTAACAAAGAACATATTCATATCATTTTCATATTATCAATACTTTCTCTATATAAACATATAATCGATCAAAGTTAGACGCCGTTGACTTTAAAAGTCAAGTTTGGCTAAGTAAATTGGGACGAAGGTAGTATCTATTATTAAGTATTACAATTCCAAAAGTCAATTTTATATTATCAAAATAATACTAAAAAATAATAATGATATCCCGTGCTAAGTGCACTACTAAGCACGAGAATCTATATTGTTTGGAATTTGAGGCCATTTACTTAGGTTCAAATCAGATAGCAAACTCCAGAAATTACCATAGTTTTATTTAAATTTGTATAGGTACACTCGGATGAGTAGTATCATATTGATCTCTCAAGCTTGTCTTGGTTATCTATCAAACAAAGATGATGTCACAGACAGAACAGACCGGATGCATCAAGCGGTCATTGCAGCTAAATACATCGGCCAAAGGGTCCACCCTTTGCTTCATTTTGGGGGCATCCGGTGTACTCTTTTTCCCTCGCTAGGATTTTTTCCCACTGGGTTTTTCCTAGTGAGGTTTTTAACGAGGCACCTCCCCATTGTGGACAAAAGGCGACGACCCTCAGTCCCTGGAGGAGTCATTACGAGGCATTCACTACTCTACTCCTTTCCATCTCGCCAAAGCTCGCCTCAAACAATGAAGAATTTCAAGAATAAGAAAGGAATCAAATTACCTCTTTCGTTGAACCTGGTCAACTCAAGAGAGTAGGTGGGTCGTGATGGTACCATGGATCATTACCATGGCCCAAGATTGAATTAAGGCAAAGCCCATCTACGGGATCAGCCCATCAACGGGATCAGCCCTTCACGAGATTAATATTAATGAGCCGTTGGGCCTAACTAGGGATCCAATCCACGAAAGGAACCCACAACCAGGCTAGGCTGGACAGCAGACCTCGAGCCTGAGCGGAGTTCTAGTGAGGCTATGTTGTATCTCACTTTTCTCAGATATCTTCGAATGAATAAATACATAGCTATTTATTTATTCCATGTGTAGGATGGACCTTCCAATTGACACTGATATACCATGCCAGAAACCACTACATGTTGATGGTGATCTTTGGTTGAATTTAGGTCTTAGTGGACTTCCTTATTCTTGCAGTTTCTTCTGCCATGATTGATTAGGTTATGTTCTCTGCAGGATTTAGTTCTCTATTCATCTACAAGAGACTATACCGGTGCTATAGTACTCTGAATGATTTTGGTTATGATAATGGAAACATGGGAAGGTCAACCAACCTCTCTTTGGAACAGATTCAGGATAAATATGACGGACAGAAACCCGTATCACATTTTTCGACACCTTGGGTATTATTACTTATTTCACAATGAAAATTTAGAATGTTAAATTAATAGCATAAATTTATATTTTTGAAAGAGAAAATATACATTCATGATCTTAGATAATACTTATTTAATTTTCATGACATATACACTACATATATAAGTTTATGGTACTTACGTCACACTCCTTCAAAATTTAGGTCGTGTAGGGTATTTTCATTATTTTTACCTAGTATAATAGTAAGAGATTAAAGTATATATACAAGTGTTTCACTTAATTAAAGCATAAATATATACTTCCTCCATTCCATAAAAGTTGCAACATTGGAATTTATGCACTATTCACACACCTTACTTTGACTACGATTTTCTAATAATATATATAATAAAAATATTATGTATAAAATAATAATAAATTTGTATTAATGTAAGTTTCCAATATATTAACTTTTTTAATGTTTACTAATACGTAAAAAAAAATTACAGTCAAAGTTGCGCGTTGGCAAACATGAAAGTCAAACTGTTGCAACTTTTATGGAACAGATGATAGTATTAAATGTCAACATCTTACAAATCATAATAGATCTAGTATCGAATATTAACTTTTTGGAATTAAGAATTAAGAACTAAGAAATATATTATAATTAATTATTAATAAATAAAATAACATAATTTGAAAACTTCAGTTTGTTCACTTCGGTTTGGTTTTTAGGGGTGAAAACAAAAACCAAACAATCACGGTTCCTTTTTTGAGTTCGGTTTTAGTTCACTAGTACAAAAAAAACTTTTCACATCGGTCAAAAAAGGTTTTTCACATCAGTTGTGTGACCGATGTGGTTACAGCTCATGTGAAAAGTAGAGACTTTTCACATCGGTTCTATAACCGATGTGAAAATTCTTTCTACATCATTTGTGCAGTAACCGATCCAGAAGATTGTCCAAAACGGTGTTTTAAATGATGTTCCACATCGGTTATAACCGATGTGAAAGAATTTACATCGGGTCAAAAATAACCCATGTAGAAAAACTTCATTTTTTTCCGGAACATAGGGTTTTTCACATTAGTTATAACGCAAGTGGAAAAGCTTTCACATCGGTTATTTTATCAACCGGTGTCGAAATTTCCAGAAAAATATTGCAATCTAACCCCCATTTTTACTATAATCACATCAATATGACCCCCAACCATTTTTACACTTGTTCACTTGATCAATTTAAAACAACAACACAAACTATTTTTCAATTCTTCAACAAATGCTAAACAACTTTAAGTAACAATTTAGTACATAATAATAAGCTAAAATCAAACAATTCTTGCACGAGTCTAGAGTAATAACACATTGTCTAAAGTTACAAGTCTCATAATCACTCAAAAAATTAAACCAAGACGTTCATCATTTGTCTTTGATGGAATGTGCCATTTCTAAGAAATATGATGCTCAACGAGGTCGTACTTCATCAATCTCTTTTGACGAGAATGATTCCGGATTGGCGAATCGCTGCAAATAAAAAAAAGATTATTAAAAAACATTACATGGAGTAAATCCTATTGAATGTAAATAAAATAATAATGTGCCTGACGTGCATTTTGTCGTAATGTGCACTCAAAATAAATACAATACAACAAATATACATAATATATTGAAGTAAGGTTCGTATCCACAGGGAAAGGAATATATATCTTTTATGTAACAAGTAACAAGGGGGGATTTTATGATTGTTGATAAATTTAAATGTATTTAAGCACTAAGATGAACGACTTATGTGGTTTACTTTAATAGAGATGAAGATTTGGTTTTGCTTTTATCCACTTAATGAAATGTTCGTCGATCCCGGTTATATCTTTAACTATCTTCCTCTCGAATACTCAATCGAGGAGTATATCCAGTTCATCGAGGGTAGTTATTAATAACGAGACGCGTTCATTAATAAAACTTACTACCGAGTTAATATAGAACACACATCGTATATCAACCCGGTAGTAGCAATAAAATCAAGATGAAAACGATTGAGATTGATAACTTCAACACAAGCGGTTTATTGGTTTAATCAACATAATTAATTCCCCTTAGATTATTAACAATGAGACGCATGCATTAATAATCTAAGTTTACTACCGTGAATGAACCGAATTAATAACAAGCGTATTAATCGATCGATTCTAGTAATAATTAATATATGAAACAAAACTTGTTGATCCCTTAAGTAATGTTCACAATATTAATATGAAATATGAATAGGAATCAATATATATATATATATATATATATATATATATATATATATATATATATATATATATATATATATATATATATATATATATAAGAGGAACTTTTTAAGAGCATACAAAGCACCACATAATCCTGCCATGTCATTATATATAACAATTATTTACTTATTTGTATACCTTTTATTTTTATTAGATTCTATTTTTGATTGCATATTGATATGGAAACAAAAATCCTTATAAATCCACCTTAATTAATTTGGTAAGCTTCAAATAAGTAAAATAATTTTTTATTATCAAAGTCAAATTCTAATAACGTTTATTGATATGGAAACTAATTTATATTAGTTTACTACACCGAATTAAATAGAAACAAATATGCAAATTAGTTTACTTATTAATTTGACACCTATTAATAAATTAGTAAGCTTCAAATAAGTAAATAATAAAAAATTAAATTAAAAATTATAACCAACATAAAGTATATATATTTTCACAAGTAAATATGTTTAGCTTAGCCAAATAAGTAAAATTTTTTGTTGTTTCTTTATTTTACACCTAAAATTCAAATATGCCTTCACTTTTGAAATAGATTCCTAATCCAAATTAGAAAATCTTTATAGGTTTACGAATTCCTACTTTTATTTTAATAGAATGTTTTTAATTGGATTGATTTCAGTTCCAAATTAAATCAGATCATATCAAACTTTAATAATTATAACAATAAGTCACATAAAAAAAGACATCTAATAGACCATATTAATTCATACCAAATCAAACCCAAAATTTTAATTCAATTAAAAACATTATTATTAATGAGTAAACTGTAAGATCTAACAATTAAGAAATATAGAATTTTTTTATTATTGGGTTCATAACAATTATGTTTACTTGAGATGCTTATGTAGAAGACCAATTTAACTTTTTTTCATATATTTTTTTCTTTGTTTCACAAATGGAATATATTTCACATATATTTTTCATGATTCAGAAGATTCCACCTATTTAACCAGAATTCAATCAATTTCAACAAAATAAGTTAATTCTATTTATTTTAGTATTATCAAACAAACTCTATATTAGACTAAGTTTATTTTTCTTTTAAACCACATTATATGTGATCCGATAGAAATTAAATTTCAAATTAGCTAAATTACATACTGCCGTGCACCGCACGGGCTTGAAAGCTAGCTAATTAATACTCAAGGAAGAATATTAAAGAAGATGAATCCTACTATTGTTAATATCAAGATGTTAACTAATTATCATCTTAGTAACACTCCCCAATATTAACATAGAGGAAGAAATAACTATTACTATAACTAATGTCAAGATGTCAACTAATTGTCATCTTAGTAACACTCCCCAACATTGATATAGAAATAGTATTTAAAGGAAGAATGAATATTCAAGGAAGAAAATTAAAGAGAATAACTCACAACTTACAAATTCATTAAGCTTCAAAGTAGCAAAACCAAGATGGAAGAGTTTAGCTCCTCATTTGGAGACTAAACATGATGAGAATATAAAGAAAGAACTTATCTAGACTGAGATTAGAAGTATAAAGGAATTGGTGGTTTTTTTGTGAGAAGGAAAGGGATGTATTTATATGGAAATGGAGTATGCAGGGGTGTGTACCCGATCGGGTATAGAAGGCTCCCGATCGAGTACACTCAGAAGCTTCCCGGAAGCTAAAAACGTCATGCATACCCGACCGCCGGGTGTGTTGGCTACCCGATCGGGTATGACACTTGAACATGGCCAAAATCTTCCCCGCGTGTTGCTTTGTTCCTGGATTGATCCGATTTGATTTTTCAACTGGGTAACTGATCGGGTATAGGTCATACCCGACCGGGTACAACACAAAAATTCAAGATCTTTATTTTTTGTCTTGAGATTTTACACCTTCCTTCCACTTTTGATGTTCACCAATGGTCCCTAGAGTGATCTTGGACCTGTTTGAGCTCAGAATACATCTTATCTAAACAAATTAAAAATATTTTACAAACTAAACTATTACATCAAAAGTGTGTAATTTCCAAAGCAAAAACCAATCAAAACTAATTAAAAACACAAACATAAACATGGAAATTACGTGAATGTCAACTCCCCCACACTTAGTTTCTTTGCTCGACCTCGAGTAAAACCAAATGTTTGTACAATGTTCAACCAAAGATCATAATTTTCAAGAATAGTAAGAAAGAACACAAGACCACCAAGGTTGTAAATGAGTTCATAAAACAACATTTTCTTGGGTTTGTTGGTCCTCTATGCTCTTTGTTTCTTCTTCTCTTGCTTCTTCTTCTTCTTTTTCTTCTTTTTCTCTTCTCCAAGAGATGATGTCCTGCAAAAAAACATATATTTCTCTCATATCTCTCATTTTGCCTAGGAGCCTTTTCAGGTTTTCATCCTAGCATCTCTTTTCTTTTTCTTTCCTCACCACTCACTCATCATTTTTTTTGTAAGCCCTTCTTGCTTAGATTGCCCATTTTTTGGGGTTTTCAACCTAACTAGCATTTCATTTCTTTTATTTATGTTTTTTTTGTGTACAACTAGTACAAGAAAGTAATGCTTAGTATAAAGTAAAAATCAAAGGGCATGTAACATACCAAGAGATGAATCTTCTTCCCCCACACTTGAATCATGGCACTATCCCTAGTGCCCGCCGGGACCGCCATAAAACCCGCCTCCAAAGCCTTCATTGGTGCCTCCTTCATTGCCCCCTTCACCCATGGTAGTGTCGCCTCCCATCCCGCCATCATAGCCCCCACCACCGGAACTCGAACCTCCAAAGTTACCCCATTGAGAGGGGTCATACCAAGACGGTGGTGGAGGAGGAGTGGCCATAGAAGAGAAATTCCCGTGATGGGCCACATATGAGTACATAGGACCATAAGTCCAATGATAGTCTTTTTCATAGCGGTGGAGGTCGGCTTGCCGTAGCTCCTCCATTCTTTGGAATCCCGCCCGTTGCTCTTCTCGAATTTGTGTGAGTTGCTCACCCATGTTTGTGTAGTTGAGGTTCATTGTGTTGAACCCGGCAAGTAATGCTTGTTGGCCCTTCAATATTTGTTGAAAGTAGTCGGTTGTTGGAGGGTTGTGAGGAGGATTGGGGATGTCATGTGGAGCATATTCTTGGGCTTCTTGATGCTTGGGTTGGTCGGATTGGTCCGGTTGGGCTTGAAGGTGTGGTGGAATGGCATTAGGAAGTAAATAGTGGGTGATTTCAAAGCTTGCTATTTTATACCTAAGTTTAGGTATTTCTTTGGAGGGGATGGGGAAATAGATGGTTGGTTTGGGTAGGATATGCCACTTGTAGTGGTTTCTCCCGTTGTGGTCTTTATGGGCAAAAGAGATGCATCCCGCGTTTGCAAGCCAACCTATATGCATCACGGCTATTGGTTCATTATCCACATAGCCGAATTTGGAGGCCAAGTGCATAATGACTCCCCCGACAACAATATTTCCTGTCTTCTTGCAAGCATTGTCTAAATGGTCCCACTTTAGGTTGCAAAGATTGAATTGCACGGGTATTTGAAAGAGGGCTAGGGTGAGGATGGCCACGTCCCCCATCCGAGTGTGGTGGTTGTTGGGGCGACCGAGCAAACAATTGGCCAAAAACTTTAGGAAAATTCGGAGAATAGGATGTTGAACGTGACTAATGGATATTTTAGACACGCTCACATTCAATTCTCCGGTCATTTTAGCCCATAAAGTATGGCCATTGATTGTATTTTCCGGTATACCCCTCTCATGGGCCACGGGGATGCCAAAATGTTGGGCAAACTCACGTCTCATTATTGTGTATTCATTGTTGAACAAACAAAAAATGAGTGTGTCGTTATTGAACTCCTCCTCTTCCTCACGTTCAACAAACTTGGCGGAGCTCAAGAATTCATATATCACCCTCTCATTACAATTATACTTCATATCAAAAATCAAGTTCATATTCAACACATGAAATAAATTTCTCATTCTTTACAACAATCCTAGAGCAGTAAGCGCTTCATGACAAAAGAATCGAGAGGGGATTACTTGCCTTTTTAGTTGAGCCAAAAAACGTTGCCTTTGATTTCCCGGGCCGAAACGGACATCCTCGTAATCTGGAATTGGTCCCCTTGAAGTGGAACTCTCAGTCCTATCTCTTTTGGGTGCCATGGAAGTGCCTTTTGAAGCTTTGAATTCGGACTTGGGTGAGGGTGTTAGGGTTTCGGGTTTTGTGGAATATGGGGAGAGAGTGGGATTTGTGGGTATGAGGTTGTAGAGGGAAGTGAGGGGAGTGTTTTGGCGTTTGTTTGGGGTGATTTGGGCAAGAATTGATGGAGAAATTGAAGAAAGAAGGTTTGGGAATGGAGGTTTTGGGAGATGATTTCGAAAATTGGGAGTTGATTTGGGGAAGATGAGTGTTTGGGGCATGGAATTGGGGTTAAAAAGTCGAGTACCCGATCGGGTACCCCGACATACCCGATCAGGTATGGCTGTATTTGTTCAAAATCCGGTGCCCTACCCGATCGAGTTGGGGTATACTCGATCGGGCGTTTTGGTGCGAAGTTTATTCCAGAAAAACTTTTAATATACCCGGCCGGGTATAGGACCTCACCCGATCGGGTAATTTGCTGCGAAGTAAATTGCCCCTTTTTCCAAAATTCATCCGACCGGGTGTAAGGACCAGCCCGATTAGGTATCATGTTAATTTTTCAAAAACTCTCCAGGGGTCATTAACCTGATCGAATGGGGAAGGTACTCGGTCAGGCATTTTGCTTCGAGGTGAATCGAGAAATTGTTTTTAGAGGTACCCGACCGGGTGATTATTAGTACCCGATCGGGTACCACTATATTTTCAACTCCGATTTCGATCGCGTATAGGGGTACCCGATCCAACCTTTTTCACTTTACGCTGAAATCCGACCGTGTAGGGGGAGTAGTCCGATCGGGTACCATGCCCTGGGCCATTTTTTTTTAAAATGTTCACTCTCTAACTGATCTCTCAAACAATTATGAAACATGAAATTTAAATTCGAAATAACAAAACTTGGGTTGCCTCCCAAGAAGCGCCTTATTTAACGTCGTGGCACGACGTTATTTTTATTTTATTTTCTGATTTAAGTGGGATCATGAACATCCCCCTTTTCCGTCTTCAAGGCCCTGTTTGGGCATGTTTCAATTTTATTTTTCGGCCTTTTCAAGTAAGGCTGAACTTTTGTTCTTGTCATCACCTCAACCGTAGGTGGATTTAGTTCACAATTCAACAATTCTCCTCCAACCAAAGATGACTCCCTATGCTCAATTTCCTCCCTTTCTTGAAAAATTAGGATTTTATCAGATTCCTTCAAAATTACCGGTCTTTTTGGTTCAAAAACATACAAAGAGCAAAGAGATTGATCTTTGATTTGTTTTTTCGTAGAGTCAAAGATATTGAACTCTACTTTTTGGTTATTGAATTCTAAGGTTAATGAACCACTAGACACATCAATTTTAGTGTTTGCGGTCTTTAAGAAGGGTCTACCCAACAGGATGAGTGTTGTATGATCATCATTTCCCATTTCGCCGGCCTAGGTCATCCTATTGTTTGGTGTCGTGGCCTCGCGGGTAGAAGAAGACTATGCGACGGTTGTGCGTAGAGGAGGATTCAAGGGTTTTTTTGTGTAGAAGAAAGCTGACGGGCGAATGTTTGGAAAAGGATGTGATTAATTCTCTCAAGTGCTAGGGTTCTATGAATGAAGAGAGAAAGAGTGATGTTAAAGTTGATTAAGAGACCAGAAAAAAAATTAGGTGTTAAACTATGATAAAATAATGTTAAAAGAAAATAAAATAGGGTGTTAACGTCACTATCTTATATTGATATTATTGTGTCAGAAACTAATGACACATATACATCGTAAAAAAGATATGTCGTATTTTCATGACACTTTATTAAAAAGTGTCACTAACAAAGTGTCACTATAAGCCTGTTTTCTACTAGTGCTTGTACACACCGTACCGCCCGTCACACTATGGGAGCTGGCCATCCCCGAAGTCATTATCTTAACCGCAAGGAGGGGATGCTGAAGGCAAGATTAGTGACCGGAGTGAAGTCGTAACTAGTTAGCCGTACTGGAAGGTGCGGCTAGATCACCTCCTTTTCAAGGAGAGCTAATGCTTGTTGAGTATTTTGGTTTGACATCGGACGGTGAAGTTAGACCAAGCTCATGAGCTCATTATCCTATGTCGGAACTAATTTAAAGGAATCCCTAGGTCCTCATGCCCCCTCCCTCGTGTGGTGGCATAGGGGTCAAAAATAAATAAAAAGTGGATGGGGTTTATCTCGCATTTATAATAGTGAGCCTCCGGTGGGAGGCTCGCGCGATGATGGACTATTAGCTCAGAGGTAGACCGCGCCCCTCATAATTGTGTCGTTGTGCCTAGGCGGTGAAGGCTCTCAGCCATAAAGAATTTCCTAATCATATTTGAAAATCTGTTTATGATTTAGAAGTGTTCTATTGAGGATTTCAAATTGTGGAGGTCAATTGCAATTGCGGCCGCAACATTAGTGTTGTTGGTTGCATCACAACCGCAACAAACCGTAGTTGATGTGACAAATGAAATCAAATTAAGAACTCCAATGAACACACATCACATCAGACGATCGACAACACATCCCGAATATAATTTTAGCTATTTCTTCTCTGAAATGTATTATATTTCATGTTTATGCATCTTATTTTGAAACTATTTACTTTAGTGTGAAACATAGCATTCTTTTAAACTTATTTAATTGAGAATGAATTTAAAATAGAAAGTATATTGCTCCTACTTGTATAGTCCATTAATAATACATACGTAGTACTACATGATTAAAAAATAGGGAATTTATCACAAATAAACTAAAACTGAAAATAATATCAAATTTGTCACGTTGAGAAGTTATTTTCAAAACTAAACTCATAAGTTTTTTCTTTTCAATATTAGACCTTGAGTCTTAATGCTCCCAAGGAAGTAACGGGTTGCTGACGGAACAATGTAAATGAGCCCATATGCTAACTATTTGCTAACTTTATGCTCTAATAGCACTTACGAATCCAACAATTTAAAAATGGGAGAATACAAGTGCAAAAATGATATAACAATGCAAAGAACAATTAAACAAAATTATATATTCTTGAAATTAAAATAATAATTTAAATTTGAAAAAGGTAATAAAATACAATAAATGTTTAAATTTTATAGAAGTTGAAAAATATGAAATATTTATTCATTTTTGAAACATCTACAAATGCTTAAAATTTATAAAAGTTGAAAAATAAAATAAATGCTTATTCAAATTTGAAACCAAGTTGAAAAAGTAACCTACTTTTTTTAAAACAAACATAAATGAGATAAAAATGTTTTAAAACTATATAAAAATATAAAAAGTAATTGCAAAGTATTATGAAAGACTAAATTTATTGAAATTGGTATACATAAAGTAAAAAAATCTAAAATTATAAATAAATATACAAAATTTGAAAACATTCAAAAATACCAAATCAATACTTCCTCAGCTCTTAAATAAGTGCAATGGTCAATTTTTTACGTTTGTCAACGCAAAAAATTTGGCGATTTGTATATTTATTGCTCTATTATTAAACAAAACTTAAAACTTCATATTTTGAAAATTTACGATAAGGCAAATTTAACAACATTTTTATAAGAATAATTTAATAATACATTAATAAATAAAACATAGTCAAAGTATAACATGTGAAAAGTTTAATATACAAAATAATATTCTTAAAATTTATAAAAATATTATAAATATTGAAATAAACTAAAACTTGTGTAAATTGTAGAAATTGAAAATAAAAATATATGAAAAATAAAGAAAATATAAAAACAATTGAAAATATGAAAATTGAAAATATATAATTTTTTGTAATATAATATTTTAAAAATATATAACCAATTTATTTATTATTGTTTGTTGCATATTGTTTCTTTGTGTTTCCTATGTTGATAACTTTAATTATTTTTGTTTTCTATTGTTTTTTATTGTTTTTTCACGTTTCCTTTTGTTATTCGTAATCGAAATTTATCAATTTAGATATTTCTTATATACCTATATCTGATTTTTTATTCCAAATTACAAACGAATATAAATATAAAAATAAATGGATAACAAAAATTAAAATCAATAATAAAGAACAATAAGCAACATGATACAACAACATGCAACATGATGCAACAAAATGTAACACGATGCAACAAAAAGCAACACATGCGATACAACAAATAGAAAAAAATATATATATACAAATATCACAAAATACATATTATTATTATCAAATACATATATACAAATATCACAAAATACATATTAAACCTAAATATTAAACAACAAAAAAGCGAAATCAACAATAAACAACAATGAGCAACACATTGCAACAAAAAGCAACACGATACAACAAAAAGAAACACAATGCAACAAAAAGTAACATATCCGATACAACAAAAAGAAACAAAAAAACATAAAATTGTATCACTTTTAATATATAATTCAATCGATTATTTAATTTATTACATCTATCTATTGTATTAGTTGGCTTTGCTTGGTCACTCTCTTCTTCATTGGATGCATCTTAATGCGGATCCATCAAGTTTGTCTCTTGTGTCCTCATTTCCTATTTAAGTTTTTTTTTGAAATAAAAAGGAGTACAATGCGTGAAGGAAAACTAAAATAAAAGTACATGAAAGAAAAGAAGGAAAAGAACTAAAAGAACGAGAAACAAAAACTAAAAGAAAAAAGAGCTAATCGCATGGGAAATCTCTAGATTGCGACCTAGTTTTCATGTTGTGGCGCCTTTTATTCTTTTGAGATTTTCTGTAGATTTTGAGTTGCGTGTTCAGGTTGTCGGTTGGCAGGCAATTTTTTGAGGTTATGAAATTAGCTTTGTTGCAGCTCCCAGTATTGAATTTGGATTTTTTAATTTCTTCCGGAAAGGAGATAGGAGGTCGACGATCACTTTCTGTTGTATGTCCCAAGAAGTACGTCATCTCTATAGAATGAGTCATCAGAATAATCAAAATCATCAGATGCATCTGAGTAAGCCTGGATCAATGATAGCTGTGGTTATTTCCCAAATGAGTGCACATGGGTATTTTCAATATCTCTTCCCTAGATATGATAATTAAAAATCAGTTTTGAAATTGAGGTGGAATCCTCAGTTTTTATTACCCTCCCGTGTTGAAGAGAAAATGAATCATCATGCACTGACTTTGAGAGTCCTATAAAATTAGATAAAATATTAAGGAATAAAGATAAACTCGAGTTAAGGTGTCCCATGGGTATCTGAATGAAGCTCCCCTTGAATTTCTCCATTTTTATATAATAGCCCGATGTGTTAATTTCCACAGGAATCGTAAGATCTCCAAATCTCTTTGTGGTCTTTTCTTGAGCCGTATTTGCGAGCTCAGAGATGAATCAGATGATTTCTGCAACAAGATCAATTCTAAGATGAATTTTGTGTAGGAGTTTTTTTAAATTGGAAGAGGACCAGATCTTTCTCTAACTGCAAATTTAAAAATTGTGGAACCTATTTTGACCGAGTCAAACCCATTTTCTCCAAAGAAGTACATAGTACTAACTCCTCCCAAAAATCTCTGTCATTTTCAAAACTTTGACCGGCTATATCTTTTTAATGAAAATTATTTATAATATAAAAATTATATGAAAATGTTCTTTGTTAAAAGTACTTTCATAAAAGTATAAAATTTATAATTTTCATAAAAGTACTTTCAAATTTTTTAAAATGGCATAGTAGTATTTTTCACTTTCATAGATTTGCTCATCTGCTCCGTGGTTCACAATCGTTCTGGACCTATCTTTACTGTCCAATTTGTTTAACCCTGATGTACTTGCTTGGTCACCTGTACAAAGTCTTACAGCAAACGGGGGATTACTGGGGGAAATATCGGGGCCACCCTTCCTGTCCATGTTGTCCGTAGAGATGCCCTTGAGTAGATCGGCCCATGTGATGAGTCTAACGGAGGTACCGACGAATTTTCCGGCCGTCGTCTTAGAGCACCGAGGTCTTTAACAGTCGATTTCTTGGGCTCACTCTTGGTTCGACGCTCAGTGATGGTATTTGAAATCACACAAAATTTCTGATTATCAAGGAGATTGGACTCTGATTCGACCTCAGAATCAGAGGGTTGGGAACAGGGGATTTCATCTTCTCCTCGTAAACTCTGGTAGCGATTAGCGCTACCTGTTCCACCTTTCTTCAGCAGAGGTGTCGGGAGACTCAACAATGGGACGTGTGGGCTTCGTCTTCCCTTGTATTTAACCAAACTCCAACCGTCTTCTTCGATTTGGGGATGTGGTAGGGGTGGCTGGACCGGGGGCACTGAAGAGCGTACCTTCGGTCCCTCAAGAAGTTCTTTGTAGCTACAGGGCGGCCAGGGGATACCAAAATTTGTGTGTGTTAGCTCTTGGGTGATACCCAGGAGTCCATCTTCTGCGTACTGGTCGTGGCTTGGCGTGTTCAGGAGCCCAGTAATCAAAAGGGTAACTACTGGTGCTGTGTGGCTCTCAAGAATAATTATTTGGGCTTATTCTTATTGGGCTTCTAAACTATACTGGACTGATTATATTTTTAGCCTGTTATAGCCTATTAGCCCTTTAGTATAAATAGGCTTCTTTAACCTACTGTTATAGACGATTAACTTTTCTTCTTCTTCGTATAATCAATCTTCTTCCGCTACTCTTCCTCTCTGCAATTCGTTTCAACTTCTACATGGTATCAGACTAAGGTCTTGATCGATACTGATTCAATCTTCTTCTCTAATCGATTCCTCACAATCGATTTCATCCTTCTTAATCGATTTCTATAATCGATCTCTTCCTATTCCTTTTATTCAATCATCTGCAAAACCCTAACTACTATGGCTTCACTGCTAAATCCGACGGAAGACTCCTCATCATCGTACTATCTTCATCCTAGCGATCACGTTGGGCTTCGAGTCATCTACGAAACACTCACAGGCGACAACTTTGGTGCATGGAAGATATCTGTTTCCATGGCTATGGCGGTGAAGAACAAGATGAGATTTCTCGACGGTTCAATCACAAAACGAAGTCCAGATACTCCTATGTACATCAATTGGTATCGTATCAACGCTCTCCTCTTATCTTGGCCGATATATTCTATTTCACCTGCTCTTCGCACTACTTTCTTATCTTTTACTGATGCTAAGGAGCTTTGGGATGAGGTTCAGCTTAGGTATGGAAAAATTGATGGTCCTAGACTTTTTCATCTTGAAAAAACCCTAGGAAATCTTTGTCAAGGTTCTCGTAGTATAACTGATTACTACAACTGTTTCAAAGAAATTTGGGATGAATACTGTAATTTCAGAATTATTCCTTCTTGTACTTGTGGTCAATGCACTTGCAATATATCTGAAACCTATCAAAAAATTATCCAGAAAGAGTCTATTCTCAAGTTTCTTGTTGGTTTGAATGATTCATATTCTAATCTGAGAAGCCAAATTCTTCTTAACACAGAAAAAACTACTCTGTCTAGTATCTACTCTATTCTTCTTCAAGAAGAATCTCAAAGATCTCTTCAGAATACTCTTCCTTTCACTACTTCTTTTTCAGAACCTTCTGCTTCTGAAAAGCTCAACAATGATGCTACTGCTTTCTTTGTTAAAAATTTAAAAAAAGAAAAGTTCTATTACGTGTACTCATTGTGGCTATCAAGGCCATTCTTCTGATAAATGCTTCCAACTCATTGGTTATCCTAGTAACTGGAAAGGGCCAAAAGGACAGAGAACTGCTCCTGGTTTTAAACCAAATCCCAATCTTAATAAAAATCATCATGCTCATTTGGCCACTAATTCCACTGAACCTGCTATAACTCCTACCAATTCAAACAACAACCATCATGCTCCTTTGGTTACAAATTACACTGAATCTGCTCCTACTTCTATCAATTCAATTTCTGCTACCACTGATTTCTGTTATCCCAATCTGTATGAGAAGTTTCTGCAATTTGTTCAAGCTCAACAATCTAAAACTGCTTCAGCTAATGTTGTCACCATTGCTCCTGATGATGATCAAACTGCTTCTTACTGTGACACAAATTTTTTAGGTAAACACTTTGCTCTTTCAACTTTTCAATCTGCTCAATGGATTCTTGACACTGGAGCATCTGACCATATGGTTTATGATGCTTCATTATATACCACTCCAACTAAACACATTTCAATTAAAATTCAACTTCCTACTGACAATTTTATTTCTGCCACTAAAATTGGTGATATCAAATTGAATTCCAATCTTACATTACACAATGTTTTATATGTTCCTAACTTTACTTTCAATCTCATTTCTATTTCAAGTTTAACCTCTCATGATAATATCTCAGTATATTTCTCCTCTAACCATGCTATCTTGCAGGACCACCTTACCAGCAAAATGATTGGCTTTGGTGATTTAAGGAATGGCCTATACCACTATACTCCAGACTCATCTTTAGCTCATCATACTCCAACTGTGCATTCTGCAAATAGTCAACATCGTACCTCATCTGCTACTCTTTGGCATTTTAGACTAGGGCATCTGCCTTTTAATAAAATTTACATGCTTTCTGACTGTAATGTTTCTGATAATGTCAAACAATCTTTACCTTGTGATATTTGCCATTTTGCTAAACAAAAAAAGCTTCCTTTTCCTATCAGTACTTCTCATGCTTCTAATGCTTTTGATTTGATACATATGGATGTTTGGGGTCCTTATAAAGTTACTTCTTATACTGGTTTAAAATATTTGTTAACTATTGTTGATGATTACACTAGATGTACTTGGGTTTTTCTACTTAAAACTAAATTTGAGGTAAAATTTCATATGTTAAATTTCTATACTTTTATTGAAACTCAATTTCAAAAGAAAATTAAGATCATAAGAACTGATAATGGTACTGAATTCTTCTTTCCTGATTTCTATAATTCAAAAGGTATTGTTCATCAACTGTCCTGTGTTGAAACTCCTCAACAAAATGGTAGGGTTGAAAGAAAACATCAACACATTTTACAAATTGCTAGATCTCTTCTTTTTCAATCTTGTTTGCCTATAACTTTTTGGTCTGATTGTATACTTACTGCTGTGCATATAATCAACAGATTACCCACTTCTATTCTTCATAACAAATCTCCTTTTGAAATGCTTTATAATCATGCTCCAGATTATAATCATTTAAAGGTTTTTGGTTGTTTGGCTTTTGCTTCAACTATTTCTTCTAATAGAATTAAGTTTGATTCTAGGGCACATAAATGCATCTTCATTGGATATTCTTTAGGTTCTAAAGGATACAAATTATATGATTTAACTACTCATAAAACTTTTATTTCTAGAAATGTTAAGTTCTATGAAATGATTTTTCCATACAAGACTCAACATACTAAAAATAATTTGGATTCTGATTTCACAAATACACAAAATAATATTTTTAATGACTATTTAAACAATCTTACTAATTCTCTTACTCAAAATGCAAATGATTCTAATAATAATATCACAAATTACTTGGACACTCAAATCAATGAGGAGGTAAATTTGTTTAATTCTGATAATAATAACTCTATTGCTAATGATTCTTCTATTTTGTTGAACACAGAAAGTTCTCAGGTTCATGACAGTATGTCTGAACAAAATACTCAAAGGAAATCTACTAGAGTAAGATCCATTCCTATTCATTTAAGAGATTTTGCTTATGATCTTCCTAATTCTATCATTCCAGGTAATCCTGATTCTTCTTGTAACTTGGTTAGATATCCTATTCAAAATTACATTACTTATAACAAATTAAATATTTCTCATCACTGTTTTATTGCATCTCTTTCTAAGATTCCAGAACCAAAATCTTACAAACAAGCTGTAAAATTTACAGAATGGAAAAATGCTATGAATGATGAAATTAAAGCCCTTGAAAATAATAATACTTGGGTTCTTGTTGATCTTCCTGCTAATCAACATACTATTGGTTGTAAATGGGTTTTTAAAACAAAACTTAAATCTGATGGTTCTCTTGATAGATATAAAGCTAGACTGGTAGCAAAAGGTTACACTCAAGAAGAAGGCCTTGATTACTTTGATACTTTCTCTCCAGTTGTAAAGTTAACCACTGTAAGAATTCTTTTAGCTATTGCCAGTTCCAAAAACTGGTACTTACATCAATTAGATGTAAATAATGCTTTTTTACATGGTGATTTGAATGAAAACATTTATATGCAACCCCCTCCTGGTTATTTAGAAACTAATGATACTAGAGTTTGTAAACTTCTTAAAAGCTTATATGGTTTAAAACAAGAATCTAGACAATGGTATTTTAAACTTTCTGAATCTTTAAAAAAATTTGGTTATAATCAATCTCAGGCAGATTTCTCTCTTTTCACTAAAGTTAGTAAAACATCTTTTACTGCAATATTACTTTATGTGGATGATCTTATTCTTGCTGGAAATGATATAAATGAAATTAATGTTGTTAAATCTTTTCTGCATCATAAATTTACTATTAAAGATCTTGGTGAATTGAAATATATTTTGGGAATAGAAATTGCTAGATCAAAAACTGGTATTGTTTTAAATCAGAGAAAATATACTCTTGAAATTCTTTCTTATTTTGGATATCTTTCATCCAAACCTTTTTCTACACCTATGGATTCAAAAATTAAACTCTCAAAAAATGATGGCACTGTTTTAAGCAATCCTAAAACCTATAGAACTTTAATTGACAGATTGTTATATCTTACTGTAACCAGACCTGATATATCTTATTCTGTCCAAACACTTAGTCAGTTTTTATCTTCTCCTACTGACATTCATATGGCTGCAGCTCATAGAGTCCTTAGATATCTTAAAACCTCTCCAGGTAAAGGACTTTTTTATTCCTCCAAATCTTCTTTCAATATTCAAGCATATACTGATTCTGATTGGGGATCCTGTGTTGATACTAGGAGAAGTATTTCTGGTTATTGTTTTTATCTTGGTGATTCTTTAGTTTCTTGGAAATCCAAGAAACAATCTGTTATCAGTAGATCCTCTACTGAAGCAGAATACAGGGCTGCATCAAATGCAGTTTGTGAAGCACAATGGCTTGTTTATATTCTTCAGGATTTACATATTCAGAATTCCTTACCTATTACATTATATACTGATAACAAATCTACATATCATTTAGCATATAATCCAGTACAACATCAAAGAACTAAACACATAGAACTGGATTGTCATTTAATAAGGGAAAAGATTAATTCTGGACTCATAAATCTTACTCATATACCTAATATTTATCAACTTGCAGATATCTACACAAAACCACTTGAAAATCCTCTCTTCAAGCAGTTTGCAGACAAGATGAACATGCTGGACACTCATGCTCATCTTGAGGGGGCGTCTCAAGAATAATTATTTGGGCTTATTCTTATTGGGCTTCTAAACTGTACTGGACTGATTATATTTTTAGCCTGTTATAGCCTATTAGCCCTTTAGTATAAATAGGCTTCTTTAACCTACTGTAATAGACGATTAACTTTTTTTCATTCTTCGTATAATCAATCTTCTTCCGCTACTCTTCCTCTTGCAATTCGTTTCAACTTCTACAGTGGTTGAACAGGGTTTGAGCTGTAGTGAAGCTCAGGTGACCAAATCCTCCGCCTGGAGCGTTCATGAGTGCAGTAATGAAAAGGATAACTACTGCTCGTGCGTGTATTCTATTGTTTAGTTCGTTGATGGCCTGAAAACTTACAGGTGGCCGGCTGAAAATAGGTTGAGCTGGAGTGAAGCTCAGGTGACCATATTCTCCGATGTGGCTATTGGCTGGCGTTGCCCCAAATTAACGGCTCATTGTATTGATTGAAAGGGATACACGTTCTGGACAATCCTTTCCTTGTGCGTCTACCACTCAAAAGCTTGGTGTGATAGTGTTGATTCCAGAATTCTTGTTGTGGGATCCTAGCTGGGATATTCCAAAAGTTGTTTGTAGGGGAATTATCCATTGTGTACTCAACATTATCATTGTAGAAAAGCTTTTGCCGGCGTTGAGGTTGTCGGATTTCCATGAACAGAGTTAGGAGTTGACTGGAATTTTTTTAGAGAGATGGGAGAGTTTCTCCCTCTTCATCTTTTTTAATATTTCTAACACTCATATCTTTCCTATTTAAGCTTCTTAATTTGACTATGATCTTCGGCTATGAACATACATCTCTTATGCGCTTGTAATAAGAATGCAATCAATATAACGCAAATATGGAATTGATCATTACAAGGACAAAAATATCAAAGGGATCATGGGGAATTGGAGGATATCATGTTTAACCTTTACAAAGATTGAGGCAAGAGTACTCTCTCCGTTCCTAGGGGCATGCACTGTAACTTTTTCAAGCAACGTCTAATATCTTCCCTTAATATTCAACGTACTGGACATGAACACATTTTAACCATAGATCATTGCCTTCTAATAAAGGTATTATTAGCTCACTTGTTTGTGCTGATATAATTGTAGTAACAGATTTCTCCATGGACGTTCACATGAAATTTAACCACCAAAGCCATGGATATCTACTAACAAAGGCAGCACATACGATAAAGGGATATGCATACAAATTTCTTACATGTTTATTGAAGGGCATACAAGCTAATTAATCAACTACAAGCTAAGCCTATCGCTCCTTATATAATAATAATGTATTTTGCTAATGTTGCTGGCAAAACACAAGGGATCACAAGAGGGAACTTAAGGATAATGAGTACACCAAAAAGTGGTTGTTCATAAATGAAGATATGTCAAAGAGAGTAAACCTAAAGATAAAATTTAGCATCCAATTCCCTGCAAAATTGAACACATAGCATATGGTTGGGGGAACCAAATTTCTAGCTAAAATTCTTCCTTGCTTAAGTGATTCTGCAACCTTTACGGATATACTCTATGGAGTATCTTTCATATGATGTACATTACAAAAGAAATGCTAGGTAAGATTCATTAAAGGTGGATTGTATTGGTTATTATTAATTTATCACTACGTATTAAATAGGGGTGAATTGGGATACAACTTTAAGTCATCTTTCAAGATCGAATACATCTATAAATATGATTTTCCAGGGAATAAAATAAAAGATGAGAAGAAATTTGAATAAGAGTAAAAGTTCAAATGACAAACTCAATGAAATTCTGGACAATGAAAAAATATGTTGCTACATATGTCAATATGAGATACAGATGAATCTAAGAAGAAAAATATGATAACTGAGTTGAACTTAAGATTAAAAATTACTCCGAAGCAAATACAATTTTGAGATCATCACACATGTACAGTATCAAAAATACAAATCTGATATCTAAACCTAAAAACCTATGAAAAAAGCAATAAATCCAAGTCTTATTAAAGATATACTGACTAAATACATACCGAAGCAGCCGAGCAAATAGGGGCAGAGGATGAAGGGCGGAGCCGCAAAGCCGGGGAGGCTGGAAAGTGCCGCTAGCGTAGGGCAAGAGAGGAATAGCCGTGCACGTCTCTGATTTTTCTATTAAAGCGCTCGAATTGCCTCTCGACATAAGGCCATCACCTGAAAGCGTTGGACCGTACTCCACCACATAGATGTGATCGGAAACTGGAAGCAGTGGAGGCCATCACATCGATCGTTTGGTGCTTGACGATGTAGAAACGAGAAGTCTGAACACTGCTCCATGAAATAATACATGGAGAAGAGAGTCTGAAATCATTGTCAGCTCTCCATGCCCTCACCGGCTCTCCTAGGGAGCTTGATTTAGCCTTCGAGAAGTGTCATGCCGTTGTGGAAGTGAAGGGCGGAAGGGTGGAAGGCAGACCGACTAAAATCCGGGAAAGGAAGAGCAGAGAGAAAAAGATGAAAACAGAGTCATATTGATTTGATCGGAGATCTAGCCAGTTGGCTATTTTTGAAATAAAAAACTAAAAGTGAAAAAATGAAAGTTAAATATGAAAAGTAAATTATCAGGGGACAAAAATGAAATACATTTGGGAAAAGTGGACTTGTCGGGATATTTCCACTAAAAAATATACTCCTTAAATTGTTTGTGGGTTCGTCATTTACATATACGTACTTGAAAAATTATACTCTCTCCGTCTCCCAATTAAGTTACCACTTTCCTTTTTGGACAGTCCTTAAATTAAGTTCATACTTCCTTACTTTTCTTATTTGGCAAATTATTTACATCAAAACAGTGTCAAACAGTGCAAAACAGTGTCAAACAGTATTTGAACAGTACAAAACAGTGCACTTCAGGTAAAGTAAAATTTATTGGGGAACGGATGGAGTATTATTCACGATATTTTGTTAAGTTCTTACTCATTAACTCAAATAAATAGATTTATTTTCAACATTATTAATACGGAGTAGAAGATTTCTATAATAATTTCACAACCGTAATGATCCGAGTTCTAATAGGATGCGGAGATCAACGTATCTAGCTAGACCTATAGATGCAGCAAAAGAATTCGGAATAGCATGCGTGAAACATCCTTGGATAGCAGAGTCCCGCCCGCCATGGATGAGCTACTACTCGCCGGAATTCTACTGTGTCTGCCTCCCAAGTCGATTTACCGATTCAGGGTCGTCTCCAAAACATGGAACAGTTTGATCTCCGATCCGTTTTTCATTGAGAGATACGACAGCAAGCGGCGGCGGCGGCATGAAGGCGGTGGTTTGCTGGCATTGTTCCAAAATACAATAGTGTGGCCTTATTCCTCCCAACCGGACAGGTACGACCAGAAATCTCTGAAGATACTGCCTCTAGATGCAAATAGCAAAATCAAGAACCAGTCTCCGGAACTAGGCCAATTCATCAATTCCTCCAACGGTTTGATCCTCTGCAGCGGCGCTCGTAACCACCGCGAGTTCCTCGTCGTCAACCCCGTTACGGGGAGGTTTGTAACGCTGCCACCGCCACCCCCGCTGCCGGCCGAAGATGAATATGCGTTAATGGAATCACCTGTGGGGCTGATGTGCGAGGAGAATAAAGCTGAACTGACCGCCAAGTATATCGTCATTCGAAACGAGTCTTCTCCCGATGAAGAGGCTTTCAAGATCCGGACTTACTCCTCCGAGACAGGCGCCTGGGCCGCCGAACCCAAAGTGATCGCCGCCGACACTGCAGGGCTGGAACTCCACCTTAAGGCGTTTCCCTGTCCTCCTTTTGTGATGAACGGTGTTTTCCACTGGTACACCATTTTCAAGGAAAAACTAGTCCTTTACCGGCCCGCCGAAGAGCACCTCCAGCTCATCAGCAACCCAGCCTGGTTTGACGGCATGCTTTGGAATCCTCTCTGCTTTACGACTATTGCAAGGACATCAATCGAAGACGGTGATGTGTTATGGTTCGGCTTCATGGACCCCGAAACCATGAGACTTTTTATGCTCACGAAGGGCACCGAAGAAAGCCGCGGCAATGACAATCAACCGCGGCCCTCACGACCCTCTATCGTAGCTGGTCAAGAATGGGTTTTGATGTACCGTATTAGTTTGAGTTCACTCTGGAACGACCGCCTCTTATATCCATTGAAGTGGCAAAACCCTTGGGTGAGGATAATTTTCTTGGATGCCTTTGTTCCGATCAATGACAATAAGAGTAAGAAGAAGAAGAAAAATACTGCTCCGTTTGACCTTATTTTGAGGGTACAAGAAGGTGATGCATTTCTTTTCCACTTGAACACCAAATCCATTCAACCTCTTGTTAAGTATGAAGCATGTCCAACGAGTGGGGCATATGCAGTGCATTCTTTAGCTCTTCATCCTTACTTAGAACCATCATCTCTTTCCACATATGCTCTTTAGTTAGGTTGATATAATTATTGACAAATTATTCTAGAAAAGGAATTATAGATAAATTAGTTAATAACTTGAAAGTTATTAACTTGCTTTGACCGATGTAATTTAAAAATTATTGCTTTGCGTGTTGTGTTTTACGAGGTTCCTTTAACATATATAATGACGTTAATTATGTTTTTTAAAGGTTAATTATGTTAATATAATATACTTCCATTACTTCTTATAGATTAGTAGTACGTATATTGACTAATACTCAGATATTAGCATATAAATTTGTATATTCTAGATTATTCTCCGAATCTTTAGATTATACTTTATTACCAAATATGGTGTAACCGTAGCATAGCAAGAATATTTGATAGCTAATTCTTAGGTTCTATTTTAGGAACACTTCATGTATAAATATTGTGTAATACTAGATTTTCACCCGCGCGATGCGCGGGACATATACTAAATAATAATATTAAGTAATTAGTTGTTTCATATTAGTTGTTAATATAAATAGTTAATGCCTAAATGACATGAAAGAGTATATATGTAACACATACAACCAATTGTAATTAATGTAAATATATATGAGGCGTAATTGGTACGAATAATGTTTCAGGATCGTAAGGAATAATAAACATTACAATAGGAAATCCGTACTCTACAAATTCCGAAATACTTCTTTGTAAACAACATTGGTAGTACGATCGAGTTGTTCCCCATTTTCACTGCATATGAGTATCTTCAAACCCTTGCGATTTGTGACTCTCGATGCTGCAACATAAAGTTGACCATGCGTAAAGACAGGCTTTTTAATAAAAGGCCAACATGCGACAATGATTGACCTTGACTTTTATTTATTGTCATCGCATAAGAGGTCATGACAGGAAATTGTCTACTTTGAAACTTGAAGGGAATTCTTGAATCAAATGGAGTCAAAGTTAACCTTGGAATGACAATTTCAAGTCTAGCATATTTCCCCCCTAGAATTTTTGCTCCGAGGATGTGATTCCCAAGCCGTGTAACAATCAACCTTGTTCCATTGCAAAGCCCCATAGACGGATCAATATTCCTCAGAAGCATTATCGGAGTACCGACTTTAAGGATTAACTCGTGGTTCGGAACTCCTGATGCACGGATTTTATTTAGGAATTCAGGAGTGTGCAAATCAGCCAAGAAATCGGAATTTGAGTCTGACTTGCAGATGCTATCAGAACTCAAATATGTCCTAGACTCTTCCTGAACATTGAGAGATGTCATGTATTCGTTAATTTGATCCACAACATCAAGAGTTGGAGCTAGGATTGCACGCTCTTGCAAGTAGGACAGATCATTTCCAATATACATGATTCCAATACAATAAACTATATCTATTGCATGATTTCAATACAATAGATTATTTCTATATGCCCTAAAGTTTTATGCTTAAGGCAATTAAATACAAACATGCCCTCAATTACTATTATTATTTTTTGGAAACGTGAATCGCTTGCTCTTTAAATTTGAAACTTGTTTAATTACAAACTTTAGCAACTCCTTTTCTCTTAGGAGTAATAATTTTGAATCTTATTCTAAAAAAAATAAAAGAAAACATTTTATTCAAAAATATTACTCCCTTAAGGGTCATTATTATATGATTTTTTTGATTTTATTTTTATCGTTACCATTATACATAATACTCTCCTCCGTTCTGTTTTAATCGCAACATGTTGAATTTTACAATATTTACATGCTCTACTTTGACTACATTTGACACTATTATTTTATGAAAATTGTTTTTTTAAAAAAATATTGTTCAATTCATCTCATTACAATTTTCAAAATATGATTTTTAATATTTTTTTACTAATATAATTAACATATAATTACGGTCAAAGACGTGCGTGGGCAAATATGGAATGTTGACCGTTGCAACTAAAAAAGAATGGAGGGAGTACAATTTATATTTTTTGATCATTAAAAATAACTTAAGAATTTTAGCTCATATAAATAGTCTCAAAACCCAGCTAAGTTTTAACCCATTTGAATACTTTGAAATATTTTTTTGGCCCAATTAAATCTGACCAAACCATTGAATATGTACAAACGTATGTAACATCCATTTAATTTCAGACCCAAATACCTGAAATTTCGGATCCAACTTATAATCCCATTAGAATAAAACCTTTCAGCCAGCCCTAATCCTACCCGGCCCAGTTAAACGTACTCAGCCCAACCCGTTAGATTTAAGCGACCCAGATCAACCCTAACCAACCCTAAATACAAATACCCTGCCTGCGTTCCACCCCATTATCCAGTGTACCACCTATTATCCTGAAGACCCTTCTACGCCTCTTACTCCCTCTGCGATAGAAACCTACCGTCTTCAATGCCACATTCATCCTCCCCTCTAAAACTCCCCCTCTAAACGCCATCATTCATATCCAGTTCTCACTTCTTTGTACCCAAACATTCAATCCGAACGATAGATGGTATTTGTACAATCCGATAGATGGTGTTTCCATCTGATACAATCCGAACGATTGTTGTCCATTCCGATTGAGTTGTCGGTATATTTCTGAATTTCTTTGATTTAAACATACTGGTTGATTATATATTCAATTTTCTGTATTTTGGTTTTCTATATAAAAAATCTGTTAAACATTCAATTCATTGGTGTTTGTACACTGTTTTTTCAAAATTATTCTGATATTTTTTAAAAAAACTTCCACTGCTCGTAGTACCTGTAACAGATCTTTGTAGATCGATGGATATGTTATTGGTGCAAGTCTGAATCTCCGAGACCTAACATTATTTGGCATTTAGATCTGTATAGATCCATGATTCTGTGGTTCGTACACGTTTATACATAAGTTTTTCGTTTTGATTTTGTACTGACCAAGGGGTATACTCAGATTTCTTCACAGTGAAATATTCGGTCACCCCGTATCACGAAATGGTACTACGTATGGGTCTAAATTTATAAATTTTTTCTTTCTTACATGTTTGAATATAAGATATGTATCATTTGTTGCTTTTAGATCTGTCTAGATCTATGCGTTTGTGATGCGTACATGTCTTTACAACATCAGTTTATGCAATCTGATGTTGGGCCTGTTTATTCACATCCACGGCACACTACTATTCTATCAAGTGGCCCAGTTGTATGTTGTACTACGTAACTATGAATCAAATACCTGAGTTAATATGTTCCGAAGTTATTCTATTTTTTTTAATGCATGTAATACTTATTTGAAATAAAATCCTAAGATTAAACTATTTTTGATAAATCAACACTCATTTTGTGAATACCTATATGTAAATCAACACTGATAAATCAACACTCATTTTGTGAATACCTATATGTAAATCAACACTGAATACTTCTTTGTGAAATAACTTAAATCATTTTTTAAACAATATGGGTTCAAACTAAATCTGATTTTCGAACTATGCCTCATACATCTTAAATATTTAACTTAATGTATTCCTAAGTTATTCTAATTTTTTTAATAGGTCATATAGTATTAATTTGAAAAAAAAAACTGATTTAGCCTCAATATGGGTTGAAACTAAATTTGATTTTCAAACTATGTGAATACTTATTTATGCAAATACTTATTTATATACCTATGTGAATACTTATTTATATACCTATGTGAATACTTATTTATGCATGAAACAATATGGGTTGAAACTAAATCAGATTTTCAAACTATGCTACATACATCTTAAATACTCAGTTTTAGTATCGGTTTCTTTGTAACTAATTTGTGTTTTAACTACTCTTAAATACTCTGCTTGGATGCTTTGTGATTTAACAAAAGTGTCTACTTTCATTTATACTCTGCTTGGATGCTTATTTTGTTTTAAACAAAATCTTTACTTTCATTTAATACATATTTTATGTCATAGTTAATCGTATATGAAATCCTAATACAGTAATACTTACATAGATTGAAAACTTAACCTTTAAAAATATTTTATCATAATATAGATATACATGTAAGAATAACTATGTATTAGGATTTCATATAAGTGTTCAATTTATCTATATTATCATAATATAATATAGATGTTATGCTCCCTATGGTTTAAAAGGATTTAGTTAAAATACTTTATGTTTTCTGAAACTAATGTTTGCAGCCATACCTAAATGCATCTTAACTATTTCTGTCTGGGTCAAGTAGTAGGTGATGTGGCATTGACCATAGGGTTACCCGATACCCTGCCAGCCACATCGGTGGTCTTCGGAACTGTGTGGTCGGGTAGCCCGCTGCACAGCCATCATCAATTCTACCATTGACCACATTGACATGATGATAGAAGGTCACCCATTTTTTCCCCAGAAATTTTTGGTGTTATGAATTCAATGAAATTTCGGGTTATATATTCTATGATAAATCTGAAGTTTGCATTATTACCTTGGTCAAATGCCTCTCCCGCCAGCCTCTTACAGTTGATTATTGTACGTTTGGTAAGCCTCCTCATTTTTATAATGTCATAAACTATACGTGCCCTGTACATCATGTATATCAGGTTTTATATGTGATCTCTCAGATGCATATTTATTTCGCTAAAAGCATCTAAAAATGCATGTTCCATAGGTTATTATATTATATACTCTTAAAATGATATATGTGCATCCTAATCATCTTTCTATCTTAAACTTCTTTGCCCATTAATAAAATGTAATTTTTCAAACAAAGCATGACGCAAATGAAAGTAAACAGAAATGTTGTAGCAAAAATATGCATTCATGGTGCATTTAAATGAATCATTCATAACATCTTATTACATTGAATGTTCTGATACATTTCATGTAGCCTAAGGCATACTTGTTAATAAAAACCATAAACTATTTTAACTAAATCCTTTTTAACCAACTCATCTGCATTCCCACAATTGTGTCTTCATTGAAAACCTTTCTGTTAAGATAAACTGCCTGGACAGGCGCTGGTTAAATGCCACCTAGGGAAAACCCAAATTTCAGGCACTTCGGCCAGCTTTAGTATTTGGAAGAAGTGCTTTTCTATGTCATATTCGAAAATGCTAAACTCAGCTTTACTACTTTTTCCTTTTTTGGTATTTTAAACAGGAGTCAAAGAACCTTTTTATAAATTTACCTGTTTTAATAGTACTATGTTGTATCTATTATCTATTATTTTTACAGAACTAATATTTTTAACTGGTTGTAAACTGTTTATATTATACATTTTATAAACATTTTCGTTAAGGCCTGCGTGTTATATAAATATACTAATATTTGTATATTTTATATAACAATACATTAGGCTAATAATAAAAGTGCTCAAAACATGCAAATTAACTTATATATATATATATATATATATAGTTATATATATATATATATATATATATATATATATATATATTACCTGGTATAACCGAGTGATTATGAACTAAAATTCTTTCCAGTAATGATATGATTTTAAATGCTAAATTTTACAATGGAAATTATATAATTTTTCATTAAAATAATTTAAAATCTAAATAGTATGTTATCAAATGTTTGGTGTCTTACATACCCCACTAAGCTCGTTCTTGTTTTTTAAACTGATTTGATGCAGTTATTATTTCTTCTTTTCATGAGAAATTAAACATATTTTGAGCACACATTAAGAATTTTATATTATTAACATAAGCTATGAAATTAGTTGCATATAAGGTGTGGTTTTCACTTGTTTGTTTTAGTGAACTTGCATCACCAACACATTTTACTTACTATTCTATTTTAATTTCAGGTGCAGCCAGGAACATTGAAATATTGTTTTTATTTTTGTATTTTAGTTTGATGAATGTAATTTGTAGGTTTTGGGGCCTTTAATAAGATGCCCTCATATGTAATAATTAAATAGTTTAGACTTAGGTTAACAGGTTTCCACCCCAAAGATAAGGTATGCCTTCTTCACCTCCTTTAATACAAACTGCACTGAATTGAATATATATATTTAAGCAGCAAATAACGTACAAACCCCAAATATATATACACATTATACGATATTTATAACGTGCAAAATATTATAAGCAGCAAATACTCTATGTAATATTAAATGTCGGCAATAATATATTTTTAGTTATTATATGAAGTACGCTTTTGCAATGTTTTCATCAGAATTGGGAAAATTTATTTGTTATCTTTTCATATGTTTTGTACAATTCAGGATTTCATAAAGTTAGTTATTAAATTAAGTACTATGTCTTTTTTTACCACAATTTTTCTTAAAATGTTCTATCTTATTGAAATGTTCTTTATTACTGAAACGTTCTTTTTTATCTGATTAAAATGTTCTTTCTTATAAAGTGAGAATTATTGGGATGTTTAAATTTCATAATCATTTTTAGTAATTCGGATTTTCTATATGCTAATACTAATTTTAAAAATATTTATAGGCTCATAAGTAACATAGAATGTCTCAACTTTATTATAAAAACCGAATGTTACATTTTTAGTCATGTAAATGCCTTTTCTGATTACAAATTACAAATACTACGAATATTACAATTCTAAAGAATTTGCTGCCTATAATTTCAATCACACAACGTGATTCAACCATGCCATCTGTGTGTCTCGTTCTTACATATCACAATCTTTGTGGCTTCCTCCATTCATGCGTTGTAGTACTGCTAAAATGTTCCTAACTTTGTATGTGAACGTTAGTCACCCCTAACTTGCAAACCAATAGACATAGCAAAATCGAAAATACCAAAAGGTTTTTTAAAAGCATTGTAAGTCATAGGTTGATAATATTACAATCTCATTTTGTAGTTGTAATTGTTATCTAGAACTAAAAAGTTTTTGACTCTGAAACATTGGTTTTCCACCAGTTTGGTTCTATACAGATGCGTGCACGGCCTTTTTATGACTGCATGAATACGGCCCCCCTGCAATGCTACTTGAATAAGTGTTATAAAGTTGAATTTTTGAGAATTTAAATGCTTGAGTATCAATTTAAAATGCATAAACGAATGTTGAATTACCTCTGCATCGTGAAAAACTACTTCCAGCCTTGCACCTCCTTTGGAATGAGATGGAACCTCATAAGCTCCTACCATCCGTACTCTGAGAGCACAAGTTGACCTAGTGAGGTCAACTTCCTTTATCATGGAATACAAATCGCTATTATTAGGCGGAGTGTTTTCCTTGCTTGTTGTCATGGTGTGGTGGTGAGTTTGAAATGAGATTTACTTAGTACTCCGTATATATAGGGAATTCAAAATTTAGGGTTTGCAATGAAACTGAATTACCCAGCGTGTAACAATCTTCAGTCCACTCAACTAACTCATTAAATGCTCAACCACCCGCATTAAATGCGTTTGACCACCTCAGAATTAAATTTGTTCACAGCAACACGTTTTCAATTGAGAAAAAAGGCCGAAAATTTGAACCAAAAGCATTCTGGTCAACTGATGTGGACCCAATCCTCAAAAATCCGATTTTCACATACTTGACCCGTTTTTGACCCGGCGAAATGGGCGGGAAAAGTGGCTGCAATTCCACTTCGTTTTGTATAATAGAAGATACAAGAAAGAGCAGGCTGAATTTATATTAGCATATAAATTTGTATATTCTAGATTATTCTCCAAATCTTTAGATTATACTTTATTACCAAATATGGTGTAACCTTAGCATAGCAAGAATATTTGATAGCTAATTCTTAGGTTCTATTTTAGGAACACTTCATGTATAAATATTGTGTAATATACAAGGAAGAGCAGGCTCAATTTTCCAATTACTATGTTTTACTTTATGGTATCAGAGCCTCCGTTAGCAGCCTAGTGAAATAACTTCTCCTTCTCCTCAAAACCAAACTTACGTTCTTAACCCAAGTGATAATCCTGGAACCGTTATTACACATGTAGTTCTAAAGGGCTATAATTATGAAGAATGGGCCAGAGGATTTAGAATTTCCCTGCGTGCCAAACGAAAGCTGATGTTCATAGATGGCTCTCTGAAGCAAGCAGTCGAGGGTTCTCCCGAAACTAAGGACTGGTGGACAATAAACTCCATGGTTGTTGCATGGATATTCAATACAATTGATGCTTCTCTTAGAACTTCGATTTCGTATCGGGATGTCGCTTGCGATCTGTGGAAAGACATTAAAGAACGGTTTTCTGTCGGCAATGGGGTCAAAACTTATCAAATCAAGACTGAACTGTCTGATTGCAAACAGAAAACCGGTGAGACGATCATGAGCTATCTCGGTCGGTTGAAAAAGTTGTGGGATGATATGAATGATTTTGACGTTTTGCCCGTATGCATTTGTACTGGTTGCAAATGTGATTTAACCACGAAGCTTTGCCAGAGACGTGATGGAGATAAAGTACGAGACTTTCTGATGGGGCTTGATTCCTTTTATGCCTCCGTCAGGTCCAGCCTATTAGGCATTGACCCTCTGCCTTCTCTGAATGTCGTGTATGCACGACTAATCCAGGAAGAAGAGGTGTGTACTATTATTGGTGGTCATGTGTACTATTATCGGGGGGGAACACGACCACCGAGCAGCTCCACGACTTGCACTTTCTGTTCAAAGCCAGGACATACTGAAGACCGGTGCTTTGCTAAGCATGGCTATCCAGAAGGATGGTTGGAGCGTCGACGCAATACACACAAGTCACGTGGGCCCTCCAGTAGCGCTTCCGGAGGATTCACCGCCACCTCTTCGGGACAGCAACCCAAAGCAAATGTCGTTCAAGCCGGCAATATTACTACTGATCTTAACGAGCTTCGATTGAATGGTAAGACAGAAAACCTGTGGATTATAGATACAGGTGCTTCACACCATGTGTGTGGGAATATTCATCTTTTCGAATTTTTTGTTGATACAATTCCTATTGAGATTGGGCTTCCAGATGGATCTTTTATCAAAGCTACAAGTGTTGGTAGCGTTAAGTTGAACGACAGACTTGTGATCAATAATGTTTTGTTTGTGCCCGAGTTTACTTGCAATTTATTATCTGTATCAAAATTGCTCAAGGATAATAGACTGAGTAATCAATTCACTTATTCTAATTGTGTTATACAGGACCAAGTATCGAGGATCAAGATTGGTGTGGGTGAGCAGCATGGGGGGCTGTTCTACTTAGCGATGGGGGAACGAGTGCGTATCAATAAGGCAACACAGTTGGATGTTGGAGACTTGTTGCATGCGCGTCTGGGACATTCCTCGTCGCAAATTATGAAATTGTTACCTCAAGTTAGTGATCATTTTGACAGAAGTAATAATAAGCCATGTGATATTTGTTATCGTGCTAAGCAGACTCGTTTGAATTTTCCTTTGAGTAATAATGGAGCTGCCAATTTATTTGATTTGATTCATTGTGACGTTTGGGATCCTTATAAAGCCAATCGATCTTGTGATTCTCGTTATTTTTTCACTATCGTGGATGATCATTCTAGAAGTGTTTGGGTATTTTTGATGAAGCATAAAAGTGAGGTGTCTCATTTATTAATACGTTTCTTTGCATTAATCAAAAGACAATTTGGACAAGATGTGAAATCTGTACGGAGTGACAATGGAACTGAGTTTATGGTATTGAGTAAATATTTTGTTGAACATGGAATTATTCATCAAACATCTATGGTAAGAACTCTGCAGCAAAATGCACGTGTGGAACGCAAGCATCGCCATATTCTTAACGTGGCTCGTGCTTTGCGTTTTCATGGAAATTTACCAATCGATTTCTGGGGAGAATGTGTTCTTAGTGCTGCTTATTTGATCAATCGGACTCCCTCTCGGATCCTGAATGGTAAGACACCTTTTGAATTACTTTTTGGTTGTTTTCCGGATCTCATTAATCTTCAAAATTTCGGGTGTCTTTGTGATGCAAAAGAGTTGAATCCAGTTGATAAATTTGCTAGCCCCAGTCGTAAATGTATTTTTGTTGGGTATCCTTTTGGTAAAAAGGGATGGAGCCTATTTTATCTTGAGACTGGTCAATATTTTTATTCCCGGGATGTAATCTTTTATGAGACAATATTTCCGTTTAAGCATGACAGTCAAGTGCTGCTCCAGGACACCAAGAAATTTTTGGATGATGAATATGTTATTTACGATCATGATGAAACTGGGGCACCACCTAATTCCCAGGAGCAGCTGGTCGATTCTTCTTGCGGCATTGAGAGTCCAGAGAATTCAGGTGCAACACTTGAACATGTGCATGATAACGAAATTAATGTTCATGCCGAACCTCCTCCACTCGTTCCCCAGCATGACTCTGCAGCTTTGGCAGAACCAGCGTCATCACGTTCTGAAGCACTTGGACGTGGGCAAAGGCAGAAATTACCAAATGTTCGCCATCGTGATTATGTTACTTATACTACTCAGGTTCCCCCCATTGCTACTGCACCTACATCTATATCGACGTCCTCAGGTACAAGGTATCCTATATCACAATTTGTGAATTGTAATATTTTTTCTGTTGTGCATCAAAATTTTCTTGCAGCTATTACATCTCACACGGAACCCGCCTCTTTTAAAGAGGCAATGCGTGATATGCTCTGGCGTAAGGCTATGCAAGACGAGGTCTAGGCCCTTGAGGACAATCACACTTGGACCATTGAAGACTTACCTTCTGGAAAATTGGCCATTGGTTGCATGTGGATTTATCGCATTAAATATCAATCAGACGGAACCATTTAACGCTACAAGGCCCGATTAGTTGTTTTTGGTAATCATCAGGTCGAAGGTGTCGATTTTGCTGAAACGTTTGCACCAACGGTCAAGATGGTTACGGTTCGTACGTTTCTTACTATTGTTGCATCTCTGAAGTGGGAACTCCATCAAATGGACGTTCATAATGCTTTTCTTCATGGAGATCTCGATGAAGAGGTTTATATGAAGTTCCCTCCTGGATTTCATATTGGTCCTCCCAGCAAAGTTTGTCGTCTTCGTAAATCATTATATGGACTATGCCAGGCACCTCGATGTTGGTATGCTAAATTGGCTAATGCTTTATGCTCTTATGGTTTTCACAATAGTTCATCTGATCATTCTCTATTTGTGTACCGTCGAGGTTCCATTTCTATGAGTATTCTTGTTTATGTTGATGATCTTGTCATTGCTAGAAAAAATAGTGACTCTATTGCTCAATTTAAAGCTTATCTTCATAAGTGTTTTCGTATGAAGGATTTGGGCAAGCTCAAATATTTTCTTAGTCTAGAAGTGGCTCGAAATTCAAGTGGTATTTTTCTTTGCCAACGTAAATATGTTCTAGACATTTTAACTGAGACAGGTCTTCTGGGTGCTAAACCGGCTAGCATTCCCATGGAAGAATCACTCTTTAGCTCTTGCTTCCGATGACCAGTTGGATGACCCGATGAAGTATCGACGACTTGTTGGACGGTTAATTTATCTTACTATTACTCGTCCCGAGCTGTGTTATTCAGTTCATATTTTATCTCAATTCATGCAACACCCGACTAGATCACAGTGGGAGGCTGCTTTGCGTGTGGTTCGATATCTGAAGTCTAGTCCGGGTCAGGGTATTTTGTTACGTGCCAATTCTGATCTATCCTTACGTGCATATTGTGATGCTGACTAGGCTAGATGTCCACTTACTAGACGGTCTCCGATAGCTTACTTTGTGTTCCTTGGCGACTCTCCAATTTCCTGGAAGACTAAGAAACAGGCTACTGTCTCACGTTCGTCTGCCGAAGCTGAATATCGAGCTATGGCCTCGACTACTTGTGAGATTTTATGGTTAAAGGGTTTATTAAAAAGCTTGAGTATTCCTCACCCGTCTCCTGTCTCTTTGCAATGTGATAGTCAAGCAGCTCTACATATTGCCAACAATCCTGTGTTTCACGAACACACCAAACATATTGAAATTGACTGTCACTTTGTTCGTGATGAGATTCTTCGCCATACTATTGCACCTTGCTATGTTAACACTTCTATGCAACTTGCTGACATTTTGACTAAAGCCCTCGGAAGCCGTCAATTTGAGCAATTACTAGTCAAGTTAGGCATTCGTAATCTTCATGCTCCAACTTGAGGGGGATATTAGCATATAAATTTGTATATTCTAGATTATTCTCCATATCTAAGATTATACTTTATTACCAAATATGGTGTAACCGTAGCATAGCAAGAATATTTGATAGCTAATTCTTAGGTTCTATTTTAGGAACACTTCATGTATAAATATTGTGTAATATACAAAGAAGAGCAGGCTGAATTTTCCAATTACTATGTTTTACTTTATCAGATATTTAAAAGAATGAATCTCACTTTTGTTACTTCTTAGTTCCCATTGTGAGCGCAATGTGTGTGTTGGACTTCAGGTATGAATGGAATAATCAAATGGGACGAAATGGTAGTAGTTTTATTTTATGAATTTATGGTTGTCCCGCATAAATGGAAACCGATCGAAAACATGTATTTATACTTTTTATGCTCCAGATGGGAAGTAAAGACGGTGGTTGGGATGAAAAGTTTTGAACAATATTAGTACATGCATGTCTGATAGAGTATATATCTGGAGAGAAGTGAGAGCTAGAGAGAGAAGTGCAATATATGCTTCAAAGCCGATGAGTGTCCTGTGATATCAAGCTTTGCTGTGGCCGATGGTGCACCATGATGTCATGGACGTTGTGGTGCATGTCTGATGTTGTAGTTGTGGACTTGGTGTATTCTTGGATCTCTTTTGATTTCGCCTGTTATTCTTGAGGCCGGTGTAGTCCCCCAGTCTCCCACTGCTTCAGGCCGAAGAGTGTGAGGGGTGAAGGAGTAGGTCAAAACCTAGGCCGAGATGTGATCCTCATACTGCCCTTGAATCCAACACTTTGGCAATTTCCTGACCAAGGTAACCCTGTGGGAGAACCCTTGGACGCAGGTCGCTTTCAAAGGGTTATCATCAAGGGTCTAGTGCAAGGGCCGCATGACCGTTATGTTCGTTTCCTTTGGGGTATTGTGGCCGTTGTGAAACCTTCCTTTGCGTAATGCGTGGCCCTTTGAAAGGCCGATACGGGTGCTACCTGGGTAGCCGTAGGCTGTGTTGGCCGTTGAATGCCCTAGCCGTTATGGGTGTTGTCTTTTCCCTTCTTGATCCGTAGGGCCTGCTTCGGTGGTGGGCTGCTGATCTGTAGATAAAGTGGTGGCACCCTATTGGAGGCCGTTGGTGTGGCCACTGAGGTGCTGCCACGTGTAGTTACCGTTGGAAGTGTGGTCTATAAATACCCTCCTCCTTCCGAGGAGGGGAGTTCATTTGCATTCTGAGTAACGAAGTGCTGCCCAAATTCTTAGAGAGAGAGAGAGCTTTGCTGAGTGTTCTTCACCCCCTTCAAATCTTCAAGGTTAGTTCTTCAACCTGTTCTTCGATTTGCTACATATTTTGCTCTCCTAGGCCTCGATCTAGTGTTAGTCACAAAAACGCCTTAGATCTGAAATAGCTTGCCTTAGTGCCTTAGGAGTTGTTTAGGATGAAGTCTTTAAACGACAAGTATTACCCGTACGACGATGAGCCCTCTGTCAAGTCTCTTGACTACGCTGTGATTGAAGAGTGTGTCGAAGAGATCGAGTGCCTGAGCCCGTACAAGTCTGGGGGGCCTGCTGACGAGGAGGACGAGGACGAAAGGTCCACTTCGTCATCTGAGGGTGAGGACGTAAGGGGCCCCCGTGTGGTGGACGGGGCGTCCGCCTCTGCTATCCCATGCCAGAAGCCGGTATCCGCCGTCAAGGGCCTGCCACGACCGAAGAGGAACAGGAGGCCGAAGAATGGGCCAGGCTTCTCTCACCTGGACCTCACCAACATTTTCTTGATTAAGCCGGAGAGCAGTGCTGCCGATTACCTGGTCGCACAGATGTACGTGGGGCCATTCGGGAGGGTCAGGGCGCCGAGGCCGACATACCATGTTCTCAACCCGCCGCCGGGGTACTTCGGGGTCTACCCGATGAGTTTTTCTAAGGGGCTGAGATTTCCCCTTCATCCCTTCATTCAAGAATACGTGGACATGGTGGGGCTTCCACCGGCCTTACTGACCCCTAACAGTTACTCGCTGATGGTGGGTTTCATTCTTCGTTGTGCGGAGTTGGGCTACAGGCCGACAACGGCCCTCTTTATGAATCTTTACCAGATTGGCCGAGGAAGCCACAAAAATTGTGCCTGCTACGCCACCCTGCAGCAGCTGCCAAATAAGAGGACGTTCACGGATTTGCCTTCGTCCATACATGGCTGGAAGAGCAAATTTGTATTCGTGTCCCTGGGCGAAGATGGCATAGAGTTCCCCTCCGTCGGCCATGATGGAAGGTTTACCCTTCACGATCCTCCGAAGAGTTCCATTCTCGATGCTCAGGTGGCGGCCTTCTTGGAGGGGGGGCCGAGGAGTGTGAAGCACTATATTACGGAGTACAAGATGACCGCTATCGGCTTCTTCAGGTACTTCGTGTATGGTGATAAAGAGGATGACATTGAAAAATGGCCGAAGATGACCACGATCTTCGAGGAGGCCGACGGGCCCGATATGGGCATTCCCGCCGAAGCTGATGGTAATACCCCTTTCGGCTTATTCAGGTACTTTGTTTATTTTTGATTTTGCTGACCTGTTTTGCTTGTTGTGCAGATTTTGTGATGGATCGCCGGTCCGTGATGAACAGGGCCGCTGCGAAGGCCAAGGAGGAGCTGGCCGCCAAGGAGGCCGCAGCGAAGGCCGCTGCCAGTAGCGATGCTACGAAGAGGCCCCCTCCTCAGCCGAAGAAGAAACGGCCGGCGGAGGAGACGCAGAGGAAGCTGACGGAGGCCGGCATGCAGCCTGCCAAGAAGTCGAAGAAGGCTTCACCCTCTGCCACTGCCGATGAGGCCGGCGTGCTAACCGTCCCAATTGTGGACGAAGGAGGGTCAAGCGCTGCTGCTGCCCTTGTAGACCTTGGTTCTGGTCTTACCAGAGCGGGATCTCAAACCCTTCCCCTCGCTGAGCACTCCCGGCCGAAGCGGGACAGCAAGGAGGTGGGCTCGTCCACCTACAAGTTGGAGGTTGAATATCCCAAGGACGGGGGGGGTTTCAACGATGGCGTTGACGGCCATTGACGTGCACTCGTCGTTAGGTGCACTCAAAATAATTAATCAATACAACACTAATACGTAGTATAGTGTAGTAAGGTTCGTATCCACAGGGAAAGGAATACTTTTCTTTTATATAAATAATAACAAGGGGGGTTTAGATTTGTTTGGTTTAATAACACTAAGATAAACGACCTATATGAGTTTAATTCAATGAGATGGGGACTTGGTTTTGCTTTTATCCACTTAATGAAATGTTCGTCGATCCCGGTTATATCTTTAACTATCTTCCTCTCGAATACTCAATCGAGGAGTATATCCAGTTCATCGAGGGTAGTTATTAATAACGAGATGCGTTCATTAATAAAACTTACTATCGAGTCAATATAGAACAAGCGCCGTATATTAACTTGATAGTAGCAATAAACTTAAGATGAAAACAATTGAGATTGATAACCTCAACACAAGCGGTTTATTGGTTTAATCAATATAATTAATTCCCCTTGGCATATTAACCATGAGATGCATGCATTAATATTCCAAGTTTACTACCGTTGAAAGAACCGGATTAATAACAAGCGTATTAACCGATTGATTCTAGTAATAATTAATATGAGAAACAATACTAGTTGATACTTTAAGTAATGTTTAAGATATTAACATGAAATATGAATAGGAATTAATCAATACTCAAGGAAGAATATTAAAATATATGAATCCTACTATGATTAATATCAAGATGTTAACTAATTGTCATCTTAGCAACACTCCCCAATATAATCATAGAGGAAGAAATAGCTATTACTATAACCAATGTCAAGATGTTGACTAATTGTCATCTTAGTAACACTCCCCAACTTTGATATAGAGATAGTATTTTGAAAGAAAGAATTAATATTCAAGGAAGAAGATTAAAGAAAATAACTCACAACTTACAAATTCATTAAGCTTCAAAGTAGCAAAACCAAGATGGAAGAGTTTAGCTCCTCATTTGGAGACTAAACATGATGAAAAATATAAAGAAAGAACTATTCTATACTGATCTTAGATGTACAAGGGATTGGATATCTTTTTGTGAAGGAAAGGAGGTGTATTTATAGGTTTTTGGGATGAGATTCGGGTACTCGATCGGGTATATACATGGTACCCGATCGAGTATGTGTGTAACATCCGATCCGAGGCATACTCGACCGGTTTCAGGCTATTTTCTAAGTGTATACCCGATCGAGTATATATGAATACCCGGTCGAGTATGCTTAGAAAGTTATATTCGGGCTATACTCGACCGATCTTCGTTAGCAATTTAAAGGCATACCCGACCGGGTATGTCGGTCTACCCGATCGGGTATAGACATAGAATCGTGGCCAAAATCTTCCCTGCATGTTCCTTTGTCTTCGGATCTGATCCGATTTGAAGTTCCAACCTAATACCCGATCGAGTATAGCTAATACTCGACCGAGTATAGACCAAAATTCAGGATCTTCTTTTGTCTTTGAACTTTTGCACCTTCTCTTCACTTTTTGGGTTCACCAACTGTACTTTGGGTGACCAAAACCTGCTTAAGCTCAGAATATGTCTAATCTAACCTATTTACAAGAATTTAACAATCTAATCTATTACACCAAAAGTGTGTAATTTCCAAAGTAAAAGTCAAGCAAAACTAATTAAAAACATAAACATAGAAATGGAAATTACGAACGTATCAACTCCCCCACACTTAAACCTTTACTCGTCTCGAGTAAGATCAAATGTTTACAAGTGACAATGTTTGTTCAAAAGTTCCACAGTTCAACAAAAATATAATACAAACACAAAGACCACCAAGGATTACAAAGAAAAATGAGTTTTAAACTCAAATCACAAAAGAGCATCTTGGGTTTAATGGCCTCCTAGTGTTGTCTTCTTTTCTCCTCCTCTCTTCTTCTTTATCTTGAATCTTCATATTCTTCATAAGGATACAATGAGTGCCTGCAAGAACAAACATTTCTCTCATATCTCTCATTTTGCCTAGGAGCCTTTTCAGGTTTTCATCCTAGCACCTCTTTTCATTTTCCATTCTCTCCAACTCACTCATTTTTTTTTATTAGCCTTTTTTGCTTAGATTGCCCATTTTGTTGGGTTTTCAACCTAACTAGCATTTATTTTCTTTTGTTTATTTTTTTTTTCTTTAATTTTTTTTTTTGAGTGTAAAAGTTCAAAAGAATTACATGCATAGTGCTAGGTACAAATGAGAATTACATACCATCATGAGTGTCTCCCCCGCACTTGAATCACGCACTGTCCCTAGTGCCCGCCTTCTCCTCCGTAGTAGCTCCCTCCAAAACCGCTCCCTTGGCCACCATCTCCCATGTAAGTGTCCCCGCCATCTCCGCCGTCGTACCCTCCACCACCGGAGCCAGATCCTCCAAAGTTACCCCAATGATTGGGGTCATACCATGAGGGTGGTGGAGGAGGGTTCGCCATGGTATGGAAGGATCCCTGTTGTGCCATAAACGAGTACATAGGCCCGTAGAACCTATGTTGGTCTTCCTCATACCGGTGTCTATCGGCCTCCCGGAGCTCCTCCAAACGTTGAAAGCCGGCCCTTTGCTCATTCTCCAATCTTTGAAAACCGGCTCTTTGCTCTTCCTCTAATCGGTTGAGCCGGTTGTCCATTTGGGCTATTCCCGTAAGAAGTTATTGTTGACCCTCCAGAAGTTGTTGAAAGAAGTCGGGTGGTGGAGGGTTTTGGCTTTGTTCTGGGAAATCATGGCTCATGGTTGGATGGCTATGGAGTTGCTCGTAGGGCTCGTCATCGGGTTGGTTTTGGGGGAGTTCCTGTTCCGGTTCTTGAAGATGTGGTGGGAGGGCGTTTGGGAAGAGGTAATGTTGATCCGGTCTGCCTGTTTTGAAGTGGAGTTGGGGGAGTTCTGGGTTGGGCAAGAGGAAGTATTTGAGGGGTTTGGGGTGGATGTGCTAGTTGTACATATTTTTGGGCCTTTCTTCACCATAAACGGTGTGTGAAAAAGATGTACAGCCCGAGTGGCCTAGCCAAGATATGTTCATTAAACAGTAGTCGGGTATAGGAGAGTCATCCGTATACCCGAACTTTGTGGCCAAGTGCATAATCACCCCGCCCACTACGATAGCACCCTTTGCCACACTTTCCTTCTTTAGATGAGCCCACATGAGATTACAGAGGTTGAAATCCACGTGGATACGGAATAAGGCAACCGAGATGAGGCATACATCCCCCATCCGTGTATGATGGTTGTTGGGACGTCCAAGCAAGGAGTTGGCAAGGAATTTCAAAAAGAGGCGTAGGACTGGATGTTGGACATGACTAATGTAGAGTTGGGAGGAGCTAAATTTGGTCTCCCCGGTCATCTTGGTCCATAGGGTGTGGCCGAAGGCGGTATTGTCGGATATAGACTTTTGGTACGGGACCGGAATACCAAAGTGTTCGGCAAACTCAAGTTTCGTGATGGTGTGATTGTGATTAAACAATCGAAACCTGAGTTTATCATCCCTAAAGTCCTCCTCATTGTTCTCAAAGTGCACCGAGCTTAGGAATTCATAGATAATTTTTTCATTTGAGTTGTATTGCATTTTGAAAATTTTATCCATATGCAACTCATGAAAAAAATTCTTCATTATTGTGTATACTCCTAATTCCTTTAGAGCATCAAGGCATAAAAAGCGGGAAGGTTTGACTTGCCTTTCAATTGTGGACATGAAGCGTGTGAGTTGTTCGTTGTCCACGAAAAGGATGTCCTCGTAGCCCGGGATGATTGTCCTAGTGCTTGAGCTTTGCCCTTTCTCTTTCCTTGGAGCCATTTGAAGTGAATTTGGCCTTTGAAAACCGAAATTGGAATGGTGGGGGTAGGGTTTTTCGGACCTCTGAAAGTTGGGGGAGAATGGGATTGGTGGGTATGAATGTGTAGAGGAGGATGAGGGGAGTGTTTTGGCGTTGGAATGGGTGGATTTGGTGAAGATTTGGAAGAGATATGGTAGAGAGAAGGTGTAAAAATGGGGTTTGGGCGTTTTTTGTTCGAGATAGGGTTGGGAATTTGGGGAAGATGAAGTGTTTTGGGGCTGATTTGGGGTTATAAAACCCGTATACCCGATCGAGTATGTGCTGGTACTCGGTCGGGTATGGCTGGAAAGTGTAGTTTTTGAGCGGCCTGTCTCCTGTACTCGATCGGGTAGGGTGGAGTTACCCGGTCGAGTATGCCTAGAAAATGAACTTTGTGAGCAGCCTGTCTCCTGTACCCGGTCGAGTATTCCTCCATACTCGATCGGGTATATGCTTTTTTTCCATTTTTGAAGCGGGTACTCGGTCGAGTGTGGGAGTCAGTCCCCTTCAATTTTAGCATTTCTAGCAATACCCGACCGGGTGTAAAAGTGATACCCGATCGGGTATTGCTTATTTTTCAATTTTTGAATGCTCCCTCGATCGGGTAGTGCCCGGTCCCTTTTCTTTTTTGCTCATACCCGACCGAGTATAAGGTTATACTCGATCGGGTATGTCCCCAGATGTTCAAAAACCTGCAAAACTTTTTTTTTCTTTTCTTCCAAAAAACCATGATTAGTGCCCTCCCTCACTGATCTCTCAAATAATTAAACAAAAAAAAATGAATTCTAAATAAATAAAAAGAAAAATGAATTATACAAAAAAAATAAACTTGGGTTGCCTCCCAAGTAGCGCCTTAGTTAACGTCGGGGCACGACGTTATTCATTTTTTTTTTTGGTTTTTTTATGTGGGATCATGAGTATCCCTTGTTTCACTTTTTAAGGCCCTATTTGGCCATTTTTCATTTTTATTTTTCGGCCTTTTCCAGTAAGGCCAGGGTTTCTTTCTCAAAAGACATCTGGTTTTATCCGCTTCTTTGAAAAACAGCGGTTCTTGTGGTTCAACAACATGTAAAGAACACAGAGTTGGATTTTGTATTTGTTTTTTCGTAGAGTCCAAGATGTTGAACTCCACTTTTTGATCATCGAACTCTAAAGTTAGTGAACCACTAGAAACGTCAATTTTCGTTTTTGCGGTCTTCATGAAGGGTCTACCCAAAAGGATGGGTGTTGTTTGGTCATTAGTTCCCATTTCAAGGACATAGAAGTCAACAGGAAAGACCATATTTTCTACTTCTATTAGCACATCTTCTACTACACCCTTCGGGTAAGTACTAGAATGATCTGTCAATTGAATCACTACACCTGTTTGATGTAATGGGCCAAGTTGTAGAGTTTTATAAACAGAATAGGGGATGACATTTATTGATGCCCCTAAATCTAACAAGGCCTTAGGAAATGTGGTGTCTCCTATTTTGCAAGGGATAGTGAACATGCCTGGGTCGTTACATTTTTCGGGGAGTTTCCTCTGAAAAATGGCCGAGACGTGTTCACTAACTCTAACCTCTTGTTTCCCTTTCAATTTATCTTTTCTTTTTGTTTTGCATAATTCTTTTAAGAATTTAGCAAAACGGGGGACATTTTTCATGAAGTTAAGAAGCGGAATGTTTACCTCACACTTTGCGAAGGTTTCATAGATGTCGGCGTCTTTTTCTAGCTTCTTTGTCTCTTTCAGCGCCTCAGGGAACGGGATTTCTTGTTCATATGATGAGGGTGGGGGAAGCTTGGTTCCTGTGTTTTCCTCCTCCGGTGGGACTATTTTTTCGGGGTCCACACCCTCAGTCTCTTCATCGTTCTCTTCTGCCTCTTTCAACGTTGCACCACTTCTCAACGTTATAGCATTCACATGTTGTCTCGGATTTTGCTCCGTTTGAGATGGGAGTTTACCCGAGTCTTTTGTTTCAAGTCGGTTCACGGCATTTGCAATTTGACTGACTTGGTTTTCCAAATTCTGAATGCTGGATTTGGTCTCATGCTGAAATTGAACCATGTTTTGTTGCATGGTTGAGACATTTGAGGTGAGAGCTCGGATCATGTCCTCGGTGGACATACTTGAGCTTGACGTCTGGCCTTGGTGCTTTGGGAAAGTTGGTGGCAAGGACTGATTTTGAGGATTCCCATACCTCAAATTCGGGTGATCTCTCCACCCAGGATTGTAGGAGTTAGAGTGTGGATCATACCTCTTTTGACCTTGAAATCCCAAAGCATTGACTTGCTCGGAATTCTCCTCTTGTAGTGTTGGGCAGGAATCGGTGGGGTGCCCCTGTGTCGAGCATATGCCGCAGACCTTGACTTCTTGGTGTTTTGGATTTAAAAGGAAATCCTTTACCAAAGAAGTCAAGCCGGCCACTTGACTTTCCAACGAGATGTTGGATTCCGCTGCCATGACCCGTTTTGATGATGACCTCCCATTGTAGTGCCTAGAATTCTCGGCCAACTCTGAGATGAGGTTCCTAGCTTGGGAAGGAGTTTTGTTGACAATTCCCCCTCCAGATGCTGCGTTCACCAGGCGTCTATCTTGCTCCGCAAGACCGTCATAGAAGTAGAGGATGAGGTCTTGCTCTGTATAACCGTGATATGGGCAGCTAGCACACAACTTTTTGAAACGCTCCCAATACTCATATAATGTCTCATCATCTTTTTGTTCGATGTTGCTTATTTGTTTTTTCAAGGATGATGAGACAGATGCAGGGTAGTACCTTTCGAGGAAGCATTTTTTCATTGACGCCCATGTATCTATACTCCCTGACGGGAGATAAAATAGTCAATCCTTCGCCGTGTCTTTGAGGGAGAATGGAAAAGCCCTCAATTTGATTTGTTCCTCGGTGACTCCATTGGGGCACATGCTTGTGCAGACAATATGGAATTCCGAGAGATGTTTGTTGGGGTCCTCCCCCCTTAGGCCATGAAAGGATGGCAGTAGATGTATGAGCCCAGATTTTAGCTCAAATGTATTACCTTCATCGAGTGTAGGGAAGGTAATACATAACGGTTGTTGATTGAGATTTGGAGCAGTGAGCTCCCGTAGTGTTCTTGTCTCAAGAGCCATGGTTATTGACTCTTCGGTCTCGCTAGAATGAGAACTAGCGTAGGATGAATCTCTGATAGATGATTCCTCCGAGTCGGTATTAGAAAATTTACTTTTCAACCGCTCGAAAGTTTGTTCTATTTCTGGGTTTTTTTGATATATGATTTTGTTTATGGAGCGATGTTTAACCATAAACTCCACTAAGCTCAGAAAAATAAGAACTCTTTATATTTTTTTTTTTTGTATATTTTTTTTTTATTTTTCTTTGAAATAAAATAAAAAGAAAAATTTATTTCCTTTCCCCGGCAACGGCGCCAAATTTGACGTGCACTCGTCGTTAGGTGCACTCAAAATAATTAATCAATACAACACTAATACGTAGTATAGTGTAGTAAGGTTCGTATCCACAGGGAAAGGAATACTTTTCTTTTATATAAATAATAACAAGGGGGGTTTAGATTTGTTTGGTTTAATAACACTAAGATAAACGACCTATATGAGTTTAATTCAATGAGATGGGGACTTGGTTTTGCTTTTATCCACTTAATGAAATGTTCGTCGATCCCGGTTATATCTTTAACTATCTTCCTCTCGAATACTCAATCGAGGAGTATATCCAGTTCATCGAGGGTAGTTATTAATAACGAGATGCGTTCATTAATAAAACTTACTATCGAGTCAATATAGAACAAGCGCCGTATATTAACTTGATAGTAGCAATAAACTTAAGATGAAAACGATTGAGATTGATAACCTCAACACAAGCGGTTTATTGGTTTAATCAATATAATTAATTCCCCTTGGCATATTAACCATGAGATGCATGCATTAATATTTCAAGTTTACTACCGTTGAAAGAACCGGATTAATAACAAGCGTATTAACCGATTGATTCTAGTAATAATTAATATGAGAAACAATACTAGTTGATACTTTAAGTAATGTTTAAGATATTAACATGAAATATGAATAGGAATTAATCAATACTCAAGGAAGAATATTAAAATATATGAATCCTACTATGATTAATATCAAGATGTTAACTAATTGTCATCTTAGCAACACTCCCCAATATAATCATAGAGGAAGAAATAGCTATTACTATAACCAATGTCAAGATGTTAACTAATTGTCATCTTAGTAACACTCCCCAACTTTGATATAGAGATAGTATTTTGAAAGAAAAAATTAATATTCAAGGAAGAAGATTAAAGAAAATAACTCACAACTTACAAATTCATTAAGCTTCAAAGTAGCAAAACCAAGATGGAAGAGTTTAGCTCCTCATTTGGAGACTAAACATGATGAAAAATATAAAGAAAGAGCTATTCTATACTGATCTTAGATGTACAAGGGATTGGATATCTTTTTGTGAAGGAAAGGAGGTGTATTTATAGGTTTTTGGGATGAGATTCGGGTACTCGATCGGGTATATACATGGTACCCGATCGAGTATGTGTGTAACATCCGATCTGAGGCATACTCGACCGGTTTCAGGCTATTTTCTAAGTGTATACCCGATCGAGTATATATGAATACTCGGTCGAGTATGCTTAGAAAGTGATATTCGGGCTATACTCGACCGATCTTCGTTAGCAATTTAAAGGCATACCCGACCGGGTATGTCGGTCTACCCGATCGGGTATAGACATAGAATCGTGGCCAAAATCTTCCCTGCATGTTCCTTTGTCTTCAGATCTGATCCGATTTGAAGTTCCAACCTAATACCCGATCGAGTATAGCTAATACTCGACCGAGTATAGACCAAAATTCAGGATCTTCTTTTGTCTTTGAACTTTTGCACTTTCTCTTCACTTTTTGGGTTCACCAACTGTACTTTGGGTGACCAAAACCTGCTTAAGCTCAGAATATGTCTAATCTAACCTATTTACAAGAATTTAACAATCTAATCTATTACACCAAAAGTGTGTAATTTCCAAAGTAAAAGTCAAGCAAAACTAATTAAAAACATAAACATAGAAATGGAAATTACGAACGTATCAGCCATAGTGTCCTCTCCCAGGCCATCCCGGCCAAGGACCGGGTATATCTTGACAAGCTAGGAGATGTCAAGATATACGATGGTGGTATGGACCTCGTCGTCCAGGTAATTCCCTTCTTCCTCGACTTTTGCTTTTCGTTTTTTCCCTTTGATATTTTTGTTGCATCCCTTATTGATAATCTTTCCATTGCAGGGTGCCTTTATGCTTATGGAGAGCCATAAGAAGCAGCAACGGGAGATAGCCCGTTTGCAAGAGTTTGAAGAGAAGGCAGGCTCGGCCGATGAGGCCATGAGCTGTCTGGGGAGGCTGCGGGCGGGCTTTGCGGCCTTGCAGAGGAAAACTGATGAGGCCGAAGCGGCCAAGGAAGAGGCACTGGCCAATCTAGCTGCTGAGAAGAGTGCCCGTGAAGCTGATCGTCTTCGGGTGAAGGAGGCCGAGAGGGCCAAGGCCGAAGCTGAGGCTGCGGCGGTGAAGGCTGCCGATGATGCAGTCGCAAAGTTCCTGGCCGAGGGCTGGAAGGCCGACGAGCGCCTCCCTTGGTGCTATGAGGTAGTGGCGGCCAAGCTAGAGGATTGGGGGCAGAACTCCCCTGCCGGCCAAGAATACTTTGAGCGGGAGATGTCCGTGTACTATAACATGGGCCAGCATCGGATGCAGAGGCTCATCTACCGCCGGCTGAGTCGCGCCCTCAGGACCCTGAACTATACCCGGGGTTGGGTCAGGCGGAATCTGCGGCTTCCTCGGCTGATGAGAGGCCCGGAAGAGCAGGCCAACCTTCCTTTGTGTGATAGGCAGGCTCCGATAGAGAGTTCCGGCCTGGGCGAGCCAGAGTACGAGGAGGCCGACTACTTGGACGACACCGCCACTTCTGCTATCGAGGCCGGCCTGGATGCTGAGATCGAAGTTGGTGCTAAGCATGTTGCCGAGGAGGACGTCGCGGGCCATGCTGCTGATGAGGCCGCCGCAGAGCCATGATCATCCTTTTGTTTTCTAATCTTGATTGTAACGGCCAACGTGCCCACCATGTACTGACTTATGTTGAATGAAAACATTTTCATGGTACTTGCTGTCTTTGTCGTCTTGTTCACTGTTCTTTTCTTTTCTTCTTTCCAAAAATTTGTCTAAGTATTTTGGAATTGGGACTTAGGGGATTCAAGTGGGTGGGTGTTCTCATCGTCTTGGTGTTGAGCCCCTTTTCACTGTTGACAAATGCTTTGGGCAATTTCCTAAGTGTTGAACCAATATGCCACGCGTGGTGTTCTTGTCGGCCCGGTGTTCTTCTGTCCCTTATCTGATCAGGAGGTCGGCCTGGATCCTTGTGTTGTGGCCGATAGGGGTGCACGGGTTTGTTGTTCCCTTCGGCCGTGCCTGTCTTTGTTTCTTGCCTTGGGTCCTTTGAACTTAGTTCTTTGAATCATAGAAATTTTTCTAAGTACAAATGCAAGACATAGGTAGCTAACGGCCTGCAAGCATTCTGGTGCCCGCTTCGTCTAGAGGTTGTCCCTTTGAGTACTTAGAGATTTTCCAAGGCATAGGTAGCTAACGGCCTGCAAGTATTCAGGTGCCCGCTTCGTCTAGAGGTTGTCCCTTTAAGTACTTCGAGATTTTTCTAGTATAAGTGCCAGGCATAGGTAGCTTCTGTGTGGTACCGTCGTCGGCCAAGAGATGGCTTTGTGGCCGATGAGGGTGCCATGGTGTCTCTTTTGCTTTCCTCAAGAAATTCTCTAAGTGTTGGAATTCACTTAGGAACCCTTTTCCTCAGGAGTTTTCTCTAACTGTGGGGTAAGCACTTGGGCAAGTATTCCCAAGGATTTTCCGCATGGCCAACCGCCTGGGTTTTAGTGTTTTTAACGGCCATCCGGAATGTTGTGGCCGGTAGGGGTTGTTACTTGAATGGTTAACTCTCCCGCGGGTGTAATACTGTCCGCTTCGTCCTGGGCTTCCTATCCAGTGGTCAACTCCAGGATTGTGTTTTGAGTGTGGAGTTGTAATTCTTTATTTCATGCTAAGTGTTGGTGCTTCAGAGGGCTATGGCCGATGAAGGTTACCACTCGCGTGTCACCCAACCATTTTGGTTAGGGTTTTATAGGCGTATGCTTCGTCCTTGGCAATTTCCTTGTAGTGTGTGGCCGCTTCGTCCACGTCACCTGTTGGTAGTGTTTACCTTTGTGTTCAACTGATATGTACTTAGCCAAATGTGGCTGTATTGTGGGGATTTATTTTTACTGCTCGAGGCCGGCAAGTGCGCGCGGCCGTCGGCTTCCCTCTTTTCTTTTTTTTTCTTTTTTTTTTGTTCCCCGTTTCAGGGAGTGTCCTTCTTTCAGGCTTCAGCCAAAGGGGTCGATGGCCCTTCGGCCGGTTCGGACTTCGTTTATAACGTCCGTGATCTCAGGGGGGGTCCCGTCGCCTATTTATGGCGCGGGCTAGAGTTTTGGTTGGTTTCCAACGGCTGTCGTTGCCCATCCCTGAGTTTTGGGATTTTGTCACCTCGGCCATGATTTCAGGCCTGTCGTCCTGCGATCAGGCGTGTGGATGACGCGGTGAGCTTCCCGTTTCAAGACGTGGGCCGTTTGCGGGCCCCTCGTCCTGGGGACGTCGTCGGCTCTGCCTGAGCATTTCGCTCTAAGGAGCCGATACGGCGTGCTCTCTCAGCTGGCCTAAACCTTTTGCTGATACAAAATACAATGGGCATACCCGAGCTTTTTCGCTCTAAGTTTGCAGATGCAGAGCGCCACATCGGCCATGCCTGAGCCTTTCGCTCTAAGGTGGTCGATGAGGGCACTTTGTTCATGTTCAAGTCGAACTCCAATAAATCAAAGGAAACATGATTTTTTATTCAAAAGTGGCTCAAGGCTGAGGGTGGCATTCAATCAATAACCCGTCAAAGGGTGAGGGCTTCGCCGGCTGCACCTCCTTCGTATTATTGATAAAACTTCACCAAATGGTGTACATTCCACGTTCGTGGTACATTGGTCCCGTTTGGGCGTTTAAGCTTGTAGGTGCCGGGTTTCACCACGGCACTGACGATGTAGGGACCTTCATATTTCAAGGCTAACTTGCCTCCTTCTGTCGGCTGGCTTGCTTCCCTTCGGCGGAGGACGTAGTCCCCCACTTGGAATTCTCGGGAACGTACCTTGTCGTCATAGTATGATTTTACTTGACGCCGGTATTTCTCTGCTCAGATGAATGCTTGCTCGCGTCTTTCTTCGACCAGGTGGAGGTCGATCTTCATGTTTTCCTCATTAACCTCTGGGTCATACTGCTCCACTCGTCGGCTGGGAATGGTGACCTTTGTGAGTGCCTTAGCTTCAAAGCCATAGCACAGGGCAAAAGGTGTTTCACCCGTCGCCCTCCTTGGCGTAGTACGATAGCACCACAGGATGTTGGGGAGCTCGTCGACCCAACTCCCTCCTGCGTCCTGTAGGTTCTTCTTTAGCCTTTCCATGATGGTTCTATTAGCGTTCTCAACCTGCCCGTTGCCTTGAGGGTAGGCAACGGAGGAGAAACGGTGTTTTATCCCCCATTCTCGAAGGAGCTCTTGGAAGGGCGCCGCTTCAAACTGGGTGCCGTTGTCGGATATGATCTCTTGGGGGACACCAAAGCGGGTGAGAATGTTCTTGTGAACGAACTTCTGACACCTGGCCCCCGTGATGCTGGCCAAGGGTTCCGCTTCGACCCACTTAGTGAAGTAGTCGACTGCGACGATGATGTAGCGGTTGTTGCCGGCAGCTCTGGGCAGAAGGCCGGCCAGGTCAATCCCCCACCTCGAGAACGGAATAGCAGTGCTGACGGGGGCGTAGTTGACGGCTGGCCGACCAGGGGCCTTCTGGAGTAACTGGCACGTGGTACACTTCCTGGCCAGGTCCGCACAATCTCGCGCCATCGTCGTCCAGAAGAAGCCCTGGACGACGAGACGCCGGGACATGCTGAAAGGGCCCTGGTACGAGGAGCAAACACCACAATGAACTTCTTCCATGGCCACGTCGGCCTCATCCTGGTGCAGGCATCGGAGGAGAGTGCCATTATAGGATCGTTTGTAGAGTTTGCCATCTTCAATGGTGTAGCTTGGGGCCCTGAGTTTGGCGAGTTTGGCCCTCTCCTCGTCCTGGGGTAGCTCCCCCGTCGTGATGAAGGTGATGATGTCGGAGATCCAGTCCTCTGGTCGCTGTTGGACGCACAAGATGGGGCTGGCATGGATGCTGGACATGCTCAGCTCCTCTATCTTGGCTAGCTGGGAGATGTGCTCCGGGGTGTCCGAGCTGAGTTTGGAGAGGATGTCGGCCTCGGCGTTCTCGGCCCTTGGGATCTGAGTGATCTCGTGGGTTTCGAACGCCTTCAGCAACTCCTCTGCTGCTTGCTTGTATTGCTTCATACGGCCTTCCTTTGCTTCGTACGTACCCTCAGCCTGGCCCACTACCAGCTTGGAGTCGCACCTGATTTTGATGTGTCGGGCTCTGAGGCCGGCGGCGAGTCTGAGGCCGCTGAGGAGGGCCTCATACTCGGCTTCATTGTTGGATACCCTGAAGTTGAAGCGGATGGCATAGTAAGCTCTGAATCCTTCAGGGGATATGAGGACGACGCCGCCACCGCAGGATTTCGCGGCCGACGAGCCGTCGGTGAAGAGGATCCATGTGTCATCGGGCTCTGGTCCGGGGGTGGTAGCGGTTGTCTATCTTGCCGTGCATTCGGTGACGAAGTCGGCTAAAGCTTGCCCTTTGATGGATGGCCTTGGCTTGATCTCAATCTGAAATTGACTAAGGAAGATTGCCAATTTCACCATCCTTGAGGAGCTAGTGGGGCTCCTCATGAGTGCGCCAAGGGGCTGCTGGGTCAGCACATAGACGGCATGGGCCTGCAAGTAGTGCCCCAGCTTCTTCACCGTATGGACGATGGCCAGCACCGTCTTCTCAATGGGGGAGTACCTGAGCTCGGCCTCCCTGAGTGTCTTGCTGATGTAGAAGATGGCCTTCTGCACCCCCGCGTCCTCACGGATGAGCACGGAGTTGATGGCCGACGTGCTCACCCCTAAGTACAAGAAGAGGGTTTCGCCGGCTTTAGGCTTGGAGAGCACGGGCGGGGACGATAGGTACCTCTTCAGCTCTTCGAACGCTTCTTGGCACTCCGTCGTCCATTTGAAGCTGTTGGCTTTATGCATGATCTGGAAGAAGGGGAGTGCCCTTTCGGCTGACCTGGAGAGGAAGCGGTTCAGGGCCGCCAGGCGCCCCGTCAGTTGTTGTACTTCCTTGACATTGCGGGGCGGCTCCATGTTGATGATTGCCTGTGTCTTCTCCGGATTTATCTCGATGCCTCTCCGGCTAACCATGTAGCCGAGGAACTTGTCGCCTTGGACGCCGAAGGCGCACTTCTTGGGGTTGAGGCGGAGCCTGAACTCCTTCATGATTTCAAAGATTTCCCGGAGGTCGTCGGCATGGGTGGAGGCCTGCCTGCTCTTGACGATCATGCCTCCATCGTTCGGCCGAGGACTGCTCTGAAGATCTTGGCCACCATCCTAGTGTAGGTGGCGCCGGAGTTTTTGAGTCCGAAGGCCATGACGAGGTAGCAAAAGATTCCCTCCGGGGTCATGAATGCCGTCTTCTCAGTGTCATCTTCATGCATGGAAATTTGGTGGTACCCTCTGAAAGCATCAAGGAACGACATCAACTCGCACCCCGCCGTCTCGTCCACCAGCTGATCAATGTTGGGGAGAGGGAACGGGTCCATGGGGCACGCCTTGTTCAGGTCAGTGTAATCAACACACATTCTGAATGTCGGCGGTTTTTGGGCGAGGACGACGTTGGCTAGCCACGTCGGGTACTTCACCTCTTTGATGTGGCTGATTGAGAGGAGCATGGCGACCTCCCCTTTGACGAAGTCCCGCCTATCGGCGGATAAGTAGCGCCGCTTCTGCTTGACAGGTGCGGAGGCCGGATCGACGGTCAGCCGGTGAGTGATCACCTGGCGGCTGATGCCTGGCATATCGTCCGGGCCCCACGCGAAGATAACAGCGTACGACCGTAGGACGAGGAGGATGGCGTCCCGCTGGTCCTGCGGGAGTTGCTTCCCGATTCTGAGAACCCGCTCCGGCAGGGAGGTATCCAGAGGGACTTCCTCGACCTCCTCGGCCGGTTCAGCATGCGGCCTCTCCTCGTCCTTGGCAACGGCTGCCGTGATGGTGTCTATCCTCTGTCCTTCCCTTTCGGCCGGCCTCGTTAGTTTGAGGTAGCATGCTCTGGCTATCCTCTAGTTTCCTCTGGCGTAGCCGATGCCGTCATTGGTGGGGAACTTCAGACACAAGTGCTTCATGGAGATGATGGCCTCCAAGTCCTCCAGTGTTGGCCGCCCTAAGATCAGGTTGTGGGCGCACTGGAGGTGGACCACCATGAACTCCATGTCAATTTTGGCGCGGTGGGGGCCGTCACCGACCTCCACGGGGAGGACTATCGTGCCCTCGGCGTCGATAGAGTCCCCGGTGAAGCCGGATAACGGTGTCTTGATCGGCTTCAGTAGAGCTTTGTCCAGCTTCAGCTGCCTGAAGGTGTCTAGGTACATCACGTTGACGGAGCTCCCCGTATCGATGTAAGTGCGGTGGATGATGGTGTCACTGATCTCACACCGGACGACGAGGGCATCCCTATGTGATTCCGTACCCGGAGGCAGATCCTTGTCGGTGAAGGTGATCGCCTCCGTTCGCTGCTTCTTCGGCTGGGGGGGAACGTGGGACACCTCCCCTATGTAGATGGATTGGGCCCATTTCTTTCTCTGGGTGACGGAGTCCCCCCAGTATTCCCACCCACAATGAGGTGAATGTGGTTCTTCTTTGGCGGGGGCTCTTCGAAGTCCTCGTCGTCGCTGAGTCTGCCGATCTCCCGCTTCTTCGCAGAGGGTTCGCCCCCTGGTTTGCCGGTGTTTACCCATGTATTTTTGCGTGGTCCACCTTTAACAAACTGGGAGAGTTCCCCCTGACGAATAAGGCGCTCGATGGCTTTCTTCAGCGTGATGCAGTCATCGGTATTGTGCGAGGAGTTCTTGTGAAACCGGCAATATGTGCCGCCCTGCTGGATGGCAAGGACCTCCTCGGCCGGCCTAGGAGCCTGCTCGATGAGGCCATGCTTCTCGGCATAGTCGAGGATGGTGCCGACCGGGTGAGTGAGGGCAACCCCCGGCCGTTCCAACCTTGGCCGCCAGTGGCGGTCTTTCTTACTTTGTCCATCAGAGCCGTGACGGCCCTGGGCACCCTGGCCGGCCGGGGATGGACCCGGGGCCAGCGAAGTATTTGTCTTCTTGGAGGGATGGCCTCCCTCTTTCTTGTGTTTGTGGAGCTCGTCAGCGTCGGCGTACAAGCTTCCGCGCTGGAGCGCCTTTGCGTACGACCTTGGAGGATCGGTGATGAGGCTTTACGTGCACTCGTCGTTAGGTGCACTCAAAATAAATAATCAATACAACACTAATACGTAGTATAATGTAGTAAGGTTCGTATCCACAGGGAAAGGAATACTTTTCTTTTATAAAAGTAGTAGAAGAAGGGGGGTTTAGATTTGTTTGGTTTAATAACACTAAGATAAACGACCTATATGAGTTTAATTCAATGAGATGGGGACTTGGTTTTGCTTTTATCCACTTAATGAAATGTTCGTCGATCCCGGTTATATCTTTAACTATCTTTCTCTCGAATACTCAATCGAGGAGTATATCCAGTTCATCGAGGGTAGTTATTAATAACGAGATGCGTTCATTAATAAAACTTACTATCGAGTCAATATAGAACAAGCGCCGTATATTAACTTGATAGTAGCAATAAACTTAAGATGAAAACGATTGAGATTGATAACCTCAACACAAGCGGTTTATTGGTTTAATCAATATAATTAATTCCCCTTGGCATATTAACCATGAGATGCATGCATTAATATTCCAAGTTTACTACCGTTGAAAGAACCGGATTAATAACAAGCGTATTAACTGATTGATTCTAGTAATAATTAATATGAGAAACAATACTAGTTGATACTTTAAGTAATGTTTAAGATATTAACATGAAATATGAATAGGAATTAATTAATACTCAAGGAAGAATATTAAAATATATGAATCCTACTATGATTAATATCAAGATGTTAACTAATTGTCATCTTAGTAACACTCCCCAATATTATCATAGAGGAAGAAATAGCTATTACTATAACCAATGTCAAGATGTTAACTAATTGACATCTTAGTAACACTCCCCAACTTTGATATAGAGATAGTATTTTGAAAGAAAGAATTAATATTCAAGGAAGAAGATTAAAGAAAATAACTCACAACTTACAAATTCATTAAGCTTCAAAGTAGCAAAACCAAGATGGAAGAGTTTAGCTCCTCATTTGGAGACTAAACATGATGAAAAATATAAAGAAAGAGCTATTCTATACTGAGCTTAGATGTACAAGGGATTGGATATCTTTTTGTGAAGGAAAGGAGGTGTATTTATAGGTTTTTGGGATGGGATTCGGGTACTCGATCGGGTATATACATGGTACCCGATCGAGTACGTGTGTAACACTCGATCCGAGGCATACTCGACCGGTTTCAGGCTATTTTCTAAGTGTATACCCGATCGAGTATATATGAATACCCGGTCGAGTATGCTTAGAAAGTGGTATTCGGGCTATACTCGACCGATCTTCGTTTGCAATTCAAAGGCATACCCGATCGGGTATGTCGGTCTACCCGATCGGGTATAGACATAAAATCGTGGCCAAAATCTTCCCTGCATGTTCTCTTGTCTTCGGATCTGATCCGATTTGAAGTTCCAACCTAATACCCGATCGAGTATAGCTAATACTCGACCGAGTATAGACCAAAATTCAGGATCTTCTTTTGTCTTTGTACTTTTGCACCTTCTCTTCACTTTTTGGGTTCACCAACTGTACTTTGAGTGACCAAAACCTGCTTAAGCTCAGAATATATCTAATCTAACCTATTTACAAGAATTTTACAATCTAATCTATTACACCAAAAGTGTGTAATTTCCAAAGTAAAAGTCAAGCAAAACTAATTAAAAACATAAACATAGATATGGAAATTACGAACGTATCAAGGCTCCTGGCGTACGGGGAGCTGCGGAGGGCTCCATGGTACAGGACGAGGAGGGTGCGCTCATCGGCCCCCTCGACTTCCTCGGTCTCCCTCGTCCACCGATCAATGAACGACCGGAGGGACTCATCATGTTGCTGCTTGACGGAGAGGAGATGGGTGAAATACTTCTTTGCGCGCTTCCTCCCGGCAAAGTGGGTGAGGAAGCGTTGGACCAGGTCCTTCCATGAGTCAATACTTCCTTTAGGGAGTGCGTTGAACCACTCATACGCTGGCCCCTCAAGAGTAGAGAGGAACCAACGGCAGGGGTATTCATCTGACGCGTTCACCATCAGCATGTTGTTCTGATAACGGCTGAAGTGTTCCTGGGGGTCTGATCGGCCATCGTATGACTTGATGGCGTTTCCCCTGTACTTCTCCGGGATGGGGGCCGAGAGCACCCTGTTGGTGAAAGGGGTCCTGGTCCTGACCTGGATGACGGGGTCACCTCGTCCTTCGGCCAACTCCCTCTCTAGGGCGCTGACCTTGTTCATGAGAGCGTTGAGGCCGGGGTCGTTGGAGGCGCCAGCCGTGGGGGTGTTGGCCGATTGCCTGGCCTCCATCTGAGCCAGCCTCCTTTCCAGCTGGGCGATGACCTCGTCCCGGGGGTCCCTGGCGGCCGCAGCGGCGCCTTGCTGGTTTCTCATGCGCTCGTCGTGGGCCACATTGATCCGGTGGCGCACGTCTTCCTCGTGCAACTTCCCTTTGCCCTTGTCCATGCGGGGCTGGTCCGCTGTCCGGGACACAGACCCCAAGCTTTCCCTTGGCGAGCCAGGCCGACGCTCACCAATCCGCCCTGCCATCCTCTCCGAAACCGGACGACGGCGCGTGTCACCTAGCCTATTGAAGGTAGAGGCTTTTCCACACGCTGGGGTCTGCCCAGGCCGAAGAGGGGAAGCAGGGTGGGAGTGGGACGACGCCGTGTCCTGGGCCATCACACCCTCATCGTTGCCTATCTGGACGGCCAACGGTTGGGGCTGAGGAGGTGGAGTGACGTTACCCCCGGTCCTTGGCAAGAGAGCGCTGAGGACGGTGGGGTTCTGGGCCAAGCTGGCGATGATGACCGACATCGTGGCCTGGACCTGTGGATCCACAGACGGAGAGGCTGCGGCCATAGGCTGGGCCGGGGCGTGGTCTGTCTTCTCAGCTCGTTTCTTGTCCAAGCCGATGTGGGCATCAGGGGCTCCGCCGTTGAATTGGTTGCGGAGGTCCGTCGTGAGGTTGATGGCCTCCTGGAAGACGTCCCCTCCGCTGAGCTGGTCGGCCGTAGCATCCTCCTCGTGCTCCCTGGTCTCCTGGTCCTCAGGGATGGCCTTGCTGACGAGGTTGCGGTTTGACTTAGTTCTTCCCATGATCAGTGGTTAGCTGTGCTTGGTAGCGACGAAGGGTGCTAACTTGATTGTTCTAGCTCTCAACGAGAGCACCAAATGATAGAGTATATATCTGGAGAGAAGTGAGAGCTAGAGAGAGAAGTGCAATATATGCTTCAATAGAATGATTTTGTCACCCCCATAACTACCTCCAGAGGAAGTATTTATAGGAAAAATACGGGCTGGGCTCCCAAGCCTTGGGCTTGGGAGGCCCATTTACAACTGGACCGCTATTGGGCCGAATACAAAGCCACTAGTGGGCTGTACAAATGAGTAAGTGTAAAATCCGGTTCTGTGGGTCTCCCGTGGCCGACGAGGGCATTGGCCGACGAGGGCACGGCCGACGCGGGCACGACCGACGAGGACACCCTGGTTCCTTGGCCTCAAGATCATATTCTGGATTGGCCCCTCTTCGGCCGACGAGGGTCTCCTGGCCGACGAGGGCACCGTGTAATGACTGCGCTTTCTGTTCTGAGTATGTGGGTCCTGGGGCCTAGACCCATATACTCCATCAATGTCAATTCTCTTTGGTACGATGCCCATGGCTCCTATTAGGCTTGTCATTCATTAATTTAGTTTATGTTAGTTTGTTTTTCAAAGTGTGCTCATTAACTGGCAGATCTAGAATAAGATATCCATACTCGCCTACTCGGGGTCTCGGAAACTGGTCAGGTAGGCATGTCTTGATTGGGATTTATGTAACTCGATTTTTAGATTAAGTTAAAGAAATAATGACAAATATATGTAGTATGTCTGACGTAAATGATTTTCTCTCTTTATTGATTATATTTTTGTCTATTAATCATTGTTTGAGGTAGTTTATTTTTATTTTTATTTTTCAATTACTATGTTTTTTAATCAACAAAACTATTTTGGCAAAAAAATTAATAAATTGAACTGAACGAACCGTGATTTCAATTTTCAATGATGAAACCGAATCGAATTGAATTTTTTAGTTTGATTCGACATTTGCTTTTAGATCAAAACTAAATTCAGACTAAGGGCCTATTTACTTTCGACTTAATGGGCTTAATAGAAACCGTGACTTATTCGCTCAGCTATATAGTCTTGTTTACTTAGGACTTAATATAAAATGTGACTTATTCGCTCAGACCTTTTCTCACTTATTCGTTCAGCTCATTTTTTGTTGTCCTTGCAGTACAGACATTTGCATTTATCAGAGTCTCCCTTTTAACCCTGGCTTCTCCATCACTTGCTTTTGACATTGTGAGAGGTGTTGGCCCTATGGGTCTTGGCCTTCTTCTCCAATTAATTCCGGGACTTGTGCCTTAAACCATTGGGTTACCACCCAGCCCACTGCTTCCTTGCTTGACCCATTCCTTTGTGTTGTTAGGCCCTTATACCCTTGTGACCTACTCACCTTGTTGGGCTTCCTTGACCCGCCTATTTATTCCCTTGATCTGCCTTTGTCATTTGAGTGAGCCGCATATGTGTAACCCTAGTTCGAAAGCCTTCTGTTTAGAGAGAGAGGGTCTGGCTTCTCTCCAGCCTTTCTCCTTCTTCCGCTCCTCTCTTCACCTCTTTCGAGTGTGTGTGTGCTCTGTAGGTTCTAGGGAGAGGTTTGAGAGGGTAGCTGGGTTTGGGGTTTGGGTTCAGGTGCCTTTGATGGTGGTTCCCGGTCCGGTAGGTCCTTCATGGCGGTTGTGAGTTGTTCCAGAACCTTCGGGTTCGTGTGGCTAGAGACCTGAGCTAGAAGATCTATCAGCCTTACATTGGTATCAGAGCTTGGTTCTCGCTGTCTCTCGCTGGAAAGCTCCACCAGAAACCCAACAGCTACTCGCCTCTGATGACATCGGCTCCCTCTTCTTCGTGCATGGTAAGTCGGATAATCCCCCTGGATACTCGCTCAGGTATATTGGCTTGGAACACCCTAGGTGCACCGGGTGCCTCCGGATTTTTTACTTTACTCCCCCTTCCCCGCACGGCCGTCGGTTGATTTTATCCCGACCGCCATCATCCCAGGTATGTCGGTTGAATCTCTCCTTTGTATGTGTTGATCTGTCTGTTGCATGTCAGATCTGTGATTGGTTTGTGTTCTTGACTGTCTCTCTGTGAGTTTGGGGGAGCTGGTTGGGGCTGTTTTGTTCTTGCATCTTTTTTTTGTTTCCTGTGTCCAATGAGTTTGTTCTTTCTGAGTGTTGTTTTTCGTTCCTCTGTGGTCTGTCTGTCTACGGATAACCAGAGTGGTTATTCCCTGACTAGTGAAGGCATGTGGTGTTAGGGCTAGGGGATACCCTGTCAGCCACCAGAGTGGCCTCGGAACTGCGTGGTCCTCTAGTCCGCTGCCTGACCTTTTCTAGGGTTTCCACTTGATTTATCTGTGTGACATTTCCTTAGGTTTCTGTGTTGTTTTCCATGGCAGTTAATCAATATGGAATGTTACCCTTTAATGGGATAACTGGTTTTGATATCTGGAAGCAAAAGATTAAATGTGTTTTAATTCAACAAAAGGTTTTCAGAGCTATCACTGGCAAGTTTTTAGAAACTAAAAATGAGGCTAAACAATTTGAAATGAATAAAACTTCCTGTTCAACTGTTTATTTGAATATTTCTGACTCTGTGTTAAGGAAAGTTGGTATACTTGACTCTGCAAAAGAATTGTGGGAAAAGCTGGATAGTCTGTATAATGATACCTCCTTACCAGGCAACTATTTTTACTTGAAAATTTTTTCCGATTCAGGCTTGACCTTACTAAGGATATAGATGAAAATTCGGATATTTTTAACAAACTTATTCAAACATCAAACAGGCTAGTGACAAGCACATTGATGACTACATCCCAATTATTTTGGTCAATGCCATTCCTGATTCTTACAGTGATGTCAAATTTGTTATCAAGTATGGTAGAGATGATGTTACTCTAGATATTGTGGTAAATGGCTTAAAAGGTAAAGAACTTGATTTGAAACAAAATAGGGATCATGGCAATCAGTCTGGGGATTCTGGTGAGGCCTTGTTTGTGAGGGAAAGGTCTAAGAATAGATCTAAGAACTCCAAGAAGGAAAATCAAGATAGGAATACTCAGAAGCTTAGTAAGAGAGAGGTAAATCCAAAAAGAGGGTTTGTTACAATTGTGGTAAATTTGACCATTTCATAAAGGACTGTCCCAGTCCTAAAAAGTCTGACCAGACAAACTCTGTTGTCTCTCATGATATACATGATGATGTGTTTATGGTGTATGACTTTGCAAATTCTGTGCTAAGTGGCTTAACTGAAAATGAATGGCTTATTGACTCTGGTTGCACTTATCATATGACTCCTTTTAACTCCATGTTTTCTTCCTATGATCTCTGTGATGATGGCTATGTGTCTTTAGCTGATAGTAAGAAATGCAAGGTGCATGGGGTGGGGAATATATGTTTAAAGTTTGATAATGGGATTGTGTACACTGTGAAAAATGTGAGGCATGTCCCATATCTTTGTCATAATATGTTTTCAGTTGCTGCTTTTAAGGATAGTGAGTTAGAGGGAAAAGGGGGTAATGGTTGCATGAAGGTTTTGAAAAATTCCTTGGTTATGTTCAAAGCTTTGAAAGTGAATAACCTGTGTTAGACCCATTATACTAACAATCACACAATCATAGCAGATAAAGAAGAAGAAGCAGATAGAAAGATATGAGATATTCAACGAATCTGGTATACCGTGTAGAGTGCTGCTGCTCTCCCTCAAGAGAGAGAGAGCAGCGGAAAACCTAATCTCTCTATCTCTGTGCCTCTATTCTCTAAAGCCTCAATCGTTAGGTTTCCCGTAAGTTAGCCTCCTTTTATAGGAGAAGTTGGCTAACTTATGGGTTACAAAGAAGCTAACGGGTTGATATACATTTGTGGCCCGTATTACACATTTAATTAATAACTACACAAATACAAAGATATTTAACTAGATTGGACACCATAAACTATTCTAAACAATCTCCCCCTTGGTGTTCAATCATGTTGAATCAGCATTGCAGCACGAATATCTTTGTCTTTGTTGTTATTGAGCTTCCTTTGTCTTTGAACTTGACTTCTTGAGAAGGCTTTATGAAGAAATCCTCGCAATCTCCCCTTTGATGTTTTCTTGGCAGTTTGATCTTTGATGCCGGGGTTTGAGGAATCTTTTTCTTGTAATCCTTGCCTTCCAGAATTTTCTCTTAATCAGCTTGGATGAAGTTCGGTGACGCCTCTAGAATGAATGTTCTGATGATTATCAGGGGCGCACGGGATTCATCTTCAGTACACGAGTATTTGACCTCTGTCTCCTCCACAATGTAGTCTTTTTGACTATTTGGAATGAATGCATTTGAGGAGAACTTGTCAGTGGCACAGCGGAACATAATGATGGTTGACTTGTGAGCGTAGCTGACCATTTGAGTTGCGGAGATAGTTGAGACAGTGTTGGAGGAGAGAAGTGTCCGAGAATGATTTTTGAGAGTTAAACAGCATGTGGAACACTCTCCCCCTCATGACGATCCGATGAATCGGGGCGTCATGCCTTTATTCTTTTATTCTGCGGAAATAAAACAGGAAAAACAAGCAGAATGTTGAAATGCAAAAATCAGATACGCTGATGTGTTCCGTTAACACAACATCAATGTAAACATCGATGTGTGGCCTATATATAATTATAGAAGCATTATTAAGCTCTAACAGGACTTCCAATAAGTCATTGTGAAGCATCTGAATAGATGTCACTCTAGTTGTTATGGCAAAATCATAAAGATTAGCATTAAGAACTTGTAGCCCCCCGAGGTCATGTAGACACTCGTTATCATCACTATAGAGATAAACTCTAAGGAAATGGCCTGAAAATGTTGGTGATTCTTATGTTGCAACAGCAGGACTTCCTTCCGATCATTGGTCTACATCTGTAATAGATTAGCCCTATGGAAGTTCTCACAGGTCATGAAAACCTGCAACTGACTCTAAAAGTGAGTCTGTGTCCTAGAAAATTTCAAAACATTTGGGAGTGGGTAACTAGACACGACGTGATCGATGAAAGTTCAGTGGCATGGGGCTGAGGCCACTGTAGTCAGTATCACTTGCCTCAGAAGGAGACAGTAATGAGAGACGCAGTTCCCCGTGAAATATGATTAAACATCTATTTGTTGGGAGACAAGTGAGTTGTCTTGGGTAGGGTTAAACATGCAATGTTGGACAAGATGCAGTGACTTCCACCTGGGATATGATTAAATCAGTCCAGAACCTATGGGGATTTTCCAGAGTATTTGAGTGGTTAGGAGTAAATGTTCAATTGATAACAGGCAGTTGAGGTAACAGATTTATCATTGATTATTGTTTCCTTGCTCACTTGAGGCTTCTGCTTCCTGATGCTCATAATGTTCACTCACTCACTCGCTCACTCACTCACTTACGCTCGGCTTTATCCCTTGGGTAGGCATAGTTGGGTTTACTAAGCCACAGGGACATGTTCTCTCATTACTTTCTTGATTTTCTATTTGTACTCCCCCTCGACTAGAGCACTAGGTATGCTTTGTCATTGTTAGGCACCGGGGAGGATAACATTGAACACTCACCCTAAAATGTTGCATCCTTTGAGAGATTCCTTGCTTTGTCGGTGTAAGGCGCCAGGAGGAGAAAACTGAAACTCCCCCTCAGAATGTGCAAGGATTGATTGCTCACAGCTCGTCATACCCGCCATGTGTGTGGAGCAATCTGAACAAGTGCCACACATGACGGTTTCCCTTAGCTCATCATTTGGAATTTCAGCATGTTTGAGGATCACACAATGTTGATGAGTTAGGGGAGGCTTTAGTAGTTGATTGTTGATTGTTGTAAGATGACCGTTGACGCGAGGTTGATTGAATTATCTACGATTTTCGGACCTCTACAGTGTAGTTTAGAAAATCTTTGACCTTTGGCTTGACTTTGAAAGAATTTGATCAGATTTGCCTGAGTTTTGACATTGACATCGGTGATTTACAAAGTTTGTCGGAAAACGAACGTTTTGACCCTCAAGGACTGCGCGGGAGGGCGCGTGAAAAAGGGTTCTGGGGTAAACCCCTAGAATTCATGTAGATCTTTTCGTTAGCTTTCCAACAAAAAAAAAGTTCGCTTAAATCGGATCACCGAGTCAAAAGTTATCGCCAAAACAATGCGGTGTCGTAGAAAATCTCGAAATTTTGAGTTTTTGAGGAATTTCTTCGAAGTTGAGGTTCTCAATGTTGAATATCGAGAGCAGGTGGAGTTTAAACAAAATTCTAAGGCAAAACCTTGAGATCCTAATCTCGAGGTTTAAATCTCGAGATTACAATCTCGAGGTTTAAATCTCGATATTACAATCTCGAGGTTTAAATCTCGATATTACAATCTCGAGGTTTAAATCTCGAGATTACAATCTCGAGTTTTAAATTTCGAGATTACAATCTCGAGTTTTAAACTTAGAGATTACAATCTCGAGATTACAATCTCGAGGTTTAAACTTCGAGATCTTAATCTCGAGTTTGCCTCGAAGAATAATTGCGAAATCCAACTGCAATACAGACCCCGAGACTTCGAAATCTTCAGAATTTCAAGTTGTTTGGAACATCGAAAACTTTGGGCTTTCGAAAACCTCATGATATCGAAAACTTGTTGTTTGAAAAACATCAGAACATCGAAAACTTCTAAAAACTTTGATAAGCAGAGATTCATTCAGATATCCTATAACGTAAAGCTTCGATGAACTGCGAAGAATGTCAAGTTTCGAACAATTTTGAGTTTCAAGAAACTGCAAACTTTGAAATATTCAAAACATCGAGAAATTCCAAAAATCTCAAAATCTTTCAGAATGTTGAAATCCTAAACATCGAGTTCCCTAAACTCGAAATTCCAAAACTCGAAATTCCAAAACTCGAAATTTCAAAACTCGAAGTTTCAAAACTCGAAATTTTAAAACTCGAAATTTCAAAACTCGAAATTTCAAAACTCGAAATTTCAAAAATCGAAATTTCAAAATGTCGAGTTTAGGAATTCGAGACCCTAAATGTCGAGTTCCTGCAAAATGAAAACTTCGAATTTTGAAAATCTGAAAACTGTTCTGAATAGCCCTGAAGGTCGAGAGTCCTCCTGTATCTGTTTCAAGTCAAAATCGTTTCTGCAGCCATGTAAAAGTATAAACTCGAGATTTCATGTAGAGTTCTTCGAAATTGAAAAATTGCAGAAATCGAAAACAAATGTATGCTGTAGAATCGTTTTGAAGAGGCGATTCCAACAGTATTATTTTTACAGATTTTCGTTCACAAACAAGATTACAGGAGCAAAACTCTATATTGAAGAAAAAGAGAAGAAAAGCAGAGCAGTTCTTCGTTAGATCCAAAAAATCGTAGATAGATTCAACCTGTTTCACGCCTCGGCTCTGATACCAATTGGTAGACCCATTATACTAACAATCACACAATCATAGCAGATAAAGAAGAAGAAGCAGATAGAAAGATATGAGATATTCAACGAATCTGGTATACCATGTAGAGTGCCGCTGCTCTCCCTCGAGAGAGAGAGAGAGCAGCGGAAAACCTAATCTCTCTATCTCTGCGCCTCTATTCTCTAAAGCCTCAATCGTTAGGTTTCCCGTAAGTTAGCCTCCTTTTATAGGAGAAGTTGGTTAACTTATGGGTTACAAAGAAGCTAACGGGCTGATATACATTTGTGGCCCGTAATACACATTTAATTAATAACTACACAAATACAAAGATATTTAACTAGATTGGACACCATAAAATATTCTCAACAACCTATATGTGTGCCATGTTGTTCCATTCTCTGAATCTACTAATGTTGTTTGTCCTGATAGCTCTGTGTTGTGGCATAATAGGCTAGGTCACATGAGTAATAAGGGTCTAGAAATCATGCATAAATCTGGTTACTTTGGTAAAGATTGTGTGTCTTTTGTGCCTTTCTGTGAAGCATGTGTGCTTAGTAAGCAGCATAGGGTCAGTTTCCCTAGTTCCTCCAATCCTAACTTGTCTAAGTGTACCTCTGCCTTAGAATATGTTCATGCTGATTTTTGGGGTCCTGCCAGTATCCCTACCCATGGTGGTAAGAGACACTTCATGTCTATTATAGATTATTTCTCTTGGAAAAGATTGGTTTTGTCTCTTAGAGCATAAGTCTGATGTGTTTGAGAAGTTTATGTTGGGCCGCGGGTATGCGGTGCCAGCAACAGCCAGCCTGCCGGTGCAATCAGACCGTGTGGCGCTTCGCTTGTGCTATAAAGGGGGAGGAGTGTGCTTCACTATCAGCGATTGATTTTAGTGTAGCGGTAAGCGCAACGATCCACAAGTGGTATCAGAGCCAAAGTCACGGGTTCGACCCCCGGCAACAGCATGCTGCGCAGTTGTAGGCTGGCAGGTGCTGGGGGGAGATTGTTGGGCCGCGGGTATGCGGTGTCAGCAACAGCCAGCCTGCCGGTGCAATCGGACCGCGTGGCGCTTCGCTTGTGCTGTAAAGGGGGAGGAGTGTGCTTCACTATCAGCGATTGCTTTTAGTGTAGCGGTAAGCGCAACGATCCACAGTTTAGGGAATGGAAAACCCTAGTTGAAACCCAATCAGGTCTTAAGGTTAAAGCCCTTAGAACTGATAATGGCCTAGAGTTCTGTGATAGAGAGATGAACCAACTATGTGTTGACTGGGGAATAAAAAGACACAAAAATTTGTCCTATACTCCCCAGCAGAAAGGTGTAGCTGAGTGTATGAATAGAACCTTACTTCATAAAGTAAGAAGTCTTCTTGCTGCCTCTGGTCTGTCTAAGAAATTCTGGGGTGAAGCAGTTAACACTGCTGCCTATTTGATAAATAGGTCCCCTTCTGTTCCTCTAGGAGGAAAATGGCCTAAGTCAGTTTACTCCGGAAAGACCCTAGACTTATCAAACCTTAGAGTTTTGGTTGTGCTGCCTATGTTCATCAGCAGCTTGATAAGTTAGATCCTAGGTTTAAGAAGTGTGTCTTCCTAGGGTATCCTAAGGGGGTAAAAGGTTATAGGCTGTGGGATAGAAACCAGGTGGGTTTTAAGGTAGTGATCAGTAGCGATGTAATTTTCGATGAATCAGAATTCCCCTATCTGTCTATTCTTACCACAAAACAAAATCTTGAGAGTGTTCAGCCTGAGGTGGAGTCTGCTCATGCTGCTACCATTCCATTGTTTGACAATGTTAATGATTTTGATGATAACCTGCATGATACCACCCCTCATAGTGGGGTGGAGTCTTCTCATAATTCTGATTCTCATAATAATGCTGAACAACATGATTCTATGGAGCATGATATACCTGATTTGCATAACTATCAACTTGTTAGAGATAGGTGTAGAAGGACTATTAAGAATGTTTCTGATTCTATGTCTGATTATGCTTTTCATATGCATGATACCTCTCTATTTTCTTGCTCTGTGTTTGAAACCCTTGAGTTAAATGAGCCCAAAACCTATAAGGAAGACCTTACATCTAAGGAGTCCCAGAAGTGGCTTGATGCCATGAATAGTGAGATGGAGTCTCTTAGAGTTAACCAAACCTGGACCTTGGTCCCTAGACCTCCCAATTGTTCTGTTGTAGAATGCAAGTGGTTGTTTAAGGTCAAGAAAGAACCTCAGAGTGTGAGATTTAAGGCTAGGTTAGTGGCAAAAGGGTTTACTCAAAAAGAGGGGGTCGATTATGCTGAAACATTTGCTCATGTGGTTAAGTTTACTACTGTTAGGATCATGCTTGCTCTAGTTGCTCACTTTAATTGGGAAATGAAATAGATAGATGTGACCCTTGCTTTCCTGCATGGTGATCTTGATAAAAAGATTTATATGACCCAACCTGAAGGGTTTGTGGATCCCAAGAAAAGTGATTATGTGTGTTTGCTAAGGAAGACCTTATATGGTCTGAAGCAGTCTCCTAGGCAGTGGAATATTAAGTTTGATCAATGCATGAAATCTATGAAATTGGTTAAGTCTGCTTATGATCATTGCTTATATTATAAAGATACCTCCTATGTGCCAGTATTCTTATTGCTTTATGTGAGTGATATGTTAATTATCAATCCTAACATTGATTCCATTGTTCATGTGCTAAATTGCCTCTGTGAAAATTTTTCCATGAAAAACCTAAGGGGTGCCAAGAGGATCCTAGGCATCAATATCATTGGGGATAGGAGCAAATCTACTCTTTTGTTAAACCAAGTTTCTTATGTAGAGAAGGTTTTGAGTAAATTCAACATGCGATCTGCTTCCCCTGTGAATGTTCCTTTAGAATCACATTTTGTGCTATGTAAGGATAAGTCCCCCAAGACTGATTCTGAAATTAGTGATATGAAATATGTTCCTTATTCCAGTGCTATAGGATCTGTTATGTATCTTATGGTCAGTATTATGCCTAACATTGCTTATGTTGTTAGTTGTTTAAGTCGCTATATGTCTAATCCTGGTATGCCTCACTAGAATGCTCTGAAATGGCTTTTAAGATACCTTAAATCAACTGTGAAACATGGTTTGTATTTTGCTAAGTGTTCTGATGGTACTGTGTTGCGTGGTTATGTGGATTCTAATTATGCTAATGATAGGGATAATAGGAAGTCTACCAATAGTTTGTTTGTCCACCACTGAGTCTGAATATGTTGCAGCCTGGCTCAAAAGGCTTGTCACTGATTTAGGTTTTTTTAAACAAAGTATTATTGTTTATTCAGACAGTCAATCTGTCATTCAGCTTTGCAAGAACACTGTGTTCCATGACAAAACCAAGCACATTGATGTCAGGTTCCATTTCATTCGAGAAATTGTGGAGGCAGGAGATATCATGCTGGAGAAGATCCCATATGAGTTCAATCCTGCTGATAAGGGAACAAAGTGCCTTTCTGTTGCGAAGTTACCTTCTTGTAAACGAACATTAAATCTGGATTGTGGTTAAATATTGTTTGTTTTGCAGGGTTTGGTCCATGGAGTGCTGTTTACACTCTTGGACTTTGCTCTGAGAACATGGTGTTCTCTGAGTATCCGGTTTGTCCCTTGGATCCTTCTGGATCAGGAAAGTGTGCATCACACTTTTCAATTTGTGTTTCTGGGTCTTGTGTGCCCTAGGGAGTGTTTTTCTGACACCTCCAATTGTTGGCCTAAGATATCCTTGGATGTCTTGGGCAACCAGCGATGATGAGTCTTTCCCATGCCACATTTTTGCTCTACACCACATATGACCAATAAGGTGGAGAATGTGAGAGGTATTGGCCCTATGCGCCTTGGCCTTCTTCTCCAATTAATTCCGGGACTTGGGCCTTAAACCATTTGGTTACCCCCAGCTCACTGCTTCCTTGCTTGACCCATTCCTTTGTGTTGTTCGGCCCTTATACCCGTTGTGACCTACTTACCTTGTTGGGATTTCTTGACCCGCCTATTTATTCCTTTGATCTGCCTTTGTCGTTTGAGTGAGCCGCATATGTGTAACCCTAGTTCGAGAGCCTTCTGTTTAGAGAGAGAGGGTCTCACTTCTCTCTAGCCTTTCTCCTTCTTCCGCTCCTCTCTTCACCTCCTTTGAATGTGTGTGTGCTTTGTAGGTTCTAGGGAGAGGTTTGAGAGGGTAGCTGGGTTTGGGGTTTGGATTCAGGTGCCTTTGGTGGTGGTTCCCGGTCCGGTAGGTCCTTCATGGTGGTTGTGAGTTGTTCCAGAACCTTCGGGTTCGTGTGGTTGGAGACCTGAGCTGGAAGATCTATCAGCCTTACAGACATTAATCGTCGACACCAGCCTTCTCATAGCGAATACCTTCCCTCTTCGTCATGTGATTTCAGCGCCGACCATCACCTGTCTTCTTCTCCGCCCCTTCATTGCTGATCACGGATACCTGCCTTCTTCATCATCTGCTTCTAGTGCCAACATCACATGCTTTCTTCTCCACCCCTTCACCTCTGACATCACTTGCGCTCGGAAGACATTCCATCGCCAACAACCTATTATGAAAAGCAACGACGAAAGCTCTGCCTTACTCATTCAGGTTTCTACTCTAAATTTATATATTTCTTTATATACTCAATCTGCTTTTTAACATTTATTGTATCCTATTAGTTTTTATTTTCCCACAAAATATACTACTCATAGAAATCAGGGCAAAATTTCTTTAATTTAACTTGATTTCTTCTATGGATTTTGGTATAACATTTAATATTAGAAAAAGAATTCATGATGTATATGTAATCTGTACTTATATTTATTGGGGTGATGAAGTTGATGTTGACCATGTTCTGTGTTCATGTGGGGAGGTACATGTAGTTGAGATTTAGAAGTTGTATAACGGTGTTGTATTCTCGATTCGGTCGTTGATAAATCACCGTATGGACCTCTTATGCATTTAGTTCATTCTCAATTTATAAGCTATGTCGATTTATGATTCGGACACTGATTATTGATTGTTGATAATTTAGAGAATACTATACTGTTAAGCAACATTCTACTTTCCTAGAATGTGTTTGGGAAAAAGATAATTATAAGTTAATTGAGAGGAAAATGAGAATGAAGTTGAATTTCCAGAAAAGGAAATCAAAGAAGATGAGTGTATTGAATCACCCAAAGTTAAGTACCAAAGGCTTGAGATTTTTCTTGGAGATAATGAATCTGGTAATGCCATGGTGGTGCCTGATGAAGTTTCTGTAGATGGATCACCCTTTTGAATCGTAATTCAGAGAGAAACAGTGTAGTAGAAATGTCATTGGGTTCAGAAGATGTTCTTTCAGCAAAGAATTTTAAATGATGATGTGCGCTTTTGGCAACTTTGGTGCAATCGTTCTGCCGCTGCTGAGGCTCCAACAGCTGTCAGTAATGTGACTTCTGGCTTCAACTCTCCTGCACCATCAACGAAAGGAAGACATTTTCTTATCATAATTCATATGTTGCGAGAACAAAGCCATTTTCTTGGATTTGGTAAGTTTTATTCTTCAGTAGTTTGAAGGCAAGAAGTCTGCAGTTTATTAGGCACCAACTAACTCCGTTTTTATAGCTTGTGAAGACTTTTCAGTTTCTTTAATTTGCATAGTGTTAGACCCATATTTGGGCTTATATATTATTTATTGTATTTGAGTCTAGTTTATTATTTCTTGAGCCAAGGGTTATATTTTTTCGACCATTACCATGTATATATATACTTGTATTCACAGTGGAATAGGGACGGAAGTTTTTGACCCTAATTCATACTCTAAATCCCATCATATAGCATAATCAACAATGAAGCACAAGAGGAAGGTGAAGATATTGGAGAAGTACATGGAGCACAATATATGATGAATATGCGGGATGACATTGCTAATAGACTAGTAGGAAATTTTAAATTCAAAATATTGTTCTTGTAAAATGTTTGACCTTTTCTTATTATGTAATGTGATTCTTTTATTTAAATAATTCATATATTATTATTATAGGCATATGAAATTATCGTTCAGAACACAAAGAAGTAAACAGACATTATACATTCAACTCTTGTTCCAGTCAGGAGAGTTATTTGGTCATTTGATATTATTCAGACATCTCATTCAGCTCATTTGGTAAACAATTTGTTATCTCGGTGTCACTTAATCCAGACAGACAGCTTAATGCAGACAGAGGTCTTAATCCATTCAGGGATTAATGAAAAAAAAGTAAATAGCCCTTAAATATTCTATGGATATGAAGTGGAGAAGGGCATATTGCAGTGCTTGTACTCCTTGTAGAAAACAACGTAAAATAACAAGAGCTCGTTTGGTAACACTGAAATTGGTTGAATCAACTTGTTCTGATAAATTTTTTGAAGTTTCGGCTGAAGTGACTGCATTGATTGATTTTGCTGAACTAAAGAAAATAAAAATATATATTTTGTTGAGGTTTATTCCTTGCACATTGAAGGCCCAACACAGTCTTTCGAGTTTTCATTACATGTGTTGCATATGTGTACTCAAGTGACTATTTATTGAGATGATAGCAATAGTAAGAATCAAATAAGGAAGAGGGTAAAGTGCATATGGTTCTTATTGAGTGTATATGGAAAGCTTACTACACACTTATCAAGCTTGAACCTCTAACTTCTAACTACGTTGAGAAATAGAGAGGGAGTAGAGAGAGACTAATCTATTGAATGCAAGTTTGTCAACCTTTTTCAACGAAATAAATGTGAACATTTATACCTCAATATGGTATGTACGTGGTTGAGGTAACGTTGCGTGCTCTCATATTTAGTACTTTAAATGTGTTTCTTGTTAATATTTGATTTTCACCAATCTCTTAGTAGGGCATATTCAATCTCCAGAAAACCCTCAAGTGTTTTATCTTGTTCGAGAGTTGTGGCTCGAGCGAGCCACCATGTATCGAGCGAGACGGGCAGCTCACCGGGTCGGACCATGTCCCGAACATGACTACTAGGCTCATTACGCTGATCAGGCTAGTTGTGGTATTTGGTCGAGATCGACATTCGGCCTAATACTCCAACATATTTTTTTAACAAATAAAGAAAAAATAACTAAAATAGTGTTCTACGGTAACTTCGATTAATGCAGGAAGAAAATGAATTTCATCCTTATTTATTTTGATTATTAGAGAACGCAACACGCGAAATCAAAAAATTCAAAATTATATACTTCCTCTGTCCCAATTTGATTTGCAAAATTTTTTATTTTGGTTGTCCCAAAATAGTTTTTCACTTTCTATTTTATGTATGTAAATAAGAATAAAGCGACAAATTTATCCTTACTTTTACTTTTTCCTCATTAACTTAAAGACATATACTTTTAGAAAGATGGATAAAAGTGTAAAAAACAAGTATCATTTATTGTCATTACTTAATTCTTGTGCCGATCAAAGTTTACGATTCAATTCGGAACCGATGAAGTATTTGATGAAACAAAAAAGCCTTTTGTACACACTCTTATACACACTTTTGTACACACTCTTATACACATTTTTGTACACACCTATGTTTGTGAAAGGTTTTTTTTTCGTCCGTGAACATCGATTCACAGACAATATTTTGCACAAACAAAATATTGTCTGTGAACCGGATTCACAGACAAAAAAAAAACTTCACAAACATGGTGTGTATAAGGTATGTACTAGTCATATGTCAAAATACAAACTCACTACCCAAACATGTTCTAAAGTCGAGAAATGGAGCTGACCGTTAGATTATTTCCTTCCCTTATCATCATTTAGGACTACTTTGAGATTCCGAAGTATCAAATTCAAGAAACATCCACCGGCCGTCTCCGGCGATCCAAAGTCAGCACCATCTGTTTTGATGAAATGCTGACCGCCACCAGTCTCTCCTCTCCACCGTCTTCTTCCGCATCAGCCTTTACGCCGTCAATCCCGTTTTCGGGCACACTCCGTTCATCTTGCTCTTTTGCTACTCCAATACTAAGACTTCCTACTGCAAGTACAAGCTCTGCCAAAAATAGGACTTTTCTACGCGTTCAAACATCTTCCTCGTCAAGGCCGATGATCGAGAAGGAAACGCTGGAGTCCCAACGGCCAGATTCGTTCCTACGTGATTCCGATACCGGGGACTTCTCCGGCAAAGAAGATAATCCGGGTTCTGTGAGGGCTCGTTTTGAGAAGATGATTAGAGAGGTCCAGAACAACGTGTGCTCGGCGTTGGAGGGTATAGACGGAGGGGGGAAGTTTAGGGAGGATGTCTGGTCCAGACCCGGTGGTGGCGGTGGCATCAGTAGGGTTTTGCAGGACGGCCACGTATTCGAAAAGGCCGGCGTCAATGTCTCTGTAGTTTACGGCGTCATGCCTCCCGACGCCTATAGAGCTGCCAAGTCATCCGCCTCTGCCGCCGACAATGGCGACGTAAAGGCCGGCCCTGTCCCCTTTTTCGCTGCTGGGATCAGCTCGGTAAAATTTCCAGATTTTGAGATTTCTTAATCCAGCTTTGAAAATCATTTCTCCTACTGATGAGGTCAAATATATGTATTAGGTTCTGCATCCAAAGAACCCTTTTGCTCCAACTCTGCATTTCAACTATAGGTATTTTGAAACGGATGCTCCGAAAGGTACTGTTTTGATCTTACTTTTTCATATTATTAGGAGACAATGAATTTCTCAAAAAAGATAGATCCTAGGAAGGCTGCAGATTTGGCAGATTTAAGATGGCCTAAGTTCTGAACACCATTGGTGGCGAAGAACATCATAGTGCCTATGCTGATAAGTTGGAATTATGATGAGATTTTTACAAGTGTGTAAAATTGCACACATGTTATTGCAGTTTCCTGGGGAAGATATGTAAAACCAGTTGCTATTAAGCTACAATTTTGCATGATTCTATGTAAAATTTGATCTTTCACTTTGTAATTGATCTTTTATCAGGCATGACTTGCATAGCTGTGGCACTTTCAATCTCTATATTATCCACAGTGATAGTTTTGATAGATTGAATGAATCGACATTTACAGATTCAGACCAAATATTAAGTGATGTAAATAAGAATTCCTTACTCTACTTGACTACCAACATGACATTTCTGTAGTAGTCCATAGCATTACTGTGATGGCAATTCAGACTTTTTTATATTACTATTAATGGGGGGGAAACTAAACGCTCAACTTTTATTAGTTTTGACGAAAGAATCATGCATCAGACAATTTTTGCAAAAGTCATGCGCCTCTAGTGTTAGATTATTGATGAGTCAATGTTCCTCTAGAATCTACTCAATCTAGGTCATCACTCCCTCCTTCCCATACTTGTATCCCTGGTTTGACCTAGCAATCTGGCATGCATATTAAGAAAGTGAAATTGCATAGTTCTAGTTCATGTAAATGAGAAGAAAATTTTACATCTCAAAAAGAAAAGTGGGAAGAAAAATATAGGATGGAGGGAGTATATATTAAAAAAGGTATCATTACTCCATCTCAATATATAAAATAAATATATACTTTGTGTCAATTGGTCATCATTCCTATGTGTTCAAATCACTTGCAGATGCTCCTGGAGCACCAAGGCAGTGGTGGTTTGGTGGTGGTACTGATTTGACACCTTCCTACATTTTTTATGAGGACGCGAAACACTTCCACTCGGTAAATTGTATACAAGACTGATCCTGCCCCCAATTCCCTGTGGAACTAATGCTTGTTTTTGTGTCATTATGCCCATATCAACCTGACAAAAGAGAATAAAATCAGTGTGTCATCCTGAAATCCTATTTTCTTCAAGGCAGATGAGTAAGAGCCAACCAAGCTGCAAAGAAATACTTGTATACCATGTCATAAACTAGATACAAAGGCTGTTTTTATGTCTTAGACTCTTAGTATAAACATACTTACATACCTTACCTTTACGAACCTTCCATCCTGAAAAAGAGTGTTATTGATAATTTATTTTGTAGCAATAACAGAGTTATGTTTTAATGGTGTTCTTGATTTGCTTTAAAAAGTTAACTATGTTAAAGTTAGTAAAAGCAACAAGTAAGTTTAAATATGTAGCTAGAATTGGTGATTTCCAATAGTTGTACGGTTGTACCTCCAATTGTTGCAACTCTTTGTTTGGGACATAGTATTTTATTTTTATTTTAACGCTCCAAGCCTTTAGAGATTTGCTTATGTTTGAATCTGGCTTGGTATATTGTTCGCTGAAAAAGATTTTCGAATTTAAGGTTTGTCCAATTCTTAAAAAAACAAGCTTGTTAAATGTTTGTGGCTTATGTTCTGAAGGTTCAAAAAAGTGCTTGCGATAAGTTTGATCCCAGCTTCTATCCTCGATTCAAAAAATGGTGTGATGATTATTTTTATATTAAGGTATGCTTTCCATAGTCTGCAACTACTTGCTTTGTGTGATTTATTAGTCTCAGTATGTTTATTCATTGCTCTTTTGGGACTAAGGCTTCGATGTTGTTGCAGTATGTTTATGTATGCATTCTACATTTCTACTTATTCACACACACATACTTGTTTAAGCAGCCATTGTGTATTACATGAGAAATAAAATGTCTTTTGGGGAAAAAAGCGTTACAACTTTTTTTAGGTGGACAAAGTAACGAACTATTACCCCTTTTGGTGTTGTGAATTGAAACTGGATCTTAAAAGTTGACAATTGACTACGTCAATTGATTGTTGTCGTCCGATGCTGCTCACCCTCTTTATCCAATTTCCCATATTTCCTGTCTTTCATGAAGGTTTCAACTTGTGCTTAGACTTTTAATACAATCAGCTTCTTTTCAGATTAGGGAAAGAGGGAAATACCAAACTGCTTTTTCCCACTATAAATAAGCACCCTGCCATTGTTGTAGAGGTGTAATACTGTGATTAATGTCATATGCAGCACCGCGGAGAGAGGCGGGGTCTAGGAGGAATATTCTTTGATGATTTAAATGACTATGATCAGGAGATGCTTCTCTCTTTTGTTACAGGTAAAGTAAAAACTCCTCATCACACTTTGGACAGTTATTTATCTTTAATATATCAAAACTAGCAACTGGTAGTAAAATGAGTTGTCAGGATTGCAGAGTGTGCGAAATCTGTCATCCCTGCATATATACCGATAATAGAGAAGAGGAAAGATACACCCTTCACTGACAACCACATAGCGTGGCAACAACTACGTCGGGGACGCTATGTAGAATTCAACTTGGTATTGTACTCAAATTCCCAGTAGAGTTTGTGCCCGCATAGTATTTGATTTACAACCTTTGACTTTTTTCTTTATCATAAATGGAAAAAAGGTTTATGACCGTGGAACAACATTTGGACTAAAGACGGGAGGCCGGATAGAGAGTATTCTTGTTTCTCTTCCATTAACTGCACGATGGGAGTACAACCATGTAAGTGTCTCTGCTCAACAACTCCATACAATGTTGCCATTGTTTGGAAAGACAGATAGGCAATATGATGAAAATGATCAATAAAATAATATTATTATTCTCATTTCAGCAACCACAAGAAGGGACTGAAGAATGGCGGCTTTTGGATGCTTGTATCAACCCTAAGGAATGGATCTGAGTTCTAGTTTATGGAGGTTATATGTAATTGTTTTCTCTGCCAATTGAGTTATTTATATACGTAGTATTTATAAGTTTCCTGTTTCAGTATAGGTCAGACAGAGTTTGTAATGTTTTGTCAAAGGACATCATGAACCCTTGGTGTTGATAGATTTATTGCTGTCTTTTGTTTTTCTTAAGACTTGAGTTTTCAACCCTTGCCAAGTACCCAGTAGCTTTTATGTTTTTCATCTATATAATTTATTTATTTAGTTTTTGCCTGCTGGCAATCGAAGCTTTTTTGAGATACAAAGTTACAGCTAAATGAAATTTGTTATTCAAAAAAGAGGATGACACCCCATCCCTGAGGGCCCCCCAACACCGATCCCATCCCTTGGACTGTAAAAGAGGATCTAAATGAAATTTGTTATTCAAGTTCTTAATACAAGAGGCTCGTTCCACTTGGTAATACAAAAATTAGCTGAATCGACTGGATTTGTTAAAATAGGTGAAATATTGATTGAAGATGGTGAATAGGTTGGATCCGTTGAATTCGGGAATTGTTTTTAGAATATACGGATTATTTTGTTAAGAAAACAAAAGAATAAATGAAAAACAACCAAAATATTGACTTTTGATCAATTCAATCAAAAAAGTAACTTCAATCCACTTATTTTGATTATTAAAATTCATCCATCACGTGAAATAGAAGTTGCGTGTTTGATAAAAAGTTGATTGACGATAACATAAATCGAAAAGAAAGGTTGCCAAATGTGCTTAAAGTTTCATATTCAAGCAAGGTCATAATTTGAGTTTCTAAGGACATGTTTACTAACAGAGATATTTTCCTGTTTTCTATTTCTATTTTTCGTTCTCCAATTTTCTGTTTTTATTTTTCAGTTTTTCTATATCCAGTTTTCTGTTTCTATTTTCTAGTTTTCCATTTTCAAATCTGAAAAGATGTTCATCAATTTTTCCACCAAGTTTTGTGATCATCCAGAAGACTGACACATTTGCTTCACAGGTTACTAAATGGTGTTTATTAAGACTCGCGTTAATAAGCGACGCATAAAATAAGCAATGTTATAAGATCGTGTTTACTTCAAAAAGTTTAAAGCACTGTTTAACATTAAAATGTTCAAAATAACTCTATACATATATAGACACACAAACATTCATGAACACAAATATATATTATAATATGATGTGTCGATCACCTCATACGTGTACCCATACTCCTAACCCCTACCATGCCCCTATACCTCGTACCCCCACCCTACACCCAATTCTACACCCTTGACCAGGTGACCCCTACCCCTACCCTTACCACGATCTTACACTCTACCCATACTCCCCTAAAACCCTTCATACCCACCCATACCTACTCGTAGGGGTCGGGGTAGGGAAGGGTGGGGTGGGTGGAGGTGGGCTAAGGGGTATGATCGGGGTGGGGTGGTAAGATCTTGGGGTACGGGGTTGGGTGGGGTAGTGGGTGGGTTAGGGTGGTGATTAGGGGTAAGGGTGGGGGTAGTGAGTAGGGTTGGGATTGGGGTAAGGTAGGGGTAAGGTAGGGAGTTGGGATATGATGGTGGTAAGTGTGGGGCCAGGATCAGGGTGGGGCCGAAGTAGGGTGGGGGTAGGGTGGCAGTAGGGTGGGGGTAGGATGGCGGCACAAGGGTGGGGGTAGGATGACGGTACAAGGGTGGGGATAGGATGGCGGTAGGGTGGGGCCGAGGTAGGGGCATGTGGGAAGGGGTAAGGGGTAGGGTGGGGGTAGGATGCAAGTAAGGTGGGAGTAGGATGGCGGTACAAGGGTGGGGGTAGGATGGCGGTAGGTTGGGACCGAGGTAGGGGCATGTGGGAAGGGGTAAGGGGTAGGGTAGGGTGGGGCTGAGGTAGGGGCATGTGGGAAGGGGTAATATACCAGAACTAAATTATTTGAGTATATATTGACGTAGTTGTAGGGATGGACCCGGGCCGGTCCGATTCCGATTCCGGGCCGGGCTCGGGCGGGCATTTTTTGCAAATTCATGGGCCCGGAAACGGCCCGGGTTGATACCGGATTCGGGCCGGGCCGGACCCGGTTCGATATCTATTTTTTTTTTTTTTTTGCTTTCTTGTTATCCCCCGACCCCCCCCCCCCCCCTCACCCCCCACCCCTCAAACCTCCCCAAAACACCCATTCCTAGCCTAGGAAAAGAAAAAAAATGAAAAAACAAAAAAAAGACCCGAGCCCGACCCGGCCGACCCGCCCAAACGGGCTAAAAGCCCGGAACCGGCCAACCGGGCCCAAACAGTACCGGGCCGGTTCGGCCCGGCCCAGTCCATCCCTACGTAGTTGATTATCTCATACTCTCATAGTGACTCTCATACTCATACCCGCACGGGTAGCTCAGTTGGTCGAGTGGTGGAAAAATTGGACCAAGTGACCAAGGTTCTAAACCCGTAGCGACCGTGTGGAGGTTACAGAATCTGAAATAAGACTGGACCTCTGGTGCGCACGTGTATAAAGCCTACCGCCGCTTTGGTGACTCAGTCACCGTGATTAACCTCCCCACAATCATGTCGGGTCGGGGTGGGGGGCCTTGGGGTTGGGCATTCAACCATTTGGACCAACATACTCGTACATCAAGTGTTCATAATTCATATAAGCAAATACAGAATACAATGCAAATATTGATGCATCCCATATTTGTAGCAATTATTTTAAAAATGAAGATCTTCCCAGCTGTTACTAATAATAGAGCTGCTGTGAACCTACACTCTAGTTTCGCTATACATCTCAGTCAGAATCAAGCCGGTAAGAACGGCATAATGACCCTGAGAAATTTGAAAATTCTGAAAAAACAGTTGGGCTAGATATGAACTCCATTCCCATTGCAGTGACTTCCATTTGAATTTATAGATCCGTTGGCGAGCTCGTCGCGATGGTGGTATGTCTTTGTTGGCGTGTGGCCATTGCTAAAGCCACAAATACTCTTCTTAAGGACGCTATTGAGTTGCCCACATGCAGCTGCTATAAGCCCTGTTATTCCCCATTAAAGTCCAGATATTGAAAATTTACACACAAACATTGATCAACAACCAAGTAAAAATGTAAATGATGTTTTTTCTTTAATAAAATGACACACGATAGAAGGTAGATAAGCTTGCCTATGAAGAGAGGGGAAGGTTTTCCAGGTCTTGATTTGAACTCGGGATGAAATTGAACTCCAACGAAGTAAGGGTGATTACACAGCTCCAAGATCTGCAATGAAAACATGCCAACCTAAAAACACACAGTACTTTGAATACCATCTAAAGCAGCCGCTTTGAAAATTTAGTCACAATTACTATACCTCCATGCGACAACCACTTTCATCTTTGCCTGTGAAAGAGAGACCGGCACCTTCAAGCTGTTCTACCATTTCAGGATTTACCTACACAACATAAAAAATTCAAACAAAAAGGAAGAAAAAAGCTTTTTAGACAAAACCCCATGTAGGCGCAAAAATTACTAGCACTATTCTAAAAAATGTCTTTTGCACCTCATATCTATGGCGATGTCTTTCATCAATGAAACTCACGTTCCCGTATCTAGAAGAAAAATGAAATCATCTTAATTAGGATTTAAGCACGATAATAGCTATAGGTGGAAATGAAGGGAAAAAGAGACAATAGTCCAGATACATTTTCAACCCTGTTTTATGCATCATCCCTGTTTTCAACCCCCAATAAACTCATAGGAAAAAAATCTCACATGAGAGATATGCCTAAAAGCTTTCTAAAATTGTAGATCAACATGAAAGGTAAGAATATAAAAAAACCAACAAATTCTTTCTTGAACTCCTGTTATGCAAGCAAGTGTTGAGAGGAACAAGGTAGACTTACAATTTAGCAGAAAGACAGTCCGTAACCTGAAAATATGTCCTCCTGGACCCAAGTCGCATTGTCCCTCCCATATGAGTTTTTGAACCCTAATAAGGAGCATGCAGGTAAGAAAAGTTCGAACCCTAGATTATAACAGCTATCATGATTTCACCATTCACACTCAGATTGTATGAGACCCTAACCTCTGGCATAAAAATGACGCATGGATTCTGGGTATTTGAATCAAACTCTGTGCTATTTGCATCTGTCAAACCAAGAACTGATCGAGCAAAATCAATAACGGCAATTTGCATTCCCAGACATATTCCAAGGTAAGGAAGCCTGTTTTCACGAGCATATTTAGCTGCAAGTATTTTTCCCTCCACGCCCCTGTCACCAAACCCACCAGGAACAAGCACAGCATCTGCGCCCTATAAGATTTTTGGCACTGTTAACTAATGAGATAATACATGAGGAACTGCTTAGAAAGTGAATATCAGAGAAGAATACACTAGACAAACCTTTAAGAGATCCCAAGCACTCCTATAATTTTCAGGATTCTGGAAACCAGAAAAATTATCCACTTGAATGTTAAAAAACGGCATTATTGACAGATGTGTAGCTCTGAAAGAACACCTGAAAATGAGAATTACAGGAAATCAAAACACACCTCTGTTTCTGTAATACCCTCCAGATCCCCAGCTGCAATCCAATCTACATGCAGTTTCCTGTGGCAGGCAACAGAAGCATGCAAAAGCGCCTGCAAATAATCAAGTCCTAAAATTCTGAGAATAATGGAAAAAGTGGTAGGAGAAATTTTTCCTTTCTCAAAGTATTACTGAATACATATAGTGCGGTCTGCAAATATTTTTTTACCCAATAAATCTAGTAATCTGCCCATGCAGGTCATCTCTACAACAACAACATTACCCCAGTGCCACATAGGCTGCAACCTACGGTGTGTAAGGGGGTCAGATGTACGCAGCCTTACCCCTGTTTATGGATGACCCGTGATGAAAATCGCATCGAAATTCCCATGCAGGTCATCTCTAAATTAAATAAATATACAATAGATGAACCAATGTGCAACATGGTATTACATCCTTAACTTCATCCTGAATAATCAGTTCCAGTCAAACTTTGGCCAATTACAAGTAGCAAATACATAGACAACAGGATTAAGTTAGGAACTTAGGACTCCTAAAAAATAGACTGCCTGCATGAGAATGATGCTAAAGAAGATTAAGTTCACCTTCAATACAGAGAGGTATGAATCTGATAGTCCTGTGTACTTTCCAACCATGGCAACTCTTACCTGTTAATCAAATAGCAGTGAGTTTCAGAAAGCGGGAAGAAAATATAGGGGATCAAACTTCAGAAAATTCGAGAGCCTACTGGTTCATGTAGCATGTCACAAAGCTCAGCACGAGATGTCCATTCTCCCAGTGCAGGCTCCTTTGCAACTCTGAGTGATTTGTTGGAAAAGAAATTATGACTATAGACAAATAGTCAAATAGTTCACAATATAAATATTGTGATCACTATTAAAGAAAAAAGGAATAAAAAGTAATAATTGGCTAGTATCGCAACAAGAACAAAAAGAGCTTATATAAGACAAGACAAACCCTTCGAGGTTTAGGGCTCTCAAAATGGCTTCATGCGCCTTCTGGTCCTAAACCATGACGGAAAACTGGTGTAGGCCATGTTGAATCAACATATAAAGTAAGCATTAAGAAAAGAGAGGACTACTTACTCTTAGAAGCAAAGGAACGTGCCAGATATTAGAAACATCATTAAGAGTGACAATATTCTCTACCTGGGGATGACAAGCATGCAGAGTAAATCATAAATGGCCTTACAAGTTTAAATTGCAAAATAGACTGATTTCAAGTGGGAGTCACTAAAAATACCGGGACATGGCAAAATCGGGAAAGTTTCTCCTTCACGTTCTCATCCAGTTGCTGATAAATAGAAAATCAATTGCACAAGTCAATTGTGAAATTTAGGAGGAAGAGAATACATACAGTGTGTGTCTCAGTGTGTAAGTGAACACCAGATACAAAAAAGAGAGACCTTAGTGCTCCGACATGCTAAAATATCTGGTGTCAATCCTAGACTTCTCAGTCCCTTAACACTGTGCTGTGTTGGCTTTGTTTTCTGGACATTTAAAAATCAAAAATACACTTAATTTGCAGGTTTTAATTATAAAATATGTGATAGAAAGGCACATAAAGAGGAAAATTATGTTTGCAGCACTCACCTGCTCACCAACCACATTCAACACAGGCACAAGGCTGACATGTATCAAGCAGAAGTTCCCTGTACCTAAGAATCATAAAATTCATAAAGATAAATATAAAAATGACAAAGCCATTTATCATGTGACTAACTTTCCCTCCAATGCATATTAAATTACATTGAGTATACATAATAAAGATTTGATTTAGCTTCTCCCCTTGTTCTATTTGGGCAGCTAACTTACCAACACGATATGAAAATTGTCCTAAAGCCTCGAGAAATGGCATTGACTCGATGTCACCTAGACCAAGTAAAAAAATAAAAGTTCAGTCCCACAAACAATAAAAGAAAAAATCAATGGTACCCCATGTGAAGAATTATTTTTATAATACCTATAGTGCCACCCAATTCTATGATACATACATCAGCTGGACCATCTCTACCATCAACTGGTATGACTGCTACACGTTCAATCCATTCTTGAATGGCATCAGTAATGTGATGGACGACCTAAATACAATGGTGGTTGGATCACATGTCCAACTAAGTGGCACCCCATATGAAAAGGAGACAAAAATGTAGATACTCCAAAAATAAGACTGACATACCATGACTGTTTTACCCAAATAATCGCCTTTTCTTTCCTTTTCAAGAACAGACTGAAAATAAGATTCACTGGTCATTTAAGTTATCTGAGAAGCCAAACAGAAAAGAATTTGATGGATCCAGCTTGAACAAGGCTTTTGCAAATAAAACTTTAACAGTAAATACATACCTGGTAAATTTTTCCGGTGGTTATATTGTTGTCATGTGTCAACTTCACATCTAGGAAACGTTCATAGTTCCCAAGATCTAGATCCACCTAAAAGATCACCAAGTCACAGTTATGTTGACCAATAAAATACATTACTTTATAGTTTTCTTAAACAACTTTTCCTGTACAGTGGCAAATTAAAAACAGGTTGTATAACCATATACAATTGAGCATGAAAATGTGGCATTAGGTTCAATAGGTGTCGCATAGGTTTACTAAAGGAGATTTGAATTATTATTCTTCATTTAAATTGACATTAATATGATTTTCCAGAAGGCATTGAAGTATGTCTAGCAAGGGATATATGTTTTTGGAGCAAAATAGTTAGCACTACAACACTTTTTCCCAATATGTAGGGTGATGAACTAGCATAAACACCAAGATAACTCGAACTACTATCCAACAAAAATAAACAGATAAGTCCGATAATATGTGTTAATATACAACTTGTTTCCTTTTCCCAAGCTAAATTTAACATGTGCAATTGAACGAAAAGTGCTCTTCTGACCTCTCCACCATCATCCAAAACAAATACTTCACCATGTTCAAAGGGAGACATTGTTCCAGCATCAATATTCAAGTAAGGATCTGAAGAGAGGGAAAGACAGTTATTTACAAGATAAAAAAAAGGTTCCATGAGAAGTGCTTCTCCTAATATAATGAGACAAAAGGCAATAATAAAGTGGTGGCTGGACTATTACAAAAGCAAAGCAAGCAGTTTCAATTTTAGGGAGTGTAAAGTTTGAAACACCAAAGATAGAAAAAAGTTAAAAAATATGAGCTTTGTCTTGTTACAAAGGATGAGCTCCGTCCTGTCACTAAGTTAAAAAAAATGTTCACAATTTGAGCCTCCGGTCGCCAAAAAAGTAGCTCAGCGTTGTCGCTAAGGATGAGAAAACAACAATAAACACAGCTAAAATAATCAGCACTGTCTTTCCCGTTTCTCTTTTTACTTGATATTTGAGGGTAAAACGTGATATGAACCATGCTTTCATGATTCTTGATCAGGTTTGAAGAAAAGCAATTCACAAGAACAAAAGAGTGGATGGTGTGTGGAGAGAGACCAATCTTGATGGAAGTGACACGAAGCCCGCATGCTTGAAGAATGAGGCCTATACTACTAGCCGTTACTCCTTTTCCTAGGCCGCTCACCACTCCTCCCGTCACCAAAACGTACTTCATCTCTGAGCTACAACAAAACAACAACCAATACGAAATTCCTCATAATTGCAATACACATACTACAAACATTGCTGCAGTAATACTCTGGCCAAATTCTTCTAAAAGAAAAAAGCACTTTTAGACACTATTGAGCTGATTAATTTCGACTCTAAAAGAAATATTCCCGCTGTCAAAAGAAACAAACGCATTCTTATTTCCAACAGATTTTAATGCATTATTACCTTCAACTGTTCTAGCCGGGGGAGCTGTGCAAATGCTGACCGCCAATGAGATTTTTGTAGAGAATTTGTTTGGTTTGAAGGTGGGGCGAAAGAGGAAGCTGGGATGGCGGCTCTACATAAACCCCTCGAGAGTCCAAACCCTGCCTCCGCTTCCACGTTTTGTCCACTTCATTCTCGGGCTGTGAGATTTTTAAGAGCCACTTTAAAATTAACTAGAAGTCCAAAATGGTTTAAACTAATGATTAAAAACAAGCTAATTAGATGAAAATGTTATGGGGAGTTTCCAAATAAGGACAGGCATGTTTTGGAATTTCAAAATATAATTATTTTACTTTTATTATCTAAATAGAAATAATTACTATCAAGTTTGAAAAATACTTTCATTTTAAAGTTCCATAATAGTGTCAAAGCATAACATTAATTAATCTTATTTAGCGAATAAAAACGTGACGATTTTATTTTAAAATTACAAATATATTTACTCCTAAGTAGACCAATTTCTCAAATGCAAGTGTAGAGTCCAAAGGGTGTAAAATGTCAATATAGAGTCCAAGGGACATTGATCTACATTTTAACTGTGTCAGCACCTCATTTGGAATAGCAAATCTCATAGTAACTTCAAGGTCTTGTGCCACTTCAGAATGTATTTCAGAAGCTACTTACTCATTGCATATTTCAGGCTACATCCATTAATGATAAAATGAATATCAAGTTAGACAAAGTAATAGTTCACCATATTTACTTTTTTGGTCAATGATAACAAACTTTGGATAATGGTTTTAATTATTATTGATGGATAGTCTACCCGGGGGTATGTATCCGAAGGGTTACTGCGGGGAGTAACTAGAGAGAAGTCAGAGCAAAAGTAAGAGAGAGAATATATTGCTGAGAATGTGATGAGCGATTTTTAGCTTGGATTACAAATGGGGAAAAGGGACGCTATTTATAGTAGTAATAAATGCCAGATAGGGACATGTGTCATCATTCTGGTGGTCGAGGGGTCACCTCAACGGGGTGGCGCTGGCATTCGCATGTGGCCGCATTAAATGCGGTTGTTGGATGTGACGTCGTACTTGGTACGGTGATTCAGGCGCATGTGGAGAGGATATTATGTCGAGAAAGGTGCCCTCGACTGCAGATGATTAGCCGAGGACTCTGAGTACCGGGGACCTCCTTAGCGTTGAGGGCTCTAGGTGCCGAGGGCTACTGATTTTCGCCGTTTTCTCCCAGTGACTTTGTTTGCTTGAGTTGGCCATCCTGTGAGAATTTGGAGCCTTCGACCAGGGGGGCGAAGGCACCCCCAGTGTGCCACGTGGGTTGCTTAGTACTTGGGGCGCTGTGATTTGGGTCTGTTGTGCTTCCTGGGCCTATTGGGCCTCCTTTAGAATAGTAGGAGTCTATGGGTCGGGGGTTCCTGGGTCATATACTCCATCAATTATGTTTGTATATAATTTACAAATTTTATATTTTCTATGAAAATATTTTGAATAAGGAACATTTTGATATAATTTTCATACTCAAAATAATGTCGTATTAAAATATATCATTGATCAAAGTTGATTGTCATTGATCAAGAAAAGTCAATTTGGCGAATCTTTTCGGGACGGAGGGAGTATAAAACTCAAGAGGTATTTAAAACATAGAAGGCATTTTGGTCATGACAAATACAAAATCAAAGTCATTTTAGTCATGTTAAAACTGACAAGCTATTTATAACTTACAACTCTCTCTTTATCGACACATTTTGCTCTCTTATGTCCCTCCACATGACGCATCCCACAGCTTTGGACTTGTCCTTTTCTTGAAGCTCTATGAGATGATGCAGTATCAACAACTTTTGAACCACTGCACTTTCAGGACCTTTGGCCTCATTTGAGCCTCTAACTTTGTTCTTCTTTGGTCTATCGGGTATGTTTGGAACTCGGGGAGGTAAAATAGGTTCATATTCATCCACTTTCATGAAAGCCTTTTCGGGAACACGTTGCAAAGGGTAGTACTGATAAGATGTCATGTAAGTTTCTCTATGGTACCACTGGATATGTATGACATGACATCTACCTTCTTATAGTATAAAGCACATAAGGCATGTAAGCAAGGAATTCCAGTCAATTCTCATGCTCTGCAAGTGCAAATCATTTTATCTAACATAACAATGTGTTAATTTTCGCCCTCTCCAATCTCAAACCTCACATCACCAATAAAAATGATAGTGCATCCTGTTGTAGCCTCCTTATTAGCTTGATAGTACTCCGTGCATGAGGGAGACCAATCATTTATCCACTTCTCATAATGGTCCTTAAAATCAGAAAGCCTTTTCATTTCCTTCAAACGTATATCTTCTAGCATGCTCACAATGGGTTTTGCCCTAGCTTCTCTAATCCATGCATTAAATGACTCTGTGATGTTGTTATCAATCATCCAACATTTACTTTGGCTACTAAAGTATGCCTAACACCAAGTTTGAATTGAATATTTCAATACGTCAGAAGCATCTTCATTACTTATTTCCAAGCCTTTTCAAGTTGATTTGCAGCTCTTCTTCATATGTGCTCCACTTTTGCAAAATTGGTCACCTCTCCACTTTTTTGACCAATTATGATCAACATGTCGAGCACAGAACCGATGTTATGCATCTAGTATCACATCCCGAGCTGCAATGATTAACCCTTTTTGCATATTAGAGATAAGGGTTAAATCAGCACCACTCTTGAGGTCTAGTTCCCAAACAAGCCAAGTTAGAAATCACCTCCAATTGGATTTGTTATGGCTCATGATATATGAACCATTTGTCCATCTCCGTCCACCCCAACCGCAAGCACTAGCAAAATCCTCTTTCACACACCCTTTTAAAACAAACGTCCTCGCCTATGATCCTTTCGCAACCTGCCAACCAGTTCTGCTTCAAAGCAACAAAACAGATGAACATTCTCTTAAAACTTCCTTTCCTTCTTTCAATGCAGCACTGCATAATTCTATTTCAATTGTGGAACCAGGATTACTTCTCTTTAAAGTGGCAGCAATAAGGCCTAGGACAAGTTCAATTCCTAGGTAAAATAGATTGAACCTTTTGAAAAATATCAAATTTTAATAACGTTCCGGTTCTTATAAATTTTTATAGAAGCAATATGGCCCTGAACCATTCTTAACGGTTCAGTTCTTGTCATTTAACGGTTCCTAGTTTAAAAAAAACTTACAAATCACTGTTAAATTTCTGCCAAAAAATCAACGCATGAAATAACAAGAAATACAGATATATGTTTACCATCATTTCAAACCTCAAAAGTTGAGTTTAAAACATAAATACATACAAAACTGAAAATTTTAGTAAAAAAACATATTCACTACAACCAACGATATGATCTTGACTCAACAACGTAATTAGCCAGCAAAAAATATCATTCATCTCAAAGAGTCACAAGCAAAGCACTCAATTCCGACCATTCGACTTCTAATAAGAGGCGTAAGAGCCTTAGAGGAACTCGTTAAAATAAATAATAATGTTAAATACTTAAATCACTAATGAAAAACAGTCAGTGTATTATAAAAATAAATATGTATATATGCATTAAAGTATATACTATTAAGAAATATATAAAATTTTAATTATTATATACAAAAGTTCCTTAACGGTTCTATGTACATATTTTTTTCAGGAACCAAGAACTGAAGTGTTAATAAGAAATAGGAACCGAACCATTTACAAATAACTAATAAATGTTGGAACTTAACCGAACCGAGTCATAACAGTTCAGTCCGGTTCGGTTCTCCGGTTCTTGGTTCAATTCCAAAGTCCCAGCGCTAGGCAGCATAGGCTTTTAGATATCCAAACTCGGTCTTATAGCTTCCGTCCATCTGTTGGATAATCGGCATCTTTGCTCTTCTGCACAAGCTCACATTTATCTTCAACTTCTTTTCAGTTTCCTCTTTCATATCAGCAACTCCAAAGCTAGGATTTTTTTGCAGGTGACCTTTGAAATAATTTGCTAACCACTTCTGGCTAGCACTTGGAATAGAATAGTGCTATATTGAGTTTAGGATTACAAACCTTGACAGCCAGCCCACAATTCTTGACATATTGAGATATCCACTATCTAAACGGACAACCCTCCTCATTAAGACATTTGACTGCCAAACGGTTCTTCTCATTCAGTTCTATTCTCAGCTTGTACCCAAATTTCACTCCATAATTAGAGATTCTTGTTTGAGCCTCTTTAACATCTTCAAACTTCATTGAGTTCATTCCATTCATGAAAGAACCTGGTCCATCATTCATAGCGTAGTTCGCTCTTGGTTCATCATCTGAGGAGTCATCATATTTTTTGCTCTCCTCCTCCTCATGCCCCTCATCCTCTTCTTGCCCTCCATTTCATTCTTCATATGTTTCATATCCATTTGGGACATAACTAGTCTTTACTTCAATTTGCTCTCTCACATGTTCACCACCACCATCACATCCTAACCCATTTTGGTTTTCACCATGTTGGTCTGTCTCACTAAACACTTCTATTATGGGAATTAGAGGAGGTTCTAATACGGTTTAGCATCTTCCTTATTGTGTCATCATCTTGGATTAAGAACACTCCATTTTCCATATCTTTTCCAGGTTCCAACACATAAATGTTTTTTAGAGTTTTAAAACACAAATCATCCTTGTATTTTCGAGAAATGTCATGATAACACAAATAATCAGGGTCAAATTCATATATTGTATCCCATGCCCCCATTAACGTATTGTAAAGGCTTGAACACTCACCTCCTGTTATGGTTAAATCTCAGATTGACCAGCTCCTTTTACAGTAAAAGTAACACGAATGGAGTACCCTTAGAACGTTTCAACGGAGTCCATAAGTAAACTTAAAACTTCAGTTTGTAATCTTCTCAGGTGACTCGCACTTACAGTCCATGAAAACTCACTTAAGGTTGCAATTTGATTGTGACTTTAATCGCAGGGAAATGGATTGGATAACGGTGAAACGGGCGTCAAAACATGAATGTTAGTGGGTGGTTTAAAATAAGGGTAAAAGTTTGAATCTTTGAATATTTGATTACTAGATTCTCACCTGTGCAATGCACGGAACATTTAGTAATAATAATTATACCATATGATTAGTTAACATTATTATTTTATGTATAATTAAAAGTTATAATATATACTTTGTATACCAATAAACTATATCAAAAAGTATGGATGTAATATATAATAAAAAGTAGTAATTAACTTAAACGCAATCAGGGTTCAGAATAGGTAAAACAACCCCAATATATTCTACTCCGTATTCTAAATCAAAACAAAAGTTAAATAAAAAATCCCTTAACATAACCCACCAAACCCAACCCAATAAAATTGTACACCAAATCTAAATGACCAAAATCATCTACACCGTATATTATTTTATACTCTACATTTAATTCCCAAATACAAAACTCTTACCCTAATTGTATATATTCTGAGTTTTTTCCGTCTTCTCTCTAGAACCCAGGGAGAGACATCGGTTATACGATGTTCTCCGCCTCTCTTCTTGTACCTCCAATCGTCACCTTCAGGCTCCGCTTCACCTCTCTTCTTCTAACTTCAATCGTCCGGCCGGCTGGCCTCAATCGTCCAGCCATAATCGTCGATCATGTATAAGTCTCTTCACATGTGGAACTCTTCAGGTTTCCAACTGATTCACTTCTTCTTGGTCAATGAATTGGATCCTCCGACAGAGATCTAGTCGTATCCTGGCCTTGGCTACCAATGATGGGTATACTGTAAACTCCATTTTGGGTATTATTTGAATTTAAAATACATATGACCTGGGTCTTTTGTAAGTAACAATTTTGGTTGCATATTATATGTATCTGTTACATACCATGCATGCTTAAACATTTTGAAAAAATAGAGATTTTGAAATAAATCTGACCTTTTTTTGTAAACAGACCTGTTAAAAAAGGTTACTATGTAGACATGTACATACTTGTATGATTGTATCTCCTGAAAATGAGATGTGGAGAACACATGTCACCCATTCTACTTAATACTAAATTTTAAAAACCAAAATATTTTGCTTATAATAAAATTATATACTTCTTATAAGTTAAAGGTAATTGATACATGTTTAGTTGTTTATAAATGGAAAAATACTCTTAAATCATTATTTATGTGATTGTGTTCTTAAACTCCACTTATAATTAAAAAAATCATAAATACATACAGACTTGTATGTTTATATATACATATAAACTACTACTTACTTTTAAAATTATATTTATAATCTGAATTTACTACGGAGTATTTAATTTTATAATATTCAATAAAAAGTATGAATAATTATATAATTGTTTTGTTTTCCAATAATATGTATAAATTGGATTTCAAAAAAGAATAATAGTTAAGGATAGTATCAATAACATATTTATATACTTCAAATACATATACATCCAATAGAACAATTTAGTTTTAAAACTTAGTTTCATTTATTTAATGATGTAGTAAGATACAGACATACAAAGTTTTTTGTATATTACTCCATCCTGGTAGATTTGATGAACCTAATCATATTTAATGTCTCTCAACCATATATATTTTATTATATACATGCACTTTTTCCTATACACATGGATACACTTATATACACATAAATACACATGTATACATAGACACACAAAATTGCCGGTGCAACACAGTATCCTGACCTCAATATAGACACCATGGAAGGATATATACACATGTATACATAGTCACACAAAACTGTCAGTACAATTTTTAAGAGTAAAATGCATAAATGGTCCTTGAAATATCATCATCATATCGTTTTGGTCCTCGAGCTATTAAATCTATCATTTTAGTCTTTAATCTATTTCATCTATATTAATCGAGTCCTTCCGTTAAATTTGCCATTAACATTGACGGAAGCTAATTACTTTATTAATATCTTATAATTTTAAACATTTTGGAACAATACAATCATTCTTAAAATCTAAGAAGCTAATCGAGTTTGTTTTAAATATACATATATGTACACATACACATATAAAAATTATAAGTAAATAATATAAAAATCAAATGTACAGCCTAAATAATACGTAGTATATAAGAGAGAATCCAATAATCAATTATATACATATGAGCAGATAAAATCAAATAAGAAAATGAGAGTGATTGTTATTATTATTAATTATATTAAGAAAAAAAAAATTAAAACTAGGTATGACTAAAACTCGTCCACTTTCTCAATACATGACCTCATTAGTCCCCCCCCCCCCCCCCCCCCAAAAAAAAAACAATACTCCGTATTTAAAGTGATAATATTTAATAAAATAAATAAATAAATAGATTTTATGGACTAATTTGCCCTTACATTTTTTTACCAGAATATACTCTTAGATTGATATTATAAAAATCTAACTTCCTACTCATTTCCTAAAATCCACATCGCAGCGGCACCTGATGCCCACATCGTCGTGACACACACCTCCCCCATCGTCGCGGCTATCCCCATTTTTACTTTATGAAGACGCGCCGGCGCATGGGGATGGCCGCGACGACAGGGGAGGTGTGTGTCGCGGCAATGTGGGCATCAGGTGCCACAACGATGTGGTTTTTAGGAAATGAGTAGGAAGTTAGAGTTTTATAATATCAATCTAAGAGTATATTCCAGTAAAAAAATGTAAGCGCAAATTAGTCCATAAAGTTTATTTATTTATTTTATTAAATATATATTACGAATTTAAATATGGAGTATTGTTTTTTTTTTGGGGGGGGACTAATGAGGTCATGCATTGAGAAAGTGGATGAGTTTTAGTCATACCTGGTTTTAATTTTTTTTCTTAATATAATTAATAATAATAACAATCACCCTCGTTTTCTTATTTAATTTTATCTGCTCATATGTATATAATTGATTATTGGATTCTCTCTTATACAGGGTCGGCCCTGACATATAAAAGGCCTCGTTCAAAATTGAATATGAGGCACTGAATTATAAAACACAATATTAGTACTTCCATTGTTTTTAAATAATAGTCTCTTTAGGGTTTTTATAGTTTTTAAGAAGAAAATAGTAGGGGTAACATAGAGCCGTAAAGTAAATTAAACAAAGTAGGAAAGAGAATATATTAAGATGAGTAAACTAATGATAAAGTATGAAAGAGAAAGTAGTATTCAAGTTCGTCGCAAACTTTACGAGGGCTTTACTGTAATAAAGAAATTGAACAATTGTAATCAACAATTGCATTCTAATTACATATAAATATCACTATTCAATATTTTAATTTGAAAAAAGTACTAAGATAGGAATCTTTAATGAATTAAATAAGGATTTTGTATATTATGTAGACTATATTTAAAATGTTGGGCCTTTTGAGTCGAGAGGCCTTGTGCGGTAGCACTTCTTGCACGTCCTCATCTACGGCCCTGCTCTTATATACTACGTATTATTTAGGCCGTGCATGTGATTTTATATTATTTACTTATAATTTTTATATGTGTATGTGTACATATATGTATATTTTAAAAAAACTAGATTAGCTTCTTAGATTTTAAGAATGATTGTATTGTTCCAAAATGTTTAAAATTATGAGATGTTAATAAAGTAATTAGCTTCCGTCAATGTTAACGACAAATTTAACGGAAGGACACGATTAATATCGATGAAATAGATTAAGGACTAAAATGATAGATTTAATAGTTCGAGTGTGACACCGTCCCCAAGCATGTTTACTTTTAGTAAATTATGTAATAAACCTTGAAGGATGATTTATGAATTTACGTAATAGTTAAATTTTATTATTTCTTTTACGTGAATGGTAAATTGCATGTGGGGCCCACAGCGGGAATGGGGACCGCCCGATAATTCCGGAATCACACATTATATTCATCTTGGTCTAGATGACAGCTATATGGTGGGGGATAATTTATTTGGGCCATAGGAAAGGCATGGAGTTGACCGGTTGGTCAAAAGGGGCCCAATTACCGGTATTGGTAATTTAGCGGATAACAGCCCGAAGTGAGTTTCGGAGACTCCTAAATTAATGTTGGGGAATGTACATCTATCCAGAAGGCCCATAAGTATTAGGAACGCGTGATATATTTTATTTGACCGATAAAATAAAATATAATTAAAACCGTCCGAGAAATACAACTTTCGGGGCCGATTGTACACACCGGGACATAATGGGATGACCTCCCACATAAGTGGGGGCCACCCCACGTTTTTGTGATCTGATTACCAAGAGAAGAGCTGGAAGGAAGTTCCTAGAGACAAAACCCATACCCTCCATGACCCTACCCCTTGTTTTATTGGTTGACTTAGAGGAGTAGAGATGATCTCCTATCATTGCACTCATTCTACACCATACGCACAAGAGGGGAAGGGAGAGAAGCTTTGGGATAGCTCTACCAACAGGGACCTTAGAGGAAGCAAAAGAAAGGAGAATCCAAGAGGAAAAGCTAGAAGAAGAGGTAAGAATACAATTTCTACTCTTTTAACTAGTTTTATTGTGTATGATTTTTAAGAAATCGTATAGTGGATTAAATCATGAGTTCTACACGTTTAAAAGTGTAGAATATTGATATAAAGTGGTGGTAATTAACTTAGGAGGGTTGGCAAATCCATAGGAGTCGAAATCGCCGGAAACCGCCACTCCAAAGGAGCTGTTCGTAGTTGCAGACTACGAAAGCCGCCCGGCTTTCGTGAAAGCCACCCGGCTTTTGCCCAGCAGTCCAGATTTTCACTTTCGGACGGCCTAGAATGAGGACGGGTCGAAGGGCTTCGCAAAGGCAGCTAGTTAAGCACATCATAAGGTGAGGATGGCTGACTATATTGCTTATAATTAGTGAGTTAATTTCATAAGATTACCTAAGGTATTAAAAGTGATTTTCATGGATTATTAATGAGTAATAATGCTTAAATTAAAATACTATTGATATGAGTAAATGGAGCATGATATACAAATTTAGAATAAATTGTGTATGATTATGTGACATGAAAGGAATGACATGATAATGGAATTAACTATGAAATTATTGTGATAAAAATATACTTTTACTTCATGTATGAAATTCATGAATGGATAAAGGTGATATTTGTGATATTGGGATCAAATTATATTTGGATTGGAAAATCAATTGAAAGGAAGTGTCAATTCGAATTAAGAACTTGATATGTTCTAAGACTGACCTACTAGCATTAAAATACTAGTCGGGAGAATAATATAATGGAATTAATCATAAGGGATAGGATTGTGAATAGATTTGCCTTAAGTAGTCTTAAGAGATACTTTAAGGTTGAATTGAATGAACACTAAGGTGTGTTAGGGGTAAGCCTAAAGGCTACCCAAGTGGGTTGATTCTAGGCATAGGATTTGCTTGAGAATTGGACTACGAAAATGAATTAGAGTCGGACTCTAGGATTGCATGGAAATGTAGTTGGGCCGAGCCCTTGCCATGTATTTGTGATCTTCGTGGAAACGTAGTTGGGCCGAGCCCTGGCCACGAAGTTGTGGTTAGTATGGAAACGTAGTTGGGCCGAGCCCTTGCCATACAATTTTAATGTGTTAAATTGAGTTGAAGGGTTGTATAGAAATGTAGTCGGGCCGAGCCCTTGCTATACAATCGGGACTCGAGGGAACCCTATGGGGTTGGCGGGACTCGTAGTCACGGGGAATTAAAATGGTGAATTCTAAATGAATATGTGCCCACGGGCCGACTACTTGACTTGATATAAAGTAAGTACATTATTTTATAAAGGGGTAACCGAGGGTTATGGCCTATAATATAATATCACCCTAGATTGAGGGTCTTTGAATTTGAAACTTTGATTATACTTAGTATAGTTGTCATTGTACTTGTCAAATGCTTCCAAGTACTGACCTCCCTTTCACGGGGGAGGCCACCTCACAGTTTCAGGTAGGAGCTGAGCTTGCTACCATTGCCTGTGGCTTCGGGAAGGTTCTAGGAGAGAAGACGTGGTTCGTGCTCCCTCCGTTTCTGTTTCAAAACAATTATAATAGTGCTCATGGATATTATTTTCTGAATAATCATTTTGGGGGTTTGTATGCCTATTTATGCCAAGTGTGGCTTGAACACTTGCAATATTGTTTCCGCTGCTTTAATGAATGTTTTTACATTATGTTTGTTTATGGATGTACTATGTGTGAATGATATTCCAGACGCCTTGTATAATATGGATGTGTTGAACTGTGGTTGACTATTCGTACTGTACGGTGGGTTGTTGACGTGTCCGGGTAGGTCCGGGGCGTGACATCGAGGACCAAAACGATATGGTGATGATAGTTCAAGGACCATTTATGCATTCTACTCAGTTTTTAATACGCTTGTTAAAAAATGGGTTTTTGCAAAAAACATATACTTCATATATTGTACCAAAACACATACATAATTTTTACCTCTCCAGCTTTGAAACAAACATCGAGTATTAAAAATGATTTTTTCTTGAAAATTGATTTGATATTATTAGTTTGGACCTTCAAGTATGTTTGTTGATTCGTACAATCAAAATATTTTAGTTTTGAAACCCCAAGGAATATAAAGCCACTTACTAAAATGGTCCTAATTTGGACCTTTTGTTCTTGCCATCGAGTCTACGTGTTTGAGAAACATTTCCTACAATCTTGCCAATGATATATGCATTTATCAATTGTTAGAAAGCATACAAAAGAGTAGGATTTATAAGAACTAATTATAGATATTTTGTCTCACCAATGTGTTATTTGACAGTATTTTCTCATTGTATCATCAATGTGCCCTTCCTGTCGAGTTTGGTGATGATTAAGCATAGGTGTAAACACTACTAAGAACATATAAATTATATATGTATAATTTTTCAAAAAAGTTTTAAACCATGATATACCTTTTCAATATAGAAAACTACTGCATACGAACTTTGTTGTGGTGTTGAACTGCTAACACATTGAGACTATTTATAGTTGCATAAGTCATGGTCTCAAATCGTATGAGTGGTTTTAACCAATGGTTTATTCAAACTCCATAATCTTTAATCTAAGATTTTTGGTATAAATCATTTAATGCTGTGTAGTACAAATTGTACAATGCATTTAATGTTTATTCGATTATCTTACTCCACCACTTAAGACACCTACTCACTCAAATTCTGTAGTAAGGAACTAAGGATTATGATGTTGTTCATAGTACAATACATTAAATTGTATTAAATAATAAATTAACCACATTGGTACTTTTTTAAAATTTGAATTGCATTCTTACCGATAAAAGATTTTTAGCATTAAATGCAAGCATTGAGCCGCGGGATATTGAACCACCAAGTTTCAAAAGTCAAAAGTTGAGCTTTTATTGGACTGCATTAAATGCATTTTATGCAGCCCCGTGTCTACATTAAAAGTTAAAACCACTCAAAGCGCCTGAAGATCAACAGCTTCCAACGCAATTATAGAATCCGATCTGACCCGATTTCTAAACATCACCTTGGACAGGAATAATGAGCTGTTTTTCTCCTTTTGTATAATAGAAGATTAGTTAGCGATGACAATGGGGCGGGGGTTGGGACGGGGGTTCACTCCTCCATCCCCCGTCTCGTGTCTAAAAAATCGCCCCCCACCCCCGCCCCACCTGCTAGACCCACGGGTAACCAACGAGGGGAATATTCGTCAAAAATTAACACTATTTTAGATCCATACATTTTTTCCAAAAATAAAAAAACACTTCTAGTATGTAGCCAAAAAACCTTTTAGTTTTTAAGTGTCAATGTAATCTTACATCCCATTTTAAAACTAGAACACATTATACACGTTTTGATTTTGTCAAACACTTTATTAGCATTGATTAGCTCTATAATATTTTCTTAAGTCATTCATTCAATCAACCATGGTCATTTGACAGCATCTAGGACGACCTATGATTACCACATTTTAAAGAGCCCTAACTACAATCATAAAAATAACATTCCTAAGAAAAAGATTTAAAACACTATAATAGTAAAAGAAGAAAACATTCACACTGTGCCTTAGGCATTTAAGCTAATACGATAGTATTACATTATAAGATTTCGATAACCAATTTTACAAGATAGCCGAGTTATTAAACAAGATTTAGATAGACTCATTAGGCACAACCCATTATATAGGAAACAACTAAACCGACTGCTGGGCCACCATGCTATTTTAATTACTTCACATTAGTAATTAGATATTGATGGAGTATATGGCCCAGGGACCCCCCGGCCCACATACTTCCATTATTACATTCAGGCCCAACAGGCCCAAAACGGGCCAAGCCCAGCTGAATGGAGCTCTAAGCAGCCCACGATGCATGAAGGGGTGCCTTCGGCCCCATGGCCGAAGGCTATCAGTGCCAGAATTGGTTTCAGCAACATCACGGGAAAAGAAGGCTTGAAAAACAAGCCCTCAACAATTGGAGCCCTCGGCAATTGGAGCCGCTGGTACGCAGAGCTTTCGGACTGTCATCTACAGCCGAAGGCATCTTCCTCGACAGGATCTCCTCTCCACATGCGCTGGATCAACGTACCAAGTACAAACGAAGCATCCAACCACCGCATTTAATGCGGCCACATGCGAGTGCCAGTGCCACCCCACTTGAGGTGACCCCTCGACCACCAGATTGTTGACACGCGCCCCTATCTAGCATTTATTGCTACTATAAATAGTAGTACCTTTCCCCATTGTAAACCACACCTTGAATACATAACTGATATATTCGAATTCACTCTCTCTCTTACTTATTTGCTCTGACTTCTCTCTAAGTTACTCCCCGCAGTAACCCCTCGGATAAGCTACCCCCGGGTACACTATCCATCATTTGGTGCTCTCGTTGAGAGGCTTCGAACAATCAAGTAAGAAACCCTCCCCTTCAGCTCAAAACACCTACCAAAATGGGAAGAACCACTCGTGCTCAGTCCAAGAACCTTGAGGACAACAACCTGGCCCTCAGTGAAGTCAACGCCCCCGGAGCCTCCAACAAGGCTCCCGATGGCGGGGTCATCACTGAGTTGGAACAGGCTGCTGTTGACCTGCGCCTTCAGCTTCAGCAAAATGCTCCCGATGCCCGCCTCGGCATCGAAACCCGAAGGAGGGACCGGAGCGAGAATCAAGTGAGCCCTCCGGTCCTCACCATCGATGTACAATCGACATTTTCTGCCTTCATCCAAACACTCACCCAAAACCCAGGTGCCTTCGGCACTCTGGTGCCCCTTCAACCACAAATCGGGGAGAACGCTATTCCTCTCCCGCGTCCACCCCCCTTCGTGAATCCTACCCCTCATGTTGGGAATGACGAAGGGGTCGTGGCTCAAGACAACGCCTCACAGGAAGTCCAATCCCGGGACCAACGCGGTGCGAACAAAGAAAGGCCTCAGACCTCCGCCCTCGAGAGGCTCGGAGGAGCGCAAGACCGTCGAGGGGTCCAAGACCGCCTCGGCGGAAAGGCGTCCCAAATACCCCAAGAGAGCGGGGGATCCGTTTCAAGGGCAGACGAGAGACGTCCCCCTCAGGACAAAGACAAGGCACCACTCCATGCCAATGACGCAAGACATCAAATCAACTAGGCCCACTCGGCCCGTGTTCATTCGTAGGGGGCGGAGGCCCTCCCGAAGGACCACAGGGACGAAATCATTGAGGCCCTCCTACGCTGCCTTGATGAGATGGAGGCCCGTCAAGCACTCACAACAGCTTCCGCCTCCCAGGCGGACCCCAAATACACCGTCGTGCTGGCCAAAATGGAGGAGATGCAAAAGAAAATGGTCGAGGGCTCTGGGGAACCCGTCATCCAACTCTGGACTAGGACGCCATTTACCCCAAGGGTATTGGTGGACCAAATTCCGGAAAAATACCAGGGGCAACCCATCAGGCCCTATGAAGGAAAGACAGATCCCGAGGAGCATTACAACAGATATTAGAACAGTATGATGATCGTGGGAGCATCAGACGAATATTTGTGTCGTTGGTTCCTCTCCACCTTAGAGGGACCAGCATACGAATGGTTCAACCGATTGCCCGAAGGCTGCATCGATTCATGGCAGGAACTCGCCCAACGTTTCCTGACGCAATTTGCAGGGAGGGCCTGAATGAAGAACTCTTCTCCAGCGTAATAATCCTCACTCTTCCGGGCCAGCCACATCGCTCCAGGGCCTTTCACCCACTCATCGACGGACGCCTCCACCACCGAAGCCACCCAGTCCTTGTGACCTTCGGCCCTCCACCCCTCAGCGATGAAGGCAGCAACAACACCAGCGGCAGCTTCCGCCTTGGCGGCCTCAGCCTCCTCGGCGGCTTTCTTCGCGGCCTCAGCAGCGGCCCTCTCAGCTTCAGCTTTCTCTTTTGCAGCTCTCTCTGCCTCAGCCCTCGCCTGCCGGAGGTCCTCTTCTAGCCGGGCCATCTGCCTCACGGCCTCAGCATTATCATGGATGAGCTTCTTCATAGCTTCATCCTGTTGCGCCTTATGAAGGCGCCATTCGTCGAACCTCCGGGCATGCTCACCGAGGGCTATGCAGGCCTGTTAACAATAGACAAATGAGTTAGACTATTATGCAAATACGCTAAAGGGGTAACGAAGGAGAAGAGAAACTTACAGTAAGGGAGAACCAGAGGATCTTAGACTCGAGGGCCTCGTCATCAAGCCTGCTGAGGGCTGTCCTATCCAGCGAAGGAGTGGCCCCGCTAAAAAACTCCCGAGGGTCCACAGTGCCATGTATAATGGCTGTCCCCTTCAGAAGGGAGAACTGTATATCCTCCTGGGGCAAGCCCACTTCACCCTTCTGCGCCGGAGGGAGGTTGGAAGCAGTCGTCGCCAATACGGCATGTGGCCCGGAGGTGGAGTGTTCATCCATGATCACGGCCGAGGGAGCCTTCTTCTCTGCATCCCCCTTTTTCAGCTTCTTGGCGGCAGCTATGGCATCATCAGAGGGGGCGGTCGAGGGCTCACCCCCCTTTTTGAAAAAATCGCCGACGGGCTTCTGCTTGCCCGACTCCTTTTTCCCCTGCGCCTTCGCCTTTTGTTTCTTCAAGGCAGCGAAGGAGTTGATATACATGTTGGTACCTGCAAAGCAAAACAACAAGGAATAAGACCGAAGGGTAGAAGCAAGAACGAACATAAAAAACATCACAAATAATTCTAAGTGCAAAAGCCAAGAGCCTCCAGGAACTACCTCCGAAGGCTCGGTCGAGAGCGGGGTACTTCTCACCCACTTCCCCCAGGAAGCGATAACGCCGAAAGCCGAGGTCATACAAATCCGTCTCGAGAATGGACTCCTTGATCGTCACATTCTTCTCGCGTCCTTCCGGGATCTTGGCAAGCTTTTTGCATCCTTCTCGAGGGTAGCACTCCCTACCTTCGGATGCTGCCTGAAGCGATCCCTCAACTCCCCCGGGAACGGGTTCTTCGCCATCCTAACTTAGCAGAAATGGTCCTTCCAGTCCTTATGCGATGAGGGCACCTCAGTGAACAGCCTCCACTTGACAATCTGTTGCAAATTCGCGAAGCCTTCGGCATTCGCGTGACCCCCCCGACAGAGGTTGAAAAACTCTGAAAGAAAAGATCAAGGCTCGGAGCTGCCCCCCAGGACCGACAGAGGCTCAGAAAGCCAACGATGTATGAATGGCTGTTTGGGGTCAACTGGCAGGGGGCTAGGCCCACAAACCGGAGGTACTCGAGGAGGAAGGGATGTAGGGGAATCGAAGGCCCATGGAAACGGAGAGGACGTGGACGGAAAAACATCCCTCGGGATCCCGAGATAGCACATCATCTGGCCCCGGCTCTACCACCGTCGCTGAGGGCCCCAAATGCAGCTACGTCACGTAGCATTCAGCCTGGTCAGTCCTCGAGCTTATTGACATGGCAGCAGTGTTTAACCACGAGTACCCTTCGGGTATCCCCACTGGTTTCCCCAGATCAACAACACTCCCCTTCTTCTTGGGGGCTCCCGTCTTCTTCTTCTTCTTCTTTCCCGGAGCTACATTGAGAGGTTCCGGATCAAGGGGCCTAGAGTTTCCGGCCTCAGCATCGTTGCGGAGGGGGCATAACAGCAATGGTAATCTTCATCCTCTCCTTTTGCTCCTCCTCCTCCTCAGCAACTTGGACGGCGAGGGTCAGCTCCTCGTCTTCATTCACTTGCTCGAAGTCTTCGGCCTCCATTTCGGCCCGAAGGTTGTTCTGTACCTCCTCAGCTGCTGCCAGATCGTTGTTAGCCGAGGACTCGTAGCTCGAAGACTCCACGCTGGAGATGCTCTCTATTTCAGCCGAAGGCTCCCTCGAGATATCTTGGGAGTCACTTTGCAACGACATCCTTAAAACTAGAGGTGGAAGGTTCATAAGCAGAGGGCTCCCTAAGGCTCTAACACTTAATCTAAGGCCGAAAAGCAAAGTATACTAGCGGAGTGAAGAACGGAGCAAGAACTAACCTCGGAAAGTAGGATTTGATCGAAAGGGACTTTCTCTCTCTAGAAATTTTTTGCTAGAGCTTCGCTAAACAACAAATCGCGCAGGCGGAATGGCCCTGGCCATGGGGTATTTATAGGCCCCCCGATCCGGGCTTGGGCCAAAAACTGGGCCCACGAGAGGAAAATCATCATTACACACCGCCGCTTCGGCCAACTAGTGACCCCGCCCGCGGACAGCCAACGGGAACACGCCACGTGGACGCCTTCTCCAACGGTCATATTACAACAGCTATATTTTGAGGATGCAGAAACGCCATCAACTGTCACCCCTCAGACAACACTATGCATGCCTCCGGGATAACTCCTTCAGACTACTCCATCAAGGGGAGCCCACGGATTCACAATGGGAAAACCCCTCAGGACCCCTTAGCCCTCAACATGGTGGGAACCAGGGAATCCCCGGGGGCCATTCTGTGCAAACCCCCCAGGGCCACACCGTCAGGCCCCTCATCAGTGGTAGCCTCCAGCATAAAATAACGGAACCCCTCGGGACCCCTCAGCCTCTAACTTATCAAGAGCTAAGGAACCCCCTCGGCAACACATGAACTATCACCTATGACAACACACCTTCAGCCCCCAAAACAGAGGGACTTCCCTCGGTATCACCAGGACATCAAAAGGATGCCTCCGGAAAATCAACAAGCAATCCCCCAAATCAAGGGCAGCCGTCAGCATTGGCATTATACTCAGACCAAGGGTTAACCTTTTCGATTCATCATTAGGGGAATTCGGTGCACTCTTTTTCCCTCATTAGAATTTTTTCCCACAGGATTTTTATAATGAAGTTTTTAATGAGGCACCCCCTAAAATGAAACGAAAATAGTCAGCCCTCGGCCCCATACTGAAGACAAGCACTGCTACACTCCTCTTCACCACATCACATGTGCCTCGAGAAGTGGGGGACTGGTAGACCCCTTCGGGAAATTCACAAATATGCAAAATCACATAATCCTTCAGATCCCAAAATGTGGGGATTGAGGAACTGCCCTCGGCAGAACATGCAGACGAAGAACTCCTCACAAACTCCACAAACTACAAAGCAAAACGCCAGCATCAAAGGACTAACGCAATTACTCCTTTTCCCTCAAGTACCTTTCGGCAAAAGGAGTGAGGGACTCCTGATGGAGTATATGGCCCAGGGACCCCCCGACCCACATTCTTCCACTATTACATTCAGGCCCAACAGGCCCAAAACGGGCCATTCCCAACAGAATGGAGCTCTAAGCAGCCCACGATGCATGAAGGGATGCCTTCGGCCCCATGGCCGAAGGCTATCGGTGCCAGAATTGGTTTCAGCAACATCATGGGAAAAGAAGGCTTGAAAACCAAGCCCTCAGCAATTGGAGCCCCCGGTACGCAGAGCTTTCGAACTGTCATCTACAGCCGAAGGCATCTTCCTCGACAGGATCTCCTCTCCACATGCGCTGGATCAACGTACCAAGTACAAACGTCGCATCCAACCACCGCATTTAATGCGGCCACATGCGAGTGTCAGTGCCACCCCAGTTGAGGTGACCCCTCGACCACCAGATTATTGACACGTGCCCCTATCTAGCATTTATTGCTACTATAAATAGCAGCCCATTTCCCCATTGTAAACCACGCCTTGAATACATAACTGATATATTCGAATTCACTCTCTCTCTTACTTATTTGCTCTGACTTCTCTCTAAGTTACTCCCCGCAGTAACCCCTCAGATAAGCTACCCCCGGTACACTATCCATCAGATATTTATGACTAAAATTAAGATTGTTTACAAAAATGTGACTAGTGATTAGAGTATTAAACTTATAGTAAATTATGTTCAATTTTTAAACTTAGATTACTATGACACTACATTGTAGTGATCAATAGTCATATTTGTGTAAAATAAATTTTATTTTAGTAATATTTTTGTAAAAATCCTTATTATTAGTATTATTATTATTGTTATTATTATTATTAATTATTAATAGGTGTATATATATGGGAGACGGTGCGGGGACAGTGCATGATGCATAACCCGTCACCTGCCCCATATTTAAGCGGGAAGAAAATAATTCCCCATCCTCATACCGGCCTAACCCCACCACCCGCCCCAACTCCCCCCGCTCCCACGGGCTGCATCCCAATTGCCATTACTCCATTAGCGGGCAATTAGGGGCTTCTCGGCGCACCACATCAAGTACTAAGCGCGCCTACATTCCACGTGAAACGGACATATTTGTCCTTGAAGCAATGAAGCCTTAATTTACTCCTTATCTTTTTTTTTCAGCATTCTTTGGCCGCCGTTGATAGGTTAGACCTAGGACTGCAAATCCTATCCGGATTTCAAATTTGGATTAAATTGATGTCAAATTTCAATGCCCCATATTTATTGTTTGGTTAAATCCTAAAATTTTGTATGCCCCACATTTATTGTTTGATTTTTGTTTGATTAAATCCCAAAATTTGTGTCAACTATGACTACAAATCTACAATAATTATTATCCATAATAATTAAAAAATATCCCAAAATGGAATATGAGACAATTATTAGAAAACGGAGGGACTAATATTTTTCTCTCTTGTTGTTTTATAAATTATTAAATATTTTATTCTATGTCACACTACTTTCACTATTAACATAGAGAGTATTTAATTGACTTTTACATAGTCACACCACTCCATAGTTTGTGATTTTTATATCATTTTTGTCAAAAAATTTATCTCAATCTTTTGATATCAACAAAATCCGGAAATAATGGAAATAATGTAAATAGAAGTATATATATATAATGTCAAAAGTGTTCAAAATTTATTGACAAAATAGTATATTAAAAGAAAATGGCAAAAAGATAAACAACATGGTTGTGTGAAATAAGGGTGTGCACAAACAGTTCAAATTGAAAAATGATCGGATCGAACTATATTTTATAGTTCCATTTTGATTTCACATTACTATATGATATGCATAAAATGACAACTTATGTTGATGCACAAATTTGGCTTGATGACATTATAAGGGTGGTTTGGTACGGTATACCTCTGTCCCGTTGGAAGGTTCCCATAGCAAAACGGCATGGTTATTTAGACAATAATTAAATAAAATACTTCGAGTATATCTTGAGAAATAATTTTAATAGGTATATATTATAATGTAGTTAGTATTGATAAATGTGATGTTATAAATGTATTATTTTTAATATTTAATGCTTAATTTGTCACTTAAGATTGTTAATTGTTTCCTAAAATGGAAATAGGAACCTTCTAACGGGACGTCCAAACAAAAAGTAGGAACCTTCTAATGGGACGGAGGGAGTATATATTATAAAAATATAAATGTTTTGTTTTTAACTTTGCGCAATTCTATATCGGATTATATATTTGAATAAGTAATATTTCTATCTGAGTAAACTATTTATTTTCATTTTTTATTTGTTTGACTAAGTTCAAAGGTGGAGGGTCCCACCTTTTAAAAATCGATCAACATCATGATGTTTCTGCATTACGATCATATATATATATATATATATGTGTGTGTGTGTGTGTGTGTTACATGACTAGATTTAGGATGTGAATGATATTTAGAATGTTTTAAATTGAACTGATTTCGATCCAGACAGGTTCAAACAAATTATATCAGATTAGACTAGACTAGATTTAAATAATACTACGTAGTAAATATACATTTATCGGCAGTTCATCAGACCTGACAAAATGCTTTTTTTTTTTAAATTTTTTACATATATGATATTGGTGTCATATGAGATATCATAAAAAGTTATTTAATTTGATATAATTTTTCTAAAAATAGGAGCAAAATTGGAAAAGTTATAACATTTTATAATAAAAAAAAAGAATTATTTGACACATGGCAGCAAGTTATTGGAGGGAGAGTAGTTGTAAAATTGTTAGGCGGATCTTGTTATCCTACGGAAACTCTATATTATTTTTAACTTAATTTTAACAAAATAATTTAAAAGGTCAAAATTGTCATGCCACGGTTAGATTAAGTAAAAATGGGGGTGCATAAAGCAACCCCCCTCCATTAGTGAGTGTTCAATGGGAGATCCATTAAAAATGTAATTTTTGGCCCTTCTCCATCCCGTTTGAACTCAGGTGCTCTAGCATGATCTGAGTTTGCAATCAGCTATGACCTCACATCTTCTGCAACTTCTACTCACCCCATCGTCGTCACTATTCTACTCTACCCACAGAGCAAAGCACTCTTCCCGAAACGCCGCCTTCTCATCCTTGCATCTTTCGAGCTTAACAAGCAGCGGGAACAGCAGAACGTGCCGGGGTCGAAGGAGAAGAAGTAGCCTCGCTGTAGGAAGACCTATTTATGGGGAGGGGGGAGTCCGCACTTCTTCCTCAACCCTCACTGCCACCCAAGAGAATGAATCATATACTGAGGTTTTGGAAGACCCAGACCCCCAAGTCCTTGAATACGTCTCCCAAATCAAAAGAGTACTTGCCCACTTCAGATCTTTAACTATATTTTTGTTTCTTACATTTTGTTTTTTGTTTGCCATCTCCGAAGTATTTGCAAGTATGGTGTTGTAATGGTCTTTCTGGGTTTAGGTTCTGGAACTCCTCAGGAAGAATAGAGATATGATGTTCAGTGAGGTGTGTTAGTAATTTATCTCTTCATCTTCCTCTTCATGTCTACTATCCTGCAATGGTTGATCCAATCAAGTATTAACCTTCATCGCCTCAATTTGTCTTGTATATATTGATGGCCATCTAGACCAATCTTAGTGGTTTAGTATATATTCAGTGTTTTGAAGAAGAATTGGATGTTTGAGTTTTACTATGGGGTTGATGTTCATTGCTGAATTGGATTGCTTTGCGTGTTCAATGCCATGAAACTCTGCTTACTTTGTTTATATATTTTTACTAGTATTACTACTATTGTTATTGCTTGAAAGAACACAAGCATATTTTTTATCCATCTCAAAAGCTTCTGTCTTTTTCATGTATTCAACTGCTTAGTCTAGGTGCATTATCATTTCTGATGATTTTGTTGCAGGTTAAGTTGACAATAATGATTGAAGACCCCAGGGATGTAGAGCGGCGGAGGCTACTAGGGATTGATGAAGATGATGCTCCAAGTAGAGAGGACTTGGCTTCTGCTCTAGAAGAAGTATGTTTATTGCTCTTGCTCTGCCATGCATACTAACCGTTATTCCAAGGTTTGGTGGCTGCATAATATTCTGGGGAAATAGACTTTGGGTTTTGCAATAGCAATTGGTGTAGCGCCCTAGCTAGGACGTCTCCAAAATCCAAACTTAGGGTGAGCCGGAAAAACAACTCATTGATAAGTATAAACAGTAAATTTTTACACATAAGTAAAAGTGTTTTATGCTGAGTTTGGGTGAGCCAGGACTCAAGCCCCCTGCAAACTGTGGCTAGTGGTAACAGCATAGCTCAGATCATAAAGACATGTGCAGACATGCAATGTGGCATCTATTTAACCGATATGCTGAGAATTTATTGTCACTTGAACTTATTGGTCTTTTTATTTATATTAATTGAGTGCTTGTTAGTTGTGGCATTTATTTAGATATAAGCTCATAATATGTTTAGAATGTTGTTATGTTTTATTTCTATTTTTTATTTCATTGTACCGTGTCCCTGGTGTGTCTGCTTCTTTTTCTTTTTAAACATTTTGTGTCTCAGTGTCCAGCTGTGCCCCATTAGCTGTGTTCCGTGAATCTTAGATAATTTGAATTAATTGCATTTGAATGTGTTTGAGAAGCTAACTCCCTAGATGGGTGATTAGCTTACATGCATTGTTGTTCTGTATGATTATTTTAACTTAATACGTAGTCATAGTTTGCTTTCTTCAGGCTCCATTTTTCTGTCAATCAGTGCAACGGCTTAGATTCATGGTTTTTGGGATTTCTTGAAGTGAATATACAAATCCTGACACTTGAGAAACATTTATATTTGATTTGCCCGTGCATTCGTTGGCAATTTTTTTTATTGAATGATTGATAGCAAATTACAATCATAAGTTCATAATCTTTCACTCCTTTCTCCAGCAGATAATCATTTTAAATTTCTGAGGCTTCATAAGTTGCATAGTTGTATCTAATGGTGTAGGTATGAAATAAAAGGAATAGTCCATTGAGCATATAGATTGCCAAAATGAAGAAGTACGGAACTGTTCAAACGTGTAAATGCATGTTTTGTAACGCCTAATGTGGATTCTTGCCAATTTCAGATACCAGGACAGATCTTCTTCAATAGATATGAATTTTAGCTGTCAATGTTAAAGTTGTATCTCTCTCTATATAATGTGTGGTGTTTTCACTAGATTCTTTTCCCTCTTTTGAAGTTAAATGAAGGCAAGATACCTAAGGATCACCTTGCTCTTCAGATGCTGGCGGAAGAGTTGACTTCATGGCCCAATTTGGAGGTATTTATGTGACTGTAACTCTGTAAGCATTCAGTCATCACTCATTATTTATATCCCAAATGCCTTTTGGTTCAGCTCTCTCTTTTCTGATGGAAAGGTTGAGGTAACTTGTTGGTTATAATGAAACTCTAGCATGGATGCATTCACAACTCCTATAACTAATTGTCTAGTCTAAAACAGATTTTCAGAAACTAATCCCTCTGTTCTGGAATGTTTTATCTATAGGCATTGATGACTTTCGCTTAAACCGACTTGCATTGCTTACACTAGTGACGTTTTTGTCGGACAGAATGAGGCTACAAAGAAACAGAAGCCGGGCAGATCTGTGTATGCAAGAGCCACTGACACTGGTGTTGATCCAAAAGCGGCTGCTGTTAAGAGGCTTACACTTGATTGGGATTCAGCAGCTGAAATAGAGGGAGCAGATGAGGAGGGTGATAACACGGAAGTGCCTCCAGTTGTGGTTAGTCAGCCCCTCCTATTCCATTGCAGCTGTAACCTATTAGCACTAGCATTAAGGGTCAGTTTGGGACCCGGAAATACGAGGAAAGAAAACATGGAGGAAAATAGACTGGGAAGTTATGTAGGAAAAAGAAATCCCATAAAGAATAAAATATGGTTCAAACTCGATAATTTAATTTTAGCCATTTGTTAGAACTTTTTTATTTTTGTTATATAAATACTGTAGTAAGAAATAAGACTTGGATGTTGTTGTTGTTCGAACTTTTTTTCTTTTTGATATATAAATACTAAGAAACCCTAATAATGTACTAAAGATAATACAACAACAAGATCCAAGTCTTATTCCCTAAAGATTTTGGGGTCGGCTAACATGAATCAATCTATGATATCAAAGCCAAAAAGAGAAGAAAGATAGAGAAGAATAAAACGCTAAAGTAAAGATAAAATGAATAAGATAAATTTAAGGGATAATTTGAGTTTGCACCCCACTTTTTTGTCTAAATTGGACTTTGCACCATGTTTTTAAAAATCTTTGTTTTTGCACCCTAACCCCATATGAAAAGACAAAAATGTCCTCGATCAAGAATATGTTGATGGCCAATAAAATTGTTAATGGAGGGGCATTTTTGTCTTTTCAAATGGGGTTGGGGTGCAAAAACAAAGATTTTTAAAAACGGGGTGCAAAGTCCAATTTGCACAATAAAATGGGGTGCAAACTCAAATTATCCCTAAATATAAGATAAAAATAACATAAGATAGAAGATAAAAAGAAAAAAATCATAAGAAAGATAAAAGATAAAAATTACATAAGAACATAGAAAGACAAAGAAGATAATATTTAATCAAAATTGATTTTCCTTTGTATTTTACAAGGTAAAACCAAATATAAATACACTACCCTATTTTCCTTTGCTATTTATTTTCTTCCCATTTCCCTGCCATTTTGCGCTATCCAATCATTTGCCTATTGACATGCAACTTTGGACCAATGAAAACTTCTAAGGATATTCTTTTTATTGAATTCCAACTTATCCATCCAATTACATTATTGTTTGATTTGTTTCTATTGCAAGCAATTGCCATTATAATTAGTAAAGACAGACAATTAGGGTTAAGTAAGAACGCCATTCAACCCAAATTACCCTGATACCGCATCATTCAATCCCCTAAATTACTCCTTTAGTTTAGTCATTAGTCTGCCCATATCACAATTAGGGTTATGATTTTGGATGCAATTGTTTAGTATTGACGGTTTAGTATGGTGATGCAGGGATTTGGAGCTCTGTACTTGGTAACTGCATTTCCAATAATCATTGGAGTCTCGGTAGTGTTGATTTTGTTTTACAACTCCTTGCAGTAAACGGTGTCGAATTCTCATTGTACATTCATCTTCTCTATCTATCCATCTATGTAACTTAGTTTAAGACTTTCTTGTACAAACTACAAAGTAGCACAATGTAATGATGTATACAGGGACATTAAATTCCCACTTGAGCTTCTTCCCATAATCCCATCTCTGCGTTTTTTGACTCTCTTTCATTTTCAATTGATGAAAATGCCAATATTATGTGTTTGGTAACAATGGATGAGCTTAGCGTTTACTGGGGAAAGCACAGAAAAAACACTGAATGGTAGTGTTTAGGTTCAACGTTTTATAAGGTATTATAAGAAAAAATGGTAGTGTTTATGTGTTTGGTAACAACGGATGAGCATGTATAGCGTTTTTTTTATAATGTACTATCTGTTCTAAGGGATGGAGTCAGGCTGGGGCTGACCGGGCTTTTTTTGGGTAATTGAGGCTCGGAACCAGCCTGGGTACCTACTGGCCGGGTAGCGGGTCGGGTACAGGCCGGGCTGGGTCGGGCCTTGTTCGGGTAATTTTTTTTTTTACAAATTAATTCAAGAATTGTTGGATATAAAAAAGTTAAAGTATATTTATTTGAAATATGTAGTACAATTGAGAGTTGAGAAAAATTTAAAACATGAAATACATTTTCTATTAAGGGGTGTTTGGAATTGATTTTGATTCTGCTTATTTTTTAAAGCAGAAGTAGAATCAGAATCAGTTTTCAGAAGCTGGTCACCCCCAACTTCTAAAAAAACTGATTCTAGGAGTAAATTAAAGCACCAGAATCACTTCTGCACTTTTACCCAAACACTCCAACTTCTGCTTCTGCTCCTTGAAGGAGTAGAAGCAGTTTTAAGAATCAAATCCAAACACCCCCTAAATAATAATCAATCGGAATCTCTGCCAGCTTCGGTTGTTTCCTCCATAAAGTGGCGGGTGAGGGTGATGCACACTTCTTGAGTTTTACGTTTCGCTTTCAACCAATCGTGGAAGCAAATAAGCGTCTCAAGAGAGTTCGCACTCAATCTCGTTCTATAATCCGTTAGTACGTTGCCGGTCGCACTAAATTCTTGTTCCACGGCAATTGTTGATACCGGCATTGCTAGCACTTGCTTAGCCATCTTTGATAAAATCGGGAACGTTTTTTCTTTTTCCTTCGACCACTTTAGAACGTCAAAATCATCCACTTCTTCATAGGTAATAGGAAATGTTAGATACAAAAAAAGCTCGTTAATTGAGCTTTGTTCATTAACAGGAGTTGATTTACTTTTTTTCATAAGATTGCAAAATGCAGATTTAAAAAGTGTTTTTCCTTTAGATGAAGAAGATGTTCGTGTCAGGGGGGAGGGGGGGGGGGGGGGGGGGGGGGTGTTACCATATTGTGCATTAAACTCGTTAAATAATTGATATAATAAATTACTAACCTCTTGAAATTCTTGTTTAGGGTCTATGAGCTTATCCTCGTACATAGGAAATGGACCAAAAAAAAGAAGCATAATAGTAATCTAAACATTGCCCCAAAGAATCAAGTCTAAAACAAGGATGAAGAATAAATGCAATACCATATATATGCGAAATATGTGAATAATGTTTTAAAAACTTATCTTTCATGTAAGAACAAAAATAACTAACGTAAGGAGCATCGGAAAAGTCACAAAAGCGCCAGCGAGATTAACAGTTTCAACAAAAAATTGGTTTGCGGTAGGTGTATAAACATGACTAAAAGTTTGAGTTGCATTATTAAAAAACACCAAAACATTCACAATTTTTCCATAGTGTCGATGTTGATCGGGTTTATAATATAGTTAACATATTCTTTTAAAAAAGCAGGAAAATAGTCTTCAAATCTAATAAGTACAGATATTAAGTTATAAGTACTATTCCAACGGATAAACTAAATCTTTAGGAAAAACACAATATTTGATACGTCTATCCCTCAAATATTGACGACATTGCATTTTTAATTGATTACTAGCCCAAATAAGTCTGATCCCCCATTCACTACCTCCATAGCATCTCCCAACGTGGCTAGCCTGTCTTTTACACATAAATTTAAAATATGACATGCACAACGCTGATGAAAAAACCTACCCATCAAAGTAGAAGAACCACACAATTCACGCAATCTAGGTATAACAGCAATATTATTACTAGCATTATCAAAACCCATAGCAAACACCTTATCGATCAAATTGTACTCAATTAAAATACGCTCAAGCAAAATATAAATATTATCAGCGGTGTGTCGATCATTAAATTCACGAAAAGCAAGAACAAGTTTATGCATTTCCCAATCACCATCAATATAATGTGCAGTCACACCCAAATAATATAAATGATGATGAGTATCCTCCCATATATCACTACAAATACTAACACGTTCATCAAAGTTTGTGAAAAATAGTTGCAATTTTTCATTTTCCAAAACATATTGCCTTATAACTTCTTTTTTAATCGTTTTGCGACTATAGTTTCAAAATTGAGGATTTAAAGTACCTTGAGCATATTCTTTTAAAGCAAGACTTTCAGAAAAAATAAAAGGCAAATTTTCTTCTACAATTAAGTGAGACATACCAGTCAAATGTCTTTGATCATCATAGGAGAAATTACCAAAGGGTTGGCTAGTTCCAAACCTCGTTATTTGAGTTTGCTTCCCCTTGCTTTTGTCTATTTCACATGCTGCACGGGGTGAGCGGACTGAAGATGCCTTTTGCAACTGCCGTATCCGCCGGAAATTCCCAAGCTATACATTTTTGGGCAATGTTTGCAATGTGCGTACCATTTTTCGGTTTTCTTGTCTCTCACCTTATCAAAATTATTTTCTATAACTACAGATATAGTTTTAGATTTCTTACCGGCCGGGTTGGGATGAACCAGCCTCGTCCTCGGCCTCGACCTCTTCCTCATCGTCCGGGGTGCCGTCACCCTCGCCCTCGGCTGTCTGCAGATCCTCCTCCGCATCGTCATCCTCGAGCTCATCTTCAACCTCAGGAATGTCATGTTGCTGGTAAAACCACCCATCTTGTTGGGCCAATAGTTGTTGTACTTGCTCATCGGACATTGCATCCACATCTCTCTTGTGGTAGTCCGTTTCAAAATCATCTCGGGTTTAAGAAGAAGACCCGACCCGTCCTTTACCTTTACCTTTGCGTGAACTAGGATGATTCCTCGCAATCTCCTTGGTTCGGTTCCGGTCGAGGTTACCTATATCTACGGAAGCTCTACCACGTTGCATCTTTAAAATGTAACAAATATTAAATTCTAACAAATATGTTAATATTAGTACAATAGTAATGCAACTAATAAGAAATGTTAAAAATTTTATTTTTTATTTAAACCTATTTTATTAAAATACTATTTTTTAAATCTAACTAGTTTTTGAAATGACTACTTTTTAAATACTAGTCAAATCTAACTAGTTTTTTAAATACTATTAATACTATTCGAATTAAATACTATCAAATCTATCTAGTTTTTTTAAATACTATTTAAATCTAACTAATTTAAATACAAGTTTTTAAATTCGAACTAGTTTTTGAATAACTACTTTTTGTTAATGAAATGTTAATGAAAAAATCTAACAATTTTTCTGAAATTAAAATTCGAATTAATTGGAAGTAAAATTCAATTTTGTTTAATCTAACTACTTTAATGAAAACAACCGACCAATTTTTTTATAACTAAAATTGAGAAATGTACCAATTCACTAACAACTAACAATTCACAATTTTTATAGTTTAATGACAAATATACCAATGAACTAATAAGAAAATGAGAAATGTACCAATTCACTAATTAACTAATATTAATAAAGAATGTATGAATGTGTAAACTAAATTAATGGGAGTGTGAGTGTATAAGTAATATGATGAATTTAATTACTATTAAATAAAGTGTAACTAATATATAATATATTGTTTATAGTATATAATATATAAGTATACTACTATAAGATGAGTAGTACACCTATATTTAATACTTATATATATATATATATATATATATATATATATATATATATATATATACACACACACACACACTTAATATATGTATTTATAAGTAGATAATAAGTATATAAGTAGATATAAAATAATTGTTTAACTAATATATAATATACGGAGTAATGTTTATAGTATATAATATATACGTATATTACTATAAGATGAGTAATACACTTATACTTAATACTTTAATATATATATAAGTATATATTAAGTAGATGTAATATGTAAATGTAAGTAAATAATAATAATATAATAAGTAGATATTAAATAAATATGAAGTATATATTAAGTAGATAGTAAGTATATATTAAGTAGGTAATTAAATTTTAGTAATATAATATATGTATTTATAAGTAGATAATTAATACTCCCTTCGGTCCTAAATAAACTTCACACTTTCCATTTTGGGTAGGTCCAAAATAAACTTCACACTTCTTCTCCCTTCCTTATTTGGCAAATTATCTACATCAAAACAATTCAAAACAGTTCAAAACAGTGCCAAACAGTGTCAAACAGTGCCAAACAGTGTCACAACAGTGTACTCTACAATAAAGTCAAATTTATTTCCTTAATTTCTGTGAAGTCAAAGTGTGAAGTTTATTTAGAACCGGAGGGAGTATATAAGTAGATATAATAATTGTATAAATATATGTAGAGAGATGGAGAAGATGTGTAGAAAATATGAGTATTTATAGTTTTTTATACCTCACCCCACCCCGGACCCCCCGGACCCCCTCCCAGCCCTCCAACGCCTATAGAGCCGTTTAGTGTTCCCAACGGCTAGGAGGAGCTGGCTGCCTGGCTTTAGTTTATTTTTTTTTTAATTCTGACTGTTGAGGCCCGGATCGGGTCTGAACCGGCCGGACCGGTTCATGATATGGAGACCCGGGAACCGCCCCGTAACAGTACCAGGCCGGGTGGCCCAAACCGTTCACAGACCCGAGTACCGAGTCGGGCCGATTATGGGCCGGTTGACCCGGCTGAGTCCATCCCTATCTGTTCTCATTTTTACATAATAAATGCTAGGGAGATGCTTGGCGCACCCAATTTATTACTTAATGTAACCCCACAAATTCCATTTTACCCTTTAATTTCAATTCCTTAATTAAACTAAAAATTAAATTTATTCAATATGCAGACGCCAGGCGCACATACGTACGTCAAACATGTTTTTTACAAAACTTATATCAAATTAAAATAATTTTCTAAGTTTTCATATGACGCGCATATTAGACATTTAGACACATAAAAATTTCAAAACACCTTTTAGTTTGGTACGTTCAAATCAAGTATGATAAACTATCAGTGAATGCTAATTTTTTTATTATTTAATCTGATCTGGTTTATTCTTATCATTTTAACTTAATCGAAACGGTCTGATTTTTTAATATGATTTGGTGTTGGACCGAAATCAATCTAATTAAATACATCCTAATGTCTTTCATATGTGTGCCCATAAAATAGAACCGCTCCATCCTATAATTAAAAAATTAGAAATAAAATAATATTATCATCATGAGATAAAATACCTAAAATATTTTTTTCTTTTGCTATGTCAGTGAAAAAAATTAATCCAAATAAACATATCGTTCCAATATCATAATAACTTTACAATAAAGTACTCGATTATATAAGTGTTTTGTTCAAAAAAATTATCAAAATAAAATTTAATTATACAATAATGACTAATAGTACTACAATCTAGTGTGATGGTAACTGAAGTTTAAAACTCGAATATAAGCTACTCCCTTCGTCCCGCTAACAATGAGACAAGAGGGAGTGACACACAAATTAATAAAAAGTGATTTATGTGGTTGATATTGAATTGATAAAATAAGAATAAACTAAGAATGATTTAGAGGCACAACTTTACCAAATTCGGTATGAGACAATCTTAGTGGGACGGACCGATAAGATAAAATGAGACAATCATAACGGGACGAAGGTAGTATTATGATTGATCACTACTTTAATCACCGGTCATATGAGGTACTAGTATTTGTCAATTGACCTCACTCTTTACAAAACGTAAATCAATAAAACATAACTAGTCCGGTCCGTCTAATTTCGATTTGATCTGATTTAATTTCTCTAATTTGAAATTTTATTATTTAAGTTCATAACTTTGATCAATAACATATTTTATTTCTTATTAGTAAAAAAATCAAAAATATATATACTCATAAGATTTATAATGAGAGAAGTTTAAGAATATTTTTCCAAATAAAATTTCTAATAAATTAATAAATAAAATACAATAAAAAAGAGCACATGAATAGTGTAAAATTCAACATTTTCAATTATTTAAGAATCAAGATAAAAGGTTAACTTTTATTGTGTTCTAAACACAATTAATTTAACTAATATTCCCTCCGTCCCCCTAACTTTGTTCCGTTTTACCTTTTTCGTTCATCCCATTATGTTTATCTCATACCATATTTGGTAATATTTGAGTGGTTAGAATTCATTCTTACTTTATTCACACTTTATCAATTCAATATCAATCACACAATTCTACCTTTTCTTAAAAACTACACCACACCCTTTGTCCCAAACTTAGGGGGACGGAGGTAGTACAAATTAAAAAGTTTTATTTGAGGAGATTTTGTTTACTGGTATTTTAGTAGAATTGTTTCCATGGGAATGTTATTTAACAAAAAGAAAAAAGAATAAAATGTTAGAATAAATTATGTTACGTAGTACTCCGTAACTAGTAACAAGCAGTTCGTATACCGTGGGAGCGGCCCATATTGAGCATCCTACTCCCGCGGCAAAACGATGTAGCATTAAATTAAAAAAACGCGCACACAAACCAACGGATTCTTTCTCCCACCTTTTCCCTCCAGCGGTTATGCTCTCAACTCCCGATGTTTTACATTTACGCCTTTTCGAAGTTCGAAATCCAAAAGTCTACTTTCTGAAAAAGTCTCACTCTACATTTCTTCTGAATCAAGCAAGTTCGACGAAGTGTTTTTTTTTGAAACAAATCTCTGCAAAGAAGACAAGAGATTAAGTAAAGGCTTTCACCGGAGCAACTTGAAGATCAAGTTCAGCACCAAGTACAACCAAAATGGTTAGGGTTAAGGAAAAATCGGCTGTCAGGTATAAGCTATAACATAGACTCAAATATTACTCAATGCGATTGTTTTTTTGTTATGAAAACATGTGTATTATGCCCTGAAATGTGTTGTTTACATGTAAATACAAGCAAAGTAATTTTTGGTTCATAATCCGCATCTGACTGTATTTAAAAGGTCAAAATCCCGGATGTTTACTTAAGTTAACAAGTATATACAATCTATAAGGTATTATTTGATAGAAAATGTTGTCCAGAGAACATTTTTCGAAGTGCTTGTGTATGGTGTAACTTCATTGAGTTATTATGTAACTTCTGTATGATAAAATGTCACTTGCTATTTATCTGCAAGTATTGGAGCCATATTTGATTATTGAACAACTTGTGTAACTTATGTAAGTACAGATAGAATTTATGTAACATAAGTATATTAATATGTAACTTATGTCAATTCTTAGTTACATGTAACTTTGGGATATAACTTATGAAACAAGTGTATAATATTATGCAACTTATCAAAATTGGTCATTATAAAATTGAATTTTACAATTGTATTTATCCAATGATTGTTACTATACTGCCCAGAATTAATTATTTAACAGCTGGCGTGTAACATGTAACTACAAATAAAATAGATGTAACATAAGAATATTAATATGCAACTGTTGTGAGGACTTGTGTAACTTTTGAAATATAGAACTGAATCACATCCAAGGGCATAACATGTAACTTTGAGTTATAAATTATGTAACTAATGTATAATATTATGTAAATGCTGCTATGAGTTATATAAATTAATAATGTTAGCTTAAATTGATTATGACTTGTGAATGTTATTCTGTATAATATTAGGAATACAAGAAGCAATGAAACAGAACAGAATGAGAATTTTAAAATGGAAACAGGTGTATAATATGAATGTTATTCTGTATAATATTAGGAATACAAGAAGGAATGCAACAGAAGAGAATGAGAATTTTAAAATGAATACAGCTGTATAATTATGACTTGTGAATGTTATTCTGTATAATATTCTGTGTTATTAAGTTGAGATGTAACTTCTGTTATTTGAGATGTATTTGATGTTAACCTGATATGTAACTTTTGTTTATTGAAATGTAAATGTTGTTAATTTGATATGTAACTGCGGTTTATTAGAGATGTAATTGCTGTTGAATTCAGAAGTAATTTGAAAAGAACCTGATATTCAATCAATTGTTTACTAACCAATGTTATTGTCTTAGTTATTGTCAACTAATGTATAATATTATGTAAATGCTGCTATGAGTTATATAAATTAATAATGTTAGCTTAAATTGATTATGACTTGTGAATGTTATTCTGTATAATATTAGGAATACAAGAACCAATGCAACAGAAGAGAATGAGAATTTAAAAATGGAAGATTGTGTACCAATACAGAGTCAAGAACCATTGCAACTGTTGACTTATGACAAGCCAACTACAACCAGAAAAAGAAAAACAGTTGTAATATCACATGAAGAATCCAAAAAGAATGATGAACAAATAGATGGAAACACTGCTGTCAACTTAAGAACCAGAGTAGGACCAGCTCCATTTATCAAGTTGATTAAATTGCTGGATGAAAATAAAAGAGCAGCAATTGAAGAGATTGGCTTTGGAGGTCTGCTGAACCTAAGTTTTGACAGATTTTATGGAGACTTTGTCCAATTTCTATTGCAAAGTTTGCGACCAATATCAGCTCAGCTACAACTCACAAATGGTGAGTTGTTGGATATTGAAGAACAAGATGTTAGAGCTGTTTTTGGTTTGCCGATGGGAAAGATTGATGTCGAGGAAGCAAATGCCAAAAATGAAAGTGAAGAGTACATTGAATTGTTGAAGCAGTGGAGAGAGTACTGGGGAATTCAAAAGGGCAGCCCATAGACAACAAAAATGATCCAAAAAATCATTGATGATGATGATTGTGGAGATGTTTTTAAGAGAAATTTTGTGGTGTTCACAGTTTCATGCCTCATCAGAGGCAATCAGAGTATAAAGAGCAACTTCAAGATCTTGCTCTCTCTGATAAAAGTTAATGAAATCAAGAACTTGAACTGGTGCAAGTATGCAAGACGATCATTAATGGATGTTGGAGAAGAATGGCAAGCTCAGCCAACAAAGATGTTCACTGGACCGTTGCCGTTTCTGATGATTTGCTACTTCGATAGAGTGCAATTTAAAGGTCAGGTTTTGGATACTCTTTATCCAACAATCAGAATCTGGAGCAAAGAAAGAATTGAAAAGAGAATAAAAGATGAGAGGAAGTTGGGATTCGGGCTCGGGAAGGTGATCCCACGAATTATGATAGCTGATGAAGAGAAAGAAGAACGAGAAGAAAATGAAGAAGCCAATACAGAACAAAATGAAGATGAAGAGATGATTTCTAAAGAGGTAAATTTTAAATAAACACTATATCTAGGTTAGTTGCTTCACTTATGTCACTGGAGCTACACACTATGGAAGTTACATACTGTTGATCATTACTTACATATACTTGAACTAAAGTTACATACAATTGATCATAAGTTACATTGCTTATATTTCATATCTAATGGTATATGAAACTTACAAATGAAATTTAATTTTTGTAGGACTGTGTCAAAGAAATAATTGCTGTTGCACAGAAGTTCAGCGATGCTTTTGTGGAATTCTCAAAACTTCCAGCAACAATTTCTAAAAGATTTCCCAATTCCGACATCTTGAAAAAGATATACTTGACAACAGCTGATTACTTCTTCAGACAAGCTAATGACAGTGCCAAGGAATCAGAAAAAGAGAGGTTGGCAGAAAAGTGCACTCTTGATGAGGACGATGATTTTTTCAATATACCAGGGGTAATGGAAGCCCTAGATAGATTAGAAAAAGCTGCTTATCTGAAGTTCTCAATGCCTTCATTTGATCTGGGCATTGAGTTCAGCATGACACAACCTTCTCAAAATGAAAAAAATTCAACAAATGAGAATCCAGTTGCTCAAATGACTGAAGACCCAATTATGAAGATTGCTAGAAACATAGAAGAAGAAAATAACAAAGAAGAAATGGTTGAGATACTTGAAGGAGGAGTGAGGGAAGCAGAATATAGAAATCAAGAGGATGTTGTAACTGAAGAGCAAGAAGATGTAGAAGAAGAAGTGAAGATGACAGCAACTGTGGCAAAAAGGCAGAAGCTGAAAAATGCATCTAAGGCAGCTGATACAGAATGGAAATTCAGGTCACCATATCTCAAACACAACCACAGGCTGTGCAAGGAGATGAGGAAGGAAGAAAAAATGGTGATTGACTATGCATTTTCAAAGGAAGTTGGAAAGTAAGATGTTCTTTATTATATATATCATTATTCAAGTGATTATGCAAGATGTAACTTCGATTATACTTTATGCAAAAAGTGTATAAAAACTATGTAAGTCGTGTGATGACTTATGTAAATTGTTTTCAAAGATAGAACAGGCTTTAGAAATTTTTGAATTGTATTTATAAAATTTAACTTTTTTATTTAATCATAGAAATCATTTACGAAATAATGTTCACTGTGTTTTAAAAAAAAAACATGCAAATGCTGTTAATGAAAGATGTAATTGTTATTAAGTTGAGATGTAACTTCTGTTATTTGAGATGTAATTGATGTTAACCTGATATGTAACTTTTGTTTATTGAAATGTAAATGCTGTTAATTTGATATGTAACTGAGATTTATTTGAGATGTAATTGCTGTTGAATTCAGATGTACTTTGAAAAGAACTTGCTATTGAATCAATTGTTTACTAACCAGTGTTATTGTCTTAGTGAATTGCTGTATAATGATAACTCAAGCCTGTTTTTGAACCATGAGGAGTTCCAAACACTTGAAGATGACAAAGAAGTTGACAATTCAGTAATAGATGCATGGGTAAAATTACTGAATGACAGAGAACACACAAACAATCCTCCCAAACGAGCACTGATACTTTCTACATTGGTCTATGTACGTAACATTTTTCTTATTCATTGAATAAATAAAAAAATATTCATTATTCTGATTCATTTCCATGGTTGATAATAAACAGGCACAATTTGCAGTGTTATATGCAAACAAAGAAGACATGATGGTAGAGAGGTTGGAATTTGAAGTTGATAAACAAAGAAATCTCAAAGATTATGATATGGTAAAATGTTATTATTACTGAAAAAGATAAATGAAATGATTCACTATGAAATAATTAACTAATGAATGCTTTTTATGAATTGCAGGTCTTGTTTCCTGTACACAGAAGTCAGCACTACTATATTTATTGCTTCTATACAAACAAGAATGTAGTTGATGTCATAGACAATAGAATTCTTGAAGACAGGTTGGAGTTTAAAGACAAGTATGAGGAGAGCTTTAACCAACTGGTAAACTTATGTTCATGTATTACAGAAATATCAAGCATTGTTAAATTTATTATTTTGTAAATGTATTAGTGTGATAATGCATATCCTGAAAATAGGTGGAAGGTTTTAAAAAGTACTGCAACAAGATTAAACATCCAGCTGGAAGAATGACCACATGGAACCCTAGAATTTTGAATATGCCATGGAGGTACAATGGGAATTATGTTGACTGTGGCATTTTTGTAATGCGTCACTTGGAAACATATCGTGGACAGGGAGACAAGTGGGATTCTGGATTCCCAAGTGCATCTAAAGCTGCTGGAATAAAAGCTCAGAAACAAACACTGAAGAAGCTCAGACTTGTCTATGCAGCAGAAATCATAAGCTCAAAATTCAACATGGAAAGGGAAAATGTTTATAAAAGAGCAAAAGACTTCATAAATATGTAAAGTACAATCATTTTTAAGGTGGCAGGTGGAAGGTGGTAGAATATTATGGGTATCTCAAAACATTATTTGTTTTGAGTGGTCTGTTTTTTAAAAGTACATTCGTTTTTAAGGTGGCAGGTCGAAGGTGGCAGAATATTGTGAGTATCTCAAAACATTATTTGATATTATTGGTGGAAGGTGGAAGAATATATATTTCCAATAGATTATGAATTTCTATTAAAACATTTCAAGATTTCTGGTTTGTTATTAGTGTAGTACATTATGCAACTTTCATGTATGATCTATGTCACTTTGGATTATTAAAATTGTGTATGTTATGTATGTTATTAAGTTTGTGAATTATGTGTCTTAGTACGTTACTCAAAACTACTATAAAGACTCCAGAGTGCTTTATTCAAGTGATTATGTAAGATGTAACTTCGGTTATATCTTATGCAAAAAGTGTATAACAACTATGTAACTCGCGTGATGACTTATGTAAATTATTTTCACAGATAGAACTGAATCGCAAAGAACGGGCTTTAGGAATTGTTGAAGTATATTTAATCATTAAAATCATTTACGAAATAATGTTGACTGTGTTTTTAAAAAAAAAATCATGCAAATGTTGTTAATGAAAGATGTAATTGTTATTAAGTTGAGATGTAACTTCTGTTTTTATAGATGTAATTGATGTTAACTTCTGGTTATGTAACTTTTGTTTACTGAGATGTAATTGTTCTTAATTTGATATGTAACTGCGGTTTATTTGAGATGTAATTGCTGCTGAATTCAGATGTAATTTGAAAAGAACCTGATGTTAACTTCAGATTTAAATTCTCTTAATCTCTTAATGTGTTAATAAATTTAAGTTTAAGCATAATAGTAAACAAAGGATAACACAATGTTAACAAACAGCAAAGGTAATGTAAATGCCATAAAAACAAATGTAACTCACATAACCAGAAATGTAACCAAAGGATAACACAATGTTAACAAACAGTAAAGATAATGTAAATGCCATTAAAACAAATGTAAATCATTAAATAGAAATGTAACCAGCAACAATTAAATATTTAATGTCTCCAACTTTTACAGTAAAACAAAAACAAATGTATAACATGTCTCTGAAAAACTTATTTCACTAAAACTAATTCCGCATTTGGTGAACTGCATTACATTGCATGAAGTATGGATCTAAAACTTGTGGAGATCCAAACACACTCATCAAAGAAGTCATTCCTCCAACTGGATGAACAAGATAACCTTGTGGAACCATAGAACTGACTGTGTCCTAGAATTCAAGAAGAAAAATAATTGCTTCAGTAAAGGTGAATTAAAGAAGAAAAAACATATAAAAATAAGAAAATACCTGAACAACAGATTGTGCAACTCCTTTTGAATTACTTGCAACGTTTTGAGATTTAGAACGTCGACCTTTGACTATTTTGCACTGTTTTTCAACGATGCTTCTCTTCCGTGTATTTCGCTGACCTTTAGGACGAGAACGTGGAGGATCAAGTATTGTCCTTGGATCAGAACCCAATTCATCTACACCAGAAACATTGTTTTGAATATTTAAAAATTGTTTGATAGATTTATACCCTTCCTCACATACTTGCCTAGCTTCAGGTAGACCAGCACTTGCACCCAATATGGTATTGAATTTTCTAGTCATTTGCACTCTCCAAACAGAATCTTCAATTATTTTACCACACATAAGATATCTTCCTTGAGTAAAAGGAGGATTAACATGTTGCAAAATAGCAGCCTTTGTCCATCTGGGGAGTATATAAACTTGGGGAATACATTTCACACAATGGATGATATATATACGCAATATGTGTCTACACAAAATGCCAACTTCTGAAAACATCTTACAACTGCATGTCACTGTGTTGTCATTTCCATTAAAAGTAACGTTGTGCCTAATCAAATCTACACCGTTCAACCAAACATGATACACATAATCATGAGAATTCTCTGTCATTAATTTAAAAAAGTGTGACATACCCTTCAAATATTGTTCTTGGAACAGTTTGAATATCTCAAGGGTGTACACATCTCTAGCATGTGACAAAATACTATCTTGCAGCAGTACCATCTCAACGGTGCCTTCTGAACATCTGAAATCTTGACCATTTTCCTCTGACCTCCACTCATCAACAACATCACCAAACATTTTGTAAAAGTCACACAATGTTGCAGTTTTTGAGAGTCTTCTAGATATGGATCTATTTGTAGATTCACTTCTTTGGGAGGATAGAACGCCGCCAGAGAAATAATCCTTTGAAAATGCAGGACACCACTTTTCTTTATGACTATAGAGCCTTTTTAACCATTTATTGTCACTGCATTCATACACTTTGTTCAACCTGAAACCAAGTAAAAAACTAACACAAAGCTACATACTAAAGCAACACATGTTACACAAACGCAATGAACAAGTTACACGGAATAAGTAAGAGGTTACATCAAAATACAAATAACTTACTCAGACCAGTAGAAATCAAACTCTGCAACTGTGTCACATCGTTTGACAACATAATCAAATAGAGGAACAAAATCTATCTTCTTCCGTAGAAACATGATGTGTTTTTTCGAATTCTCATCTATATGCCAAGTGCATAGTCGATGTCTTGACTCAGGGAAAACTGATTTTATAGCTGCTGCCATTGAAAATGATTGGTCTGTCATAAACGTGATAGGGTGTTTACTCCCCATAGATTTCAAAAAAGTCTGGAATAACCAAACAAATGACTCCACCTTTTCATTCAACATAAAGCCACAACCAAACATAATATTCTTACAGTGATGATTCATACCAACAAATGGACCACAAATCATGTCATATTTGTTAGTCCTGTAAGTTGTATCATGCACGACTAAATCACCAAATCTCTCATAATCTGATCTCATTTGGTCATCTCTCTAGAAAAAACAACTTAGTACACCTTCATTTACTTCAAAATCAAAGTAAAAATCAGATTCCACTTCAGCCCTTTTCTTCAATATAGAAATCAAAGTGTTAGAATCACTACCATCAAACGTTTTACTCTTTTCAGATTCTAGAACGTTATAAGCATCACGTTTGGTGAATCCAAGAGCACTAACCCCACCTGCCTGTTTTTGAAGCATACGGTGAATATCAGAAACCTTTGTCCCGCTCTCCTTCATCAACATAATAAATTCAAGATACTCATGATCAACACCTCGATGTGATTTGAGAAGGTGTCTTTGACCAATTGGACAAAAAGAATGGTTGTGATCAGTAATATGCTTTGAAACAGTCCATTCACCATCAACACTAATAGAAAACTGCAGCTTTGCTTTACAACCTGAACGATAATCTAATTTCGTATACATTTTGTTTTCAGTGCCCTTTTGTAGTTTCTTCCCTTCTTTCCAACAACAGTAAGACTTCATAATCAAACTTACATTGCCACTCCTAAACCTCTGTTTGCATCTTCGAATACCAAATCCATTTTCAAAAGCATGACTTTTGTAAAGATTATAAGCATCCTTTTCAGATTTAACACACAATCCAACAAGTGATTTATTCTCGGTTGCCTTGTCAATAGTTGCAAATGTATCTGACAATTCATAAAGGTGATATATGAAAAACAAACCACTCTAAAGAAGATACATACAATTGTATACAAGTTACATAGTGTTGATCATAAGTTACATACACTTAAACTAAAGTTACATTTTAATAAACATAAAGCTACATAAAACTTAACTCAAGGCACATAAAATAGTTGCATACATAAAGGTACAGTTCAATTACATACAGTAGAACAAAAGTTACATACAACAAAACAGAAAGTTACATAAGCTTTAGCGCAAGTTACATACATTAGAAAAGAAGTTGCATAGATTTGAATGTAATTTACATATTATTAAACAAGATATTAGAGCATACTGCAAACATAAAACGAAGAACCAAATTACATAAAACTAAACAAAAATTACATACAATTGAAATAAAATGACACGACATCGAACAAAAAATAAACAAAACAAAAATTGAATCACATGACAGGAAAAGTACCTCTACTAAGAAGATGTAACAATTTAGAAGCCATTGAACCAGTTTCATCTTCTCCTGAAAGGAAAACAACAAAATTCAACCAATATGAATACTACACTCCAAATTCTAAAGCAATAAGATAAAACAGAAAACAAAACATATTACAGCATACTGCAAGCATAAATAAGATAAATTAAATTCACAAAACTCAAAAACTGTAATGTTTACCAATGTGCTCGATATGAACCGGCTGATCACATTCAAAATTATTGTCAACGGATGAAGGAATCACGTTATCATGTATAGTAAAAGGAATAGAATCTCCGAATTCAATCAATGAATTCACAACAGCTGAATCATCTAGAGAGAAATCCATTGAAGCCTTTGAAGGCAAATCAGGTTCGTAAGCTCAGTGAAATAAAAACGGAAGAAGGAAGCGGAAGAAAGAAGTCGGCTGCAACTGAAAACAGAAAAACGAACCTAATTTTTTTTAATGGAAAACGACACCGTTTTGGGATTGGCACACCATGCGCATGGTGGGCCGATCCCACGGTATAATTTGCGAGTAACAAGGAGCAAAAAAAGGAGCAGACATATCCACTAATCGAGCATTCCGGAGTGACGCTGCAACCTTAGGACAAAACAGTCCAACTAAGGAAAAAAACTGGCGCGCCTAGTACCTAATGGGGTGCGCGGAGAAGGGGGGTAAATGCTAAGAGCCTAAGAGCAAAGAATAATCTATCAAACACTTCTTCACTCCGCTAGTCACACCATGTGATTGTTAATCGGTGAAAGGCAAACAAGACGATTAATTGGAAGTTGGAACCCTCATAATTGGATCAATTAAGTCGATGATCAAGATTAGAAGAGTGGTTTATTCACAAATCACAAGTCCACTCTAATTAAGATCCTTCACGCTTTTTCCTCGGATTTGAGTGCAAGCAATTACTTTCTCAGTTTCTCATCAATCTCCCTCTTCTCTCACATTCATGAACTTGACATTGTCTGGCGCATCAACGAACAAGAAAGATGTTATAGCCCAAATGATGCCATAATACACTGAATGCAAAGTCAATACAAAATATCAAGCAGCAAGTTAGGTTTAAAGTACCATTACATTCTAACTAAACATCCTTGAGCAAATATGTAGGAGTTCTGGGTAAACTAATGTACGGATGACTTTGCTCTTACATATAAATTGTAGTGTTTGGAAGGCAACCTTATAGTATAAGGAGTAAAGTTTGGCAATAATAGTGTAAAGTCTTTGGGGTCACTTTGCTTTTATAAAAGTACTAACCCCTATTAATAATAGTGTAAAGTCTTTGGGGTCACTACTTTAAATATAATACTCGTATATAAAATAAAATGTTGTGCTTTTAAAATATGTAAGACACAAACTTGATATTCAATAAAGTTCCATCTAAAGATGCACTAATTGTATGTTACATCCTGTATTAAATAGTCATAATAATTACCGTTAATAATTTTAAATAATATAAAGTTATAAGAAGATATTTGTAGTTATTTTTTACTCCACCAAAGTACTTGATCTTGCATTTATATCATCATTATAAGAGTTTAATGCACAATTTTTCGCTGTTTGGGAATGGCTTGGTCGCCTGGATTTGGGTGATGGCCTTGTGAACTGAAGTGTGGATGTGATTATGCGAAGGATAAAACTGGTTATACGAAGGATAAAAACACCAGTCTTTATAAAAATTCAGGTGTTTTGCATAGGGATGGATTCGGGCCGGGTCGGGCCCGGGCCGGGCCTCCGGTTCGTATCACATGGGCCCGGGACCGGCCTGAGGGTTGGAAGGGTCCGGTTCAGGCCGGGCCACCTGCCCGGGTCACGGGTCAGGTCCGGTTCGGGCCGAGCCGGTTAATAGGTTTTGAGTATTTATAGGTTTTTTTACCCCCCACCCCCCCACCAGCCAACCCCCCGGACCCCCCCCTTTACCCCACCCAACGGCTATATAACCGTTTGGGTTGTCCCCAGCCCCACCCCCAACGGCTAGTAGCCCAAGAGCCCAAACATTTTTTTTTTCTTAAATAAGACCAGACCCGGGCCCGGGCCTGACCCGGCCGGGTCACATTAATCCAGCACCGAGCCCGCCCCGCCCATTCCCACCGGTTCAGGTCCATACCCAGTCCCGGACCGCCCGACCAGGCCGGTCCCGGGCCCGCACAGTACCGGGCCAGGCCGGGTCACGGGCCGGGTGGCCCGAACCGAATCCAACCCTAACTTTTTTTGCACTTTTGCATTTTGGAAAAAAGAGCTAATAGTTCAATATCTCAAAAATCTTGGAAAAACTATTTTGTAATTATAAAAAATCGATAGTATTTCAAATATGCTTTTTTGTACCACAACATAACTGAAAAATGAGATCTTAACTGATAAACCAATTTCTGTTCAGGTTATTAAACTATTTGAAGAAAACAAAACTAGTTGGCTTCTGAACCTATTATGGAGAACCAGAAGCGATTTAAACTGATTCCAGTTTGTAACTGGAACACGGGCACTAGCTCAATTCTTTTATCTACTCTATTCCAGTTCTAATCCTATAGGAGCCCAAGTTCTACCTTGATATGAACACATCTTTACATGGAAAAACCTTAATTCATAGGGTGTCCCAACCCAAATTTTAAAATTATAGAATTAGATTGACTTGGTGAGAGGGATAAAACAAACAGCTATTATAAAAGCGGAGAGCAACAAATCTGAATCAACTAATATGACAATATTTACATGGATGGATCAATACTACAAGTCTACAACCATGACTGAAACCAATTGAAATACTATAGAAGATGTTGATGCCATCATTTTACTTGCTCTGTCTTGAGCATGTCAAGGCTGTATGCTCATTTCCTATGATGTCTACTTGCCAAGGCCAAAACGCTTCTTCTTCATCATTCCTATGTAGGGGAGCGCTGTATACATATATGCTTCTTCAGATCAAGGCTTCTTACACTTTTTTTGTGATGTTTTGACAAGGGCCTCGTTGGTCTCTCTTTTGCGCTTGTTGTTTGCTTGGTTAACAGTGTTGCTTTTATTGTTGTTTGCTTCTGTAGCACCGGTTATCTTTCCTTGAGCCTCCAACACATCTTGCACAAAAAACTTCAATTTCCATAAGGTAGACTCGCTCTGCATAATTACGAAGTATTTAATCAATCATCTCAGCTCCAATGGGTGCAATATATTCCCACCTCCAATCCCCAACAAAAAAGATACTCCTAAATTATCTACATACTTTCCTTTTTTTCATCTGCCACCGAAATTATTTCCCATTTCTTTTAAGGAAAGCAGTATGTGATACACACTTTACCTCCCTCTTCTAATTAAATTTCAGCCACACAGTATTCACTTGCTCCAATTGTGTTTAAGTCAAATTGGGCATTAATTTAGGGACCCAGGGGGTTGTCATTCATTTATCACCTCACCTGGGTACTAATGTCAAGCTCTACTTCCTCATCAGCTATGGAGAAGCTGGGATCATTCTGTGCAACAATTAATAATGCCTTGTTGAGATCTTCTGAGGAAAGCTTAGTGAGAGCTTCGCCAAGTCTTTTCTTCTCTTCAACAGTTATCTTTCTGATATTGACAATAAGAACCGCTTGGAGTTAGTAAGCAATACTTGCACACTTGCGCTACACAACGGTATATAATATGATAATACTTTATGATGGTATTGAAGAGACTTTGGAAAGAAACATAATTGACAATCAAATGAGAATCGCTTTGAGGTTGGCTATCTATGGTTCTGATGCACCACAATATTTAGAATGGATAAGGTTATTAATATGAGCAAAATAACCCAGCCAACATGTTACAAAATTTTAGATGCACAAGCCAGCAAACTTATTTTATCCAAGATTGCCACCATATAGAACAGAAACTAAGAAATGGTAAAAATGCCTGCGATTATCACTCAAAACTAATCTGTACAAAAAATGATAGCAGATAGGAACTTGGCAGAACAGAATCTCTTTGTATGTTACAAGTATATAATAATCTACAAAAAAGGTTCTCCAAACCTGCATTTCTGAAGCACCGCCTCTCTAAGTTCTTCCAGGTGCATGTCAATATCATCAAGCTAAAAAATAAAATGAAAAAGGCACTTTGAATGGATATAGACAACTGTCAGAGAATAAGGTACATGCTGAAGTAGGCCACATATCACAGAGATTTTGAAGCACCCATTATTTCCTGGGTGAGAGAGAACAGAAATATGTACCTCTATACTTAATTCCTTGGCCATCTTAGCATGAGCAGCCTCTTGAGCAAGTTTCATATCTAATTGAGCCTCTTCCTCCTCTTTCTTTCTCGTTTCTTCCTACATACGGTACTTCTAAGAATCAAAATATGAAGTGTGAACTGAGAAGCCAAAAACAGGTTATTTGGCCAGATTGGAATACTGGATAATAATTCTAGTTTGTGAGCGCTTTAGACATGATGTTTGCTTCCCAGATTTGAGTTGTTTCAAGTAGGATATTATAGATTAGGATGGAAGTACCGACACCAAATCAGAAACGTCGCTCTTCAAGGAATATCATCTGTACCTCTTCATCAACTTTTGGCAAAAGTTGCAGCCATTTGTCCTCAAACTTTCCCAGTAAGGTTTTCGCCATCACATGAACATCATCCCTTTCCTCATTGTATCTCATTGCATTTTTAAATATCAGCCGAACATCTGCACATATCTCTCTGACATGTTTATATCCTGTACCATCCTTGACCTCCATTTTGTTTTTAATTGTGCTAAAATCCATTGGCTTCTCAATAACCTGACAAATCGCAAGGACAATAAATCAGCAAAGAGGTGCAAAATTAGTATAATTGGTTACAATTTAAAAATAATGGAGCCAAAGATTCATTATTTTTTTGGCTTGAGATTATGATGGAATAAAGCAAAATGGCTCACTAAACTGTCTGCGCTTCTTTGTTATGGAGCAGCAGTCAGTCCATGCAATCTTGGACGCGATTTTCACTATGGGTCATCCGGAAACAATCTCTCTGTGCTTTAGTACAGGGGTAAGACTGCGTACATCCGACCCCCCCTTACCCCACCGTAGGTGGGAGCCTTTGCGGCACTGGGGTAAATGAAAATGATGATGATGATAATTGGTATTCTATACATAGTTAATAAAAGCAAAACAGTTTTGCAGTCATTACCTCATAGTAGTCGTGCAAACCAAGACCAACAACGTCAACCGGCTGCATAAAAGGCCCTGCCCATTTGTGCTGAGTGATCTGACAAACAAGAGATAGGAATAAACAAATGTTAATGGCAAACAAATACATTCTGCCTTCAGTGTGAAATTGTGTCAATATCTATTTTTCCTTTCATTTGATTAAACTTGAGTATTTGACACAACATACATCTCAATTGATACTAACCTTATTCTCTTAGAATTATATTGGAGTCAATTGAATATTAGGAAAAACGTTAAAAGCTTTATGAACCCAAGTGCAAAGAACACTACAACAACATCCGAGCCATAGTCCCAAAAGATTTTGGAATCAGAAAACATGAATTCATACATGATATTGGAGCCAAAAAGAAAAGAAAGATAAGAAAGATAAAAATAAGAATAAATTCCACTCTTTGGTCCTACGAGTATCGCACCAATTCCACAATTAGCCCCCGTCTTTGACTTTGACCACTTTTGATACATGAGGATGTTTTTACTTGGATTGAAATTTGCTGGTCTGGTGTGAACTGGTCTGGTCTGATAAATGTCTGCTCTCTGTGTATTTTATAACGATCCAAGACTGGTGGGACTGAAAACAGACCAAGTAAAACATCTTGACTATTGTTTTTCACCCATACATGGTCCTTCATTCAATATTTCTGGTGGTTAATATCGCCGGAGAGGCATCAGAAAACTGGACAAAAGGACCACAAATGGTCACAAAACACTAATGAAGTATCAAAAGTGGACAAGTGAAAGACGTGGAATAAACGTGGAAATGACATAAAACTTGTATGACCAAAAGTGGAATTAATTCAAAAGATAAGGTAGGATAAAATGGATACGATAAAGGTAAATATAAGATAACGATAAAAATGACAAGATAAAAAGGATAAAAAGAATATACGGAGTATATAAAATAAAAGGGATAAAAAGGACAAAGAAATAACAAGATAGAAGAAAAAAAGGGAGAAAAGAGACCAATCCTCCACATGAATATTCGCCCTCCAAAAGTGCAAAGGACACTGTTTAAGTTATTTCTTCAAACAGTTCACAGTGTTCAAACTTCTAATGGTGAATCCTATGCTCTTTTCAACATCCTGCCCCATCTGCACCCATTTGAAGTTTCTAGCATCAATAATTGATATTTCAGCAGACGTCTGCATTTGTCATACAAACCCTTTTGAATTCGAATTTAAGTGTTTCTAAATTCAAAAACCATTATTGGTTCTTTAACTCCAGTTTTCTTACACACCATCATCAAGTAGCCACAGAGATTTATAACGGAAACAAATAAGAGCAAAGAATCACCAAAGACCCATTCAAAGAAGAGACATTACTTGGCGTAATATTGTGCCAAATTGACGAATAAGCTCTTGCATCCTCTTGGTAGCAGCAGCCTCCGGATGTGATGCATCTTGCTGCCGCCTTTTAAAGTTAGCTATCTGCTTCTCTTTTTCAAAATCCTTCTGACCTGAGCTACCCCCTCTTGGCGTGTTTGACTGCTTTTTACTCACACTTGAGTAGAACTGTTCAACTTCAGCAAATCTCTGCTCAAGCTGCAAAGGTAATAAGTTGAACTCCAAACTGAACTCTTACTATAGAGAAATACATCCATGGATTAAAATAAAGCTTAACCCAAATATAAAATAACATCATAATTTTATATGTTTGACTACTGAAGGGTAAATTTTATAGGACAGCAATTAGGCCTGCATTACTATATGGCGTAGAGTGTTGGGCGGTGAAACAATGTCACATTCAAAAGATGAGTGTGGCAGAGATGCGCATGCTGCGTTGGATGTGTGGGCATACTAGGAAGGACCGCGTGAGGAATGAGACAATCAGACAAAGGGTGGGAGTAGCACCTATTGAAGACAAGATGCGGGAGTCGCGCCTACGGTGGTTTGGTCATGTGCGTAGAAGACCGAGTGATGCACCTGTTAGGCGAGTTGAGATGTGTGGAGAAGAGGCAGGGAAGAGAGGGAGAGGAAGACCCAAACAGACGTGGGTTAGGCGAGTTGAGATGTGTGGAGAAGAGGCAGGGAAGAGAGGGAGAGGAAGACCCAAACAGACGTGAGTTCGAAGTGATATGCTTCTTCTGGGTTTGGATGAGGGCATGACTTTGGAGAGAACTAAGTGGAGGGCGGGTATTCACGTGAAGGAGTGATCTTGATAATCTTTTTCCCTCATCTTTTTTTTTCCTAGTTTTTTTTATCCTTATATATATATGCATTATTTGCAGCCTTTTTATTTTATCATTTTTATATATATTCATCTTTTTTATATTATCTTTTCATAATAGCTTATCTTTTTATCTTTATTCCTTCTTTTCCTTTTGGTTGTGATATCATGTATCGATTCATGTTAGCCGACCCAAATATCTTTTGGGACTAAGGCTTGGATGTTGTTGACTACTCATAACAACAACAACAACAACAACAACAATAATAAAATACATGAAGATGGTCTCTCTCAAATACAATATACTTAAATTTGTTCCATGAATTAAAACCAGACATATTCTTTACTAATAATTCATTTTTAAACCATATATTAGATGAACAAAAATCACGAAAGGTAATTGAAGAGAGATGAACACAACCATAAGAGTAATTTTTAAATAGTATATTTGCCAGAGATGACCAAAAAACACCAGAGTTTATCATACACACAAACATTCGAGTAATTTTTGAGTCCTATACCTTAACATAGAAAAATTAAAAACATAGAGAATGGTTAGGGGAGAAAAGAAAAGATGGAATTACAATTATCAAAATATATACATTCAAATTCAATCACAACATATGTGCGCATGCTTTGACCTAAACAGCATATGTGCCATCCAATACTACAACTTCACTTAGACTTGAACATAAACAACATGAGATCCATGCTTTGACTTGAGAATTGAAAATCAAACTTCAACACCTCTTGAACTTCAGCTACAAAGTTGAACTTTCAACTTAAAACAACTCAAAGCTGAAGATGAGTAACGTGGACTTTTAAGTTTCAAATTACAACTTATCTTGAAACCTCTTGACCTTAATTTTAGTTGAAACAACTCAAAACTGAAAATTTGAAACTTGAAACATGAACTTTAAAATTTCAATCGAACATTAAACTTCATTTCTCTAGAACCTCCCTTGAACTTCTAACTTAAACAATTCAAATTTGCAATTTCAATGCTTAAAACTCGATATGAACTTGAGCATTAACTTCAACTTCAAATGACTTCTGAGTTTGAGGTTAGTTTAAACATGAAAGCTTGAAACTTCAAATTAGACCATGAAACTTTAAACTTAAACTTGAATTTGATATTGCTTTGACTTGGAGTTTATAATTGAATTTCCTAAGGCACCATACATTCAAGTTTTAAAAATAAGATCAAGAGAATGCAACTCTATATAATCCATGCAATGTTGTAATATACAACTTTCAAACAGGCTTATAAATCATGATACCCTCAGCATCCATTTACATTTATTTAAGAATTAATCCAAGAACAACACCAACAACATCCCAGCCTTACTACAAAGACTTAGTGCACCACAAGACCTTACCTGATCAATCTTTACAGACAAATCATCAACAGTGCACTTGTAATGTTCCATATCAGCTATGGATCCTGTTTCATTTGTTTCCATGACTGGTATGTTGGCAATTGGGTCATATATGTTCTCCATCTGACAATACATAAAAGATAAGCTTTAAATGTTTCCGGTATGCTTTCAAATGATCTAAACTGCCAGATACAAACAACCAACACATGTGTAAAAATGAAAAAGTTCATAGCCTTAGTTTATGTTGTTCATAAACCTAGTTGGCTAGTTGTCATGCTTCAATACTTCAAAAAGAAATTATGATAAAATCATGAGCGATTGGCCTGGTTTGGTGGCTAATGGAACAATTTGTGGCGATGAGGCAATTTCTCAAGGAAAAGGCGTTTTATGGCGGCAGGAGCACAAGTGCACATCATAGTATAAAAAATGGTTGAAGGTGCAATGTTCCCCTCAACTTTTGGCTCAAAAAGCTGCGATCTAAAAAGACCCTGTGTTATCTCCTGTAACTTGGATGCGGAGGAAGAAAGCTCACCTGGTGCTTTCCTGGTCTTAGGTGAGGAGGATGCTACTTCAATGGAAGGTGAAACTAAGAAAAATAGAGGCTGCAAGAGAACTGTTTGACAAAAAAACTCTGGAGGAAGACTTTCAAAGCTTGTGCTTCATAGAAAAAATAAAAAATAGGGTTTATTACTAACTGATGTACATGTTGAAGACTTGGAGAGGAAATAGTTGATCTTTGGATGTAAATCTTAAGTTCTTAACAGATGGGTAAATCCGTACACCTTGGGTACTTGCAATAAACTTGGCTTAAATGCCACACTATCTAAATATTTGTGGTCAAAGCTCAATTTACATCCCTATATAACTATCTGGCTGGTGCTGGGCCATCTGAGATGGGATGTCAAATTATCATCCTTCTTTTCAAAACTTACTTTGACGGATTTTTTAGTCAAATAAATGATGAATAGGATGTGTGTTTCGTCTGTCATAGGTTGACTGGTTGAGGATATATTTGTTTTTGACAGTACAAATATTAATTAAAAACTATAGCCAGTATAGGTGCCATGATTCATGAATTCATGATTCAACCAACAATAAGTGGTTAAGAATTTAAAACTTCTACATGACGATACAAAATACCGCTTTTTAAAAGGAAACAAATTAGCTTTCATTCAATAAATCATGGTCCAAAGCACAACGAATACAATTTGAACAATGAAACCAAATGCAACCATCAGACATGAAACCGGTAACCCTAGCTAACAAGTGGGCAACCCTAGCGCCGACTAGGCGTCCTGGCGCTAGGGACTGCTCGCCAGCTTCACTCGCCTCACCAGATGAAGAGTAGTCGTGAATGGCGTCGTCTAGGCGTCGTCTAGGCACTGTTTTGGCGTCGAAGTCCTCGCCTTTTTGGAAAGTCGGACTGCTATGACGCAGGCCCAGAACCCAAAATAAAAATAGATTTAGGCTTTAATTAAAAGCAAGCCCATAGTAATCTTCCTTACCGACGATTCGTTGAGCAAAGTCGTATAGCCAAGCCAAGTCGCAGCCTCGTAGAGTCGTAGGAAGCAGACGAACAACTCCACGAAGAAGACAAAGTCGCAGGTATGGCCCTCCTTGACCCTCGCTCGCGGAAGCAGAGTAGCAGGCGACTCCCTAGTTCCCAGTCCCCGATCTCTTCTTCTTGGCTTCATTTTTTTATTATTTTAATTAATTAAGTTATGTATTTATATATATATATATATATATAAAGGGTGTATTTTCATCTATCTATCAATATATGTGTATATATACACTTCTATATCACAGAATCAAGATATAATATGATATAACGATATACCCAACCATGGGCGGATCTAGCTTTGGCATCCAGGTGAGGCCAAAATGTAATTAAAAACGAATATTCAAAAAAAAAACATTTATTCTAGCAACAAAATCAAAGACAAGAAAAAAGATTATAGGAATAAGAGTTTTCATTAAAGTCAAATACAAAAACACCATAATTTTACAACTGTTCTCTACGGGTTTTCATCGATTGATATCGTTTGATTATGACATCATTGTCAATTTTCAAGAAGATGTCTTTTTCTACATAAACCATAAGTCTATCATTGAGTCAGTCATCACTCATCTGGTTGCTCAACCTATCTTTCACTATATTCATTGCTGAAAATACTCTTTCAACACTAGCGGTTGCAACAGGAAGATTTAAACACAATCTTGGATTCATATCAATACATAAATTTACATAATTTACAATAATATTCATTACAATTTACAAGTTCACAAAAAATAATCAAATTCATATCCAGTAAAGCTGTAATTTAGTCTTTAACTTGAATTAAAAACACAAAAAATTTAAAAGATTAAAAAAATACCTCTTAACCACTTATGCCTTTATTGACTTAGGCAGCACTTCTCCTTTTTGATGTTACGAAAAAACCCTAAATCTCCTCTTCTCAAAACTTCAAAAGTATCTGTTATACATAAGAATTTGTTAGTTTACTGAATTTAGGGAAGAAATTGATCAGTAACATTCACCTTACCTTCTTATTAAGAGGGATAGCTTTTAGCTTGTTTGATGACAAAGAGAAATTAGAGGATTTAGAGTAGCAGCCTGCAGCCGCCGTGCGCCGTCCTGTCCTGGCCGTCCGGCAGTGAAGATGGCCGTCGCGGCGATATGGAGTTCGTTTTTCGTTTTTGGCGTGGGGTTTTCACGATATCGGCAAAGCAGGAGTAAGGGACTGCTCCGCTGCTCTTGCTCTTTCCCTGCGCACCGCTTTTTGGAGTACTCGGACTGGGCCTGATTTTTTAAAATTTGAGACAGGGCCTATTTTATAAACCTACATACTAGTTAAAAGAATACGGAATAAAAAATTTGAGCATGGGCCTGGGCCCTCCCTGACCCTAGACTCAATCCGCCCCTGTTAACCCAACCTGTGAGACTTCTATTTTATTATATGTTCTAAATTATAAAATAATAAACTGTTAAAATAATCATAAAAACTGGTACATACTAATATATACTATGTATGATATATATTTTGCATAGTTTAATTATATGTATGATTATATATATAATTATATACATAATTAGACATATATAAATATATAGGCGACTAGTCGCCTAATTGTCGCCTAGGCGGGCGCCTAATCGCCTAGGCGATATGGCAGTTGGCCGGCGCCGTGACTCGACTTACCGCCGTGACAAGTATGCGTTTAACATAAGAGATTGACACACTAGCAACTTAGACCATAATATCTCTGATATATGTCGCAAGGACCACACGAATTAATACCACCCTCTTCTTAATCTCATTGATGGCCTGTAACGTGTCAGGCTCCACATCCACGCAATCTCAACTACGTTCCTTGCACCAACCTAAAGCCTCCCGGATGCTCAACAATCTTTCTATATACAAACACCCGTGGAAAGCCAGGCTAAATTCCCGCCCAAACCTACAGTACTCATACGGGTTGGGTCGATATACAGGGTCAACATGGGCAGTCCGCTTGACACAGTGGTGCATTAAATGTGTGTGGGGTACGAAGCATTAATTGGATGTTGCAATATGTCTATTCAAAACTTTTTTGTCCTTTAATACAAAACGAATGGTGTTTTGAATTAGTTAGCTTTATTTATTGTGTCTTTTCAAAACTTTTTGATCATTTATTGCAAAACCAGTGATCTATTTTTAAAAGCAAAATTGAACAGTAAAAGGTTGAATAGTAAGCATGCGTGTCTTGAGGCGTGTGAACTGCAGCATGCGTGTCTTGGGACGTGTGGATTGAGGCATGCGTGTCTTGGAACATGTGAAGCGTATTATGGAAACTTCATGGGAAAAGACCAGTATTTCTTTGCTATAAATACTTGCACCAATTCACAAATGAACACGAATCATTTGCCTCTTCTCTAATCTCTTTCGTTTATGTTTTGAGCCTTCAATAAGAAAGAATATCATATACGGAGTATATATAAGTGTGTGTCTAGCTATATATACATACACAGACACAAATATATATATATATAGGGGATGGTTCACATACAAAGAGTTCTTTCCATGCAAAGTGAGAATGAATCTTGTGCATTCATTTCCACATCTAATGGCTCAAAATGATCCAAAAATGCACTAAATTCGTCCAAAATCGCGGTGGCAATTTTGTAAATAAACCATTCTTTTTCGCCACCGCGAAAAAGTGCAACAGAAACACGAAAAGAAGCAAGCGAAACATGAAAAAGTGCATATCTTCGCACTTTGCACGGGAAGAGGTCTTTTTATTTGAACTCTTCCCTCTCTCTCTCTCTCTCTCTCTCTCTCTCTCTCTCTCTATATATATATATATATATATATATATATATATATATATATATATATATATATATATATATATATATATATATACGGAGTATTACTTACACGCACACTGAAAGGAGAAAAGCAAATTGGCATGCAAGTTTAGAAGTACAGATCAGAGTATAAACAAAAGAATCAAAATATAGAAATCATGTATATATATATATATATATATGTGTTGTGTGTGTGTGTATACTGAAAGGAAAGGAACTACTTACTGAAAGGAGGAAAGCAAACAGGCATACAATCTAGAAGTATAAGCACAAGAAGAAAAAACAAAAGAAGAAAAAGCAAAAGAAGAAAAAGCAAAACTTTGCTGCAAGTTCTTTGATTTTACAAAGATGAACGCATTGAGTCTCTCAAGAGATTATATTGGCAGATTATAAGATATATTCCGTACAACTTGGGCACAGTTTAGCCAGGCCCTAGAAATCTATGTTTTCATCTTTCATAAATTATCTTTCAGAAGTCATTGTTTAGCCTAATATACAAATGGGTAGGTTATTGTGTTCTAAACTTCTAATTCTAAATTGAAATAAAAATACTGAAAAAGAACTACAAATTTAGTTCATTAGTATAGATTAGGCATATAGATACACTTAGGATGACAAATAGGAGTCATTTTTGAAACACAGTTGTTAAGTCAGTGAGTGTTAGCAAAATCAAGATCTTTGCTGGAGTAGAAGTCACCAATAATTAATTCCGAGTCTTTAATATATAGCACATAGAGAAGAATATAATAGGGAACTTTATAGAGTTTAGCTATGGACATGAATTCGCAGTTTCATTTTTTGAAAAAATAAGTTAGTATAAGATAAAAGCATGCCAATTATTTTAACCAATCCCAGAAATTTATTTGTTTGAATTCATTACTTTACATTATAATTATTAGAAGATGGGTAGGCTATACATTTGTTTTTACACTTGAGATTTTAAATATTGAAAAATACACAAGTATTAAGATTCTGAAGACATTAGCAGATTAGGTACATATCAGCAACATCAGCTAAATCATTGATTTCAATTCTTTTTTTCATTGATTTCAATTCAAAACTCTAGGTTGTGAGCATTGAAATATAATCGGATTAGGCAGATGAATTTCTCAACAATGATTAGTTGTTTCTAAGCAGCGCCCAGCCTACTGCTCTCCGATTAGGACGTTTCTAAATTATATATGAATTTCAGTCCATTGCTTTGGGAAAAAAATCAGTTCATCATTCAAATCAACGAAACATTATAGGAATCAAACCATTAAAGTTTCTCTTATGCTCGGATTGTGAGAAGCTTCAAAGTAGTTACCGGGCGCCTTTCCTAGGTTGAATACTTCCGGCTAACAGATTGATAGGGTCTGCGATTTTGCTTGAAGGGTAGACAAGTACTGAAAATGGGGGAGAGGTGGACAGTATGAGGGAGAAACTGGAGGATGCTGTGTTTGTATGGTGTTCGTCGCTGTGGAGGTTTTTATCAATCGAATTTGGGATGGAAGTGGAATCGAGAAATGATGTATTCCGATGGTCGGTACTCGGTAAGGGAGATGTTCGATGGAGAAGGGATGTGGACTGTGGAGGCTACTGGAGTTGCGGAAGAATACCGGTGGAAAGAGTTATAAGCTCAAAAAAGATTACCCCTGCTATTCATCAGCCCACAACTATGTAGTACTACGTATTATATTTGTTACTCCATATGTTTTTAATGAATTGATAATTCGATTTTGTTATAAATAGAAAAAATCAAAATAAGAGGTTCCAAATTTTAAATTGGCTGATCAATAACATAAAGTGTTATAGGTAATTTTTTTAATTGTAATACTCCTTTTGCTAAAGCTAAATATGTTGTATTTGATTTAATTGGTGGAAAGAGTTAATCCAAATGGCTGAATTGATTTGAATATGATTATTTCCAATCAGTAAAATATGTATAATTGTAAAAAGAGATAATTCAAAAATAAAGGCAAGCAATCGCTCTATTAACTAAGGGTAAAAAATAGTAAAGTATCAAATTAAAATTTTATGGACCCTTACTCAATATCTGTTTGTGACTCTGTTTTTTTGCCTTATCAGGCTTATCAATCAGAATTTACAAAGAAGTTTCAGAATTTATAGTTTCACTATGAACACTTATTATTTTACTCCCCACTTCATAGTTTCAAATGTTATCTCTCTTTTAATATTTATATTTGACTGTGCCAAAATAAATTACATTAACACTTCGTTGGTGATGTTAGAATTTCTCGTTAACTACAAACGTTTATTATCTTAAGTACCACTTTATTTAGTCTGTGTTCAATTTATCATGAGTTTTTATAATACACTTCTTAATCACACTTTGGTGAAATTTCATTCGCGCATCGCGCGGGTGAGTATCTAGTTATGCTTCAAGAGTAGAGCAGCTGCCCCGCCAAGGTTTAGCCTAGGGATGGATTCGGTTCGGGCCACCCGGCCCGTGGCCCGGCCCGGCACTGTGCGGGCCCGGGACCGGCCCGGTTGGGCGGTCCGGGACCGGCCCGGTCGGGCGGTCCGGGACCGGCCCGGTCGGGCGGTCCGGGACCGGGTATGGACCCGAACCGATGGGAAGGGACGGGGCGGGCTTGGTTCAGGATTATTGTGACCCGGCCCGGCCGACTCGAGCCCGGGCCTCTTTTAAAAAAACAAAAAAAAATTGGTTGGTTGGGCTACTATCCGTTGGGGGTGGGGCTGGGGACAACCCAAACGGCTATATAGCCATTGGGTGGGGTAAAGGGGGGGTCCGGGGGGGTTGGCTGGTAGGGGGAGGTGGGGGGTAAAAAAACCTATAAATATTCCTAATCTTAAACATTTTTTCATATCTCTTCTCCAATTCTTCCTAAATCCTATTCTTAACTCTCTACTCTCTAATTCTCTTATTCTCCAATATATTATATATCTACTCTCTAATTCTCTTCTCCAAGAAGTTAAGATGGAAAATCAAGATGCCATTATACAGTATAATTTTGATAAGCAGAAGGACTCGAAGACCAGGATGTGGTACGTAATTTGCAAATGGTGCGAAAAAAAATGTATCATGGGGGCTTCAGGCGGATTCGGGATGGCAATCAAGCATATGAAGTCATGTGAAAAAAGCCAAAGGATCGGGAGGTGCAGGAAGTTCCGATTGATTACAATTTTCAAAATGTTTATCTCTTAAAGTTTGTTTTAATTTTCAAATGTAGTTCCTATTTCATTTCAAATAAATGCAATTGAAGTTTGTTTTTAATACTCGTATAAAACTATAAACTATAAAATATAAATTATAAAAAAAAATTAACCGGCCCGGCCCGAACCGGACCCGACCCGTGACCCGGGCGGGTGGCCCGGCCCGAACCGGACCCGTCCAACCCTCGGGCCGGTCCCGGGCCCACTTTTCTTGAATCGGCGGCCCAACCGGGCCTAGGCCCGGCCCGGACCCGACCCGGACCCGACCCGGCCCGAATCCATCCCTAGTTTAGCCACGTGGCCCACGCTCGCTACAAACTCTACAGCGGAATCCCGAATTACCAAATACCACTTGTATATCACTAACTAGCAACGTACGCACTAATAGAACTCTCACTTTTATGTAGTAGTAAATGATTTGAGTAAATGTAGTAGTAATATACCATTCTAGATTAGGTAGTTATAGTTAAATAATTTGAGTAAATGATTATGATGAATTACCATGTACGAAGGTTAATAGAACTCTCACTTTTATGAGAATATTAGAGTAGTTATAAAAATTAAAATTGAACATTAAATGTTGTGTGTGCATTTTTAGATATGTATTAAATGTAAATATAATCAAACATCTAATTATGTACTTTAAAACATTGTATACTTACAAACAAGGCATGATGAGTAGTTCATTTGCTCCACAAAAGCAAAAATCAATTAATAGTTTTAATTATGAAAGAAAAAAATTTAAGCGATTCTCTAAATTTGATATTAAAAAAATTACAGTTTGGTGTATCAGGATCAGCCTTGCATATAACAACAGTTTAAAGTTGACTTTATAATACGGAGTAACTTTTATGAATATAGAACTGATGCAAAATTTCCTTCTTTAAGGTACACAAAGCATCGAGTCATAAAGCATTAATATTAAAATAGAAATTAACATTAGTTGTTTCTTGTCATTCAAACTATATACTCCCTCCGTTCCACAATGAACTTCCCACTTTCCTTTTTTGGATGTCCGAGAAACAAGTTCTCATTTCCTTAAATGACAAGTTAATCTACATCAAAACAGTGCATAACAGTGCTAAAAAGTGTCGAAACAGTGTCAAAACAGTAAAATTTACCCCATGATAAGTTTATTTCCTTAATATGTGTGTAGGTCAAACTGTGAAGTTCATTGTGGGACGGAGGGAGTATTTGTTTTATATGTTGGTTGAATAGTTTTAGGACACATTAGTCAAATTACTTTTGAAAAACTTAAGACCTTATCGTTCTTATCGTCTTATAAGCTAAACCCAATATGTGGGTGTTTGGATCTGATTCTTAAAACTGCTTCTGCTCCTTCAGGGAGCAGAAGCAGAAGTTGAAGTGTTTGGATGAAAGTGCATAAGTACTTCTGGTGCTCTAATTTACTACTAGAAGCAATTTTTTTAGAAGTTGGGGGAGACCAGCTTCTTGATTCTGATCCTGCTTCTGTATTAAAAAAGAATCAAAAGCAGAATCAGTTCCAAACACCCCATATGTTAGAAGCTAAACCCAAGACCATATTGTTCTTGTTGTCTTATACATTACATTGATGGAAACCTACATTGATTAGGAAGAAATGAATTATTGATAAGGTATCTACAACAACATCCAAGCATTAATCCCAAAAGAATTTTGGGTCGGCTAACATGAATCGATCAATGATATCGATGTCAAACAAAGAAGACGAACAAGAAAGGGAAGAAAAAAAATAAGAAAATGAATAAATAAAGATAAATAAATATAAGATAACAATAACACAAGAATATACGAAAGATAAAAGTTAAAAAAAGAGCATAAAAAATCTAGAATATAAAAATAACATAAGAATATAGAAAGATAAAGAAGATAAACGATAAAAGAAAAAAGAGAGGAAATGTAGAAAAGACATCAATCGTCCACACGGATGTGCGCCCTCCACTTTGCTCTCTCCAAAGCCCTACTATCATCCAACCCAAGAAAGACGCATATCAGTTCTGATTCCTCTAATCCAAGTATGTTTGGGTCTTCCCCTCCCTCTCTTCTCTGCCTCTTCTCTCCGCCCCTCAAGTCGTCTAACAGGTGCATCACTCGGTCTTCTACGCACATGCATAAACCACCGCAAACGAGACTCATGCATCTTATCTTCTATAGGTGCTATATTCTATAGGTGTTACTTCCACCTTTTGTCTGATTATCTCATTCCTCAAACGGTCTTTTCTGGTATGTCCACACATCCAACACAACATACGCATCTCTGCCACACTCATCTTTTGAAAAGATATCTATTAATATGATAATTTGAAACAATCTTACGATCAAGGCTATCAAGGTAAGCCTTTGTTATTTATTACTCCGTAGTACTCCTTCCGTCCCATTGGACTTTGCCAACTTTCCCTTTTTTGTTGTCCCAAAAAACTTTGACACTTTCCAATTAAAGCAATTAATTTGTGATTCTACACATTTCTCTTTCCTCTGCACAAATTTCAACCACACAATTTTTACTTTCTTATTTATCACCTACTTTGCATTTGGCAAAGTCCATCGGGACGGAGGCAGTATTAAATACCCTAAACCAAATGTATTGTCAACTTTAGCAATGAATACAACTTAAAAGTAGTGGTGGAAGAGCTTTAAAAGAACTTCAAACAATTAAGATCACCTGAAATTGTAACCTGCTAAATCTTATTCTTATTAAAGTAGTAATGAATTTATTGAGGCTTAACCAGTTTCTCATTGAAACCAATTGCACATCTCTCCTCTTTATTGATGCATACGGTTTTGATGAAGAGAGGATTACTTCAAACACTTACCGTTAATCAGAACAAACTTATATAAACGTATACACATTTGCTGCAGCCATCCAAGTGAAAAAGTAAAGAATACAAAACCAACAAAGGTTTACATTCAGCCTTTCTCAATTCTGAATGCAGAATTTAATTCCCCAAAGTTGAAATTTGAGGTTCCCATGACATTTGATATTATCATCCCCATGGACTGCAGAACAATTTCAGTAAACTTAAGTTTTAAACGACAAACTTAGTACAACACATATTCTCTCTAATTTGAAAGAGCACCAGAGCAGGTTTACAAGTTTCAAACGAGCTATATTTTATTTCAAACTACAATTTAAGTACAAACCATCTCCTAAAAGTAAAGGTTTGGATTACAAAAACTAAAGGTGTTGAAGCTGATTCCAAAAGATAGCTAGAATGCCTTATGTCATACATCACGTAGTGGAAGAATATGTTGATGTTTCGTTCTCTCATGTGTAATGTTGACTTGCTAAAGAATTTTTGGTGTTTAAAAATAGCAATGTTTAGAGTGACTCAAATTTAAAAGTGCAAATAACAATCTGCCAGTGATTAAACTTGGTTGTACTATTGAAGAACTAATTGTCTAGTGGGTATATTAAGATCTTACGACTATAATTTCCTTTGTGCTTTGATTAACAAAAAAATCCAAACTGGATTTGCTCTATCTAACTAAATTGTAACGGTTTTGTCCGTGATTATAAAAATAGTTCGTATTGATTAACATAAGTGAAAAATTCCTATGTTAACTCTTGCTAGACAGTTCGAATGAGAAATTTTGAATCACCGAGCTTCTGAAAATCTATTATTTTATAGGGGGGTCTGCTGCAGGATCACAAATTGTGCAGAATTACACCAACTAAAGGTGTTGAAGCTGATTCCAAAAGAAAGCTAGAATCCCTTAAGTCATACTTCACGTAGTGGAAGAATAAGGTGCAATGTTGTTTAAAGAATTAGTGAAAATAGATAGAAGTAAGGACTCATGCAGTCATCCACAAATATAAAGGGTATGCAAATACTTTCTTTTGTTCGATACCCTTTACAAAAGTATAAAGGATTGGTCCTGCTGATCGAACTGAATCGGGATATAAGACTGCAGGTCTGCAATATAGTTAATACTTCATGAGTATCCTTTTTGGGTTCGTGAGCCCACACAAAGGGTGTTACAACATCGCCTAATCGCCATCTAGGCATCTTGGCGATGAATAAGGGTCGACAAGAGAGATGACCTTGCCTGTGGAAGACCAGGTGCCTCTGGCGCCATCCAGGCGCGGACAAATCGTCCAGGCGGGAGTGTTAAAAGTAAGATTTAGAAAGTAGAAGTTTAGAAACTAATTTAGAGTGTTAGAGAGTAATTTAATTATTAATAAAGAAACCCAAGCCTTTTCATTTCTTAAACTCGAAACTTGATGACCATCGTCGACTCTAAAACTCGAAATTCAAAGGACATTCATCAATTCCTCATTGAAGTAGACAATTGTAGTGTGTATATAAACTAATAGTTATTATCACTAACTTAACTAATCATTGGAAAAAAGCATAAACCCACTACCATCACACATTAGCACTGTCTAAATTTCAAAATACACATTCAGTCACTATATTTGGAATTACATATTGTAAAGCAACCAACCTCTTTCATCATTGCAGATATTCTCTAAAACATCACAAATTTTTAAAAAGATCCAGCCTTAGGAAGTGACGGGCAATATTAAGTGTGTGAAACAATTTAAAAACATTACACACAGTAGGATAATTTAATAGTTAAAATATATTATCTCTTAAGCCCTTGTTATTAAGGGTTTAAAAAATTTAGACGCTATTAACTACAATTCTTAGATCTGTAAAACCACTTTCACCAATACCTATGGTTGCTTTACTTTTAACATAGTAGTCATTACATTTAGTAGAGAAATAATAGTCTTTTGAATTTTATTATCATAATTATGATTACATTTTGATCACTTAACACACAGTGATGAAAATGTTTGAATTCAGAGTTCACAGTAACCAACTTCTTCCAGGTTTAAGGTTTAGAAACATAAAAGTATTTTTGAATAAATTGAGAAAATAGAGCGAAGCATACAAATGTACCTCAGTCAAGAAGTATTTAAAAATCTTATTCTACTTTAAGGTATTCATAAAGTTTTTCTACTTAAGTATATTTGATTAAAGTGGGAAAATAAAGTGAAGAAACACACACATTTTTCTACCTATGGTATTTATAAAGTGGACCTGAAAGCAGTTTTTTTATTGAATTCTCCCTGAAACCAAGGGCTACGTGTCAAGTATAGTTTAAACCTGGAAGCATTCTTCCTGGTATCGTTTAGGGAATGATCTAAACAAACTGCAGGCTTGTGAAAACTTCATTGTTGCCTAAACGAGCATGCCCGCTTAGGAATAACTCAACTTTTTGTATTTTTAAGTATTTATAAAAATTGATAAACTTTTTAGAGTAGTAAAAGTAATTGGAACACATAAATATCATATCAAAAAGCGTTACCCCGAGAAGTGGAATAAAAAACTATTTCAGGTAAACAGAACAAAATAAAGATCATATCAAAAAGTTTCTCGGACAGTCTTATAACTTCTAACATTGTGCAGATACTTTGATTAGTTGTTTACCATAGACTTTGAAGTATCTATGGTTGAACCATGTGCATAGAATACTTTGGGACATTTACAGTCACCTTTTTCTATTTGATTGCAGTTTGAATAATACTAATGGCATGTACTTTTGAAAAATCCTTTCCTATTAAAGTAGTTTTGATTTTAAGATTCAAAGCAGTATTTTCATTGAAATTAAACCAATTGCATATCTTCCTGCCTTATTGTTTGCCTGCAGTTTTGATACTGTGAAAACAATCTCTACTTCACTTAAGTTAAGAATTGTAACAATGCAAGGCCATAACTGTTACGTGTTTGTATTGAATGTGGCTTTTTGACAAACACTTTGCAGGCATAGAATACATATAGTGTGCTGGAAATTTGAATGAAGTGTGTGAGGGGAAATTGAATTAGATGACCAAGAAAGTTATGAACAAGTGCATTCCGTAGTAACCAGAACAAACAATTGCAACCCATAGTAAGCAATCTAAGCATAATGACAAAAGTAATTAGTATGTAAGGATGTACCTTGTTTGTAGAGGACCAGAAGGCCAAAGAATATGACTGGAGCGGATGTGCAGCAATATGAGAATGAATTGGTTGAAGTTATACGATCAAGGCTTAGAAACCGTGTTTTAGCGAGCGTAAGTGAAGTAACTGCCGATTCTGTGAAAGGTTGAGGGAATGGATGCGGAAGAGAGAAAGTTGAATTTGGCGTTAGAAACGTGAATAAGTTAAAGGAAAAAGGACTATGCTAACGGCAGATGGTGCTTATATAAGGGAAAGATTCTATATATTTTAACTCTTGGAAATTCGAAGATATAACAATGATACTCCACTCAGGAGCAGATCTAGCTTTCCTATTCAGGTAGGGCCTAAATTTAGTTAAATAACTTACATTGCAAAAAAAGAAATCAACATTTAATATAATAATGTGTACTTAACAAAAATTATATTCAAGTATAAAATAACATCTATTGCAACAAAAAATCAAAGATGAAAATATATATTATAGGAAAAAGAGTTTTCAGAGTGAGTCAAATACAAAACCAAAAGGCACAATTTTACAACTCTTCTCTACGAGTTTTCATCGATTGATATCGCTCGATAATGACACCATTGTCAATTTTCTACATAAACAATAAGTCTATCGTTGAGCCGGTCATCACTCATTTGGTTGCTCAACCTATCCTTCCCGATATTCATTGCTGAAAATACTCTTTCAACGCTAGCGGTTGCGACAGGAAGAATCAACTTCAAAGTCAAAAGCTTGTAGACTAAATATTTTAACCAGTAAGAGGCTCACTGAAATAATGAAATACTCAAAAGCCTCAAATTCAATACCTTAATGCACACAAATAGGCAGAACATCGGGTAATTGGCTAAACAAACGCAGAGTAGCAATTAGCAAACTTAAAAGAACAAAAAACAAACTTACCGGCGACGGCGGCAAGGCGGCCAAGCGAAGAGCAAAATTGGAGCGTTGCGACAGTGCGAGTGTGCGACCTGCTGATTTGACGAAGTCGGCGAAGAGCAAGCCAACGAACGGACCAGCGATTGACGAAGTCAGAAAGATTCGGGGTTTGGCTGTTTCATCGTTTGTTTGTTTTTTTTGCCGATTAGCGCTATTCACAGGGGAGTGCGTCTGTGCGTGAGTTAGATTACTGAATATGTGATGTGATGTGTCGATGCCTTCCCAACTTAGATTGCCGATTGCGGCATTGCGCCCTGCTTCCTGCGGATTTGGAAATTTGGGCCAACTTAAATTTTGGGCTTCGGTGCTTGGGATATGGATTTCTGAACGGACATAATAGAGTTTTTGCCATTTTCGGTCCCCGACTATTGTGTCATTGAGACTTTTGGTACTCGACTTTTAATTTTTCTAATTTTAGTCCTTGACTATTGTGCTAGATACACTTTCAGTCCTCGACTTCAAAGTTTTCCACATTTAGTCCCCAGAGTATTATCAAATTGACACTTTTAGTCCTTCCACTTGGATTTTGACACAAAAAATTAAGGACTAAAAATGTCATTATCATAATAGTTAAAGGACCAAAACTGTCACTTTTATGGAAGTCGGAGAACTAGCTATGGAAATTTTCAAAGATGGGTACCAAAAGTGTCTCTAGCACAACTATCAAGGACTAAAAGTGGAAAAAATAAAAGTTGAGTACCAAAAGTGTCAAAGACATAATAGTCGGAGGACTAAAAGTGGCAAAACCTCGGATAGAATATTAAGATTTTCAAAAATTTTCAGATTGGGCCTAAATTTATACCTATATTCTAGTCAAAAAAATTGAGTATGGGCCTGGGCCCTCCCTGGACCCCGGCCAAATCTGCCACGGACTCCACCCATCCTAAGTAAAGTTTCTTACTTGCCTCTTACGAACGTTTAAGAGACAAACGTTCTCGGTTGCCTATTTGGGAGGTCTCATTTAGAGGTTCTCACTTCTATTTTAGAAAACAATTAACTCTCATAAATACAACTTAATCATCATATATTAAAGTTAATACAGCCATAACATTACAATTATCATTAATTACTCCATTCTATTATACACTCGCCCAACCTATCTCTCAAAGACTCGAACTATACTCAAATCAACCTGATTATTACCTAAAAACATGTCATTTTCCAATCAAGGTCTGTCATGTCTGCTTCAACTCCTTCAAGGCCTAGAAGAGAATAATTTATAATGCGCATAATCTTAAAAAAATTGTAAAAATATTTTCCTCCTAAAATGATCATTCAGGACATTTGGAATTTGACTTTTTCACACAAACAATCTCTTCCATCGAACCTTTTAATTAGAGCTTCTTTCTCTGATCTTCTCCTATTTTTCTCTTTCTTCCATCAGGATTCAACCATTTTATTACACCTTGGAATTAATAAATTTAAAAACTTAATTATAATTGAAAATTTTACAGGACAAGTTATAATACCAAAGCAAAATCCGAATTTGATTACATAATGGTAAAATTACTAATCACTTCAAATTCAACAACTCAACAATTATGAACTGATAGCTTCAAAAAAACTATGAACTAATCAACTAACGGCAACATCAACAATGGCAGAACAAATCAACACATAAAAACAACAATTGTGAGTATGAAGTAATCATTTATCAACACTCAACAGCCAAAAAAACCAACCAATTATTTATCAGCAATTCATTTATAAACATTAAGCAACTATGGGTTCGCGAATAATGAACTAATCAATAAAAGAATACAAGAGTTAAGGAGATCGGAGGAGACCGAGAATATCTGGAGCCTGAAGGTGAAAAGGGAAAGGGCCGAATTGCTGAATGGATGAAGCGCAGCAGGCAGTAGGCCAGAAGGCGGAAGCACACCACTGACACGGTGGCACCGCAGCAGTAGAACTCCAGAAGGCAGAGGAGCGACGACTGCTGGATTGAGAAGCAGATAAGGGGCTGGGCGGAAACCGGTAGTCGTCCAAGCGTCGGCGGTCGGGGGGTCGGCGAGTGGCGATTTAGCAGATAGGACTTGGAGACGGGAGTTGGCGTTCTTCCACCGGCAGCTTCTTTCAGTCCTTTGTTCAGCTAAACGCCCAAAGTCTATGTCTCAGCCTTTTCCTATTCATGGGCCGTTAGGGGTTGGGCCGGAGCACTATTGAAAGGGTAATTCTATTCACATCCCCGAACAACTAATCGTAATCACTTTTGGGGGTTATGAAGAGCATATTTTCGGGGCTATGAATAGAAGTATTCGTCCTACTTATGTCTATGATAAGGCCTAATATTGTACCTAACCTTTTTTCGGGGTTTTTCTAGGCCTATGTCCCTCGTCCTTGTTGCCCCGTGGCCACCCTTAGCTTGTTTTCAATAGTAACTTTAAGTGAGACGGGTGAAGTACATAACAACTTTTCTATTAAAAATTTCGTCGTGTAACATATAGTAATTTATATCAAACCATCAAAGGCTATTTTAAAATAAACTTTATTTGATAGATAAGAATCAACGCTCCTCTTTCGTTTACCCACAATTAACATGATTGCAGATTCAAATAACATAAAATTGTCATCGACAAAAAAAAAGATTGATCGCTTTAGGTGCTCCTCTAACCACAACAACATCAATTGATATGGATTCCAAACCCCAACTATGCATTTGAAGTATGATAGCGAGATGCATGCTATCGGTTGAAAAAGCTTAAAAAAGGAGTAAAGAAAAAGATGACAATAAAGATCTTTGCACATGCCAACATGTGTGCAATTTCTCTAACATAGGGGCGACTCGATTCTCTTCACTTTCCTCTAAGTTATATGCATGTTGTTCATCAGTCATTCATGACGAAATAATTAAGTGGGCAATTTTTAACGAGTTTATTAAATCTATTATGATCTTACTTCATCTGCACCACAATAAGAGTCCCAGTAAGTTTTTCATGTATTTGAAGATAGTTTACTGTACACTTTTTGCAAAATCGGGACACTTTTTGTACTGTAGCAGTACGCTAGTAGTATTATTTACTTTACTACAGTGTATTGTAGCTACTAGTTACGTTTGGGGAAAAATTATTTCTAAAAGGAAAATGAGACTTATTGTGATACGGATGGAGTACATCCCAATATAATTTATTTCGATTTAGTTCTAGCTATGTAGTCATTATGATGATGATGATGATGATGATGATGATGATGATCACAACGATAGTAAAAGAAATAATTGTAGATTTATGACTAAGTTTATTACAAGAACGTGATCTCTTAATTGTGATGAGTATAATAGTAACTTTAGTTATAGTAACTTATGCTAACTTTTTATGCTTAAGTGATTGTGATATTATATTCATAATAACTATTTAGTCATTTTTTATAAATACATTTTATTTCAATAATATTTTCAGAATAACCACTACAAAAAAATTACGGGATTGACACGTATTTGGGACGAATTGAACGATGATTTCGTGCAAAATAGTTTGTTCCGAAATGTTTTTGACACAAATTTGGCGTATCTCTGTCAAAATCTCTGCCAATTTTTGAGGAATCATTGTCAAAATTTCTGCCAATTTTGAGGAATCACTGCCAAAATCAATCCCGTGTTTTTTTGTAGTGAACCTCATAATAAAACCAACAAATAACAATGTAAAAACAGGAATAACAACAACAATAATATTACCAACAATATGTTATAAATGTTGAGCAATAAGCATTGATCTGAGTTCGTTTAGGTGAGGAAATTAAACTTAAGTGTAATGTTACTAGCTTAAATATAGATATACTCTTTTTTCTTGCGATGGAATATAGATATACTCTAAATCTCCTAAAAGTTTGTCATCTTTGGTTCATATGTAAAATAACAAAATAAAAACTGTGTGTTTAATCGAGTTTTAATTTATGTAGAGTACATCATAGAGTCTATGTGAGTAATATATGGACAAAGTTCATAAATAGAAATAATCTTTTAGTTATCTTATACTATCATATGCAGACATGCAGTGAAAAGTATTAGATCAAAAATGAAGTTTTGAACTGTTTACGGAGTAATATACTCGTATAAAATTATTAATTAGTTCAGAATATGAGTAATAATGGACAAAGTTCATAAATAGGCCGGAATAAATAATTTTAACGGAGTATGACATGGAAAAAAGACACAAATATTTTTATAGCTTTATGAAACACTAAAGAGTGGGTAGTACGTTCTCTTTTTTCCAAAAATATAACTGACCTTTTGTTTTGATTTGATTAGTCCAATTTTTCATTGTAATTTATATCCAACTTTTGTCCCATGTAAAATATGATTAATAAAAAACTCCAAAAAACACATAACAAAAAAGACAGTAATAACAACAAAATAAGTGATGGACACATTATTACCACAAATTATATCGTACACCCGGATGTACGGTCCTCACCGTACATCCGGGTATTTTTGCAATTAATTACTAATCTGGTGATAAAGATTAGGGATGGAGAAGGCTACTCGGCCCTCATTGATGTCTTGGGAATCGATGGATGAGGATCTGCGCACATCTCTCTTCTTCGCCTACCATGGCCTTCCACGCACGAAGCAACAACACCATCGTCATCTGTCTGCAATCGCCGCTGCACAGCCTTCGGATGGAGGTTGTTGATTCCGAACCTAAGGCGGCGGATTCGAGCTTCAGTGTCTGGTGCGCCGTCGGATGAAGTTCGCAATCTGTCTGCAATCGCCGCTGCACAGCCTTCGGATGGAGGCTGTTGATTCTGAACCTAAGGCGGCGGATTCGAGCTTTAGTGTCTGGTGCGCCGTCGGATGAAGTTCGTCCGCCACTGTAGACCACGCCTGATGCTAAAATGAGTTTTATGTTAAATTAAAATGAGTATAGCGTCCAAAATGAATGAGCACACAAAAATGCGTTTTTAAAATTTTTTATACCCATTTCGTAAGTTATGTATGCTCATTTGGTGGTAATGGTATGCTCATTTAACAGAAAGCTTGATTTTAATTTCAATAAATGAGGTTTGGTGCTCAATGAACATATCATTATGTTAAACTAACAAATCTTACGATTTTCATATCAATAAACATTTTATAAGTTATGTATACTCATTTGATACTGATGTTATGCTCATTTTAAAATGTTATATTAATGCATATTTTAAAAGTATCATATTGCATTAGATTCGCATATGGAAATTTATAGAAGTGTATTATAGATATAATTCAATTAGTTTTTATAAAAGAAAAAATAAGGAAAAAAATGAATTAGAAGATATGAAGCATAAATCATGATACTCATTGTTAGCCTCTAAATACTCAATAAAATATGTCAGATGCTCACTAAATGTACACTATTGCTCATTTAGCGGAAATCGTATTTTTTCACTTATATTATAAAAATGCAATGCCATCAATTTTTTTTGGCTTGTATTGATTGTTGGACTGTCTTTCTTATTTGGGCCGGGTGTACATACACCCGAATGCACCATATACGTACTGCATTATTACTCGAACGGTTAGCCACTACAAAAAACAACGTCTTTGTCACGAATTTTTGTCACGGATATGGTCCGTAACAACGTACGTGACATAAGAGCTCCGGTGACCGGAAACGTACGCCAGCGTACTTTTTTTGGATCCGGCGCTTTGTCACGGACCAAATCCGTGACAACACCATTAATTTTTGTTTTTATTTGTCACGGATAATTCTGTGACAAATTCCATAACAAATCTCAATAATTGACACCCCAATTGTCCAAACTTTTGTTTCTTTTGGGGATAAGGTTCAAATTGGACACTACAGTTATATGAGAATCTCATATTTGACACTAAGGATTCAAATGGACCAAATTGACACTATGGTTACATATGTATATCAAATCCGACACTAAGTTTCATAATGCATAGTTTTTGGACACTCACTTATGATTCTCTTCTTCTTTTAATAAAAATCGTTAGTCTTGTATTTCCCTTCCTTTTAGTGAAAATAAACTAATTTAATTACGTATATAATTTTGGAATATTTAATTTGAGGTTTCATAATACTCTATATTATTTGATTTTAATTAATAACTTCTTATATTTAACCATTTAGAAATATATTTATGACTTTTCATTCATGTGATTATATGAAACTTTAAAAAAATATTGATTTTTTAAATTAATTTAACAATATTAAATAATTATAATACATTATAATAGATTTTCTTAATTGGATCATCTAATGAAATTCTCTAAATCCAAATTCACGAATTAAAATATTTTTTATTTTTTAGGTACCCAAAACAAAAAGCAAAAGGATACTTATAGCTTTCAAAGGTGAAAATCTTTGGTGGGTGTTTGAAAATGATAGAAAAAACGTTAAATTTTTTTATACACTTGAAATCTTAGTGTCCAATATGAGATAAACAAGTAGCCATAGTGTCCAATTTGATCCATTTGAAACCATAATGTCCATTATGAGATTCTCATATAATCACGGTGTCCAATTTGACCTTTATCCTTTTCTTTTGTTTCTGCCATCCAAATCTGAATTGATGGATGAAAAAGTAACACCGCATGACCACAAACATGACAGCCATGTCCCTCTCTATATACCTTTTTATTGCGTACTTTCCTCAAATTTATCCATACAAAGAATTATTGAAGTAAATAGTGCATGGGTGGTATATATACTGGCCCCAAAAGTGCCTCAAAAGTCTTGGGTTGGAGGGGTCACTCAAGGGAATAATGAAAGGCATATAACAATATGTGTAGGCACCAAGTCTTTAACCATCATCCCTAGTTATTAGCTCTTTCCTTTGGCCCTTACTTGCACATGCCAATTGTCCCCCACATTCCACCACACACCCCATTTCCATCCCATTCACTAGTTTGGCATCTCGGTTTGATTCAATTTGGCTTCATATCCAATGAGCTTTTAATTTATTAATAGGAAAATCTGACTTTACACTTCACGTTTTGATTGATATTAGACTTTGTGCTCCATTTTCAAATTAAAATTACTATTTGCACCCCTATCAACTAGAAATTGTGAAAGAATGATGTGCAAAGTCAAATAATTCTCTAGTAAATGAATTTAAAAATAGAGTGCAAAGTCAAATATAATCCCCATTATTAATATTGTTTTGAACTAATTTAAATTGAACCAAATCATATCTAAATAGAAATAGTGCGAAGCAAAAAATTCAAAATCGTAAACGCTTTCAATAGTTAAACAAATCCAAACTGAACTAATGCAAATCAAATCAAAACATTGGATGCTTTTAATTTAGTAATCATTCTCACTCGAACTTAATCAAACAGAAAACCTAAAAAATCCATTTGATATGCTCACACCTATCAATTACAGACTCATAATTAATCACATCTAATTAGTAATATGCATGCATGTCACACCTCACAAATCAACCATATTGCTACTACTCTCAAACTCATTCCTAAATGATCAATCACAACCCAACCTAGAAAAAAACAAAAAGAGAGCTTATATTCCTATTGTTAGATAATCATCATCATCATAAGTTTCATTATCACTCTATTGTAGGGGCACTACTACATGGGCAGTTGGACGAGACCTCGGGAGGGAGGCGGCCGCCAACTCGGCACATCGGAGGTGTCGTGGGCAGGTGGTGAGGTGGTCGTTGGTGAGCCCGACAGCCTGCATGAAAGAGTGCATCACGGTGGAGCCGACATACCGGAAACCTCTCCTCACCATGTCTTTGCTTATGGTTTCTGATTTGGAGGTCTTCACGGGGATCTTGTTGCTCCACTTGTACTGTGTGGCTATTTGTTTGTGGTTTACAAATCCCCATAGGTACTTACTAAATGTCCCGAATTGCTTCTTAATCTGCAGCATATATGTACATATACTTATGTTACATTAAACCGATTTTGTCGTTTCAATCATGATTTAAGCAATTAACACTGATTCTATAAACAAATTTCAGTATTAAACGAGCTATATGTACTATCATGAAATACGTTACATTTAATTTGTTTCCATATGAATTTAGGGTTCACATCTCAAAATGACGTACAAAATGGACAAAAGTGCCAACTTAAAAAAAATACAAAGACAAAAATTAAAAAAAAAATGTACCTACGTTCGGAAAGGCATAAAGAAGTAAAGTACGATGTGTATTGATACCAAAAGAATTTTTTTAGCCATGTGGCTTGTATTCGAGACTTCTACCTAACGAATAGCTTATCCACTAATAAAGGCACTACACACATGCATGTCGGGAACGGTTTACCCGCATGGGTAACTCAGTTGATTCAATGATGTGAAATTTGGGACAATGAACAAAGTTCAAAATTCACATCGGCTGTGTGGAGGTTACAACTTATGCGTGTTGGGTTAGACCTCTGGTGCGCACGGGTATAAGGTCTACCATTATTGAGCCGACTGAGTCACCGTGACTTACATCCTCCTAAAAATCTTGTCGGGTCGGGATGTGGGAGATTCCACGTTTTGGAACAACAATGGGGAAGGGTTATGAGAACACTTTTGTACCTCAATCAAAGTTATTCTCGTTATCAGCAGCCTAATTATGAGATAAAGTATTTTACTCTCTCCGTCTCTTAAAACTTTGTCACTTTCCTTTTTGGGATGTCCCAAAAAACTTTGTCACTTTTCTTTTTAATCAATTATTTTGTGGTTCCTGTTATTTCTCTCTTCTCTGCACAAACCTCAACCACACAGTTTTTACTTTATTATTCTCCGTACCGATTAACTTTGTCAAAGTTTTAAGGAACGGAGGTAGTATAATGAGGGTACGTTTGGTAGACTCTTTTTCGGTTAATTAGTTAATTTTTTCAACAAACTCTAAAAAAAATCACCTTTTTTGAGGAAGTGGTTGATCATGAGAAAGAACATGTTTTTTGTTGAAATGGGTGGAAATGACTAGTCAACGATTTTAGCTGTGCGGTATTATTTTGCAGGGTTTTTAAAAACTAATTAAATGCGATGTTCTTTTACAAAATTGTACTCCTAATAATTTTAAGCCAAGAAATATAATCTAGAAAAATAAAAAGTGAAGTGATACATAAAATGAAAAGGTTAGATAAAAATAAGAGAATATTACCCAATATAGGACTAAAAAGATTTGAAAATTCCAAAGCACGGAACCAAATCAACAATTATGTCAAAATTTTAACAAATTCAACAAATTTAACATTTTTAGCAATTTTGGATTTCACCAAACGTGTTTTTAGTAGCTTGATCAAATTATTAATGATATAACGTACCTTTAACAACTTGACTAAGTTAAAAACTTGCATTACTTTCATAGAGCATAGTTGTTTATGGAGCATCGATAATTTTTTGTGGCGTATTAGATACTAATGATAATGATAATAATCATTAATTAACTATTAATCTATGCCACAATATACTAATTTGATAGTTGATACCTCAAGAATTTTGATGGAATTGTCAACAGCTCCTCTGACTTGGCTCAGATCTATGCCGTAATCAACGCTTATAGAGTTAATCTTCTTCTCGGTGTATTTGGAAACAAGTTGTGCATCAAACCCAGAAAAAGCTTCCCTGCGAAGTAACAAGCCAACAAATTAAACATTTATAAACATTATGTACTCCCTACGTCCCATTTAAACGTTCCCACACGGTTTACGACGTTTGACTAACCATAAAGTTAACTGATCCATGTCATTAGTAGAATTATTTTTAGTAAATAAAATTTACATATTCAGAAACTACATTAAAATCGTTACAAAGTCTGATCAAGAAAATTTAAATCTGATAAAAGTTGGATATATAAAGCAAAAAATTAAGAACAATGCACATTGATCGGAGAATAGTGGACGAGAACCTTTAAATGAGACGGAAAAAGTATATTATAAGAGTGTATGAATATGTATACATCGAACATTGTGAGAAATGAGAACAATCCTAAAAGTCTTGTCGAGTCAAGACGTGGGGGCCCTTGAGGTTAGGAATTCAACATTGGAATAATTGTGAGAAATAAGAACTATCCAAAATAATGCATGATTCATTATTTTTCTATTTCACATAATGCACAATAAACAAATCCAAAGTTTTACATGGATTAAATATATAGAAATTGCCCAATATAGGAGTAAACATAAACATAATTGCATAAATAGGAGTATAACTTAAAAATTCCTTCAATAGGAGTAAACATTAATTTTGTACCCTTAATATCCCTAACCTAGTTAATTCTAAAATAGGACTTATTTAATCATAACCTAGTTAATTTATGACTTATTCGATAATAATAATTTATTTATTTATTTATTTATTTATTTATTTTTCAAAAAATAAAAAAAAAAATTTAAAAAAAAAAACTCAAAAAAATAAAATAAAATTCACCGCCGCCTCTGCCGCCTCTGCACCACCACCTCCAGTCACCAGGGGAAAAAATGCCAAGTTCATTACGAATGCCATATTTATGGCAGAAAATAATGAAAATGTTGGCATTCACAAAGAGAAATATGCCATGTTTTTGGCATTTTCAGAAAAAAATGGCAGTTTTTAGGGAAAATGGAATTTTTTTCACCACCCGGAGGTGGTGGTGCAGGAAGGTAGTACAGGCGGTGTGAAAGACATCCATATTTTTTTTAATTTTTTTATGGAGTTTTACTATTTTTTATTAATTTAAAAAAAAAACTATTTTTTTTTTAATTTTTTATTTTATTAATATTTTATAAAATTTTTAATTATTTTTCTACGAATTTTTGATTTTTTTCGAATTTATTATGAATTAAATATTTAATTAAAAGTTGTTGGGGCTTAGACTTGGGTAGGGGTATACTTGTCCAAACACTAAAGTTACTCCTATTCAAAACATGGTACTTCTATTTTTGCATTTTGCCTATGTTTTACTCCTATTTGGGGAATTCTCTCTTAAATATATCGATTAATATAATTAAAAGCCCCATAATATACCTGAAATCTTTCCTTTTCTTCAAGACGACTGCCCAATCCGACCCAACTTGTGCACCCGTTAACACCAATAGTTCAAACAGCATGCTGCGGTCCAAAACAAATTGTTATGCATTGTACGGAGTATACATAAATATCCAATCTCTAATTTAGAACCCATTTGCTTAATTTGTTAATTAATGAAATAAATATCCAACTTAACATTAAAATTAATTGTAGAGATGTTACTCGTCCTTAGGATTTAAAGTTATATTACACATCTAACAATTAAAGTTATAAGGAAAAATGTCAAATAAGACATTAACATGTATCCAACAAAGTATCATATAAATACGTCTACTCATAAAAAGCAATCGGATGAGTCAAAGCGACCCATTGACTACCTCATAATTCCGATTTTAGCGTACCTCTAACTATCTTTTTGAAATAGATTATAAGGCCGACATGAAATATTTGGTCACAATTGGCTTAAATAATACAAGGAAGAATAACGATACTTAAGCTAAAATCGGGATTAGGAGGTTGTCAACGGGTCGTTTTGACTCATCCGATTACTTTTTATAAGTGGATGTTTTTATATGACACTTTATCGAGTATATGACCTTATGTGACGATTCCGTAATAATAGAATATTTTATTTGACCCTTTTCTCACGTTAAAATTTTGAACCAAAACTTAAATATTATTTGTTTGTCATAGAGAGACAATTTATTGTCAGTGCCGAAATGATTTCTTTCCCACAATTCGACCGACATGTAAAATGGCGTGTAAAACCATTTGACCGACATGTAAAGTGACGTGTTCAAAAAACGTCTAGAAACCCCATTTTTCTTATTTCTATGCTTTCTTATCAAGTAAAAAACTTTGTTGAATACTTTGTGTAATTTGGTGGGGGGAATTAGTTTCCACTTACTTGTCATCATGGACAGGAACACCCCATTCTTCATCATGGTAAGCAACATAAATCGGGTCAGAATTCGGAGTGATGAAGCTACACCTCTTGTCCTCCCGAGGGGCTCCGGCGGCTGAGAAGTCGCCGGCAGTGGACACTTTCCGTTCATACTTGGCGGATTTAGTTCTTCCATAATGAGCAATCCGCATTTTCCTCTGCTCCTGCATTATCGCGGCTTGCTCCCTCATCGCCGCCGCAATGCTCCCAGGATCCTCAACAATCAGCTCCGCCACCGACGCCCCTCCACCGACGCCTCTCCTGGACTTCTTCGCCAGCAAGCTCGCCTGAGCCTTGGATGATCCACGTGGGATCAGAACCTTTTCCGCGCTAGAATTAAGTCCATGGGGGTCATTGCCAGATCTCTTCACGGCGGGCTGCCTGGGTGACTTCATCTTCGGAGTGACCGGAGGAGTGATCGCCGGCGATGCTTCTTTATTATCCGACGGCGGCTTTAAGGGCATCAATGAGGCAGCGGCGGCGGAGGAAGAGTGGGTTTTCAGGGAGCTACGGCAGTCAAACAGAGGGACTCTGTTTCGGTTAGGCTGAAGAAAATGGCCGCCGCCGCCGCAGCCGCTGCCATTGATATGGGAACCATTTGAAGCCTGCAGTTTGGTCTGGAAGGAACACATTTTGTGTGTGTTGACCGAATGATATATTTATGTGTAATGGGTTTGACTTTGGGGAGCTGAAGAGTTAATGGTGGAATGTTTTTGGATTGAGGAAATTTGATGAAGTAAGGGCTCAATTTATTGAGATGAATATGTATGGGGGATTGAAGATAAGTTGGGCATTATAAAAAATTGAAATCTAAAAAGTTGGAGGTGGGCAGGGGAAGAGAGGGTGGAAAGTCCCTGCGAAGGTATAGTAGTAACATGGGATGTTGGGGTTCTGCCTTCTCATACACCTTTGGGAACACTTTAGGAAGGCACTTCATTTTGCTTAATTATTTTTGGATGTACAATTTAGAGTCTCTTCGCTAAGACTCAAATCGGTTGAATTGATTGTTTCTTCTGAAATTTATTAAGTTCTCGCTGAAGTGGTTAGATTGAATTATTCTGCTGATTTATGAAAAAAAATATTCAAAATATTTTTTTTAATAAATTAAAGAAAAAAATATGAAAAAATAGTGAACATAATCATCTACAGTAACTTCACTCGATACAGCCAGAAAAGTAATTTCAATATTACTTTCTTTTATTATTACACACAATGGCGAACCCAGAAAATCAGAGTCACGGGGTCTCTACCTTAATGTAACTAACCAATAAAAATTAAAAAAAAAGGAAGTATGATATTAAAGAAGCACAACATTTCATAGTTAATGTACATCATCCAAATATTAAAGTAGCACAACGTTTCATAGTCCCTACTACGACGCACCTCGTCTTGAACATTAGGATACAAATCAGCAAAAAAATCTCAATCCAGGATAAACTTCTAAAGATTCAAAATAACATGTTGGTCATGTGTATTGTCAGTCAAATTAATTTCATATTTAACAATTATTCGATTCAATTCTTCGTTTAATAATGGAAAATCATTTGAATTAATGTCCGAACTACTCCTGTTGCTCAAGATTTATTTAACTTTGGGCACACTATCGAAATATCATTGATGGAGTATATGGACTCCGACCCCCCGGTATGCCGACTACTGGGCCTGGACAGTGGCCCACACACGTTTAGCGGATTCATATTATTGTACATTATTATTATTATTAAGATGTTCTAGATTAGCTTTTTATACCGTCAATCCATTTATGTAACCGGGTCTGTCAGGCCCATATTAGAGGCCCAGACCCGGATTTTCCCTATATAAACTCCTTATTCCCCGGCTTGTAAACCATAACAAATATTCATTCATTCTATACACTTTCATTATTTCTTCTCCATTCTTATTCAATCTCTCCTGTTTATACAATATGGGTATCAATTATCCAACAATGGTGCTCTCGTTGAGAGGTTGAACACAATCAAGTGAGAAAACCTCCCCAAATAACCAAAAATCATTCCAATCACAAAAAAAACCCAGCCATAAACTGTTCTGGAAATTGCAAAAAAAAAAGAAAAAAGAAAGAACAACGTGATGAATCTGCCACTTCAGATCGGAGAGGTCCCAGCTCTGACCGGAGATTGGTCATCGTCCAAGCCATCGCCTACCGCCGCACCTGGCCTGGGAACAAACGCGGGAGGTCGCCGTCAAGATGTCACGTGCACTGCTTCAGGACACGTCACTGCTTCCGGATCTGATTCTCCAAGGATGGTCCGTCATCAATGGCCGCCTGGGATCACCTAGAAGAGATGAACGATCCTGCGTCCAGTTTCTCCACCTTCGCCACAGTGACAATCGACGCTTGAAGTTTGCTCATCCACCAGTTCCGCTGGCCGCAGGTCCACACCAGTCTAGTGAGCCCTCCATTAATGGCCATAACAATTTCCCTGTGCAAAGCTTTCAGTCCAGATCTCGACGGAGACAGGGCAAAATCGTACGGAGCAGCAGCAGTCCCAATGAATCTCTTCCACTCTTCGGCGACGATTAGTGACGCTTACCGGCGATGTTTTCAAGCATCCAGCCTCCTTTACCAGTGGCGTCTGTGCACGAGACCAGTAAGCTTAACACGGAAGTGGCCATAAACTTCTTCACCTCGCCACAGTTTCTGCCATGAATGGCCACATCAAGCTCCCTTCGCAAGGTTTCCGCTCCAGATCTCGCCGGGGACAGTCCAGTGCCCAATGTCGCACAAAGCAGCAACATTTCCAATAAAGATGATGTTTTCAAGCGCCTAGCGGCCCGGTGCAGCAGCGTTCATGAGCGGAGACCGGAAAGTCCTGGTGGCGTAGGTGGCCTCTTCTCCTTTCGTTCATTCCTCCGAAGCTGCAGCGAGACGAGGACCTCCCTGGGCCTCCTTTCTCCGTCTGGCAGCGACGACCTCGTTTCGAGCCCTTGCTGGTGGCGGCAGTATGCAATGAGCGGCCAAGAGTCGCGTTCCATCCCTTTCCAGCGACATCAAAGACAGGGATGACCTGTCGGTTCTATCCCTTTCTGTTATCAATGACCTGCCTCCCTTATCTCCACACCTAACGCACGCTGCATGATTTGAGTATGGGCCATAGTAATCAAAGGCATGCCAAGATTGATATCAATTGGGACGCACCAAAAGTAAGGCAGTGGGCCAGGCCACATGTGATCTGCCCGCACACATCATTTGCAAAAGTGGTCAAGCACTTCAGTTGACTCCAGTCAACAATTAAAAAAGTCCCGCTGACTTTTTGGGCTAAGAGGGAAGCAGTGCGCCAGACCATATATGGTCCAACTAAATAGTTCAAAGGGCCTCAATTTAAGCAACATATTTCAGCCCAAACAGTCCAATATTTCAGCCCACTTTAAAAAGATAAGTACACTATAATTTTAATATTATTTATATTTAATTAAATCATTTTTTTGTCGGTTAAATATCACACTATCATGCACTTATGATCAAATGCCTAGTAGAGTGTGGCTTGAGACCCATCACTAGGATTTAAAGCCCTGACCACGATCAGGCACAAAGCCCCGACCAAGTCGGGCACAAAGACAAAGCCTCGACCAAGTCGGGCACGAAGACCGGTCTTAGTCATTCCTCAAATGGCAGCCGTTGCTTACGAATGGCTCACACATCCATTCTACTAAGTATTTTATCATTACATTAACAATTCACATCTCCACTTGTTTCAAGTGATGAACTCCTGACCGGGAAAATAAATCCCAAGGAAAAAATTTATATGTATGTTAAATGTGTAGGTACAAAGATGACTTTACTCATTTTCACCTCGTCTCCACTCGCCTCAAAGAGTGGGTGTCACGCCCCGGACCGCGTCCGAGCCACGTAGACAACCGCCGTACAACCCGATAAGAACAACAACAGTTCATCCCCATTGAGTTGTACAAGGCGTCCGATTGATTCTATTGCCAAACCGATTAGTAAACACATACAATCAACATCAATATCATAATCAAACAAATGCGGAAAATAATAAAATGTTTGATACTTAGCCACACGTGGCAAACACGGGCACGCAGGCCCCCAACTGTTTTAATGAAAACATTGTTCAAAAATCCATGAGCAGTTTATACATTTGAAATATGAATGGAAGCACTTCCTCCTCGAATGATCACCCTAGGCAAAGGTGCAGGTAGTAGGACTCTAGCCTCAACCTGAAAAATGTGAGGGCCCCCGGAGGGGTCAGTACTCCATAGAAGTACTAGTGACAAGCAGGCTATATGAAGAATAACTAATGTTTCAGACACGAGACCCAAAAATAGGGTGATATATACATATAGATGTCCCTCATCCACCCGATGATACATACTGTATATATATACTCGTAAAATACTCAACCCGTAGGTCATTTACCTTAAAGAGTCTTTTAGAGATAAAGTTCTTACCTGACTTTTCTCACTCCTTTCCCGGTTACCTAGCTCACAAGCTATAGTCTACCTTTGATTCATACTACCGAGTGTTTTAGGATCATTTACCGTCCAAGGCACTCAACCCATCCTGGAGTATTTAAGATCATTTACCGTCCAAGGGTACTCGGCCCCACCTGGAGTATTCTGGATCATTTACCGTCCAAGGGTACTCGACCCCACCTGGAGTATTCTGGATCATTTACCGTCCAAGGGTACTCGACCCCACCTGGAGTATTCTGGATCATTTACCGTCCAAGGGTACTCGACCCCACCTGGAGTATTCTGGATCATTTACCGTCCAAGGGTACTCGACCCCACCTGGAGTATTCTGGATCATTTACCGTCCAAGGGCACTCAACCCCCAGTCTATTCTCTACCAAATCCTAACCTGGATATGGCTAACCTTTCATTCCTTTAACTATGGACAATGCCTAGCCCTATAGTCATATAACAATCCTTAGGATCCAACGTGGGCGGGTCCCACCCGAACGGCCCACGTTACCCTACTCAAAACTGCCCATTCTGAGCTTAACCCAAGACCCGGTCGGGTGTCCAGCCTTACCCGGTCAGGTTGGGTGAGGCAGTAGCCCCTGGAGCCAACTTTACTTGAGACCCGGTCGGGTCTACACCCATACCCGGTCGGGTCTAGTGTGGCAGTGGCTTCTGGAGCCATTTTTAATCAAAACCCGGTCGGGTGTTCACCCATACCCGGTCGGGTATCACCTTTGTCTTGGCGGTCAACGCTCGTTTGACCGCCCAAACGAAGTCCGATTAACGTGAAATTTTATACACTTATACTTCTTGACGTCCTTGATCCAAAAATACCATTTTGGATCCCTGGAACATCACACATAAGAAGTTATCACATTTTTTATCACCAAACCTACATAACATGCTTTTCAATTATGTTTTATGTATAATCATGGCATAAGCACACACTTGGTTATCTTTAATCATTCCACAAAACATATTCCTGATTACTTTAGGTAATCTCATGCCTCACGCAAGAGTTATAAAGCATAAAGCCGTCTTCTCACCTTAATGAAGCTTATGAAGTTCTAGCCTTCCCGATTTAGCTCCGACGAAACTCCGGCGAACTTCAACGAACTCCGGCGACAACTCCGGCGACCTTTTCAACTCCGTGAAAGTTCTTTGAATACCTTAGACAAGTTACTAACAAGGTTTTATCATGATAAAACCCATAGTAATACAAATAACCTCAAAAAGGTTATTTTCCGGCGAACCGGTCACTTTGGCTTCTAAGTCCGTTCTTGGACTTAGAACTACCTTCCAACCCCTCTTTCTACACATCCCAACGTGTAGAACATTACTAGGGTGTAAAATATGATTGAATAATCATAAAAGAGTATTGAAGAACAAGAAATGGGATTAATGGAGTCCTTACCTTGCTAAACACAAGTTTTCCTCTCCAAAACCAACTTTTCCTCTTCTCTTTTCCCCTCCTTCTTCCCCCTTAGCTCAAGTGCGTAAATGGCTGCAAAGAATGGAGTATTGCAGAGCTTCTCTCACCTCTCTTGTGGGATGGACGAACTGATTGGAGGTGGGTGGAGGGAACCCCTCACTTTTGTCTCAATAGCCCAAAATAATGTGAGGAGGGGCCCTTGGTTGGTTTGATTGGTCTCCCTACCAATCAGCCTCCCATTGCCATACCTTTCATGCGGCTCCCTTTGATGTTTTCCAGACCAAGGACGTGGGTTGGCCCCCACTCATGTGGGAGGTCAACCCTTTGTGTACCCGAGTGTACAACCGGTCCCGAAAGTTGTATTTTCTGGACTGTTTTAAGTATATTTTATTTTATCGGGTCAAATAAAATATAACACTCGTTCCCAATCCTTATTGGGCCTTAGAATCATTATGAAATCCCCAACTTTAATTTATAGGTTCTCGTAATCCCTTTTTGGACTGTTATCTGATAAATTGCCGATACCGATAATTTGGCCCGTTTGACCAACCGGTCAACCTTGTGCCATTGTCATGGCCCAATTAGGATATCCACCACCATATACATATTATCTAGTCCAAGATTAATATAATATGTGGTCCCGATAATATCGGGCGGCCCCACATCCGGTGTGGGCCCCACGTGAATTTTACTATTCACGTAATAGAAATGATAAAAATTTACAATCACGTAAAAATGCTTTTATACATTTCTCAAGGTTCAATACATAATTTGGTACAGTACAAATACTCGGGGGCGGTGTTACAAGTTCTACCCCCTTATTTGGGATTTCGTCCCCGAAATCCATGTGTCTAATCAAACAGAAATGGATATTGTTCCCTCATTAGGGTCTCCACTTCCCACGTTTGCTCCTCGACACGATCACTCTTCCAAAGTACCTTTACCATCGGCACCTCTTTGCTTCTTAGCTTCTTTACCTGTCGGTCTATGATCTTTACCGGCTGTACCGTATAATGTAGGTCCTCTCGGATTTCTACCGGTGGTTTCTCAAGAATATGTGACGGGTCCCGCACATACTTCTTGAGCATAGAAACATGAAATACATTATGAATCTTTTCTAACTCTGGAGTCAACTGAAGTCGGTAATCTACAACCCCAATCCTTTCAAGGATTTTGAACGGGCCTATGTAACGTGGGTTAAGCTTACCCCGACTGAGGAACCTGATGATCCCTTTCCAAGGTGATACCCTCAGAAATACCTCGTCACCAACCTCAAACTCCAACGTCCTTCGACGTTTATCAGCATAGCTCTTCTGTCGGTCTTGGGCAGCCTTGAGCCTATCCTGTATGACCTTTATCTTCTCCTTAGTGATCTCGACTAACTCGGTGCCCTCAAGCTTAGCCTCGCCGACCTCGTCCCAACACAATGGTGTCCTGCATTTCCTCCCATACAATGCTTCGTATGGAGGCATGCCTATACTTGCCTGATAACTGTTGTTATAGGCGAATTCCACCAAAGCCAACTGATTGTCCCAGCTCCCCTGGAACTCCAAGGCACATGCCCTCAACATGTCCTCCAAGATCTGAATCACCCGTTCAGATTGCCCATCCGTTTGAGGATGAAACGCGGTGCTAAGCCTCAATTTCGTACCCATGGATTCCTGGAACTTAGGCCAAAACCGTGATGTGAACCGTGGGTCTCTATCCGATACTATAGTAACCGGAACCCCATGCAGTCTCACAATCTCATCTGTGTACAATTTGGCCAACCGCTCGAGCGTATAAGTAGTGTTGATGGGTAGGAAATGAGCGCTCTTGGTCAGCCTATCGACTACCACCCATACCGCGTCGTAGTTCCTAACTGTCCGTGGTAGACCCACCACGAAGTCCATGGTAACATGCTCCCACTTCCATTCTGGAATGGTAAGTGGTTGCAATAACCCTGCCGGGTGTTGGTGCTCTGCCTTAACCTGTTGACAAGTAAGGCAACAGCTCACGTATTCTGCAATCTCTCTCTTCATCCCCGACCACCAGTAGCTTTCCTTCAAGTCCCGGTACATCTGTGTACCGCCCGGGTGCATGGCATACGCAGATGAGTGAGCCTCCTCAAGGATAGATTTTCGGAGCTCCTCATCCGATGGTACACACACTCGTTCCTTGAATAGTAGAAGTCCATCTTCTCTCTCACGGAAACCCTCGACGGGCCCCACAAGCATCCGTTCCCGGATTTTCTGAAATTCCTCGTCATTGCCTTGACATGTTCTGATTTCATCTAATAAGGTGGGTCTCACCTCAAATCTGGCCAATAGCGTCCCACCCGTGGATACCTCCACGCGTGCCCTCAGTGCCCGTAAGCATGTGAGTAAAACCCCTGATGATGAGCTCTTCCTGCTCAGTGCATCAGCTACAACATTAGCCTTGCCTGGATGATAGTCAATGATCAAGTTGTAATCCTTAATCAACTCCATCCATCTCCTCTGTCTCATGTTCAACTCTTTCTGAGTGAACACATACTTCAAGCTCTTGTGGTCGGTGTAAATGTGACACAACTCCCCGTAGAGGTAGTGCCTCCAAATCTTCAATGCAAATACCACACCGCCTAGCTCCAGATCATGTGTGGGGTAGTTTACTTCATGCTTCCTCAACTGTCGAGAAGCATAAGCAATTACCTTCCCTGATTGCATCAGTACACATCCCAGTCCCTGAATGCTAGCATCGCTGTAGATGTCATACCCTAACCCTTGCACGGGCAAGGCAAGCACCGGTGCTTCGGTCAAACGTTTCTTTAGCTCAAGAAACCCCTTCTCACACTTGTCATCCCACACAAACTTAGCCCCCTTTTTAGTGAGCTTCGTGAGTGGGGATGCTATCACCGAGAACTTTTCCACGAATTTGCGGTAATACCCCGCTAAACCGAGGAAACTCCTTATCTCCTTCACGTTCTTGGGCCTCTCCCAATTAGTGACCGCCTCAATCTTGGAGTTATCAACTGAAATGCCCGAGCCCGATACCACATGCCCGAGAAAACCGATCTCCCCAAGCCAAAATTCGCATTTAGAGAATTTGGCAAAGAGTTGCTTCTCCCGCAGTGTTTCAAGCACAAGCCTTAGATGTTTTTCGTGTTCCTCTTCATTCATGGAGTATATCAAAATGTCATCAATGAACACTATGACGAACTAGTCTAAGTATTGGTGAAATACTCGGTTCATGAGGTCCATGAATGCCGCGGGGGCGTTCGTAAGCCCAAACGACATTACTAGAAACTCATATTGACCATACCTCGTACGGAATGCACTTTTGGGTATGTCACTCTCCTTGATCTTCAGTTGATGGTAGCCTGACCTCAAGTCAATCTTAGAGAGCACCGTTGCCCCCGTAGTTGATCAAACAAGTCATCGATCCTTGGCAAAGGATATTTGTTCTTTATCGTGACCTTGTTCAACTGACGGTAGTCGATACACATTCTGAGTGTACCATCCTTCTTCTTTACAAATAGTATCGGTGCTCCCCATGGTGAATGACTCGGCCTGATGAATCCGTTGTCCAGCAATTCTTCCAATTGCACCTTCAACTCTTGAAGTTCAGCCGGTGCCATCCGATATGGAGGAATCGAGATGGGTTTTGTACCGGGTTCTACCTCAATGGTGAACTCAATTTCTCGATCTGGTGGGAGTCCCGGGAGTTCTTCAGGGAAAAATTCTGGGTACTCACTCACCACTCTCACCTCAGTGAGACTCTTCTCCTTGCCCTCCTTGCCTATGACATAGGCCAAGTATGCTTGACACCCTTTCCTCATCATACGCCTTGCTCTTATGGCCGATATGATACAAGGGTTGAATTTCCCTCTATCTCCCTCGAAGCATAGAGTGTTTCCTTCTCCATCCTTTAGTTCTAACACCTTGGTGTAGCAATCTACCTTCGCATGGTGTTTTTCGAGCCAATCCATGCCAAGTATAGCATCAAACTCGAGCATATCTAACGGCACGAGGTCACACGTTAGACAGTGCCCCCCTATCCCTACGTTACACGAGGGATAGTAGTGTTTCCGCTCTACATCATCTCCCAATGGCGTAGAGACCAGCAAAGGTTACATCATTGCTACCAAATGCATGTTCAATCCCTTGGCAAACGCTTCGCTCACAAACGAACGTTGTGCCCCGGTATCGATGAGAATTCTCGCATCCCTATCGTTGATCTTTAGTGTTCCTACATATATAAGTCATGTAAGACACCCTATTCTTCATCCCGACAGAAAAGGACCGGACGGAAAAATTTCAGCCTAGAATTACCCTATACCCGGTCGGGTAGGGTCTTCTACCCGGTCGGGTATCACTCGAATTCTTAAGGGGAAACCCCCCCTGTCTTCCTTGCTCGGTCGAGTACCAGCCTCGAATTCGGGCAAAATGTCAATACCCGGTCGGGTATATACCTATACCCGGTCGGGTATCACTCAAAATCCACAAATAAAAGCTCACTGTCTTCTACGCTCGATCGAGTACACACTTCGAAGCTCAAAATCTACACATACCCGACCGAGTATATAGCCATACCCGATCGGGTATTGCTCGAAATGTCAAAAATAAAGCATCCTGCCTTGGCTGCCCGAACGGGTGCACACTTCAAACTCGAAGCATAGCTTATACCCGGTCGGGTCTATAGGAGTACCCGATCGAGTCCTTCATATTTTTGAAGATTTTTCAACCAATTACATGATCAAGTACGTGTGAAATCAAGAGATTACCTGCAATGGAGTCCGGGTTGGCCCGAGCATCAGCCTCGGTCATTGCATACACCCGTGCTTGGGTCCTCCCTTGGTTAACGGACGCGGCGTTGCTAGCCGTGGGTCCGATCCTTCCCGTGCCGGCCTGAGACGGCCCCGCACGTCCCCTACTAGTCGTAGGTCCTCCCATGGCTCCCGATGGTCCTCCCCCGTTCAGCATTGGACAAGAGGATTTGAGGTGGCTCGTGCTACCGCATTTGTAACACCGGGGTGGTTCATTGCACTTCCCCGCATGACTCTTGCCGCAGTTTGCACACCTCGGTGACCACGTACTCCCTGGTTTGGCCCCTTGCCCTCCTGAGCCTTTATTCCTTTTCGCCGGTGGTGCCGGCGCCCTGAATGAACTGCCACCCCCAGCATAATGCTTCCGGGAGTGGTCTTGGGGTCCAGCGTTTCCCCATCTTCTTTTCTTCGCCTCCTCGGCGTCCCTCAACTTCCTCTCGTTCCATTGGGCTTCCCCAAGGAGCCCCTGATCAACGATTTGGCTAAATGTCATACTGTGATGGTAAGTAGCCCGGTCACGGATGTCCAACTGTAGAGCATCCCAAAAGTGATTGGCCATACGATTTTCATCCAATGAGTATTCTGGGATGAATCGTGCCAAGTCACGGAACCTTTGTTCCAATTGCCTCACCGAGCAACCATCCTCCTGTTTCAGGTTCGTGTACTCTCTTCTTTTGAGATTGACTTCAAAAGTTGAGTAGTACTGATTATAGAACTCCACTTCGAATTTCTCCCAAGTGGCTTCACCGTGGAACTTTCCCTCCACGCCTTCCCACCATACAGCGGCTACCCCTTCTAGTAACCTGGTGGCAACCCTCAACTTCACGTCGAGTGAAATTTGCATGTCCCTAGAAGCATCATTCAGCTTCTTAATCCAGTCGACGGCCTCAGATATGTCGCCCTTGCCATCAAATGATTTGCACCCCAAGGCCCTGGCCTCCTTGAGGTACTTGGAGATACGCACCATCGTGTCTCCTCCAAATGCCCCCGATGGAGCACTAGAAGCACCTCGGCTTCCTTGCCCCATGGTCTGCCTAGCCTGTCTAGCTTGGCGCCGCTGTTCTCTCTTTGCCTTATTCTCGAGGTACCATTCTAGTACCTCACTCATACGGTCATAATGAGGATCATCATCCTCATCTTATTCCTCAAAGTCCTCCCCGTTGTACGAGGTCTCCTCTTGCTCCGTGCTTGGAGCATAGGTGAAGTCGTCCGGTTCGGTGGCCCATGACGGGTGCACGGAACCGACGCGTGTGCTACTTGTCGTCGGCGTGGTAGAACGCCCACGACCCCTGCCTCGGCCTCCTCCTCGGCTTTGGCCCCGGCCTCTACCCCTAGAGGTCCGTGATTCCGCCCGAGTGGCATGCCCGGTGGCCCCCGGCACATGCCCTGTTGGGTTCCTCCTAGTTATCCTGCGTCCACCCTCCATTTCTGAAAGAAATAAGGAATGAGTCATTAGACTCGTTTCAATGTCAATTGACGGAGTAGTACAAAAGACACCACTTGGTCCAACATTATGGCCAACAAACTGTTAAGGGTACCGTCTTAACAATAAGAGGTCAATAACTTGGTTTCCAACGGTTCCTTAAGTACAAAAACTGTTGCTCATGGTTTTATTCAAAACTTTTTGAGGATAACCATATTGAGAGGTTAATTATATAGTTTAGAAATCGATGGCTCTGATACCACTTATTTGTCACGCCCCGGACCGCGTCCGAGCCACGTAGACAACCGCCGTACAACCCAATAAGAACAACAACAGTTCATCCCCATTGAGTTGTACAAGGCGTCCGATTGATTCTATTGCCAAACCGATTAGTAAACACATACAATCAACATCAATATCATAATCAAACAAATGCGGAAAATAATAAAATGTTTGATACTTAGCCACACGTGGCAAACACGGGCACGTAGGCCCCCAACTGTTTTAATGAAAACATTGTTCAAAAATCCATGAGCAGTTTATACATTTGAAATATGAATGGAAGCACGAACCACGTCTTCCTCCTCGAATGATCACCCTAGGCAAAGGTGCAGGTAGTAGGACTCTAGCCTCAACCTGGAAAATGTGAGGGCCCCCGGAGGGGTCAGTACTCCATAGAAGTACTAGTGACAAGCAGGCTATATGAAGAATAACTAATGTTTCAGACACGAGACCCAAAAATAGGGTGATATATACATATAGATGTCCCTCATCCACCCGATGATACATACTGTATATATACACTCGTAAAATACTCAACCCGTAGGTCATTTACCTTAAAGAGTCTTTTAGAGATAAAGTTCTTACCTGACTTTTCTCACTCCTTTCCCGGTTACCTAGCTCACAAGCTATAGTCTACCTTTGATTCATACTACCGAGTGTTTTAGGATCATTTACCGTCCAAGGCACTCAACCCATCCTGGAGTATTTAAGATCATTTACCGTCCAAGGGTACTCGGCCCCACCTGGAGTATTCTGGATCATTTTTACCGTCCAAGGGTACTCGACCCCACCTGGAGTATTCTGGATCATTTACCGTCCAAGGGTACTCGACCCCACCTGGAGTATTCTGGATCATTTACCTTCCAAGGGTACTCGACCCCACCTGGAGTATTCTGGATCATTTACCGTCCAAGGGTACTCGACCCCACCTGGAGTATTCTGGATCATTTACCGTCCAAGGGCACTCAACCCCCAGTCTATTCTCTACCAAATCCTAACCTGGATATGGCTAACCTTTCATTCCTTTAACTATGGACAATGCCTAGCCCTATAGTCATATAACAATCCTTAGGATCCAACGTGGGCGGGTCCCACCCGAACGACCCACGTTACCCTACTCAAAACTGCCCATTCTGAGCTTAACCCAAGACCCGGTCGGGTGTCCAGCCTTACCCGGTCGGGTTGGGTGAGGCAGTAGCCCCTGGAGCCAACTTTACTTGAGACCCGGTCGGGTCTACACCCATACCCGGTCGGGTCTAGTGTGGCAGTGGCTTCTGGAGCCATTTTTAATCAAAACCCGGTCGGGTGTTCACCCATACCCGGTCGGGTATCACCTTTGTCTTGGCGGTCAACACTCGTTTGACCGCCCAAACGAAGTCCGATTAACGTGAAATTTTATACACTTATACTTCTTGACGTCCTTGATCCAAAAATACCATTTTGGATCCCTGGAACATCACACATAAGAAGTTATCACATTTTTTATCACCAAACCTACATAACATGCTTTTCAATTATGTTTTATGTATAATCATGGCATAAGCACACACTTGGTTATCTTTAATCATTCCACAAAACATATTCCTGATTACTTTAGGTAATCTCATGCCTCACGCAAAAGTTATAAAGCATAAAGCCGTCTTCTCACCTTAATGAAGCTTATGAAGTTCTAGCCTTCCCGATTTAGCTCCGACGAAACTCCGGCGAACTTCAACGAACTCCGGCGACAACTCCGGCGACCTTTTCAACTCCGTGAAAGTTCCTTGAATACCTTAGACAAGTTACTAACAAGGTTTTATCATCATAAAACCCATAGTAATACAAATAACCTCAAAAAGGTTATTTTCCGGTGAACCGGTCACTTTGGCTTCTAAGTCCGTTCTTGGACTTAGAACTACCTTCCAACCCCTCTTTCTACACATCCCAACGTGTAGAACATTACTAGGGTGTGAAATATGATTGAATAATCATAAAAGAGTATTGAAGAACAAGAAATGGGATTAATGGAGTCCTTACCTTGCTAAACACAAGTTTTCCTCTCCAAAACCAACTTTTCCTCTTCTCTTTTCCCCTCCTTCTTCCCCCTTAGCTCAAGTGCGTAAATGGCTGCAAAGAATGAAGTATTGCAGAGCTTCTCTCACCTCTCTTGTGGGATGGACGAACTGATTGGAGGTGGGTGGAGGGAACCCCTCACTTTTGTCTCAATAGCCCAAAATAATGTGAGGAGGGGCCCTTGGTTGGTTTGATTGGTCTCCCTACCAATCAGCCTCCCATTGCCATGCCTTTCATGCGGCTCCCTTTGATGTTTTCCAGACCAAGGACGTGGGTTGGCCCCCACTCATGTGGGAGGTCAACCCTTTGTGTACCCGAGTGTACAACCGGTCCCGAAAGTTGTATTTTCCGGACTGTTTTAAGTATATTTTATTTTATCGGGTCAAATAAAATATAACACTCGTTCCCAATCCTTATTGGGCCTTAGAATCATTATGAAATCCCCAACTTTAATTTATAGGTTCTCGGAATCCCTTTTTGGACTGTTATCTGATAAATTGCCGATACCGATAATTTGGCCGTTTGACCAACCGGTCAACCTTGTGCCATTGTCATGGCCCAATTAGGATATCCACCACCATATACATATTATCTAGTCCAAGATTAATATAATATGTGGTCCCGATATTATCGGGCGGCCCCACATCCGGTGTGGGCCCCACGTGAATTTTACTATTCACTTAATAGAAATGATAAAAATTTACAATCACGTAAAAATGCTTTTATACATTTCTCAAGGTTCAATACATAATTTGGTACAGTACAAATACTCGGGGGCGGTGTTACAGTGGGGACTGGGGGACTGAGGGGTCAGAGTTTCTAGATGAGGAGAAAATATCATGCATGAGCAGGAACGAGAGATGAGTCAGATGAAGACGGGTTGAGCTAGACAAAAGTGATTATGCCGGAGGGGGCCTGCCTTCCTTGTTTCATGTTGAGGGCGCTAGGTGTACTCTTTTTCCCTTTATTAGGATTTTTTCCCACTGGGTTTTTTTCTAGTAAAGGTTTTTAACGAGGCACCTCCCCATCATGGACAAGGGTGGTGGTCCCCCGACCGAAAAGGAAGAAACCAAAGACAGAAGAACGTTGCAGATACAGTTTGGATTACTCCCTTTCGCCTCGAGTACTCTCGACTCAGGGAGTGGGGGACTCCTGATGGAGTATATGGACTCCGACCCCCCGGTATGCCGACTACTGGGCCTGGACAGTGGCCCACACACGTTTAGAGGATTCATATTATTGTACATTATTATTATTAAGATGTTCTAGATTAGCTTTTTATACTATCAGTCCATTTATGTAACCGGGTCTTTCAGGCCCATATTAGAGGCCCAGACCCGGATTTTCCCTATATATACTCCTTATAGGAGGCTTGTAAACCATAACAAATATTCATTCATTCTATACACTTTCATTATTTCTTCTCCATTCTTGTTCAATCTCTCCTGTTTATACAATATGGGTATCGATTATCCGACAATCATTTCATTCCAAATCGTTATATATTGAAAAAACATTTATAAATATCATAAATTTAATAATTCAATCTGAAAATTCAAAAAAAATTGATGATTAATTGAATTATGTAAATGTAAAGCTAGGGATTTTTTAAAAAAGGCAAAAATGGGCGTAGAACTCTGACGATTTGATCGTTGCACCTAGCAAAAGGAAAGGTTTTTTATGGCAACTCTCTACGGTTGTTCAGCTCATTTCTTTGAGATTCATAATATATTTAGGTATTTTTCAGAAGTATGTGGGGTACCGGAATCCCATGGGACCTTTAGTGGTCCGCCACTGATTACACAACTCACCACACGAAATAAAAAGTTACATGTTTGATGAAAAAGTTGGCTGATAAGCCAAAAATCAAGCTCACCAAACAGGCTCTTAGTTGATAAAAGTTGACCTAACTTGACTTATATATGAAATAAAAATGTAAATATGTATGATTTAAATTTTTACAACTTTATCGGAATGCTAATTTATTAAAGTTTTTTCAAAAATATTACTCCGTATTAAAATAAAACTTATTTATAAAATATGACTAATAGCGTACCATCTATAATCTCACGATCACTTATTTATAAAATTGAACATATGTTACCATGACTAAGCTAGTACTATAGTCACTACATCGGAGAGGTCAATTTTTGTCAAGAATATTTATTTAGTTCATACTTATTGAGGAGTAATTTAAAGAGAAATGTATTGAAATGGTATGTTTTTCTCAAAATATGAGTTAGGGTGAAGCAGATTATGGGTTCGTTGCTGGTTCGAAGAAGCTATTTCTCCAGATTCGATTTGTCGAAGCCGCAACTACAAATTCAATAGCACGTTCTCCAGTGCATATTCATGGACACTTAGTGTAGAGATGGCCGCCCGGAAGCAGAGAGAATGACAAGTGAAGTTGAGAGGAAAGGAGTCATAAACAAGATGAAGAGTCAAACTGAACAGATGAAAAGAATGAAAAGAGTGAACGGATGAAAGTAGAGAACGAGAACCGAGGACGGCAAATAGAGAATGAGAATTGAAGAGGTGAATGAGGTCCCATTTTTGTCAAATCAAAACTTAGGAGTCTTATTTTTTATATTATTTCATTGAATTTAACGATACATTACTTTAAGAGATGGAAAGTGTTATAAAGGAGGTCAAAATATATAGTACAATTTTTCAAAAAAATAAGTATTATATTTTCCAGTCAATATCATAACACTACAAAGTATCTAGTGTTGATTAGCTACAAAGTATTTAGACGATAAATCACGAAAATGACAAATATGGACCAATAACACATTCCACCCTAACATTAAAAAAAGTGTAACATATGCCACACTTTTGCCACACTTTTTTTAATGTTGAAGATGTTATATCTCTTTTATAATATTTACATTTTCCCTTCTTTGATGATGCTTTAATCTCTCTTTAACTACGAACACTTATTATATTACTTACCACTTAATTCTAAGTTCAATCATTTGTGCGCTTTTATAATAGACCTCTTAATCACACATTTGTAAATTTTCATCCGTGCATCGCACGGGTGAGTATCTGGTAGGTAATAAGTACAAAGTGCTAAGTAAAATAATAACATTATGAAAAACAATAATGAAACTACAAATTCTAAATGGCTTCTTTGTAAAGAACATTAGAAGAACCGGAGTTGATTCTTATCAATCGAGACCCAACAACCCAATAATCCAGCAATTTATGACCCAACAACCCAATAATTCGAATATTAATGCCTAACCCTACACAGCCCACCCAACCCAACATTCCTATCAACCCAACTATAAAACACCTAAACCTACCCGACCCAACTCCTGCAGTATATAATCCCCTTTTCCGCTCCAGCCCCTCCGTATTTCTCCATTCCTGAAGACTCATCGGTTAAAGTCTTAGACCGATGGTTTCCAGAACATTCAACGCCGCTCTCCCTCCGTACGTAACCTACTCCCTCGCTATTCTTCGTGCAGTCCTTCGTAATTATGGCTTATCCGGCTATCCGAGAAGGTTGGTGGGCTGCGTAGATGGGATGTTAATATGTTATGGAGCGGTTGTCATCGTCTGTGGTTTCCGCGGTCTTCCGACCGAATCGAAATGAATAGCGGCTGCGTCCAGTCGTTTGGTATATTATCTTTCCAAAATATCGTCCTCAAACATTTTAATTTTTTGATTGCAGTTCATGTGTATTTTACCGATTTTCATAGATCTCATTTCTTTATCGGTTAATTTGTTTGAGCTATTTCTACTTTTTGTGGAATGGATGACATGCAGTTATGGATATACATTCATTTGACCAAACTGTTTTGAAACCTTTTACTAAGGTCTGTAAACTTGTTGATTTGTGTACCGTTTGAGGATAAAAAAATCATATCGGATATACTTGTGTGACCAGGTCTGGGTAAATATGAGATCTGTGTTTGGTGGCCGATGAACATGATATTGTTTTTTTAAATTTGTGTCGGTAAAGTAAATATGAAGTGACAAAGATGTACTATAATCTCTAAATATTGAGATTTAAAGTACAAATTGTCATACATTTCAGTAGCTTTTCACATAAACATTGTATGAACAGGTAATAAATACATACCATATACTGAGGATTATCTTGTATAGACTATATATTGATATTTCATGTTTATATATAATACTCCCTCTGTCCCTTAAAACTTTGACATCTTTCCTTTTTAGGACGTCCCAAATAACTTTACCACTTTACCTTTTAATAAATTATTTTGTGGTTTCTGTTATTTCTCTCTCCTCTGCACAAACCTCAACCACACAGTTTTTACTTTAGTATTCTCCGTGCCGGTCAACTTTGGCAAAGTTTTAAGGGACGAATGTAGTATTATATTCTGATTATACTATATTTTCATACTATATACAAATTACAATAAATCCTGGCTACACACATAGCATGCAATTTACACCTCACACGATCTCACACCAACCCCTATATACCGTATATTATTTGTTTTTTAAAGTCTATCTTCTATCTATAAAACAAACTGCATACTGTTAGAATTTTTAAACTTTATACACTACTGTATTGTTTGAATATAAGTAAAATAGAGTGGCTAGTACTATGTTTACGCAATGTGATATTGTATACACTACTATGTATATATTTACATAAAATATACTCCCTCCGGCCCTAAATAAACTTCACACTTTGACTTCACACAAATTAAGGAAATAAATTTGACTTTACTGTAGAGTACACTGTTGTGACACTGTTTGACACTGTTTGGCATTGTTTTGCACTGTTTTGATGTAGATAATTTGCCAAATAAAGAAGGGAGAAGAAGTGTGAATTTATTTTGGACCTACCAAAAATGGAAAATGTGAAGTTTATTTAGTACCGGAGGGAGTATATAAGTATATATTATTATAACATTTAGTTTAGATCATACAAAAATATAGTCTTATGTTATATACTACTAAAACATTTGGTAACTAAACTGATATGTTATACTATTTTATGAGACTTTTTATCTATAGACTACTTACTGAATTATTATTATTATTATTATTATTATTATTATTATTATTATTATTATTGTTGTTGTTGTTGTTGTTGTTGTTGTTGTTGTTGTTGTTGTTGTTGTTGAGAGTAAATCCCGTAGATCCGAAAGCCCAGAATCCCGTTCATCCCTCCACCTTTTCAGGAATTGATTGAGGGTCTCTTTGGCGTTTTGCTTCACGCTGGTCAAATAGCTGAAGTGACGTTTGGGATTGGCACTGGAAGCAAACTGAGCCAAGAATAACGCTGATAACTCGGCAAAGCTGTTGATTGACCCGGGCTGCAGTGCCCCGAACCACTCCTGGGCAGGCCCCCTGAGCGTGCTGAAAAACAACCGGCAAATGGCGGCCTCGGGTGCTCCTAGCAGCATAAGTCCCCCTTGCTCCTAGCAATGTTGAGAGTAAATCCCCTAGATCCGAAAGCCCAACACGAACTTTGGATATATCAGGAATGGCCCAGAATCAAAGCGTGTAAAAAATATAAGATCTGAACTAACTAATACTTGAAAGCTCACTTGTATTAATTAACCAATCTGATTACAAGGAATTTCCCGATCGGTATGTCGGAAACTATGCTTTAATTCAAGAAATAAGAGCAATGATGCTATTCTAGAGCCTGAGTATTGAAATGCTAACCCTTACAATGACTTGAAAACCTTCTATTTATACTAATGGAGAGCATGGGCTGCCCCATGCTGATTGGCCATTGTTCCACCGACGTGGTCATCCATGCTTCCACTTGCTGATGTCACAGTCTGACATTAATTGCACCTGGCCACTTGCTGGTTGGCCGTTGCTCGAACGGGATATTGTATTGTACTGAAGATACTGTCAAATTGGCCCAAGTATGATATATAGTCCGAACTCCGTTCGGTATGTCTTCTTACTGGGCCAAGCTTTGTTTGGGCCGAACTCCGTTCGGTATGTCTTCTTACTGGATCTATTCATCATAGAGTGATGGGCCCGTGGTTTGGGCCGGATATCTTGGGCCTTCCCGATCTGGGTATTGGGCCTCTGGGTCAATATCCCAACACAAGTCCCCCACTTCCGATGTCTCGAACGATAGTGAGTGCATTAGGAAGTATATCAATGTTATAATACCCCGAATGGCGATCGGGGTACAGAAGTAATCAGTTCCCCATGCCGCGATTTGACGGCTGCCGCTTCATTTCCCCATATTCATCATGATAACCGTCGTTTAGTCTTTTCATTAGACACGTGTTTAGCTTAAATGTTCCTTGTGACGTGTCGCTCTCTGATTGGTTCTTGACACGACGGTTTCAAGGCTATAAATTAGCCTTTAACTTCTCAATTCCGGGTTTCGATTATGCAATTCTCTGCGCCTTGTTGATTTCCCTGCAATTCTCTCCCAGCTTCCATCGCTCAGGTAACCTCTCAAATCCGGATTCCCTATCTTCATTTCCGGCTCGACCGAGATGAGCCCCAAAGAGCATTCCTCTGATTCGGAGATGGCCTCCCATGGAGATGACCGTGACACCGCTATTGTGGACGTCATCACAGTCCCGTTTACCGGTGGTTCTACTGAAACGGCGACGAATACCAGGGCTGAGGCGGAGGACCTCCCTAACACTTCTTCTTCCTCCAGTGAAGATTCCGACGACACCAAATTCGAGGACGAAATAGCCTCCATGGCGGCCGGACGTCCCAACGATTTTCCTCGTCATACCCTTGACCTAAAATTGATTAGGGAGAGGCGGCAAAAACTGACCTCCCATAATAGGGCCGAAATTCCGGCCCTTATCCCTGACCCGGTGGATTTCCGTTTGCAAGCTGGGCTTCACCCAATGCGTCATAGGCCCGGAATGACCATAGTTCATTTTGACTCAATTAGGACCGGCCTTAGGTTTCCGCTACACCCTTTTTACATTTCCTTCTTCGATTTCTACGAAGTCGTACCGGCCCAAATTATGCCGAACTCCTATCGGGCAATGGCGGGTTTTATTTGCCGTTGTAAAGATGCCGGCGCCCGACCAACCCTAGAACTCTTCCACCAATTTTTCAAAGTAGCCCTCCAACAAACCCACGGCTATCTGGCCACTAGTGCCCAAACGGGACACATCCTGTTCAAGGGAAACCCAACTTCAATCAAAGGGTGGAAAAACCGATTTTTCTTCGTGTCTGTCCCGGACGGCCTAATTCCCCGCAAATGGAATGCCTTCCCCCGCAAAACTCCTGATCCTTTCCTCACTGAAGAAATTTACAAGGGCGTGCTTGCTGTGGAGAAGGATAAATGCATGGACATCATGAGTTATCTGACTCCCGAACGACTTATTACAGCCGGGATAGGTACTGCCCGTTCTCTTGGGTTTACTTGTTTTGAGAAACCAAATGCCATGGTCCGGGCGGTCCTTCCCGTGCGAGAAACGTTCTTTTGTTCTTTTTTCTAGTTTCTCACACGCTAAGGCCGCTCTATACTAACATTGTCCTTTGTCTTTTTTCAGCACCAACCCCAGATCTACCTATGGATGATAGCAGAGTTATCGCAGCCGGTGGGGCCGGTAAACGGAAAAAATCCAGGAAGAATCCCCAACCTACTCCCTCCATTGTTCCTGCTCAGGAGGCTGCCTCTTCTCAACCGCTTCCAGAGCCACAACCAATACAGCAGGTCCATCAGGACCAATTCGAGGCCATGCTGGTCGACGATCGGTTCAGCTCTGACCAACTGCATCAGTTCTCTCAGCATTTTGACTCCGTTCGGGGGGAACCCTCGAATGAAGGTGAGACCCATACCGACCATATTACTGGTCAGGTCGAGCGGATCTCCTTATCTGATCCTGTCCATGAGGTATTAGAAAGGGCCGGTTCTACCGCGAGCCAGATCTGGTCGACCTCCTCTTGGTTCAACAACTTTTCCCTTCCTCAGTTGCCGGTCGAGCAATCTGAAGAATGTCTGGCCTTGACCGCTCTGAAGGTACATTATCTTTTGCGCTTTGTTTTTATTCTACTCTGTGATCAGTACTAACTCTCGAACGATGCTCTGTAGATGGGTTTGTACACCCTTCAAATGCGGGAAGCTCGTCTGGCCAAGGAACGGGAATTGATTGTTGCCCAGTCTTCTGCTGAGCAACATGCTGCTGCCGCCATCGCCTCTCTGGAGGCCGAACGGAAGGCCTTTGCGGAGGAGAAGCAGAGGCTGGATGCTGAGCTCGGTACCCTTCGGGTCCAACTTGCAGCTTCCCAGGCAAAGGTCCTTGCTGCTGAGGCCGCACAGGTCAAGTTTGAAGAAATGCCATCCAGCATCCCGGACGGTCCCTATGAAGTGAATGTGGATCTGTCCGCCGTCCGGGAAACATTTAAATCCTCTGATGAATTCTCCATCATCAAGGATGATCACGCAAGGACCCAAATCCCGTTCGCCTTTGGGGCGTACTTGAAGGGTTTCCCCAAAGGTGCTGGTCAGCTATCGGCAGGGGTGGCCCTCTTGGACAAGGATCCCGAGGCCAAAAAATGGAACGACTCCATTGTTTCAGACCTTTATGGAAAAATTGGCCAGGTCCTGCTGCGTCCCTTCGTTGCTCAACTTCAAAATAATCTGGGGAGGCCGGTTCAGGCTTCTGATCTTCCCAAAGATGATATTATACAGGCGCAATTCGAGAAATTTCTGCGAGCCCAGCAACAGGAAGCTGATCGGGCTGCTGGGAGAGAGCCTGAACCCCCGTCTGATGATGATGACGAAGAGGGAGATGAAATGGCCCCTGGCCAATAATTTATATGTACTTTTTAATTACTTGCTGTAATTTTCCTTTCTCTAAGTAGCTTGTACTTCCCGGTCAGTAGAACCGAAGAATATATATCCCTTTTTTGCATGAAGCTTTGTATACCATCTTTTCTGTCTTTATTGCATGATTTACTCGCCATTCGGGATTCGGCCTGTTTTTTAGGACTTAACCAATTTCCTGACTTTATTTCTTGCTCAAATACTCCTAATGCTGTTGATCGCCGTTCGGGCATTAGAAGGTTCTGATAAGTTATTAAGGAAAAAACCCCTTCTCTCTGGGACTCAGCCGTTCGGGCTTCAGACCATTCTTTAGGACTTAGCACATTCTGGCTTTAGATAATCTTTTACAACGTTGATAGCCGGTCGAGCTTCAGATCAATTCTTAGGACAGTTGTTTTCTTGGTTTTCTTCGCACCTGGGCTTCTTCATAAGTTGGTAGCCGTTCGGGCTTCAGATCAATTCTTAGGACAGCTGTTTTCTTGGTTTTCTTCGCACCCGGGCTTCTTCATAAGTTGGTAGCCGTTCGGGCTTCAGATCAATTTTTAGGACTTAGCCGTTTGATTTCAGATAACCTTTTACAACATTGATAGCCGGTCGGGCTTCAGGTTACCTTTTAGGACTTAGCAGGTTTTCTAAACAGCAAGTCCCTGTGATCTTTGCTAATCCTCTATAAGCCCGTCCGGGGTACGTGCACAAAAAATAAATCATAAATGCCTCAGATTAATCGTAACCACCCTATGCCACGTGTTGCTCATGGATTAGGGATTTGTGCGGCACTTTCCCTATTTATAGAGAGGTGCTTCCCCTAATTTCTCATGCTGTTTTCTCACTTTTCTTTCGAGCTTTCTCTCTCTAGAATTCCCAGAATTCTCTTGCATACTCTCAAGCCTTCTCTCTCTAGAATTCCCAGAGTTCCTCCAGCGTTTTTATGTACTACCCCTCTAGCTCAGAATCTGAAGAGATGTCTCTGATTCGCACAAGCAAAACATCTGCTGGTAACAAGGCCGAAGGCTCTTCGTCCCAAACACCTAAACCCGCCAATCATCAGGCCAACAAACATACCGAACAGCCACAGGATGACGGATGTCAGTCCGGAGATGACCTCCAAGTTTATAACAAGGGGATGCCCGAGCGGTCACCCCGCATTCCCCTACACTTCACTCGCATACGCAAACAAAGACAACGTCTTCTAGAAGATGTCGAACGGCAACTTAGCCAGTTGTTGCCCCCACCAAGGGAATACTACGCCGGATTCATTCGGCACCCGATGAGGCACCGACCGGGGCATGTGCTAGTGCATCTTGATGCTCTGACTGCTGGGCTTCGGTTCCCTCTCCATTCATTCATAGTGGAGTTCTTACGCTGGGTTGCTGTACTGCCCGCTCAGTTCGTGCCCAGCACTTACCGCATTCTGACAGGCTTCATCATTCGATGCCATGAGTTGAGGATCACTCCAAGCGTCGATCTGTTCCTTCACCATTACTGCTATCAACCTTACTGGACGACCGGGTACCTGAAACTGGTAGCTCGTTCTGATCGTCAGTTGTTCACATAGAATGTTACCCCGCAGGCTGACTGGGAGGAGCGGTTTTTGTTCGTTCGGGTAGGTGATTCTCAGCCATTCCCGGATAGGTGGAACGCATACCCCGTTCGGGATTCTCAGCCCAGGGTGGACGCCGTTTTACGCTCCCAAGCTGAGTCTTTGCGGATGGGAGGGACCCGAAGTCTTCGGAGCTTTGTCACTACTTCGAGCATGTTATCTGCTGGAATCGGTAAGCGTAGTAAGATTTTAACCCGATCATCCTTCATTCTCACAAATCAGCTTCTTATTTTTTATTCTTCTTTCTTGTAGGTGTGATATCTCCCATACCCGTCCGGCGCTCTATCTCTTCTGCCACCTTGACGGCTTCTTCCGGTAAAGGAAAGGAGAAGATGATAGGCGATCGTGACTCGGTGGAGCAAACCCGTAAGAAGCGCAAAGGGAATGATGGCGATCAACTGATCCCGATCGACCATGTGGTTGATTTGACCGGTCCGGAGGTTGAACCCAAAAGATCGGTATCTGCCAAAACCTCAACTCCGGTTCTTACTGACACACCGATCGATGATCGGATGTTTGTTGAATTTTCAAATATGGGGCCCAGATCAGAGGGGAGGTATCTGTTCAGGCTGATGCCATCTTCTATGTGGTGTCACACTGCGATCAAAGTTCCCCCGAGCTTCACCAACTTGACTCACTGGTCGGATCTTTTCGAAGCAGGTCACCAGGAAGCACTCAAGGTACACCTCATTCAGATCCATGCCTTTCTACTATTCATGTTTTACCTTATCTGACTTTCATCGTAATCTCGTTTTCAGGCTGGCGTGTATTATCACAAGGCCTTTCTTGCAGCTGAGAAGGAAATGAAAGCCCTGGCCAGCGATCGGGATGACGGCCAGGTCCTCCTTTCTGCCGCTCGGAAGTTAGCGGCCGATCTCCAAGAGCAGGCCAAGGAGGGTGAGAAGGCAAAAGATGCTCTGGCTGAGATGCAGGAGAAGTCCCGTCGTCGCGATCGGGAGCTTAAGGAACTCCGGGCCAAGGTGCGAGCTGCTGAATCTGCCGGTATTAAATTTGATAAAGCTGTTGGCGACCATCTGCCCGAACCTTACACGGTCAATACTTCCCAGATTGCTCAACAATCGATAGTGGATTTTCAACGGGGCAAGGGGCTGAACGTCGCTCTGGAGAACACGGCCCGACAATTCCTAGGTCCTCACCTTGGCCAATTTTTGCGTGAGAGCTCAGATCCCATCAAGGCAGGGATCGACCTCCTGGATAGCACGCTGGAAGGGAAATCTTTCTTGGATGTCCTGACCGAGAAAACTGTGAAGCAAAGTCAGGACCTGCTTCTGGACATGAATCTTGAGCTGATCCTAGAGCATTTCCCCAAGCCGTTCGATCCTGATGAATTAGGCTTCGACGATCTGTTCGGGAACACATATGATCGCATCATGGAGAAAAGATCCAAAGCAGCGCCTGATGATGCAGTGCAGGCAGGGAGCTCTCAGCCTCCATCCTCCCCGAACGGCAATCCTCCAGTAGTATAGTCTTACTGTAAATTTTGCTTATTCATTCTTCTTGTATATTCCGGCTAGTAATGCCGAAGAATAAACTGGACTTCTTTCCTTTATCTGTTGTCTTTTTTCTATTCTTCCTTTGATTTTTTGTTCACAATCTTTTCTATGTGGCCGAACCTCACTCGGCTCATGTATCTTTATGTCTGACACCTTTCCCGAACCCGTTTTGATCCCTTTTCCGTTCGTGACGCACGGGTTCAAAACTCTTAGCTGAGGTGAATTCCTCCAAGCCGTTTTGATCGTGACCACAGGGTCAAACTCTCAGCTGGGATAGGGGCTCCCTCCAAACTGTTAACCCGTTCGACATTCGGTCATCCGGAATGATTTCACGTGTTAACAAGCTAAGATGAGACTCTCTTCACAATTGTTCTGACACCTTTCCCGAACCCGTTTTGATCCCTTTTTCCGTTCGTGACGCACGGGTTCAAAACTCTTAGCTGAGGTGAATTCCTCCAAGCCGTTTTGATCGTGACCACAGGGTCAAACTCTCGGCTGGGATAGGGGCTCCCTCCAAACTGTTAACCCGTTCGTCATTCGGTCATCCAGAATGATTCCACACGTTAACAAGCTGAGGTGAGACTATCTCCCTTCCAAACCCATAATTCTGATGCATTCCGAACTATTCTCTCTGGCTCGTATCATCCATATTAGGGGTCTGAGGTAACCCTTTTCGAACTATAAGCAAGATCACCGAATTGGGTCATTCCTTACTTCTAGCTAAAAGGGCGACTCGCTTCCGAATCAAGTTCATGACTGAGGCGAGCTTTTTCAAAACCATAGTTCCGATTCTCCGGGCGACAATCCGTACCTTATCCGAACGTCGCTCGGTTAATCCATATCTTACAGTCTTGACACTATCTCCAAGCCGTTTTGATCCCTTTGCCCGTACGTAATTACAGGGTCGACTTTGGCCAAGTTGACGACTCAGCTCCCTCCAAACTGTTAACCCGTTCGTCATTCGGTCATCCGGAATGATTTTGCGTGTTAAAAAGCTGAGGTGAGAATCACTGTTCTCGAACTCCAGGCTATTTTGATCCCTTCATCAATGCGTAATTACAGGGTCAAAACTCTTGCTGAAATAATGGCTCCCTCCAAACTGCTAATATGTTTGTCATTCGGTATTCCAGAATCGATTCTCATATTAACCGCTGAGGTGAGACTATCTGAGCGTCAAACTCCAAGCCGTTGGGTGAGAATGACTTTCCTTCCATGCTGTTAACTCGTTCGTCATTCGGTCATCCGGAATGACTGAGTTAACCACGGTCACCGATTTTCTGAGCCTCAACTCTTCAAGCCGTTTTTGATCCCTTTATTCCTTCATAAATCTAGGGTCAAAAACTCCCTAAGCTGAGAATTGATTTTCCTTCCATGTTGTTAACCCGTTCGTCATTCGGTCATCCGGAATGATCGAGTCAATCATGGGCTGAGTTTTTGTGGAAGTTATGTCTCCCTCTCTATACATTTTTTTTATAGGTGGCAACAACCGTTTTTACTGATAAAATTTCTTTAGATGCTCCACATTCCAAGTTCCTGCCGGTCGGCCTTCGGTATTTTGTAAGCCAAACGTTCCTGAAGCATACTTCTTACATATTTGGTAGGGGCCTTCCCAATTTTGTGCCATTTTTCCACCTTCGAGCGGTTTGCTTTTTTCTCGCTTTCTTAGCACCAGGTCCCCTACCTCGATTGAACGAATTTTAACTTGCTTATCAAAGTATCTTCTTGTGGCTCTGTGATACTCTTCCATTCGTGCAGCTGCCAGATCCCTTCTTTCTTCTATGAAATGCAATTCGGCCCGTAAGTTGTCTTCATTCTGTTCTGGGCTGTAATGCACCGTTCGCTGTGTGGGAACTAGGATCTCCGTTGGTACTTTGGCCTGAAAACCATATGCAAGGGCAAATGGAGTTTCTCTCGTGGCCGTTCGGGGTGTGGTCCTGTAAGTCCATAGAATATAATTTAACTGATCAGGCCACGACGAGGAGTATTCTTCCAGCTTTTTCTTCATACCATCCATGATAGTACGGTTCATATTTTCCACTTGGCCATTCGCCTGAGGGTACGCCACAGACGCTCTGGAATGCTTGATTCCCCATTTGACCAGATAGTTCTCAAAATTCCGGCTCACAAACTGCCTTCCATTATCCGTCAAGATCTGCTCAGGAATTCCGAAACGGTAGATGATATTCTTCCAGACAAACTTTTGACACTTAACATCTGTGATGCTGGCCAGTGGCTCGGCCTCTACCCATTTGGTAAAGTAATCTATCCCCACGATGATATACTTGTTGTTTCCAGGGGCCGTAGGTAGAGGACCCAAGAGGTCTATTCCCCATCTTGCGAACGGAAGGGCCACCGTCATTGGAGTGTAGAAAGTGGCAGGCCGTCCGGGGACCGGTGCATATAGTTGGCATACCTTACATTTCCTAGTATGTGCAAAGCAATCTTGTTGGATAGTCGGCCAATAATATCCTTGCAGGATGACTTTTCTGGCTAGTGTCTTGGGCCCTTGGTGGCTGGAACATATACCTTCATGAATTTCTTCCATTACAGCCGCCGCTAGATCGGGTGGGAGGCATTTCAGATATGCCCCACCAAATGTCTTTTTGTACAGCTGCCCATCTATCAATTCGAACATGGAAGCCCTCCTCTGGATGCATTTTATTTGATAAGCAGGATTTTTATCTTGTGGGAGGGTTCCGTCTTTCAGGTAGTTGGTCATATCAACGACCCAGCTCGGGACGACATAAGATATGGCCTCGATCTGGAGCACCATGATTGCTGGGGTCGCCAATGTTTCCCGATGGGCAAAACGTTGGATATGAGCCGGGATCTCTTGTGCCCGATCGTCGAACGCTGCATTTTCTAACTTGGACAGGATATCTGCTTCAGTATTTTCAATCCTGGATATTTGGTCTAGCACCACCTGTTCAAATTTTCTTATCTGCTCCTCAACTATCTCCTTGTATGCCTTCATTCTCTCTTCTTTGGCCTCAGCAGTGCCGTTTACTTGATGTACTACCAATTGGCTATCTGACCGGACTTTTAACCGATCGGCACCCAGGGCCTTTGCATATTTTAAACCAGCAATGAGAGCCTCATATTCAGCCTCATTGTTGGTTACCTTGAAGTCAAAATGGATAGAATAATATGCTTTGAACCCCTCGGGCGATGTAATCACAGCTCCAGCTCCACAACCCTTGGCACTAGCTGCACCATCCACATACATTTCCCACCAGCTATCCAGTCCATTGTTCTCTGAATCCGTTTCTGAGGGCCGGGCGGTACATTCTACAATGAAGTCTGCCAGGGCCTGCCCTTTGATAGTAGGTCGAGGTTTGAAATCCACCTCGTATTGCTCGATCAGGAGACTCCACTTGGTAATGCGTCCACTTGCCATAGGATTTATCAAGATGGTGGCTAGTGGCTGAGTAGTATACACAGTTACCGGGTGGGTCTGGAAATACGGGGCCAGACGTTTAATGGCAGCTATCAGGGCCAGTACATTTTTCTCTAGCAAGGTGTACCTGGTTTCCGGGCCGTTCAACGCCTTGCTTACAAAATAGATTGGCCGTTGAACGCCATCTTCTTCTTTCAACAGTACTGTGCTTACGGCCAGGTCAGCTACAGCTAGGTACATATACAGGTGCTCCCCTGATTCGGGTTTTGTCAAGACCAGAGGGGAAGACAGATACGTTTTGAAATCTTCAAAGGCCGTTTGGCATTCGGCCGTCCATTCAAAAGGGTTGGCTTTCTTCATGATCTGGAAGAACGGGATAGCTCGATCGGCCAGTTTGGATAGGAATCTGCTCAGGGCTACTAACCGACCGGTCAATCTCTGCACTTCTTTGAGATTTCTTGGAGCCTCCATGTCCACAATTGCCTTTACTTTTTCTGTATTGGGCTCAATCCCCTTCTCGCTCATCATGTACCCCAAAAATTTGCCTCCTCTTACAACAAAAGCACATTTCTTGGGATTCAGCCTCATATTTGCCTTTTGCATTATCCGAACACCTTTTCTATATCCAGGACATGGTTTTCCTTCTTTTTGCTTTTGATCAGGATGTCATCAACATAGGATTCCATTGTGACACCCAGCACTTCTTGGAACAGCATCCCGATCATCCTCTGGAAAGTTGCCATTGCGTTCTTTAATCCGAATGGCATGACGATATAGCAAAACACGCCATCCGAAGTAACGAACGCCGTTTTCTCTGCATCGACCGGGTGCATGAATATCTGATGATATCCCCGGAAAGCATCCATGAAGCTCAGTAATTCACATCCGACAGTTTCATCCACTAGCAGATCGATCCTCGGCACTGGATAGGGATCCATGGGGCACGCTTTATTTAGGTCAGAGTAATCCACGCACATTCTCCAAGTAGATTGTTTCGGGGCTAGAACCACATTGGATAGCCATTCTACGTGGATTACCGGACGGATGTGCTTTATTCTCAGCAAGGTGGCCACCTCCTTCTTTGTGAATTCCCGCCGTTCGGTTGCTTGATATCGTTTCTTCTGTTGGACTGGTTTTGCATCAGACCGAACGACAAGTTTGTGACATATTATCTCCGGATCAATGCCGGACATATCTTCTGGCCCCCGGGCAAACAACACCTGAAACTTTTTGAGGACGGCGATCACGCCATCCCGGATATCAGCCTCCAGGTCTACCCCGATAGCCACCTTACGGTTCGGGGGGAAATCGAGGTCGATTTGCTCAAGAAGGGTGGCGGGCTCTGGGTGTGTCTCGAACTCCGTTCGGTGTGTTTCCACCTCAATTGTATTAACCCGCATCCCACGAGTGTTCATCTGTTTTAGGGCCTCCCGATAACATGTCCGGGCTGTCGTTGGATCAGTTCTGGCCACCCCTACCCCAGTGTCTGTAGGGAATTTGATGCATGAGTGGCGGACAGAGGCTATTGCCTCCAGATCTTCCAATTCCGGTCGGCCCAATATGGCATTGTGGGCACACTTTATATCTACCACCACGAACGTCATTCGGAGTGGCGCTTTGTGGGTTTCATCCCCAATTTCAACCATTAATTGGATGGTCCCCTCCGCCTCGATGCAGTTACCGGTGAAACTTGCCAGTGGGGTCCGTAGGTGGGTCAGTTGGCTCCTTTGTAGACCCATTTTCTCGAATGATTGTAGATACAATACATTCACACTGCTCCCGGTATCGACCAATACTCGGCGGATCAAAGCATTGTCAATACACATGCTTACCACCAGTTCATCCCTGTGTGGGCTTGGAGAGTTGGGTAAATCAGCTGGCCCGAACGTGATCGGGTCTGTCCTTCCTTTCTTCTGGGGGGAGTGGAGACGGATCCCACATAAAGACTTCGCTCGAACCTTTTCCGTTCGGCGTTCAAATCTCCGGTCTCCCCGCCCCCAAATATAACCTTGACCTCCATTTGAGGCTTCTTTCCAGGGCCTCCCGAGCCCTCTGGCTCATCCCTGGGAGGAACATACACATCATTTTGAGGCTGAGCGTCACGTTGAGCATCCCGGCGCCAGCTATTAGGTTTCCTGGCCGGTTTCAACGTGTCCATAGCATTCGGATCTTTATTCACATATTTGCTCAGATGGCCCCTTCGGATCAGATCCTCAATGGCTGTTTGTAGGGCCCTGCAGGCATTGGTGGCATGACCCTTTCTGTTGTGATATTTACAGAAAGCATTGTCATCTGCTCCCATGAACTGTCCAGAATCAGTCGGGATGGGAATATTGTCCCTCTCGTGCTGATAGATGGCCGCTATTGATAGGACCAGGGGTGTAAATCTCCCTTGTTTGGGAGGTAAAGCGGCCGCTGGGCTAGGACCCAGCTGATCGGCCATTCTGATCGGGGCAGCAGGCGTAATGACCTTATCCCTGATCATTATCTCCTCTTCTAGGGCGGCATGCTTGCGAGCCCTATCTAATACCTCGGCGTACACCGTACTCGGATTTTTCTTCAACTCTTTGTAAAACTCCCCCGTTCGGAGAGCATTTGTGAATAGGGTAATGGCGGTATCATCCGTCATGTTTCCCACCGTTAAAGTTTCATCCCTCCACCTTTTCAGGAATTGATTGAGGGTCTCTTTGGCGTTTTGCTTCACGCTGGTCAAATAGCTGAAGTGACGTTTGGGATTGGCACTGGAAGCAAACTGAGCCAAGAATAACGCTGATAACTCGGCAAAGCTGTTGATTGACCCGGGCTGCAGTGTCCCGAACCACTCCTGGGCAGGCCCCCTGAGCGTGCTGAAAAACAACCGGCAAATGGCGGCCTCGGGTGCTCCTAGCAGCATAAGTCCCCCTTGCTCCTAGCAATGTTGAGAGTAAATCCCATAGATCCGAAAGCCCAACACGAACTTTGGATATATCAGGAATGGCCCAGAATCAAAGCGTGTAAAAAATATAAGATCTGAACTAACTAATACTTGAAAGCTCACTTGTATTAATTAACCAATCTGATTACAAGGAATTTCCCGATCGGTATGTCGGAAACTATGCTTTAATTCAAGAAATAAGAGCAATGATGCTATTCTAGAGCCTGAGTATTGAAATGCTAACCCTTACAATGACTTGAAAACCTTCTATTTATACTAATGGAGAGCATGGGCTGCCCCATGCTAATTGGCCATTGTTCCACCGACGTGGTCATCCATGCTTCCACTTGCTGATGTCACAGTCTGACATTAATTGTACCTGGCCACTTGCTGGTTGGCCGTTGCTCGAACGGGATATTGGGATGTACTGAAGATACTGTCAAATTGGCCCAAGTATGATATATAGTCCGAACTCCGTTCGGTATGTCTTCTTACTGGGCCAACCTTTGTTTGGGCCGAACTCCGTTCTGTATGTCTTCTTACTGGATCTATTCATCATAGAGTGATGGGCCCGTGGTTTGGGCCGGATATCTTGGGCCTTCCCGATCTGGGTATTGGGCCTCTGGGTCAATATCCCAACAATTATTATTATTATTATTATTATTATTATTATTATTATTATTATTATTATTATTATTATTATTATTATTATTATTATTATTATTATTATTATTATTATTATTATTATTATTATTATTATCATCATCCTATGTACTCTAATACCACTGTATTTTTATTATTATACTATGTACTATAATATTAAATTGTATTATTTTATAAAATATATTATGGTTTAATATGTTATAATATAAATTCTTGAGTATATTATACTAAACATTCATGTCTGTAATGGTACCGTTTAGATACCTTGATCAACTGTCTTTGATCCTTCTTTTAGGTTTGACAATGGTAGATTTGGTTAGCTTCTTCATTTCAATGTTCACAACTACGTAACTTGTAAAAGTCAATAAAATCAAATACTCAGTATTCTTTTATCTTGGATTTAAACATCCCCAAGACTGGCCTCTTTACTACACCATGTATTTTTTAACCCTGCATATGTTAATAAATATAAAGAAAAATTTAAATTCTTGGTACCATAATAATGTCATACTACTTGTGCGTCAATGAACACTAACTCTAGCCTTTGCCCTCACAACTTCACCTTTATAGCCCAAGATGTTTTGGTGTGATCTATTTCCCTGATGCATGAATACATTCTTAAGTTTTCTGCCATTTTATGTTGTGAGATGTTGTGATTGTGTGAGATGTGTTTCTCAACCAAGTGTGGCACTTTATTTATACTACAATTGGTCCTGTGTACTGTGAATAGATTTTTGTAAGAAATTCGGACCAGCATATAAAAGTAGGTTAAAAACCGACGGATATATGGTTAATCTAGGTAATATACAGTGCTTCAGAAGTTGTGATGCATTTGATGCGTATGTACTTCAAAGATCATGGATGCAATCTTTTGTTCTCAAAAATTGTACAACACAACCATTTATTTAATGCTTGACAAATATTTTGAAAGGATGATAAGCTTCAAATTAACTGAGCCGTAATAAGTACAACACATGCAGCACTTTACGTAAACTCAGCCACCCAGATATCAACTTTAGTCACCAACATTTAATGCATTTCTCACTCAAAGACTTGAGCAGGATTTTTGAACAGATTCTCTAGAGCATGATGGACACCCAATCCTTGACCCAACCCATTCACCTTGACACGACCCGACAATAGACCATGTGTTTGGGCGGGAAAAATGGCCACATTTCTTCTGCTTTTGTATAGAGAAAGATTTACAATAATATTTAATCATATTTTTTATTTTACATATTTAATGTTGATGTCATATAAAAGATCATACGTAATTTTTTTGAAAAGTTAGTATAGAAATAAAAATGTTATCTTTATTTTAGAAAAGTACAATTGGAAGCCAATATTTATGTATTGATTTGATATTTTCATTATTTATGTACTTCTATCATTTCTATGTACATTGAGAAGCACACACTTCGTATCATTCCTCAGTAAATGACCTGCTTCCCTAATAATATGTGAAACCCCAATTATGACCTTCTACCTCGGTGCTTCTCAGAACCTGCTGCCTCCGTACTATCTCTGGAGTCCCGTTTCTATACATACATATGTATAGGAACCCCGTGTGGACAAAGCCATCAGAGACCCTTCCTGGTACAATTTTTTGATGAAAATTTTTGAGCATGTTCTTCATCAAGTCTAGTTTATGCATACCAAATTTCAGCTAAAAATTCAATCGGGAAGGCAGTGAAATAAATTCTTTACGAACATTATGCTTTATATATATATATATATATATATATATATATATATATATATATATATATATAAACAGTGCAGTTTCTTTTCAACAATTTATTTGATTGTCTTCTCGATTGGAATTTTTATTTGAAATTTAGTATGCATAAACTAGACTTGATGAAGAATATGCTCAAAAAAATTCATCAAAAAAATCCACCGGGAAGGATCTCTGATGATGTTGTTCGCAAGGAGGTTCTCATACATATGAATGTATGTGAACGAGACTCTAATCCACTATAATCTACAAGAGAAGAGAAATTCAAATCAACATGTAGAAACAATTGATATTAACATTAGTCATCCATGAGGACCATGAGTATATTATGAAAGGAATAAATCTATGTAATTATATTTTTATTTATCTAAATATAAAAACAAAATACTAGGGAAGGAATTTGGGCAGGAACACTGTAGCTAAAGTTTTAGGGTAAGTTTAATTAATTAGAATTAATTAATAGTGAAGTGTCTCGTACCAATTTTAAAAAATGTTTGATGTATCTTTTGGGATTCCGAGTATGCATGCATTGATTATGGTGTTACCACTACAAAAAACTCGCCCTTTGTCACGGATTTTGTCACGGACGGTAGTTCAAAAAATCTGTGACAATTAATTTTTGTCACGGATTTGTCACGGAAAAAATCCGTGACACCAGGGGCGTGATAACGTTTTTGTCACGGAAATTAATCTGTGAGACCATTTTCACGGATTTGTCACGGCCACCGTCCGTGACAAAACACTTCACCGGAACTCCATCGCCTTTTATTTGTCACGGCCGTATCCGTGAATAATTTTTATTATTATTTTTTAAAAAATAATTATTTGTCACGGAAATTTCCGTGACAAATTTAAAAAAAGGTTTTCGCAATAAAGTGGACGGGTATTTGAAACGATATGAAAAATTCAAGTTTTAAATTTTGTCACGGAAATATCCGTGACAAAACATTTTGAAAAAATTTTGAAAAAATTCGAAACAAGTGGGCGGGTACTTTAAAATTTTCAAAAAAAATTCAAAATATTGAACTTGTCACGGATACCATCTGTGACAAAACATTTTTTTTTAAAAAAAAAAGTTATTTTCAGCGTTTTATGTATTTAAAATAAAATGAATTTATACTTTGTCACGGAACAGTCCGTGACAAAAGTTTTAATTTTTTTAAAAAAATAAATAAAAAATTCAGCGCATTAATTTTTTGAATGTTTATTTCAAAAGTTTATTTAATAAATAATAACCATTAAAATTTAGGCGCTTTTTAAAAAATTTAAACTTAATAAACATTGTTTTTAATAAATAGTTAAACAATCATCATTAATCTTAATAAATAATTGTTTATAAAAAATAATTAAACAATCATCATTAATCACCATTAAACATTATTTATCATAATAAATAATAAACCAATCAAACCATCATTATATAACACAAATAATTAATATTCATACAGTAACCATCAAAATTTAAAAATCCTTAAAATGTCAATAAACTAATTATTACAAACCATCAATGGTCATCATAATCATCATCATCATCAGGTTCGTCACGATGATCGGGTTGCCTTCCGTGGCCACGGCTGCCGCCACGATGGCTGCCTCGACTGCCACCAGGACTGCCAGCCTGGCTGCTGCCACGGTATGCTTGAGCTCCGGGAGTCGCTAAAGGGGTATCATCATAATATCCATATGGAAAATTGTTGGAGATATGTCTATAATTAGCAAAACCCCTACTGCCCATATTGCCCATATTGCCCGTGAAGGGAACTTGTGGAGTCATCTCGGGGTGCTGTATGTGCATGGATGGACGGTAGGTGGCGTTGAAAATACGCATTTGTCGTTCCATCTCTTTCAACCTTTCTCTTGTTCTTCTTTGCTCTTCATCCCGTATCCGAGCTTCTTCATCCCGCCTTCGAGCCTCTGCTTCACGTTCCTCCAATAGTTTCTCGAGGCGGGTAACCCGATCATCATACGCCGAATGAGAAGATGAGCTAGCTCCTTTGGCCTTCTCCAGAATCCGTACGCCTTCAGAACCCATAAGCGGCACCCGGCCCTTGTAAACTCCGGTTGCCGCCAAGATGGGCTCATATTCTTGATTTTCATCAAGTTCGGCATCAGAATCAGCTAGCTCATCAACTCTCTTCCCCCGCTCTTCCTCATATTTTTTCTACAAGTTCTAAAATTTATTATATAAGAGATCAAAAAAATTCGAAATTTATTGAATTATTGAAGTTTCATTATTTACTTCAATTTCAAAAAGGCGGGGAGGCGGCATGGCACCCTTCTTCGTCCAGCAATGTGCCATGAGTTTCAATGGCGTGACCCGTTTTTTCACGGGTCCAGATCCTTCCTACACGGATTTCAAAATTAATAAAAAAATATATACATAAGGGTATGGAATGGAAATAATTTTAACTAATTAGAGTTTACCAGATCTTTTTTATGTTGAATTTGGGGTTTGCGGCCCCCGTGCCATTGAACTTCCTTGGCTTTCTCGGAGTTCCGGTTTGCCTTGGCCGTTTCGCTTCTCAGCAAAAATGCAGCATCCGTAGCCCAGTGCCGGCAAAGCATCTCCCACACATCATCGCCAATGAATCTTGGCTTTCGACCGGCAGACCGGGCGGTCCTAAAAGTGGGTCTCAACCACCCAGAAATCCTAGAATTGTATTCTTTGAGAATAGCTTGGTCTAGGGCAAAATGCCACCGATGGGAAGCCTTCATTAAAAACATTGATATATCATTTCTTAAATTTAGGTTATTAAAATGTAACAAAAAAATTTATTTTTACCTTGAACAACCGCCACCATAGTTCACGAGTGGCCGCCGGAACCTCACCATAAGTCGACCAAGGCCCCGTGAAATGACCACAAACAATAGCCTTGATTCTATTCAAGACCTCGGGATCGCTTCAAAAAAATTGATAATTGATAAAAACAATTGTATTAATTCTTAGATGTAGAGATTATACTATTTTATATTAGACAGTGTTAGTTTTTTATTACCTATGGATTGATTGAGGTGTCACCTCAAGCGAACCGGGATTGTGGCGCTCTTCTTGAGTGGGGGGCATATATTGCATGAGATGAAGGAGGTGCATGAGATGATGCCCCCTCCCCATGCACGCTGATATGAGCGTCTGATTGTTCAGAGGGAGGAGTTTGGACATATCCGTCATGAGCATGTCCTTCGTCGGCATTGATATCATCATTGATATCACGATCAACGTTTGAGGCCCGTCGTGAATTCTGGCGCCCACGACGAGCAATGGTGGAAAGGCGGCGTTCGTGCTTACTCATATAAAATTATTGAGAAATAATATATAGAACATATTAAATTTGTGTTTAATATGAGAGGTCGAATGAGTTTTTAGTTTGATTTTTATGTTATGGAATTTAATTGTGTTAGGTATTAAAGGCGGCGTTGTGTGTTATATTAAACTTGGAATTTTTATGTGTTTAATATCAAACCTTATAAAATCAGTTTATGGAGTTTTTGTGTGGTATGATGGTTTAAACTTAATGAGTTTCCTATTTATTTATCAAACTTTGAAATATAGAACATATTAAACTTGAGTTTAATATGAGGGGTAGAATGTGTTTTTTGTATGATTTTTATGTTATTGAATTTAATTGTGTTAGGTATTATTTTATCAAACCTTATAAAATTATTTTATTGGTATTTTGTGTGGTATAAAACTTTGAAATACAGAACATATTAAACTTGAGTTTAATATGAGGGGTCAAATCAGTTTTTTGTATGATTTTTATGTTATGGAGGTAACTTGTGTTGTGTATATTTTTTATCAAACCTTATAAAATCAATTAATCAAACTTTTTATATTAAACTAATAAAACCAGTTTTTCCATATTAAATTATAAATCATCGAAAATCAGTTTTTTGCATTAATTTAGAAAAATACAGTTTATTACACCTTGTATTTTGTATTCATTTATAAAAAACAGTTTTCTAAAATCAGTTTATGGAGTTTTTGTTTGGTATAATGGTTTATACTTAATCAGTTTCCAATTTATTTATCAAACTTTGAAATATAGAACATATTAAGCTTGAGTTTAATATGAGGGGTAGAATGAGTTTTTTGTATGATTTTAATGTTATTGAATTTAATTGTGTTAGGTATTTATCAAACTTTGAAATATAGAACATATTAAACTTGAGTTTAATATGAGGGGTAGGATGAGTTTTTTGTATGATTTTTATGTTATTGAATTTAATTGTGTTAGGTATTATTTTATCAAACCTTATAAAATTATTTTATGGTGTTTTGTGTGGTATAAAACTTTGAAATATAGAACATATTAAACTTGAGTTTAATATGAGAGGTCGAATCAGTTTTTTGTATGATTTTTATGTTATGGAGGTAACTTGTGTTGTGTATATTTTTTTTTATCAAACCTTATAAAATCAATTAATCAAACTTTTTATATTAAACTAATAAAATCAGTTTTTCTATATTAAATTATAAATCATCGGAAATCAGTTTTTTTGCATTAATTTAGTAAAATACAGTTTATTACACCTTGTATTTTGTATTAATTTATAAAAAACAGTTTTCTGATTTTGTAAATCAGAAAACTGATTTCTGAATTAAAACTGATTTTTGAATTAAAAAATCAAACTGATTTTTGATCACGGATAAAAAATTAAACTGATTTCTGTAAATCACGGATATTTTTTATCAAACTGATTTTTGATCACTGAATTAAAAAATTAAACTGATTTCTGTAAATCCACATATTTTTTATCAAACTGATTTTTGAATTAAAAAATCAGTTTTTGTTTATATAATACACAAATGATTTCATATGTTTCATGAAAAAATTGATTTTTGAAATCTATAAAATCATTTTTTCATAAAATTTATAAAATCAGTTTCATTTTTTGTTTATTCATGAAACCTATAAAATCAATTTTTCATGAAACATATGAAATCATTTTCGTATTATATAAACAAAAACAGTTTGTTTAGTTTTTTATTTTTGTTTTAATATATAAAATACATTTTTTTACTTAATTTCTGTTTTTTACCTATGAAAAAGTTTATTATTAATCTCTATATTATTTCAGTTATTTCATATTTACTTATCAAGCTTATCAACAATTTAAAAAAACGACATTTTTTATGTTTTTTCTCCCAACTTCCTTTGAATTGAATAGCACATCCTCGCATCATATCTTCAAGAATTTGAATAACTCTTTCAGATTTACTTTTGTACCAAGTGCCTTTTGTAAGCTACCCCAGAACTGAGAAGTGAATCTAGGATCTCTATCAGACACGATAGACAGTGGTATCCCATGTAAACGGACTATTTCTTGAATATACAGTTCGACCAACTTGTTTAAAGAGAAATCCCTCCGAATGGGAATGAAATGTGCAGATTTGGTAAGTCGATCAACAATTACCCACACTGAGTCCTTTTTCTTGGGTGTCAGTGTTAAACCTGTCACAAAGTCCATGGTTATGCGATCCCATTTCCATTCTGGTATTGTAATGGGTTGTAATAATCCAGATGGAACTTGGTTTTCGGCTTTAACCTGTTGACAAGTAAGACACTTAGAAGTATACTCAGTGATATCACGTTTCATACCAGACCACCAATATAGGTTCTTCAAGTCTTTAAACATTTTGTTGCTGCCCGGATGCATAGTATATTTTGTTTCATGTGCCTCACGAAGAATTCTTTGTTTAATCTCGCCATCTAGAACAACTAAACGTCCTCGAAAACACAATCCACCATTACCCTGCATAGTGAAATCAGGTCTGTCCCCTTTAGAAATTGACTCTGCTATTTGAAGGCACCGATCATGAGATTTCTGAGCTACTATGATTTCCTCTTGAAGTGAAGGTTTGAGATGCAATTCAGCTAGAGTTTTCCGGCTTAACGCATCCGCCACAACGTTTGCCTTGCATGGTTGATAATCGATAACGCAGTCATAATCTTTGATTAACTCTAACCAGCGTCTTTGCCTCAAATTTAACTCTTTTTGAGTAGGAAGATATTTAAGACTTTTATGATCGGTAAAGATGTAACATCTTTCTCCATAAAGATAATGTCGCCTGATCTTTAGAGCAAAAACAATAGTTGCTAGCTCCAGATCATGTGTGGGATATTTCTTTTCGTGTTCTTTAAGTTGTCTTGAGGCATATGCGATCGCCTTTCCTTCTTGCATTAGTACACATCCCAACCCGTTATGAGAGGCATCACTATACACGGTAAAATCTTTACCGGACACAGGTTGAACAAGTACTGAAGCTTCAGTGAGAACCTTCTTTAGTTTATCAAAACTTTTTTGACAAGATGATGTCCATTCGAAACGTGTATTCATTTTCAGAAGTTTGTGGAGAGGTGAAGCTATCAAGGAAAAACCTTTAACAAAATGATGATAGTAGCCGGCTAATCCCAAAAAACTTTGAACCTCTGACACATTTCGAAGCGGTTTCCAGTTTATAATGGCTTGTACTTTAGTGGGATCCACATTAATGCCATCTGCTGAAATGACATGACCCAAGAAAGTTACCTTATCAAGCCAAAACTCACACTTTGAAAAATTAGCGTATAGTTTGTGCTTTCTCAATGTTTCTAGCACAATCTTGAGATGCTCCTCGTGCTCCTCCTCAGATTTTGAATAGACCAATACATCGTCAATAAAGACAACCACGAACTGATCCAGAAAAGGCTTGAATACTCTGTTCATTAGATCCATAAATGCGGCAGGAGCATTGGTTAACCCAAAAGGCATAACCAAAAACTCACAGTGTCCGTATCTTGTTCTAAATGCAGTTTTTGGTAAATCTTCCTTCTTCATGGGCAGTTGGTGATATCCCGATCGAAGGTCAATTTTTGAAAACACTTTAGCTCCCTTGAGTTGGTCAAAGAGATCATCGATCCTCGGCAATGGGTAACGGTTTTTCACCGTAACTTTGTTCAACTGTCGATAATCGATGCAAAGTCTCATGGAACCGTCCTTTTTCTTCACAAATAAAACCGGTGCGCCCCATGGAGACACACTAGGTTGGATGAATCCCTTATCTAAGAGATCTTGAAGTTGTGCCTTTAATTCCTTCATTTTAGTAGGAGCCATTCGATAAGGAGTTGCCGAAATGGGAGTGGTATCAGGAACTAGCTCAATAGTAAATTCTACTTCTCGAGATGGTGGTAAACCAGGTAACTCGTCAGGAAAGACATCTGGAAAGTCTTGTACAATAGGAATGTCATTTAATAGCGGAGCTTCCTTCTGAGTATCACGAACATATGCTAGGTATGCTTGACATTTCTTACGCATAAGCCTTTTAGCATGCATCATAGAAATGAGTTGAGGTGGCTTTGGAAATAATTCTCGAGGAACGAGAACAGTCTCACCTTGCTCAGTTTGAAGCAACAATGTTTTATTTTGACAATTCACTACCGCTTTATGCTTAGAAAGCAAATCCATACCAAGAATGATATCAAATTCTCGATACGGCGGTTCAATGAGATTCACATTGAATTGTTTTCCTTGAACCTTTAAAGGACAATGTCGGTATACTTGATTGAAAATGATACTTTGCCCTAAAGGTGTAGATACCTCCATCTGGACATCTAAGCTTTCTTTCGGGCATACAAGTAAACATGTAGGACGGACACATATATAGGAATGTGTAGAACCAGGATTAATTAAGGCACACATATCAGTGTTAAAAAGAGTAAACATACCAATGATGACATCATTCTCCGGTTGCTCCTCCCTAGCTTGCATCGCATAGGTTCGTGCCTGGGGTGACCTTGTTGTGGCCGATTTACAGTTTCAGAGTTGCTAGTGGTATTGCCTTGGTTATGAGTTTGTCCTCTCCTCAATGGAGGCTGCATTGGTCGGGCCGGAGCCGATGAAGCATTACCTATGACAAGTAATGGACATTCTTTAAGCATGTGTCCCATCTGGCCACACCGGAAACAAGCGCCTGACGCTCTTCTACACTCCCCCATATGGTGTTTTCCGCAAAAGGAGCATAACGGGACAATTTTGACTTGGGAAGCTTGCGGTCGAGGTTTATTGCTACCAGATGCGGATGTGGCACGAGATGCTTCATTAAATCGAGACCAATGACTCTGAGATTTTCTCATTCCGTTTTCGTGCTTCTTCCCCATCGAATTCCTCGTTGGTGCTGAGTAAGAGAATGTCCCTCTGCTTGTTTTTCTTCTGTGCCACCCTTCAAAGCTTTGAGCGGCCTCAACAAGCTGTGTGAAGCTAACGTGGCGTAAAGTAACCACTTGCCCAGCGATTTCTTCATTAAGACCATACTCAAATTTTCGGCACTTGTCAGCTTCAACTCTTACCATATCCGGGGCATACTTGCTCAGGCGAAGGAATTAATATGCATACTCCACTACTGTCATGGATCCTTGTGTCATATCCATGAATTGCCGTTTTCGCTCTTCTTGGTACCAGGCCGGGACAAATTGATCTATGAAGCGTGCTTGAAAGTAGCCCCACGTCACGGGTCTCGGTAGATCAGGTCTGAGAAGTACCGATTTCCACCAATCATAGGCTCCATGTTGCAGCAAGCTGATTGCATGTCGTGGACAATCGGCTATCGGTACTTGTAGATCTTCTAATACTCGAGCTGTTTGCTCGAGCCAAAATTCAGCAATTTTCGGAGTATCCCCCCTTTTTTCGAAGAAAATGGAAGCACCATTCTTTTTAAGCTTCTCAATCGTAATGGATTCCCGTGAATCTCCATAATGGTTAGGAACCACGTTTTGCACCAATCGTTGGAAGAACTCGGCCATTTGTTGCATGAATGGGTCTGGTCGTTGATTTTCTTCATGCTGCCCGCTAACGTTTGCGGACCCATGTACAGAGTATTCACTGGGGTCTTCAGAAGACATTGTAAAGCCTGGATTTTTTTTAAAGTAAATAATAACTTAATTATCTGTGGTACTTACCAAATATTGGGATGAGAGGCGACCTTCTTATAATATGCACTGCAGAATATACCCATTTACCCAAGGTTTAAGAGAATCATTTTAAAACCATTTGCTCTGATACCAAAATGTAACACTCCACCCAGATCGACCCCGCCGACCCGAGCGGTTTGTCATGTAGCGGAAAACCGAAACAGATTTATTAAAAGACTTATTAAATTAGATCGCATTTAAACATTTTTTACAAACATAATTTTATTATTAAATAATTCACAAACTAACCCAAAATGAACAAGAGTTTATTAAATAGGCATAACGCCAATATCACAAAATTCATATAACTGCAGCGGAAGGTTTTTACAAAACATCAAAATGTAAATTTTAAGTTTATTTCAGAATCCCACAAAACACATCATATGATTATGAGCCCTATGCCTCCTTCCATCCCGATGCTTCAAGTTGATTCTGCGTTTGACCTACGGGTAGGAAAAAGAAACAACTACCCGCTCAGCAATGTGTTGAGTGGTACGGTAATAACACATATAACATATCGAAGCATATAATGACATATCATAATTAGCATGTGATCATTAGAACAAATAAACATACCTGAATGAACTAGATAACTTTCATGTATTTCAGAATATTCATATACAGGACAGAACAAGTTCAGATATCTGACTATCAGATAATTCATGTTTTTAACATGTATCATTGATCAAACAGATTCATTTAATTAGCCTTAAACTCAAAAAATTAGACCTAGACAGAGGAATACTAACGGTAAGGAATACAGTCACAAAGTCTGTACCTGTTGGGTGTGTTTCGGAAAATAAAGAAAATTAATTAAAATAAATTAATTAAATAAAATGACTAAAGAAAAACAGGAAAGGAGATGAAGCAGAATTAGTCAAAGCTCGTGCTACGCACGATTTCCTTAAAACGTATTTGATGCCTCCCACGGTGCTAGGAGCGTTGCAACAATCGTTTCCCAGGATACGATGACTGCGAACTAATGTTTGAGCACACAAACAAGAGTTCCAGCGAACGAGAACCAAGTATGAACACAGAAGGAAGTTTGCTGAGTAGCTTTAGGTGTTTTTAGCTCAAGAAATTCGTGAGGAATGTATTGTGTGTTGTTTTGTTGCAAACCACCTGCCAGCTATTTATAGGAGGATTTGTTGTGTGTTAAATGGGGTGTTAATGGACCTGAACGTTGGACTTCAATGACCAGTCCGTTGGGCATTGAATCATCCATAAACTGTCCATTTAACGTTGCATTAAAAGACAAGAACGTTGGGCATTTAATGGTTGTAACGGCTTGGAGCAGTTCTGGTGCGCGATCAGAATACCCCCACCAGAGTTGGAGCAGTTCTGATGCTACCAGAAGACCTCCACCAGAGTTGGAGCAACTCTGATGCGAAGCCACCAGAGTTCGAGCTTCTAGTCCGAAGCCACCAGAGTTCGAGCAACTCTGATCCGAAGCCACAACTCTGGTCCGAAGCCACCAGAGTTCGAGCAACTCTGATCCGAAGCCACCAGAGTTCGAGCAACTCTGATCCGAAGCCACAACTCTGGTCCGAAGCCACCAGAGTTCCAGCAACTCTGATCCGAAGCCACCAGAGTTCGAGCAACTCTGATCCTGGGAAAAAATAAAACGTTACGGGAAGAAACAAAACTTAGACCGTATCTCTGAATGATAGGTTTTCGGACGACATTCGTGTACGCAGGTCGCCCGCGCACACTAGTCGCGGTTTTTCTTCTCCGTTTCGGGATTTGATCGGCACCCCCCCCCCCCTGCGCGTAAGAGAGAGTCTTTCCCTTTAGGAATCTTAACTCCTTAAAAGAGGCTTCCCTTTATAAGGGGGTGAAAATCCCTTGAGTTTTTCGGTGTGGGATAAAACACACTAGAAACTCACCATTTTCCCAGTTTTTCCATTTCAACGAGTGAACTTCGAGAATCAATTTCTCATTCACCCATTATCCGTTTTGAGTGTACCATATATCGAATTGTAGCCCTTAACAAGGACAATCCGAAACCACTTTGACCCGACCCAAATCGGAAGTGGACCCCACTCAAATAATTGCTCCAAAATGACAATTTAATGCAATTTCAACACATTTTTCCAACAATCCCCCACATGAATGAAAATTGATTTTCGAGACTTAAAAAGACACGAAGATAGGAGGACACGTTGTGTTCACCGGATGATCCTTGCATACGGAGAGGTAGGTTTTATCCTTTGAACCTTCCGTTGTAAAGACACGTTTATTTACTGGCTGTCTAGTAGACTCGATGTCCTTGAACTATACTGCCGTCGTGTAAACATTGACTTATCTTTACACAAGAACCTTCCAACTTTGTTCCGTTCTCATGGGTGTGCCCGTTTTGGCCATGGGTCACCGTCCTGGTTTTGCAAGAGTTTCTAAAGAACCGAGCCTTTACAGTTCTCCTTTGAAGCGGCCCTCTTCTCTCTCACATAGGTGATTCTTTCACGAGTATCCCGCATACTCTTCCAATGTTATCGAGTAGATCAACATTTTAGAATCATTAAAGCAAACGTTTTTGCTAACCTCGTGCGGGAGTCACTGTTTTAACGAGGAGTGGGTAGGAGTCCGGGACCCCCACAGTGACCATCCTTCGCTCTATAATTTAGTTGTCCCTTTTGAACCTAGGACCAACTAGGTTGGGTATCCACTATAGAACTTTTCAATTCACGGGCTTTAGTCCCATTCCTCGTGACAACTTCTCCAACAATTCTCTATCCAATGCCTTGGTTAGCGGATCCGCTATGTTATCCTTTGACTTCACGTAGTCAACAGTGATAACACCCGTTGTGAGGAGTTATTTAATGGTGTTATGTCTACGACGAACGTGTCTAGACTTACCATTGTAGAGATTGCTCTGTGCCCTTCCAATTGCCGCTTGACAATCACAATGAATGCATATTGGAGGGACAGGCTTCTCCCAACTTGGAATATCCTCGAGAAAATGGCGTAGCCATTCAGCCTCTTCAGTGCACTTATCCAAGGCTATTAGCTCAGATTCCATCGTGGATCTAGCTATTAACGTTTGTTTCGAGGATTTCCACGACACGGCTGCACCTCCCAAAGTGAAAACATATCCACTTGTGGACTTAGAGTCCTTTATGTCGGATATCCAATTAGCGTCGCTATACCCTTCAAGTACAGCTGGATATCTTCCATAGTGCAGTCCAAGGTTTTGGGTTTTACGTAAATACCTCAAAACCCGTATTATTGCCTTCCAGTGTTCATCACCGGGGTTGCTAGTATATCTACTTAGCTTACTAACCACAAAGGCAATATCAGGCATGGTACAACTCATCAGATACATCAAACTTCCAATAATCCTAGCGTATTCTACTTGAGAAATACACTCTCCACGATTTTTGGTAAGATGAGTGTTTTTATCTAATGGCGTCCTTGCCTCTTGATAATCATCCTTATTAAATTTAGTAAGGATTTTATCAACGTAATGGGATTGGCTTAGCGTTAGACCGTCAGGTCCTCTAATTATTTTAATCCCAAGGATTAAATCGGCCAGCCCCATATCCTTCATGTCAAATTTAGAATTTAACATGTTTTTGGTAGAATTAATCATTAGATTATTGCTACCCACGATGAGTATATCATCCACGTATAAACATAAAATGACATAGCCGTCTACCGTGCTTTTCACATAGACGCATTTGTCACTTTCGTTTATCTTAAACCCATTAATTAACATTGCATGATCAAACTTTTCGTGCCACTGTTTAGGGGCTTGTTTCAATCCATACAATGATTTAATTAATTTACAAACCTTCTTTTCTTGGCTTGGAACACGAAAACACTCGGGTTGTTCCATATAGATTTCTTCGTCTATATCGCCATTTAGAAAAGCGGTTTTTACGTCCATTTGATGAACTTCCAAATTCCGCAAAGCGGCAATCGCTAGTATCATCCTAATGGAATTTATTCTCGTCACGGGAGAATACGTGTCAAAGTAATCATGGCCCTCGCGTTGCTTGTATCCCTTGATTACAAGTCTGGCCTTATACTTATCAATGGAACCGTCTGGTTTCATTTTACGTTTAAAAATCCACTTGGATCCCAAAGGTTTACATCCCGGAGGGAGATCAACCAATTCCCACGTGTGATTTTTTAGGATAGAGGCCACCTCACTTTTGATGGCTTCTTTCCACATAGGACCTTCAGTAGACGTCACGGCTTCCGTATAAGTCCGTGGCTCATTTTCTACCAAACATGTTAGAAAATCCGGTTCATTTTCTACCATACATGTTAGAATATCCGATTCAAATTCTACCAGGTAGGTGAGAAAATCCGGTCCGAAGGATTTTTCGACTCTAGCACGTTTGCTACGTCTGGGTTCGGGTTCTTCTCCGGATCCCTCGCTAGTATTTTCCATAGCTACGTCAAATGTTCGTTTTGACGTGCTTGGTCCTTCGTTGGACTTGCATGGAAATACGTCTTCAAAGAATGAAGCATTCCTTGATTCAATTATTGTGTTTTTATGTACATCCGGATTATTCGAATCGTACACTAAAAACCGATACGCACTACTATTTTGTGCATATCCAATAAAAATACAATCCACCGTTTTTGGACCTATTTTTATTTTCTTAGGTGTTGGTACAAGCACCTTAGCAAGACATCCCCATACTTTTAAATATTTATAGGAAGGCCGTCTGTCTTTCCACAACTCGTACGGAGTTTTATCATATTTTTTCCGGGGAACCTTATTTAAAAGGTAATTGCTTGTCAAGATTGCTTCGCCCCACATATTTTGTGGCAAGCCCGAACTTACTAGCATCGCGTTCATCATATCTTTCAATGTGCGATTCTTTCGTTCGGCAACACCGTTTGATTGAGGTGAATAGGGTGCGGTACGTTCGTGTACTATACCCACACTAGCGCAAAAGTCACCAATTGGTGCTTCATACTCACCACCTCGATCACTCCTAACCGTCTTAATCCGTCGATTAAGTTGGTTTTCCACTTCATTCTTATAAAGAATGAATTTATCGATTGCTTCGTGTTTATTTTTTAATAAATAAACGTAGCAATAGCGAGTGCTATCGTCGATAAAGGTAATAAAATATTTATTACCGCCGCGTGTTTGTATTGATTTAAAATCACAAACGTCACTATGAATTAATTCAAGTGGTTCCGTTTTTCTTTCAACCGATTTGAAAGACGTTTTCGTTAGTTTTGCCTCTACACAAACTTCACATTTGTGCTTCACATCAATTGTGAATTTAGGAATGTGCTCCATGTTAATTAATCTACGTATAGAATTAAAATTAACATGTCCTAGTCTACCATGCCACACATTGGAAGACTCAAGCAAGTAAGCAGAAGGGATTTTATTATTATTATTAATAATAGTCATTACATTGAGCTTAAACAGCCCATCACATGTATACCCCTTTCCCACATACATTCCCGATTTAGACAAAACTAATTTGTCCGACTCAAAAACCATGCGGAAGCCATGCTTGTTCAACAACGAACCGGAAATCAGGTTTTTGCGTATCTCCGGAACGAACAACACTTGGTTTAGAGTCAGCTCCTTGCCCGAAGTCATCTTCAGGACCACTTTGCCCACGCCTTCCACCGCGGAATGAGCAGAATTTCCCATCCACACTTTTTCACCATTTGATGGCTCAAAGGTCGTGAATAGCTCCCGGTTTGAGCAAATATGCCGGGTAGCACCGGTGTCCACGAACCACTCCTTGGAATTGGATCCAACGAGGTTAACCTCGGTCACCACAGCCGCAAGGATGATGTCTTCATCCTTTTGCCCACCTTGCACCAAGTTCACGTGAGAATCTTTCTTCTTCCTTGGTGCCTTGCAATCCGAGGACTTGTGTCCATTCTTGTTGCAATTGAAGCATTTTCCGTTGAACTTTGTCTTGGAAACGCCTCCCTTGGGACCGAGCTTGCTCTTCCCATTATTTTTATTTTTGGAGCCTTTAGCATGCTCCACCACGTTGGCCTTGGCGCCATGAACAATTGGGAGTTTCCCATCGTTCTTCCGGTTATCCTCTTCAATCCGCAGACGGAGGATCAATTGCTCCAAGTTCATTTCCTTTCGCTTATGCTTAAGGTAGTTCTTGAAATCCTTCCAAGCCGGCGGCAATAAGTGAATAATTGACGCCACTTGGAATGACTCACTAACCGTCATTCCTTCATCTCGAATTTCGTTGAAGATCATTTGCATCTCCTCAACTTGACTCAAGACCGTCTTCGAATCCACCATTTTAAAATCAAGGAATCGACCAACAACAAATTTCTTTGCGCCGGCATCCTCGCTTTTATATTTGTGGTCCAAAGCATTCCATAGCTCCTTAGCCGTAGCTAATTTGCTATACACGTCGTACAAAGCATCATGCAGCCCGTTCAACACGTAGTTTCGGCAAAGGAAGTCAGAATGCTTCCAAGTTTCAACCGCGTTGAAAGATTGCGCATCCACCTCACCCCCGGTTGCTACCGGCGCATCTTCGGTCAAGAATCTAGCAAGACCGAGAGTAGTGAGGTAAAATAGCATCTTTTGCTGCCACCTCTTGAAGTTTAACCCGTTGAATTTCTCGGGTTTCTCCACAGAGTTGCTTGGCACGGTCACCATAGGGATAGCCCTTTGGTTGGCCAAAGCAGATGCACCGCGTTGTGAACTATTGTTCACCGGTGCTCCGCTTTCAGAGTGATTGTCGTTCAGAACATTCTGCCCAACACCAATCTCGTTTTCTTGAGAAGTCATTTTCGTTCTTTAACGTTTTTCCGAAAACACAAATAAAATAAGTTCGTTCACCAAAGTGACAAACTTCGTTTAAGATTGTTTACCGGAGTAGAACAATCAACAAATACGTTTTAAGATTGTATCCGTATGATACAAGCTCAACAAATACGTTTTAAGATTGTATCCGTATGATACAAGCTCAACAAATACGTTTTAAGATTGTTGGGTGTGTTTCGGAAAATAAAGAAAATTAATTAAAATAAATTAATTAAATAAAATGACTAAAGAAAAACAGGAAAGGAGATGAAGCAGAATTAGTCAAAGCTCGTGCTACGCACGATTTCCTTAAAACGTATTTGATGCCTCCCACGGTGCTAGGAGCGTTGCAACAATCGTTTCCCAGGATACGATGACTGCGAACTAATGTTTGAGCACACAAACAAGAGTTCCAGCGAACGAGAACCAAGTATGAACACAGAAGGAAGTTTGCTGAGTAGCTTTAGGTGTTTTTAGCTCAAGAAATTCGTGAGGAATGTATTGTGTGTTGTTTTGTTGCAAACCACCTGCCAGCTATTTATAGGAGGATTTGTTGTGTGTTAAATGGGGTGTTAATGGACCTGAACGTTGGACTTCAATGACCAGTCCGTTGGGCATTGAATCATCCATAAACTGTCCATTTAACGTTGCATTAAAAGACAAGAACGTTGGGCATTTAATGGTTGTAACGGCTTGGAGCAGTTCTGGTGCGCGATCAGAATACCCCCACCAGAGTTGGAGCAGTTCTGATGCTACCAGAAGACCTCCACCAGAGTTGGAGCAACTCTGATGCGAAGCCACCAGAGTTCGAGCTTCTGGTCCGAAGCCACCAGAGTTCGAGCAACTCTGATCCGAAGCCACCAGAGTTCGAGCAACTCTGATCCGAAGCCACAACTCTGGTCCGAAGCCACCAGAGTTCGAGCAACTCTGATCCGAAGCCACAACTCTGGTCCGAAGCCACCAGAGTTCGAGCAACTCTGATCCTGGGAAAAAATAAAACGTTACGGGAAGAAACAAAACTTAGACCGTATCTCTGAATGATAGGTTTTCGGACGACATTCGTGTCCGCAGGTCGCCCGCGCACACGAGTTGCAGTTTTTCTTCTCCGTTTCGGGATTTGATCGGCACCCCCCCCCTGCGCGTAAGAGAGAGCCTTTCCCTTTAGGAATCTTAACTCCTTAAAAGAGGCTTCCCTTTATAAGGGGGTGAAAATCCCTTGAGTTTTTCGGTGTGGGATAAAACACACTAGAAACTCACCATTTTCCCAGTTTATCCATTTCAACGAGTGAACTTCGAGAATCAATTTCTCATTCACCCGTTATCCGTTTTGAGTGTACCATATATCGAATTGTAGCCCTTAACAAGGACAATCCGAAACCACTTTGATCCGACCCAAATCGGAAGTGGACCCCACTCAAATAATTGCTCCAAAATGACAATTTAATGCAATTTTAACACATTTTTCCAACAGTACCCACATTACCCAGGAAGGATATGGAAACGTAATCGCCAGAGCTACACGTACAAATCCCTAACAGAAGCTAGCAGAACAGAAAGGACGAGATCACCGAAGAGACCCGAACCTTAACAGGAGAGTATGTAATAGTGTTCTTAAAAATATTTCAGGAGTGTCACTACAAAAAAACACGCCGTTTGTCACGGATTTTGTCACGGACGGTAGTTCAAAAAATCCGTGACAAATGATTTTTTGTCACGGATTTGTCACGGAAAAAATCCGTGACACCAGGGGCGTGATAACGTTTTTGTCACGGAAATTAATCCGTGAGGCTGTTTGTCACAGATTTGTCACGGATCCGTCCGTGACCAAACACTTCGCCGGAACCCCATCGTCTTTCATTTGTCACGGACGCATCCGTGAATAATTTTTTTTATTTTTCAAAAAAAAATAATTATTTGTCACGGAAATATCCGTGACAAATTAAAAAAAGGGTTTTCAAAATAGAGTGGGCGGGTATTTGAAACGGTCCGGAAAATTCAAATTTTAAATTTTGTCACGGAAAAATTTGTGACAAAATATTTTGAAAAAAATTTGAAAATTTTAAAATAGAGTGGGCAGGTGCTTTAAAATTTTCAAAAAATTCAAAATTTTGAATTTGTCACGGATCCAATCCGTGACAAAACATTTTTTTTAAAAAAAAAAATACGTTATTTCAGCGTTTTATGTATTTAGAATAAAATGAATTTATATTTTGTCACGGAACAGTCCGTGACAAAAGTTTAAATTTTTTTAAAAAAAATTATAAAAATTCAGCGCATTTTTAAAAGTTTATTTCAAAAGTTTATTTAATAAATAATAACCATTAAAATTTAGGCGCTTTTTCATAAATTTAAACTTAATAAGCATTGTTTTTAATAAATAGTTAAACAATAATCTTAATAAATAATTGTTTATAATAAATAATTAAACAATCATCATTAATCATCATTAATCACCATTACACATTAGGTATCATAATAAATAATAATCTAATCAAACCATCATTATAAAACACAAATAATTAATATTCATACATTAACACATCAAAATTTAAAAATCCTTAAAATGTTAATAAACTATCTATTACAAACCATCAATGGTCATCATAATCAGCATCAGCATCATCAGGTTTGTCACGATGATCGGGTTGCCTTCCGTGGCCACGGCTGCCACCACGATGGCTGCCTCGACTGCCACTGCGGCTGCCAGCACGACTGCTGCCACGGTAAGCTTGAGCTCCGGGAGTCGGGATATCATCATAATATCCATATGGAAAGTTGTTGGAGATATGGCTATAATTAGCAAAACCCCTACTGCCCCTACTGCCCATATTGTCCATATTGCCCGCGAAGGGAACTTGTGGGGTCATCTCGGGGTGCTGTATGTGCATGGATGGACGGTAGGTGGCGTTGAAAATACGCATTTGGCGTTCCATCTCTTCCGACCTTTCTCTTGTTCTTCTTTGCTCTTCATCCCGTATCCGAGCTTCTTCATCCCGCCTTCGAGCCTCGGCTTCACGTTCCTCCAATAGTTTCTCGAGGCGGGTAACCCGATCATCATATGCCGAATGAGAAGACGAGCTAGCTCCTTTGGCCTTCTCTAGGATCCGTACGCCTTCAGAACCCATAAGCGGCACCCGGCCCTTGTAAACTCCGGTTGCCGCCAAGATGGCCTCATATTCTTGTTTTTCATCAAGTTCGTCATCAGAATCAGCCAGCTCATCAACTCTCTTCCCCCGCTCTTCCTCATATTTTTTCTACAAGTTCAAAAATTTATTATATAAGAGATAAAAAAAATCGAAATTTATTGAATTATGTTTCATTATTTACTTCGATTTCAGAAAGGCGGGGAGGCGGCATGGCACCCTTCTTCGTCCAGCAATGTGCCATGAGTTTCAATGGCGTGACCCGTTTTTTCACGGGTCCAGATCCTTCCTACACGGATTTCAAAGTTAATAAAAAAATATATACATAAATGTATGGAATGGAAATAATTTTAACTAATTAGAGTTTACCAGATCTTTTTTATGTTGAATTTGGGGTTTGCGACCCCCGTGCCATTGAACTTCCTTGGCTTTCTCGGAGTTCCGGTTTGCCTTGGCCGTTTCGCTTCTCAGCAAAAATGAGGCATCCGTAGCCCAGTGGCGACAAAGCATCTCCCATACATCATCGCCAAGGAATTTTGGCTTTTTACCCGTAGACCGGGCGGTCCTAAAAGTGGGTCTCAACCACCCAGAAATCCTAGAATTGTATTCTTTGAGAATAGCTTGGTCTAGGGCAAAATGCCAACGATGGGAAGCCTTCATGAAAAACATTGATATATCATCATTTCTTAAATTTAAGTTATTAAAATGTAACAAAAAAATTTATTTTTACATTGAACAACCGCCACCATAGTTCACGAGTGGCCGCCGGAACCTCACCATAAGGCGACCACGGCCCGGTGAAATGACCACAAACAATAGATTTGATTCTATTCAAGACCTCGGAATCGCTTCAAAAAATTGATAATTGATAAAAACAATTGTATTAATTCTTAGATATAGAGATTATACTATTTTATATTAGAGAATGTTAGTTTTTTATTACCTATGGATTGATTGAGGTGTCACCTCAAGCGAACCGGGATTGTGGCGCTCTTCTTGAGTGGGGGGGGGGGGGCATATATTGCACGAGATGAAAGAGGTGCATGAGATGATGCCCCCTCCCCATGCACGCTTATATGAGCGTCTGATTGTTCGGAGGGAGGAGTTTGGACATGTTCGTCAAGAGCTTGTCCTTCATCGGGATTGATATCATCATTGATATCACGATCAGCGTTTGAGGCCCGTCGTGAATTCTGACGCCCACGACGAGCAATGGTGGAAAGGCGGCGTTCGTGCTCACTCATCTAAAATTATTGAGAAATAATATATAGAACATATTAAACTTGTGTTTAATATGAGAGGTCAAATGAGTTTTTAGTTTGATTTTTATGTTATGGAATTTAATTGTGTTAGATATTATTTTATCAAACCTTATAAAATCAATTTATGGAGTTTTTGTGTGGTATGATATTTTAAACATAATGAGTTTCCCTATTTGGTTATCAAACTTTGAAATATAGAACATATTAAACTTGAGTTTAATATGAGGGGTAGAATGTGTTTTTTTTATGATTTTTATGTTATTGAATTTAATGGTGTTAGGTATTATTTTATGGTGTTTTTGTGTGGTATGAAACTTTGATAAATAGAACATATTAAACTTGAGTTTAATATGAGGGGTCGAATCAGTTTTTTGTATGATTTTTATGTTATGGAGGTAACTTGTGTTGTGTATATTTTTTATGAAACCTGATATAAAATCAATTAATCAAACTTTTTAATTTAAACTAATAAAATCAGTTTTTCCATATTAAATTATAAATCACCGGAAATCAGTTTTTTGCATTAATTTAGAAAAATACAGTTTATTACATCTTGTATTTTGTATTATTTATAAAAAAACAGTTTTCTAAAATCAGTTTATGGAGTTTTTGTGTGGTATAATGGTTTAAACTTATTAGTTTCCTATTTATTTATCAAACTTTGAAATATAGAACATATTAAACTTGAGTTTAATATGAGGGGTAGAATGAGTTTTTTGTATGATTTTTATGTTATTGAATTTAATTGTGTTACGTATTTATCAATATTTGAAATATAGAACATATTAAACTTGAGTTTAATATGAGGGGTAGGATGAGTTTTTTGTATGATTTTTATGTTATTGAATTTAATTGTGTTAGGTATTAATTTATAAAAAACAGTGACCTGATTTTTGAAATCTATAAAATCAATTTTTTCAAAAAAAAATTTAAAAATCAGTTTCATTTTTTGTTTATTCATGAAACCTATAAAATCAATTTTTCATGAAACATATGAAATCATTTTCGTATTATATAAACAAAAACAGTTTGTTTGGTTTTTTATTTCTATTTTAATATATAAAATACATTTTTTTACTTCATTTCTGTTTTATGTTTTTTATGAAACAACGTTTTATTTAAAATAAAATATTATAATATCCGAAATTATTTAAAAATCAGTTAAATAATCCGAATTTTTTTAAAGTGTTTTATAATATTAAAAAAATAATATAATATCCGAAATATTATAAAAAAATAATTAGTAGTTTCATTATTTTGTTGGGTTAGACATGTTAACTTTTTTGAAAGTGTAACATGAGGGGGGCGAAAATTAATGGAGTTGAAATTATTATTCTTAATAAATATCCGAAATTAACAAAAACTCAAAAATAACCTTGACTAAATATTTAATAATTAACTATTCTAAAGCAGACATTTTTAAATTAACAATATCTAAGGCATATTTAAAGCATATAAACAAATGATATACACATATTATGAAACGATAAATCTAAAGCAGACATTTTTAAATTAAGAGAATGCATATGAATATGGGAACAATAAAATCACGAGCATGCATATGAATATTCGGAAACATATAAACATTAAAACAATATAAAGAAAAACATGCATTAAATAATTAAATTTACGAGCATGCATATGAATATTAAGAAGAACATATAAACATGCATGAATATTAAGAAAAACATGCATTAAATAATTAAAAACATGCAATAAAATTACGAGCATGCATATGCATATTCGGAAACATATAAACATTAAAACAATATTAAGAAAAACATGCATTAAATAATTAAATTTACGAGCATGCATATGAATATTAAGAAAAACATATAAACATGCATGTATGTTAAGAAAAACATGCATTAAATAATTAAAAACATGCAATAAAATTTCGAGCATGCATATGAATATTCGGAAACATGTAAACATTAAACATATACACATATTCAATGCATGATAACTTATTAACATATACACATTAAATTAAACAATTAAACAATATTAAGAAAAACATGCATTTTATTTTTGGCATTTTAAAACATTTATTCTAAAATATTCGGAAATTAAAGAGTTAGAAACATAACCTCGGAGAAGAAGGCAAGAAATTAAAGGGAAAGAAGTGAAGGCCGGCTTCGAAGAACGGCGGCAGGGGTGGAGATAATCCGCGATGGCCGGTGAGATGTGTGCGGCGGCGGTCGGCGGGTGTAAGAGAGGCAGAAGGGCGGAGGTCGGCGGGTGTAATAGAGGCAGAACGGCGTGTGGGAGGGTGGCGGTCGGCGGGTGTAGGAGGCAGAAGTGTTTGGGAGGCGTTTGGGAGGGTGGCGGTCGGCGGGTGTAGGAGGCAGAAGTGTTTGGGAAGGTGGCGGTTTGGGAGTAGAGAGGAGGCGTTGGGTTAGGGTTTGCTGAAGTTGGGAAGCGTAAGGGAAAAAAATGGCTAAGTGTCGTTTATATATTAGGGGTTGTCACGGACGCATCCGTGACAACGCCCGTGAGAAATTAATTACGAATTTTTACGGCATCGGAACTTGTAAACTGCGGAACGGCAGTCGAGGCGGCAGGGAACGGCAGACGAGGCGGCAGAACGGCAGGTTTACCGGTTTGTCACGGATCCATCCGTGACAAATCCGTGACAAAATTCAAATTTTTGAAATTTGTCACGGATTTGTCACGGATGGATCCGTGACAAACCGGTGCAGGGAATATTAAAGCTTTTCAGCCTTTATCAGACGAGGCGTCAGCTACTTTAATTGTCACGGACCTATCCGTGACAAATTTAAGTATAAATATGTGCTTAGAGTCCCATTTTTTCAGTGCGAAAAAATGGCTAATCCAGAACCAGATGTGTGGAAGTTGACCAGTAGAAGTGTACAACGATTAAAACAAGTTACACAGTTGATGAAGCCTCGAAATGCAGAAGCAGTTCAAAGCATCCGTGAGCTGATGAGTAGACCGCTTGAAAGCTTTGGCGATATTATAGACTATGAATCAGACTCATACAACGTTTCACGAGGGAAAAACTTGCGTAGGGCACTTTTACGTGCAGAACAATGTTCGGAGTATATGATACCTATAAACGCGGAAGCTGCAGAAAGAATTAACGAGCTACTTGATAGGCCTCTAGATGAAAGTTTTGACGCTAATGAATAATATTGTGTTTATTTGTTTATCTGTATTGTGAGTTGTTGAATGTAATAAATGATAAAAAATTGTGTGTTTTCTACTTAGTTTTTAAATTTAATAAATAAATTCATGTTCTTGTTTATTAAATTTCGAATTATTAAAATTTTGTAATGTTAAAAAACTAATAACAAATAATGTTAAAAAACTAATTTCCGAATTTTAAATAATGTTAAATTTCGAATTATTTAAAATTTAAATAATTTTCAATTGTCGAAATTACCTAATTAATTTTAAATTTCCGAATTGATAATAATGAACCACTAATTTTCGATTGAATAATTTTAAAAACTTAATTTTATTAATTAATTAATCGCTATTTTACAATATAATATGGAATAATTATTTTGTTTAGAAATGATAGTTGCGAATTACATACCTAACTATTATATCTTGGAATAATATAATAATGACGAAAGAAAGTTAAAAATTCAAATTAAAATAGTTCAATTAAAAGTAATTACATTGGTTGTTAACTATACATTTAATCGCTATCAGAATCAGTATTTTCTTGATATGCAACTTCTTCTTCTGTATCTTCATCACCATATATCCATTCTTCTTCTTCCTCCTGGTCATCGTGCAGTTGTTGTATAGATAATTCTTCAATTTCGCGCTCATTTTGAGGTATAGGGGACGGAAGGTGTGTTTTAGGCATAGCTTCAACATCTCCGCCATTTGGGTCACTTAACTGAATGTTATGGTTGACCGTATCAGCAATAGGCGGAGGGTGGAAAAAATCTTGCTGAAAAGCATCAAAGTCAATATCCCTGTGTTGAGCCTGTGTTACAATTTTGCTCGGACGGATATTAATGCACACACCCAAGGATTCTGTGTGCGCCTCGTTGAAGGATACTCTGCATAATAAACCTGGGCTGCTTGTTGAGCGAGTATAAATGGCTCATTTTTCTGATACACACGAGAGTGGTTGACGTCAATTATATTATACTTTGAATTTTTTCTCACACCACGTGTAGGGTCGACCCATGTGCAGCGAAACAACACGCATGTTAATTCTTGCAAACCAGAAGGCATTTGAAGTTCGAGAATCTCATGCAAGAAACCAAAAAATTGGTTTCCGAGTTATCAGAACCGATGGTCGGGACACATAACCCGCTGTTCATTGTTGGTCGACCTTCTCCATATTCAACTGTGTGATACGTATAACCGTTTATCACATATGAATGCCAAACCTTTGCATAGGAAGAAGGGCCCCACGATAATGATACTAACAGAGGGTCGTTAATCCCACGGTACCTGATCTGCAAATTAAAACATGATAACATTAGGTAATGATTAAAAATTACTAGCTAATAGTGTATATAATGTATTTATATATATATATATATATATATATATATATATATATATATATATATATATATATATAATACCTGCTGTTGGTACCATAATGCAAAGTCAGAGTCCACCATTGCATCAATTGCATCATCAGGAAATGCTGATAAAGACGCTCTAAATTCACTGTGAATTGAAAATAAAGATATTATTATAACACTCTAATTATTAAAAAAATATTAGCTATATTACAAATGTAATTACCAATTCAACTTACTTATAAAACGGTAAGATTTCTGGACAATTCATGAGGATGTAAGTATGTGCAATTTTCATTTCTCCGCCCACGATGTAACGGTAAGTCTCAGCTCCTTTACCTCTACCTGGGTAGTTGAAAATAGAAACTACTTTATCATATGAATCCTCGCCAATGTCATCGTTCCAAGCAGGTCTCTTTCTTTTACTGATGACTTCACGCTCAAAATAAAAAGATGAAAACGTTGAGGTTTTTTGTTGAATATATGCTTGACAAATTGAAGCCTCAATGTGTGCCTTGTTGGTCGCTTTCTTTTTCAAATCTCCCAGAAATCTGTCATGCAAAATAAAATCTGTAAACAAACAAATGTTCTTATTAAACAAATCATCGTTTATAAATGAAATTATGACTAACCTTTCAAATCTGTACATCCAACGATAGAAGACGGGCCCTCCATTCAAAGCCTCATACGGAAGATGCATTAGAAGATGTTCCATTACATCAAAAAATGACGGGGGCAGTATCTTTTCCAGATTACACATCAGAATAGGAACAGTGTCTTCTAGTCTCCTCAGGGATTCAGCATCCAAAACGGCGGAACATATCGACTGAAACAATTGACTGATTTCGGTAATACAGCCGCAGACGTCTGCAGGAAGCATCTCTTTCAGTGCAATCGGCAGAAGTCGTTGCATGATTACATGAGCATCATGAGTTTTCATGCTCGACGTCATTGTTTGTTTGTCCAGGTCCACGCATCTTGACAAGTTAGAACAATAGCCATCTGGAAAGTTCAGAGAAACAAGCCACTCTAATATTGATTCCCTTTGTGGGGCTGTGAGTTGGTAGACTGATGCTCTTGGAATTTTTTTACCCACATATTCTAGATCGACGGCGAGTTCAGGTCTGTCGCACCAAATTGTCATGTCTTTTCTAGATGCAAGACCATCTTTGGTTTTATGGGTAAAATCCATAATCGTGTTAAATATATTGTCAAAGACGTTCTTCTCAACGTGCATGACATCTAAATTGTTACGAATGAGAAGGTCCTTCCAATACGGCAACTGCCAAAATATACTCCTCTTTGTCCACTTATGGGGTATCACAATAACCATTTGGCTCCCCGTGGGGTTGCTGCATGGCCGTAGGAAAACGTCGAACCCGGTTAAAAACTTGTTCACCTGTAAGTCTTGGAGGAGGGGGATCTCGTACCACTCTTCCGGCAATAAAAGACTTCTTGTCCTTTCGATATCGATGGTTCATAGGCAGAAACTTGCGGTGACAATCAAAGTAACTTGGTTTCCCGCTAAATTTGAGTCAATTGGCATCTGATTTCTCCATACATATTGGACATCCCATAAGACCATGTGTGCTCCATCCTGAAAGCATACCATAAGCAGGGAAGTCGCTAATGGTCCAAATGATGGCAGCTTTCATGATAAACATTTGATCTCTTGAAACATCATAAGTTGGTGTCCCAATGGCCCAAAGTTCTTCCATCTCCTCGATCACGGGTTGGAGATAGATGTCTATCCTTTTTTAGGATCCGAGGGACCTGGACAAATTAAAGTTAAAAAGATGAAATGACTTTTCATGCACATGTCGGGAGGAAGATTATAAGGAGTTAGCATGACTGGCCAACATGAAAATTTCTTCCCAAACTTTCCAAAAGCAGCAAATCCGTCTGAACACAATCCCAGTCGCACATCCCGTGGCTCCATTGCAAACTGAGGATGACAACGGTCAAAGTGTCTCCAAGCTTCACAGTCGGAAGGGTGAGACATCAAACCCTCTTTGGTTTCGTGCTCAACATGCCACATCATGTGTTTCGCAGTAGCATTTGAAGCATACATCCTCTTCAGGCGTGGAGCTAGAGGGAGGTAAAACAATTTAGACAATGCAGACCTTTTTCGTGGTTTTTTCCGTCTATGAGGAATATGCTTGTATCTCTCTCCACCACAGAACTTGCAGCTCTCAAGTGCCACATCATCCTTCCAGAACAACATACATCCTTCTGGGCACGCATCAATTTCTATACAAGGAAGCCCCAACTGAGACATTAATTGTTTCATTTTGTAATATGAATCAGGAAGATTATGGTCACGCGGTAACATTCCTCCAAATGACTGCAATAACCTAGACATGCAAGATTCAGGAAGACTGTATTCAGATTTAATGTTCATCAACTCTGTAACGGCGGATAGCTGAGAGTATCCCTCACAATCAGCATACAGAGGCTGATCAGCAGCTTTTAAAACATCTTGAAATCTTTCAGCTAAGTCTTCAATATGAGGAACATGAGAATTCGGATACTCATCTGCATCAGGCTGATAAAAGGTCGGATCTTCATCCGCATCGGGTTGATACGAGGTCGAAGCTTCGGGAAGATCGTTAAATGGCTGTGGTGGGTTAAACTGCATCGTTGAAGCACCGTATACATCATATGCCATTCTTTGATCCCACGTCATTTGATCATAGTCTCCCCATCCACTCATCTCGGTAGGGACGTTACGAGATGAACCTACTGTTTGTGGTAAAAGTGATGGTTCGAAAGGTTCGCCATGAGAAGTCCAATTATAATAATTGGCAACGAAACCTTTTTCGTACAAATCCCACACAACTTGGTCGACATCTTTAAATTGAAGATTTTTACACTTTGTACATGGACATCTGATTTTATCGCCATCCATATAATTCTTCTGTTCTTGTGCAAATTTAATAAAATCTTCAACACCATTCAAAAATTCACTGCGTATTCCATAGTTATCGCGATGTTTTTGGTACATCCAACTTCTGTTTTGTCTATACATTATGCCTGTATATATATTATAATCAAAATAATATATAAGTACATTAATATTATTAATTAACTAAAAGCAGTACATTATTTGTGGCATTAATAATTTGAATTAACCAACTTTTCAATCATGTAGAAACGCCCACTAAAATATTATTTAGAAACATTAAGCTGGCCGGAATTAATAATTTACTAATATTTAACTAATAGTAATATGTTAATGGCATTAATCGTTTTAATTATTAACTAATAAAGTTTGAATCCTAACTGAAATCACTACAAATCCTAAATTATGCATTAACAATAATTAACTAATTCATAAACAAATTAAACCTAATCATCATCATTGATCAATTAACTAATATTTAAATCTAACTAATATTATCAACTCATCAAATTCTAAACCCATTTTCTCAATGTTTTAACTTAATTAATTAGTTAATTAATTAATTTACATTTAACTAATATTATTGTTAAATATTATCTCATTAATAATTCACAATAATAATTCACACTAAACTAAATAATAATAAAGTTTCAATCCTAGCTATATATATTATGCATCCCATTAACAATAATTAACTAATTTAACTTATTAATTAGTTAATTTCCATTTAACTAATATTGTTAAATATCATTAATTCACAATAATATATAATTCACACTTAACTAATAAAGTTTGAATCCTAACTGAAATCACTACAAATCCTAAATTATGCATTAACAATAATTAACTAATTAATAAACAAATTAAACCTAATCATTATCATTGATCAATTAACTAATATTTAAATCTAACTAATATTATCAACTCATCAAATTCTAAACCCATTTCCTCAATGTTTTAACTTAATTAATTAGTTAATTAATTAATTTACATTTAACTAATATTATTGTTAAATATTATCTCATTAATAATTCACAATAATAATTCACACTAAACTAAATAATAATAAAGTTTCAATCCTAGCTATATATATTATGCATCCCATTAACAATAATTAACTAATTTAACTTATTAATTAGTTAATTTCCATTTAACTAATATTGTTAAATATCATTAATTCACAATAATATATAATTCACACTTAACTAATAAAGTTTGAATCCTAACTTAAATCACTACAAATCCTAAATTATGCATTAACAATAATTAACTAATTAATAAACAAATTAAACCTCATCATCATCATTGAGCAATTAACTAATATTTAAATCTAACTAATATTATCAACTCATCAAATTCTAAACCCATTTCCTCAATGTTTTAACTTAATTAATTAGTTAATTAATTTACATTTAACTAATATTATTGTTAAATATTATCTCATTAATAATTCACAATAATAATTCACACTAAACTAAATAATAATAAAGTTTCAATCCTAGCTAGCTATATATTATGCATCCCATTAACAATAATTGCTAATAAATAATAATTGGTGATAATTAATAACCTAATAATTAAGCTAGCTAACCAATTAATTAAATCACTACAAGTCACTAATTAATTAATCTATAATAAGCTAGCTAATACTTAAATCATCACTACACATCCTAAATTATTATGCATTAATAATAACAATAATTTAACTAATTAATATTTATATTTAAATTTAACTAATTAAATTACGTTAATAGTTTAATAATATATTGTTAATAATATGAAAATTAACATGACCTCACTAAATTACGTTAATAGTTTAAATAAATGAACAACTAACCTCACTAATTAATTATTAAGCTAATAATTAATTATTATTATATAAAGAAAAAAGAATCCTAACCTCACTAATAATAATTAATTATTAAGCTAATAATTAATTTATTACACAATTAAAAGAAATTAGTTAAAATGACATACCTTATCTGCATAAACTCGGAAAAATGATGAACTGACGGATTACATCATTCAATCTTTAAATCGATACTACATCACTCGAATCTACGAATTTTTGAACTGATAATTGTTGTTCTTGCAATTGTAGTGGACGATGGGGTTGGGTTATATAAAAAAGTTTGTCACGGATTTGTCATGGATTTATCCGTGACAACTCTTTTTCCGTACCGTATTATTAAAGGTTACCGCTGGAAAATCAATAATTGAGGTTTGTCACGGATTTTGTCACGGATCCAGCCGTGACAAAGTTTTTTTGAAATTTGTCACGGATTTGTCACGGATCTGTCCGTGACAAATGCCCGGAAGCAAAAAAAGTACTCACCGGAGTAAAAAACCGGTCGCCGGAGTAAATTTGTCACGGACCAAATCCGTGACAATATTTCGTGACAAAGCCCGTGACAACTTTGTCACGGCCGGAATCCGTGACAAAAATCCGTGACAAACGGCGTGTTTTTTTGTAGTGTGTACGGAGTACACTAAACAGGAGAACACTAATTTCTCTAAAACCGAATTTCAGGAGTGTACATAGTACACTAAACAGAACAAAAGTATCCACGTCAGAGTGCCAAATCAAGAGTAAGGCTTTTTCAAATGTTTATCCCCTTTTTTATATTGACCATTACTTCCATATAGTAATTTAGTGACTGTATATAAAAAAATTATAATAATAATTAATTTAAAAAGCTAAGTATTTTACGACTACTATTCCACTATGATGTTTACAGACTATTAATAATGTAAGTATGTTGACATCAACAGGTATAGCAACTAGTTATAAATTATTTTAACTAGTTCCATCTAATATCTACCTAAATATTTCTATAAGTAATTTATTTTGTATATCATTCTTAGATGATAATATATCCCATAAACTGACATAAATAAGTAACATATAAATACCGTACGTATACGTAGGAGTAACATGCATGTTGTATACATAGATATTAATCAATTAATAACTACATGTTTGTTAGCAGTATGTAATATTTCATACGTAGTTACGTAATTGTTTACATAGAGTTAGCATACATGTTATAAGTTATCTGTATAATCATTTGTCTCAAATATAATATATTTATATATGTCTATCATGCATGTTATGTAACTTTTTAATACCGGCCGGTAGCTATTAATTATTATTATTTTAGTATAGCTAGGTATACGTATGTAACTAATGCATGCATGTAGGGCATAAAAATTTATATTAACTTTATTAGACTTGATGATGTGTAAATATATATATATATAATTGATGTACCCAAATTTTGTATACTTACTTTAGTATTTATACAAAGATAACATATATATTGGCCAGGTATATTAATGAAAAACATATCACATAAGCTACGCATACTTAATTTTTCATTCAGATAAATTTCACATGTTATAATAAGTCTATAAAAGCAATGAGTATATCTGAAAACACATAAAATATCTCTAAATTATACGGTGTTCATCATCCTCATAAGTCCGGACCTTATAAACCTTAAGTCTCAATTCATTATTCATACATTCATATTGGGGAGCTGAGCTAAGACAAAATTGATTATGCCTGAGGGAACTTACCTTCCTTGTTTCATATTGGGGGTGCTAGGTGTACTCTTTTTCCCTTTATTAGGATTTTTTGTCCACTGGGTTTTTTTAGTAAAGGTTTTTAACGAGTCATCTCCTTATCATGGACAAGGGTGGTGATCCCCCGGCTGAAGAGGGAGAAACCAAAGACAGAAGAACGTTGCAGATACAATTATGGACTACTCCCTTTCACCTCGAGTACTCTCAGCTCAGGGAGTGGGAGACTCCTGATGGAGTATATGGACCCCGACCCCCCGGCCTGCCGACTATTGGGCCCAGACAGCGGCCCACGTACGCTCAGTAGATAACATTTACATTATTATTATTCGGGTGTTCTAGATTAGCCTTTGATATGCTTATATTTTACATAATTTTTAGACCTAGTTTGTTGATAATTTATTTATTAAAGTTATACTTTTGTACATATTTTTATTATTTGTCGTTAATTTGTACAGTCCTATGCGTGTATTTGGTATTTTCAGGTACTTTTGATGTTATTTAGATGCATTTAGCGTGAAGAAATGAAGAAAATAAAAGTTAATGTTGGAGGATAACAAAAGTGAAATTTCCTTCAAAGCAAATAAGGAGTAGATTGGAGAAAAGTAGGAAAAAGTAATAAAGACAAAGATGGGATTCAAACCCTGATCAATGAAGCAAGAAAGAGCATAGTTTACCAATGAGCTAAATGAACCATATTGAAATATTCTGTTGAAAGTTCGATACATTGCCTTAGGCCCAACTTTAAAAAAGAGGAAAAAAGGACAAGGTAACGGGTTTTCAACACGCAACCTCAGGCATTTCCTATGGCATTCCATAACGGCTGGGCTACTACACAATGTTGGAAAGTTGATGCGCTTTTTAGTACATAAACTCATCGTTTCCGTAAATTCCAGCAATTAATGAATCAATCACCTTATCATTATATTGCCTGAATTCATCTCCCTCCAGATATAAGCTCGAACCAACTTCTCTCTAAACATCCCAAAAACATTTCCTCTTCCTTCTCTCTTCATTTCTCAAACCCAAATCATCAACTCATCTTCAACCACAATTAATCACTTTCTCATCCAAGATTAAGTCAAGATTAGCATCAAAGCTCCAAGGATTGTCATCTACCACAAGTTTGATCTTCCTAATCTCATTAAATCTTGTAGTTTAATCATGGATTCATCTATTTCTATGCTTCCCAACATTATAGCTAAATAAATTTGGGGCTAGAAATTGGTTAATTAATTGTTCTTATCATGTTTTAATTTGTATTGATTTTAATTGTTAAGTTTGTTCTATTTAGATTGTTGTGTCCAGAAAATTAATTATGTTGTGTTTGTGATATATATTATGAGTACTCAATCATAAACATATTGTTTGTTAAATACACAAATGAACACTTTCTGAACACACCGTGAAACTTCTTTTACCTTGTTCCAGATTGAAGTTTTACGGGAGAATTTAATTATTTAATTATATTATTTACACCACGGGGTTGGGTAAATAATATAGTTACTAATTAAGGTTGTCGTTGCACTTAAACAACTAGTCTCGTTTTGGCCATCACTGGGAAATGTTGACTAGTTACTTATTTTAGGTGACTTGTGTTGGGTCCGAAAATATTTATCTACAACTTCTCACGATCTATCTAAGAATAAAATTAGCAATTATGTCTATCAAATGAGCATTGAACAATTAGTTACCAATTTCTACCCCTATTTGCTATTGGTTGAACTTTGTGTTGATAAAAATCTCTTCTCTCAATCACTTTTATTTAATTACTTTTCCAAGCAAACAAAAATCAAAAGAAACGCATTCTCAACTTTAATCCTTAGTTTGTGCTTAATTATTTTATTTCCCGCTTCTCAGTGGTTCGACACCCTACTTCCTTGAGTAAAAAAAAAATAGTTGTGTGCCTATGCTACACACCAGCCTTTTATGTTATCAGTCCTTTTATGTAACCGGGTCTGTCATGCCGATATTAGAGGCCCAGACCCGGATTTCTCTCTATATATACTCCTTTTGGAGCTTTTAAACCCTAAGTCTTAATTCATTATTCATACATTCAATACACTTTATCTTCTTCTCCATTCTTGTTCAATCTCTCTTAGTTTATACAATATGGGTTTATCAATTATCCATCATGTGTTGCACCTTTAATTTTTGCATGGAATAGTTAATCCTAAACGTACTCAATCCCTCAATTGTGTTTTTATTACGGAAAAATGGTCGAATAAATACACTTAGGTGCATGGAATAGTTAATCCTAAACGTACTCAATCCCTCAAAAATGGTTAAAAAAGAGTCATATAGATACACTTGCTCTTTAAAATAGAGTCACATGGCTCAAATGACCAGTTAGTAACTTGGAACTCCCGGTAAAGGCTTAGGTGCCCCATTTTTTACCCTATCTGGCATTTTTTCCCATATCAGCCTGTTTCACCTTTAATGCCGACACGAAAAAAATCACAGCCTGGATGTAAGGATGTTTAATCGCAAACATCGTTACCTTCATCTGCTCGCTATTAGGGTTCCTGCGATTTTGAGTAGGGCTTAAAGACATCCATGGATTTCGACAGAATCAAAGGGATTTCACAGGAATATCGTCGCCTCAATCATTGAAGTAATGTAGATGTACTCAGACTGCGTTCAAGTAAGTAAAATTGATCGAATATTGTATTGGATTGTTGTTATGAACTCAAAGTTTACGAAGTTTTTTGGGGTGTTCTTTTCATGGCTGCTATGCTGGGATTTGCTTTCTCTTCAAATTTATATGGTTGACTCTCCATGTAACTTTCCTTGTAATTATAACTGCGAGCCTTTTCTGTCTGCTTAGCAGTGCTTAGCAGGTCAAATTGAATTTTTGATTTAAATTCAATTGATTTTGTAACTTTCCTGATTCATTCTGCTTTGTATTTGTTGAATCACGTAGTTATGTCCAGATTGTGTAATTCATTTTTAGATTAACAACTGATGTGCCTCATTACTCAATTGTGTTAGCAGTCAGTTATGTACATGTTGTGGGTTGTTCTACTACCCACATCATTAAGAAACACTAAATTGCAGTTCTGAAGTGATTATAGGGACATTTACATGGATATGTTGCTTCAGTAAATTGACACTTATACATATAAATATTTTTTAAAGATGTTTTTGGAAGCAGAGTTGAGAATACACCATGGGGGGATTTCATTAAAGGTGCACAATTGTCATATGTTAACGGTGAGGTGCATACAATTACTCTTGATCCAGATAGAATATCTTAATTACTCTCACCTGTTAAAGTTTATCATGTTGTGGAATCCTTATCTTTTAAATTACCTGGGGAGAAGATGGAAATGCTAAAGCCATTATGGAACGATGCATCTACTCTTGAGCTTATAGGAATGGCCAAAAATTGGGGAATAGTAGACGTTTATGTAGACACAATTGATGAGGCACAATTGATTTCAGAATATGCTTTACCTTTTACTGGAGCTGTTGAGGAAGTCGTAGACACAGAACAGAGGGTTGATGCAGACCATGCTTGTGAAAATGTTGAAGGAAATGCTGCCGAAGAGGAAGAAGATATTTTACCAGCCGGCCATGATAATAGTTCTGGTGAGGAGCAAGATGAGGGGAATAATGGCAGTGATGGTGACTTAATAGATAAAAAGACAACATGGGTAAAGAAGCAGCAGCAGAGAGATGACTTGCATTTAGATGTAGAGGGCGAGCAAAGCAGTGTGTATTATGATTCAGATGACCCGCCAAGCTATTATTCTAAACCTGAACATGAGGATGCCCAAGGTTGTGAGGTCCAATCTAGAAGGAAAGCAAAATTGTCCTTCATATAATTCTGAATCAGAATACAAATACCTAGAGTTAGAGATGTTATTTGAAGATGGAATTCAATTCAAAACAACCCTGATTAATTGCGCAGTGCATAATAAGAGGGATATTAGGTGGGTTAAGAATGAGCCTATGAGACTTTAAGCAACATGTGCAACTAACTGTCCCTTTAAGTGCACTGCATCGTGGGAAAACCAATATAGATGCTTGTAGTTGCAGACTTGGATAGGGACCCATAGATGCAATGAGAAGTTCAAGTTAAAGATTGTTAGTCAAAAATGGCTAGAAGATAAGTTTGAAAATAAAATAAAGGAAAATCCTAACATTGGCCGAGTGGAACTAAAAAAGAAATACGCAATGGATTTAATATTCATGTGAATATTTCCAAGGTAAAGAGATGCATTGCAAAGGTGCTTAAAAAGATTAATGAGTCCTTTGGTGATCAATTTCGTAGGGTGAGGGACTACGCCGAAGAATGCATTAGGTCAAATCCAGGGAGTACGGTCATAGTAAAAACACAAAGGATACATGAAGATGGGCCTGAAGTTTTTCAGAGGATGTATGTCTGCTTTGAGGCTTTAAAAGAGGAGTCTTAACAGGCTGTCGTCGAGTTGTTGGACTAGATGGGTGTTTTCTTAAAGGGACATTGAAGGGTGAAATTTTAAGTGTGGTGGGTCGGGATGGAAATAATGAAATGTATCTCATCGCATGGGCCGTTGTAGAGATAGAGAACACAGAGACTTGGAGATAGTTTTTAAATCCGCCACATGAGGATCTTGATATTAACAACAGCTTTCATTGGACTTTCATGATTGATCAATAGAAGGTATAAAATTCTTTAGTTACTCATTCTTTGGTTAGATTCTGACACTCATTATTTTCCATCATGTGAGTTTTTCCATATAATGAGTTTTTGTATATAAATGTAGGAAGCTGTCCACTTTTAAGATATAATTTAAGAATTATCTATCACATTAATGCTAATAACTTAAACTAAGTCAAAATAAGCAGTGACTTAGTTTAAGTTATTTTCTAATTATTTATTTATGTATTTATTATCTATCACATTAATCTATCCACTTTTAAGATTTAATTTAAGAATTATCTATCACATTAATCTGTCCATTTTCTAATTATTTATTTATGTATTTATTTATTTATAATGCAGGGGTTAGTGAATGACATAAAGAAGTTTTTCCCTAATGCTGAGCATCGAAATTGTTGCAGGCATATACATGCCAATTGGAGCAAAAAGCACAAGGGAAAGGTTTTGAACAAGCATTTTTGGATTTGTGCTCAGTGTGCAACAGAAGCCCAGTTTGATGAAGAAATGAGAGCATTGGAGAAGATAGACAAATATGCCAAAGCAGATTTAGATTTGTATGAAACATGTCAATGGGGCAAAGCGTTTTTTAGAGTAGACAACAAGTGTGATATATTAGATGATAACTTTTCGGAGTGCTTTAATAATACAATCGTCAAAGCTCGATCTAAACCTATCATCCCTAAGCTTGAAGCTATTAGAGTCGCTGCAATGAAACGCCTAGCCAAAAAGTGAAGTTTTCAAGTACGTGGCCTGGAAAGCATGGCCCTAGAATTATGAAGAAGCTGAATTCTAATATTATTTTGAGTATGGGCTGGAAGGTTTGTGTTGTACACCTCATGTCATATACTAACTCATTTGAATACATGTTTGAATTTTGATTATCTATTTCATTTTATTTTCAAAACAGGTTACCTTTAATGGCGATGATGGCTATGAGGTGAACAAAAGGAGACATCAGTATAAAGTTCGCTTGCAACAAAGAACCTGCTCTTGTAGAGCATGTGATTTGAATGGAATTCCGTGTGCTCACGCTGTGTGTACTATATTCCACAAAGGCGAAGACCCGGGAGATATGTGGATGATTGTTCCTCAAAGGAGGTGTACGAGAGGATACATTCCTATCATCTTGAACCAATGAATGGGGAATTGTTATGGAAGAAGATGCAAAACAATGGCATTGCTCCGCCAATTCCCAAAAAGTTAACGGGGAGACCGAAAAAAAAGAAATCGTGAAGCGAATGAGAAATCATCTGCTAAGGATAGGACTAAAGTTTCACGCACAGGCCGAGTTATGACATGTTCTATATGCAAGAAGCCCGTCCATAATAAAGCAAAGTGTCCAAATAAGTCCACGGAGACAGCGAGCACATCAACTAGTGTAGCAGGCGAACCTTCAAAAAGAAAAAGTAAAGCAACAGTAAAAGAACGTAGTGCTAGACCTCAAAAGAAAAGAAGAGAGCATAAGGGTTTTGGGATTTATATAGAGCCTGAAACAGGAGAAACATTGGTAGATGTAAGCATTTCTTTGATCAAATTAAGAAGTATTAATCAGCATCATTGACATGTTTTTTTTTGTAGTCGGGACTCTCAAGTGAACACGTACTGTGACCTGGGAAGTAGAAGCAGTGAAGATGTATTCCTCAGTGGATTATAGAAGGCCATAATCGCTTTGAAGATGTAGTTTTGTTTTTGTGAAGGGATGAACCCCTGCTTTGTTCAATGCCTATTTTGAACTGTCATTAAACTGACAAGTTTGACATGTATAAAATCCCCTGTTTTGTGACATGTAAACCAATGTTATATTTTGACATGTTTGATATTGTGGGAAGGTTTGAACATGTTATATGTAGTGGGTTATAATCCCATGTTTTGAAGGATCTTTGGGCAGTTTATAAAAGAAGTTTCTTGTTATGTACCATATATAAAGAAGTATCCTTATGGCAGTTTTTCAGTTGTCCTCTACCATATATTACAGTTTATAAACCCACGTTCATTATGTTAAGGATATATTTATATAGGACATAATGAAATATTGTGTGTTTAAACTCTCTTTTGGGATGGGGCAATATTATAGTATTCCACTATTCCGTACAGAACATAATGGAAATAGGGAGATTTCTCAAATAGGAGTACATGAAATTTGGAATTCCAAAATAGGACTACTATGTTTTTATTCTCGAAATAGAACTAACATGTCAGTATTTACTATCATCTTGTAGAGACTGTCAAGTGCCAAATAGTTGCAGTACAATGCATTTTATATGGCAGTATATATTATAATAATATAATTAATGACAATAATTTTTTATCATGACAGTATTTTTCATACATGGCGGTAACAACTCATATTTCGGAAAGAAAAACATAATAGTCCTATTTCAGAATTTCAAACCTCATTTACTCCTATTTAGGGTAACTTCCCATGAAAATATGATAGAAAGGAAAAGATAAAATAGAAAATCAGACCTGGAGCAATAAATAAATCAGATCTAATACATTAGCATTAGAATATTGTCATGGTTGTTACAGATATTTCATAGGATGCGTATGACCAAAGGTCTACATAAAGTACCACAAACATGCTATCTAACATACATTGCAACTTCATGAATTAATTTCTTTTAACACCACACAAATGAACATAAACATTGCTACGATCACAGCTAGCACAAGACTAACTAAGAATCTAAATCTCTTATTCTCATCAATGTCAGTCTGCTGCGTTCACACGAAATATTTTGTCCCGTAAATCATAAACCACAATCGTTAACTCCTCCAAGCTCACTTTAGGCCGTTGTAGTTGTTGTATATTACTTTCGTCTTTCCAACAAAAATATCCACAAGATTTTCTTTCCTGCAACAAATTGTAATAAGTGTAAATAATTACAATCACATTTACAATATTTCCCAATAAAGAGAGATATTAGGATTCAAGAACATATTTCAAACCCATTCTAGGTCCTCCCAAATACATACTGCCTCCAATTGTATATCAATTCCATCACAAAAAAATAAACTAAAATTTCAAATTTAGCTTCATTTACCTTCCATCCTTGACATCCGTAGAACATACGACCGCTTTGTCTGGAAACACAAAGCAGAGCCTTCAAACCACAATAACAATAAAAGCTGGATTCGTAGTTCAGATCTGGAATCTCCTTTCTGTTTGAAGTAAACGAAGATGAAGACATTTCAGAAGATGGGGATCGTTTGTGGAAGCCTTGTTCATAGATGAAATGGAATCTCCTTTCTGTTTCAGTCGATGTGCTCTGCAGTTTCAGTCGATGAAGAGGTGCTCTGTGTTTCAGCTTCGTTTCAGTCGATGTGCTCTGCGGTTACTTCTGTTCGTAGATGAAAAAACGCAGGTTAGGTTTATATTTAGGGCTAAAGGGAAGCCTTGATCTGCTGATGTAAAAATAAAAGGCAGATTGGGCAAAAAGCAAGGACACTAATCCGAGCACCGGGAATACCAAGTGAGTAGCCGCAGGTCATGTGACCCATTTGACACTTTATAGAGAGTAAGTGTATCTATGTGACTCTTTTTTAAGTTCATGGGCTTATGTGACGGTTGAACAATAGTACGCAGGCTTATCTGACCCTTTTTCCTTTTTTACAAGGTCAAATATATGCTACGAAACTTGGCACACACACAAACATATACTACACATATGTATGTAAATGGTGCTCTAGGAAATTGGTGATAAAAAAACTACATGTAAATGCACTAGTGAGAAGGGATGAGAGGCAAAACATGAGTGAATAACAATGTGTTGTTTCACTTCTAAAAAAGAAATAATGCTTGAAGGATGAAGATTGAAGAAAGTAGTAGTGAAACCGCACATCCTTTTAATCCATGTTAACTGGCGCCTAATTTATTTCGAAACAAGACTTGGATAGTTTTTAGCGCTCTAGGACAACTATTTTCACTTTAATGCCTTGACTACTAGAGTAGAAGGGATCAACACGAGTTTTTGTTCACTTTTTTGTTTTTGTTATGAGGTTTTGTTCACTAATTTACAGATTTTAGATATTTTAATAATAAACACGTAGTGACTTAGAAATAGAAATAACAACTGAGCTGGGGATGATGCATGTCAGTTGGGTTCACAAGATATAAAATAAAACTGCCTAAAGAAACTTACGAAAATTAATTAACATGCAGATAGCATTTTCACGCTCAAAAAGTCTTCAAGAAATTTGGGACATTTGCATCTGAAGCCATAATCTGCAAGCAAAGCCCTAGGAAGCACGGAAACGTGAACTGGGGGGAGGTTTCCGTCCCGGAAACGTTTCGGAAACGCGAAACACCTGGAAACGCCATGGAAACGTCGGGAAACGTTTCTGAGATGTTGTGCTGTTGGGCCGGGTTGGGAAACGTTTCGGAAACGGCGCTGGGCTTGGGCTGACGCGTTTCTGTAGAAAATTAAAAAAAAAACTTTAATCGCACCTTACCTCTGCGAAGACCCGAAGACTGCGAACGAAGAAGGGTTATTTGCGAAGGCCGAAGGGTTATCTGCGAAGAGGCGAAGACTGCGAAGTGCGAACTTCATCATCGCCTGGACTCCTGCGAAGTGCTATTTGCGAAGGGTCCTGGCACAACGATTCTGCGGTGCTGGTTCACTCTTCACGGGACAGTGGACGGAAGAAGAAAAGGCTTTGCTTTTTGGGTGAGAGGATTCTCTTCAATTTCAATTGTTTCCAAGTTCTAGTAAGTACGAACATTTCTTTATCCTCAATTCTCAAATATGGAACATACTTCAGAAGTTAATGATGGTGTCAGTGGTTCAGGGAGTTCTTCTGTTGGTGTTGATAATACACCTTTGTGGAAATTTGTTACCAAATTAGGTAAAAGTGCTGATACAGGAGGGACATGGAGATTCCAATGTAATTTCTGTAATAGCATAAAACAAGGATCTTATTCTAGGGTAAGAGCTCACTTGCTTAAAATTTCAAAACAAGGAATTGCTATATGCAATAAGGTCCAACCTAATGATATTCGTGAGATGAAGAAGTTAGAAGAAGTTAAGAAAAAAAAATGCACCTTCAGCGGGATCACAAACGGATTGGATAAGTAATACTAGTTTACCTAATAAAAGAAAAGCTAGTATTAATCCGTTGGAGAAAGCTTTTGATATGGATGCTAGAGGGAGATTAGATGAAGAAATTGCTAGGATGTTTTTTAATGGAGGGTTGCCATTTAATCTTGCTAGGAATCCATATTATGTGAAAGCTTTTTCCTTTGCTGCCAATCATAATTTAGGAGGTTATGTCCCCCCGGATTATAATAATTAGAACTTCTTTACTTCAACAAGAGAAGGCAAATTTTGAGAGGTTATTACAACCATCCAAAGCTACTTGGCCAGAAAGAGGAGTGACGGTTGCAACTGATGGTTGGAGTGATCCACAAAGAAGACCTATAATTAACTTTATGGCAACTTCTAGAAGTGGTCTCATGTTTCTGAAAGAAGTGAATTGTATGGGTGAATTTAAATCCAAAGAATTCATTGCTAATTTGATGAAAGAAGTAATTGATGAGATAGGTCATCAAAATGTGGTGCAGGTAATCACTGATAATCACCGATAATGCTGCGAATTGAAAGGGTGCAGGAGAAATCATTGAAGGTATGCATCCCCACATCTATTGGACACCTTGTGTAGTGCATACTTTAAATCTTGCCTTAAAGAACATATGTGATGCAAAGAATGTGGAGAATAACACAGAAATTTATGATGAATGCCATTGTATCACTGAAATCCATGGTGATGTTGTTCACATAAAAAATCTCATCATGAATCATACTATGATGTTATCCATGTTCAACAAATTCATCTCCCTTAAATTACTTTCTGTGGCGGACACACGTTTTGCTTCTATAATTGTGATGCTTAAGAGGTTTAAGCTTATTAGACGTGGTCTGGAGGCTATGATGTTGAGTAATGAATGGACATCATATCGTGAGGATGACCAAGGCAAAGCAAGGTTTGTGAGGGAGAAGATTTTAAGTGAGTATTGGTGGGAGCAAATTGATTATATTCTTGCTTTCTCGGATCCCATCTATAGTATGATTCGAGCATGTGATACTGATAGGGCGTGCCTCCATTTGGTATATGAGATGTGGGATTTCATGATTGAAAAAGTCAAAGTGGAAATCTATAAGCATGAAGGAAAGTCTCTCGATGAGTATAGTGCTTTCTACCAAGTAGTATACAATATTCTTGTGGCACGTTGGGCAAAGAGTTCTACACCGCTTCACTGCTTAGCCCATTCATTGAACCCAAGGTATCATTATTATTTAAACATGATATATTAATTTTTTTTATTTATTAAAGTTTGGTTTTTATTATTTTTGTAATAGGTTTTATAATGAAGTTTGGCTTGATGCGGATCCCACTAGGGTCCCTCCTCATAGGGATGGTGAGATCTTCAAAGAAAGGATGAAATGCTTCCAAAGGCTCTTTCCAAATGGTGATGATTACGATATGATTTTGGAGGAGTTTGCTTCGTTTTCACTTAAGACAGGGCTCTTTGACCGGCACGGGGATTAATAAAGTAAAAATTGTGTGGTTGAGATTTGTGCAGAGGAGAGAGAATTAAGAGAATTAACTGGAACCACAAATTCTTTACTTAAATGAGAAAGTGGCAAAGTTAGTGGGACATCCAAAAAAGGAAAGTTGACAAAGTTTTAAGGAACAGAGGTAGTATTACATCTCTTTCAAAGAGGGGAAACACGGATCCTAAAAGTTGGTGGGCCAACTTTGGTGCTTAAACACCAATCCTACAAACGCTCGCTTTTAGAGTTCTTGGTCAGCCTACATCTTCATCATCATGTGAACGTAATTGGAGTACTTATTCTTTTATTCATTCACTTAGGCGGAACAAGGTAACTCCTAAGCGTGCTGAAGATTTAGTGTTTGTGCACAACAACCTTCGCCTTTTGTCAAGGAGTTCTGAGCAATACGCAGATGAGAAGACCAAGATGTGGGATGTTGGAGGAGACGAGTTCGGCAATTTGGAAGAAATGGGCTATTTGGAGTTTGCTAATTTATCCTTAGATGAGCCGGAATTGGAGAGAATGTTTATCACTGAATGAAACATTTACGTAGTGCTTTTTAAATTTTACTTATTGTGCTGGTAGAATGGATTATAACAAGGATGTATGTTTTGTTTAATTATTTTATGGGTTGTTAGACATGAGCAGTCCCCAGCGCCTGGACGCCTAGTCGGCGACTAGGTGACGCCTAGGCGACGCCGTGACAAGCATGATTTGAATGTGTGTTATATCACATCTTGTCTAGCTTCAATAAGAAATGCAATAAAAGTAAATGCATATTATAATTAGGGAAAAGGGCATCAACCTTTGCAAACTGAACTAACCTTCACAACAAATTGAATAGACATCACCGAGAGAACATAAAAAGGGGTGGTATACTTGGGTCAGCTTCTCTCTGCAACATAAAACTCAAGTGGACTAGTGAAAACTTGTCAAAATATAGAATATTATATAGCAATAACTATTGACCGACCCAATGCGAACCTTTTTTAAACTTCGAAGATCATCAATGTGGAGAAAATAATTTAGTAGTGGATACTACAACCAAATCATTGTCACAGCCATGATATAAGGCATCGTGAGATAGAATACAAAAGAAATAAAACCACCCAAAAAGCACAAATCCATGCACAGATAATAGTGTTGTGTATACTCTATCGTCAAGCAAACACTCTCCACTTTTGGTGTATGACTATTTCTTATGTTTAGATTGATCACTTATCCGGCAAAAGTCAATCGTTAATGGTATGAAAAGTGGCCTAGATAATTGATCGGAAGGACTTAAAGTGATTTATAGTAATGCATCAGGGGAGGCAGAAAGTCAAGGACCATCAATGTAAATGAAATAATAGCAATGAGAAGGGGAAGTATTTTCGAAGAAAAAGAGGAAGGGCTGAAAAAAGAAGCATCCCTCATCTCAAAAAACGCGATACGCTTCACCTTTACTGTACAGAACAGATTCTTTATTCAGAATTAATAAAGAATCTATTTGAAAGTAAATTCACGGATCAAACATTCCAGTAATATTGCCAAAAATTTCAAGAGAAAATGCTGTAAACAATTAAGGTGTCAACTGATAGAGAGCAGGAAGAGCATGGGGCGGGGACGGGCTTGAGCCCACCTTCCGTGGGCTGGCTTAGTTATTTTAATTAATTCCTTTAGTTATTTCCTTTTATTATGCTTCCTATTTTATTTTGTTGCCTAGTATGATTTAATTAGGACTTCTATTAGAATTAGAGGTTTCATATTCTATTTAGTTTCCTAGAATGGTGATAAGAACAGAGAACTCCAGCAAAATATACCAGCTTTACTATTGCAGTTATGAATTTCTGGGTCTGTGAAGTTTCAGAATACCAGATAGAGAGGAACGTAGAAGTGCGGATAAGAAAGTTTACAACTTGGAAGCCATTCGAGAGAGCCCCGCTCTCCCAGTTACTATCCAAATTCCCGATTCCAGAGTCCTTCATCCACCTTCCGTCTGCCTTAATAAGAGGGAAGACAAGGGCTTTCAATCTAGGAGTGAACCTACTGAAGCTCATGGTACAGCAATCAGGGAGGAGGTACTGGGAAGGAAGAGGCGTCAAGATGAAGTCGGATGGCATGGCTGCTTTCATACCATTGATAGTAACCGGACAAATTGTGTATATTAAGTAAGAAATTAAGAGAACTCAAAATTACTGAAGCAATCGCAGCGAACAGATCTCCATTGTTCGCAGGTTTCACAGCAGATTTCCGCTTCTCACTATCCGCAAGTTGAGTCAGTTTCATTCTCGCAGCAGTCTGTGAGTCAGCCACAACCTTCATATGAAGATACGTTCACCATTGGTGACGAGGAACGAGAGGAGAAATTTTCTGTGGTGACTCCATCCTCGATTTCCATGGAATATGAATCTGCCGTTGATAAAATTGCTGGTTCTGAATTGGTGAACCAAGTGAATCCTGAAAACTTTATAGGTACAGGGTATATAGAGTCACATACTAGTATTGGAGACCCGGTTACATCTGCAGCTCTTGAGGGTAGAACTCAAAGTTCTAGAATAGATGCATCTAATTTCACAGACTTTGCTTGGCAGAAAATCATTACTGACACTGGACAAGTAGATGATTCTCAAGATACCTCATATACTGCTGCTATTAAGGAAATTAATAGGAATAATAGCAAAGCAAGAGATGCAGCATTCATCGGTATCCTAGAAAATGGAATACAATCAGATATTAAACATGATGCTGCAACAATGCATTAGCCAGTAGATGACTTTGTAATATCTCATGAAGATGGACTATTAGAGAAGCTTGTGAGAACCGATTCTCTACAATTTGGGGCATGGACTGCACAAATAGAGGAAACGAAGAAGGTAGGAGAGGGGAACATTAAGAATTATGTTGATCTCACCAGTATAAATCCAAACCAATTACTTAATGATTTTGAGATGGGAAGATTGTTTGGGGTAGTGGACAGGCCTCCATTGATGAGAAACTCACTGCATATAATCTGGTTTTCTACCTTGTTCAACATTTCACAGCCATTGGGACCACAAATGGTAGGCTGAAAGTTGTGGGAGGGAAGTGGGGGCTCGAGAACAAACACGTGTCTTCTATATTAAAAAGAGAGCCAAACAGACCTGCATTCTTTGTTATCTATGGGAATTATTACATGTTTATGGGGGATGAATATGGTTATGTGTCTATGGGGGAAAATGATGTCGAGAAAAGACAGGTTGTACAATTACTATATTATGTTTCTTCGAATCTTGCAACCGATGTGGATTTAAGGCACAACCAATCATCTATTGTTGGTTTGATTCTCCACTCATGTCCATTTGGGAATAGATTCAGAATTGATGAAGAAAATGGATTTTTCAACTTCTGGGACATTAGAGAAGATAAAAATGTTCTTGTCAAAGGTCAACAGCATCGGCAAGCAAAGGAAATGCTTTCAGAAAATTTATGGGAGTTCATGTTGACAATGTGGGGCAGTGAGGGAATAGTAAAGTTAAAATTGCATAACTTGGGGGAGTTAGCATACTGTGTCATTACTCTTCTGCAGATGACAGAGCAGCAGGTCCACACAGGGTTGAAGTATGCCAAAATTTTGAGTTTTCATGGTCACAAGTTCCTACAACTCATCAAAGACATGAACACACTCATTACAGGGGATGAGGATTTGTTTCTGGAAAGACTGTTTGCAGCAATATCAAAACAGTTAACTGCTGTAGATGAAGAAACACAGCACAAAGACTCAACTCTACTTGAACCTTCTCTTGGCATGCGTGCGAATGAAGTTCCGTATGAGTTTTTCAGTGAGGAGCATCCTTCAAGGGGTAGGTTGAAAGCTGTGAGACATGCAATACTGAGGGAAGACAAGGTGGTTGGGAACCTTTCAATCTAGGGAACCAGGAGTGAACCTACTGAAGCTCATGGTACAGCAATCAGGGAGGAGGTACTGGGAAGGAAGAGGCGCCAAGATGAAGCTGGATGGCATGGCTGCTCTTACTCCCCACCTTGAGGACAAGATGGTGTCAAAGGGGGGAGTGATGATAGAGACCTGGACTCATGGGCTTAATCATTTTCATTTTCATTTACCCCAGTGCCGCAAAGGCTCCCACCTACGGTGGGGTAAGGGGGGTCGGATGTACGCAGTCTTACCCCTGTGCTAAAGCATGGACTGACTGCTGCTCCATAACAAAGAAGCGCAGACAGTTTAGTGAGTCATTTTGCTTTATTCCATCATAATCTCAAGCCAAAAATAATGAAACTTTGGCTCCATTGCAAATGATGGAAATACTCATGGGCTTAATATTTTAATAAAATAAAATAGTTCGCCGGGCCAAGTAATTATATAGATCGAGGGAAGCCTCATTTGGAAAAGAATAAATAGAAGGAATATAAGAGGGAGAGGGTAGGCAGAAATTGGATCTGGAATGCTTGGGAGTGCGAGACGACTCAAACTGTCTCACTATTTTCTGTTTCTGTTTCTTCTCTTTCTTGTACGCTGGGTTTCTGCCATTGCAATTGCTTCAGTAATTTTGAGATTTCTCTTAATTCCTTACTCGAACTGTCTCACTATTTTATTAATTTACCTTTCTGCCCCTCCGGGTATATACTCTAGAGAAATCCCTATTGGAATTAATATCCAACTTCCCCATATTCTCATCAAATCGTTTAATTAGGACTTCTATTAGAATTAGATGTTTCCTATTCTATTAAGTTTCCTATTATGATTTAATTAGGATTCCTAAGGCTTAGAGGGTTATTTAAACCCCTTGTATGATTCATTCTTGATCATCTATGAATAAAATTGGAGTTTAGCCTTCTAGCTTTGGGCAACGATTTATATTGTTGATTATTTGGGCAATGGTTTACCCCGTTGATTTTTATTTTTTTTTCTGTTTTCAACATCAACTGTCAAGGATATAAATTTCTAGTAGTCAAACAATCATGTAAAAAAGATAATTAGCATGCTCTTTAAGGACTAATAAGGGACAAAACTGTGATTCACAATCTGAGATATATGGTTCACTTTCTTGGTCAAACATGCCCACCTTCGAGGGGGGGGGGGGGGGGGCTGCAGGGACTGATTTTTTTACATACTTCAGTTTTAAAACATTTACATTGAGAAGCAAAATAAAAGATAATACACCAACAAAGACTTGAAAATATGTATGCAGCGCTTTTAACAAAAGCTAAGAAGTATTTTAAACAATGGTTCAGAATTCATACCTTGTTAGCAAGCTCCTGTATCTGCATGCTAAAATCAGCTTCATCACAATGCTCAACATTAGGAAAAACAACTGAATCCCACCAACTTCAAAAAATAATTTAGAAAATCAATTAAAATACTGAAACAAAATATAAAGCCTCAAAGTGGAAAAGAAACAGATGTAGTAATTGTTTGTTAACCTTATCTTTCTTGGCTGTTCAGATATTCTTGATATGGCTGGAATCGTTCTACAAAAATCAAGTCGTGCCTCTTCATGCGCTGAAGAAAATCTAGTTCATTTGGTGTCAAGTCGAAATCACAGCAATTGAAATTCAACTCTAATGGGCATCCCTCATCAAAGACCTCCTTCACCACCCCTAAGACCTCTTTCTGACATTTCTTGGAAACAAAGGTCTCATATCTCCTCCTACTTAGGTTGTCATCGGATCTTGAAGAAGTAAAAGTAGGTTTATGAAAGCAAAAAACATTCATTTTTTCAGCCATTTTTGGTATCTCATCATTTTCATCGGCAAGTGATAACATCTCTCCATTCTGCATTGCAAATGCTGTTTTCAAAACTTTATCGCATTCATTTTGAAATTCATCATCAACGGGGGGAATACCAGTTTCTTCCAATTGTTGCTTACGAAGAACAATCAAGAGATGAGTGGGAAGAACTGGGCAGACATGGGCAGCAACATCATCATAAGAAGATCGCACTTGTTCCTCAGATGAAGAGGCAAAAGGAAAAAGAAATCGAGTTTTATCTGAATACACTTTACTGCCATTGAAAAAGGCAGAAAAAGCAGCCAAGGCAAGGAGATTCATAGGCAAACTACCCCAAATACTTTTCAATACAACCTCATTAATGCTAGTGGGAAAGGTGACAGCTTTTTTTAATATTACCGAAATAACATGTGGCGGTCTTAGCAATGCAGTGCCACATTCCTTTAGCTTCTCACATATCTCATGATGGAACTTTGATTTGTTTCCCTCAGCACACCTCTGATTGCTTTTTTGTCTATTGTCAACAAGCCGAGCAAGATTGCCACACAAATACTCTTTAAGGAAGTCCATTCTCAGGTATTCAAACTTGTGTTTTGTATGCTCCTCATTATCGTATGTGTCATACAAAAAATTCTCTTCGGTGATACTCAACATTGACTCTTTGTGGGCTTCTCCGGAAATGTTATTGAATTCCCAAGCCGCAACGTATCTTTGAGCTTCTAGTTTGCCAGAGGACATTAATCTAACAAGAGAGAACCCATCAAGAATTGCAAAACCCAAAACAATGTGTTTCTTCTGTTTCCAATCAACCCAAACCGGAAGAAGATCCTTAAGGAAATCTCCTTTTACGAGACAACTTCCACAAAAGCATTCACGCCCCGACAAACAAAGTTCTGAAGGTACGCCCCATGAAGACAATGAGTTGCACACACTTGAAATAGCATGGGGTCCTCTCCTGTCATCCGGTGGTCCGTAGAAAAAAAGAATAAATTCACAACTCCAAAACGAACCTAATAAAATGCAGTGGCCGGATTCAGATGCCCACTTGAAATCATAATTATCTTCAGCAGCTGGGCGAAGTGTGGATAATTTGAGAACGGTAATGTATTTAGGGTTTTGGAGATTGTGAGCCCATTGCAAGACTGGCATAGATGGTTTTCTCACATCGCAGAGTATAAGCAACCTGTTTGAAGACACTGCAAAACAAAATCCGCTAGAATCTGACTGAGATATAGCAACAAATCTATCAAAGTTCTCAGTCGATAAAAAATCAGCCTTTAATAAAATGGAAACTTCACAGCTGTCAGACCTCAAATCAACTAGGAAAAGTGTACTAGAATGAGCAACCACCAAAAGTCGAGTGTGCCAACTGAATTCACAACTCAACCAGCTCCCACTTTTTTCATTCAAGTAACTGCCCCATGAAATACACAATTGTTGGCCTTGCACGTCTAACGTTCTCCTGTTAATTTTCTTCAAACAAAAACTAATATCAAACAAGAAGAGTTTACCGTTCTCAAGAAGCACAATACACTCGTCACTCAAGTGTGGACTCCAACAGGCATGAATAATAGAAGAACCTTGAAATAACTTAACACCAGCATGGCCACCATATTCTAAAACTACATCCCCTAAGCCAACATCTCTAGGCATCTTAACAATATACCAATGCACAGAATATGTTGTGCAAACCATGACATATCCAATAACAGTATAACAAAAGGATGAAGATGAAGACGATAAAAAGACATCAAAATCATTAACTGGATTGATCAATAATCTAGATATCCGATGGTTCAACCTGTGACTATGCACAAAGAAATCGCTCCTATCCTTGAGTTTCTTAACGCTCATAAATTTAGAATCGTTCAAAGTGAGCACAGCAAGCCCTAGCTGGTCAGAATTATCACCAGTGGGGAAAACAGCAAGAACCATAGTATCATCACTATCAGCTTCTAGGTTCGGGCAATGAAGCAACTGAAGAGCATTGAAGTTGTGAACAGTGTCAGGATCCTGCGAGCCTCTCAAATCAGATGCAATGGTAGAGGCAATGGGTAAGGCACTTGATGTAAGTAGATATTTTGGAAGGGTGACTTCTGGATATGGTGGAGGAAGGCGAGGGGATATGGAAGGGGAGTAAAAAAGCTCAATCAGCGTTTCCCGACATGGGTTGAAGATTAGAGGTCCAATAGATCTTTTCTCGAGACGCTGCCGTTTTGATGTTTTGTTTGGGAGAAGGAGTGGAGGAGAAAATGATAAGGATACGGGCCATAGGGACTTCCAGTCTTCCGAAAACTCCATTATAGATAGTTAGACAACTCCTTGAGATTTTGAATGCTATTTCCACTAACACCTGTCAAAGCGTCTTACGGTTTAGCACTCAATATAACAAATTCAAAGAATGGAAAAATGATTATTATTATTAACCAACCACAAAAACAATATTTAGCACAACATTGTTGGGGGTAAAGCGTTTAAGACTCTATCTTTTCCTGTTTGTTAGAACTCATTTCACTTATCCACTTCTATTATACAAAGACTTAGTAATTTAAAAGTATTTAAAAAAGTTAATAATATAAAACCTCCTATGTATTTTTGGGATAAAGCCAAACTTGTGAATGTAATTCAAATCATTTTTCGTATTTCACTAGCATTTCCACGCATCTAAACATATCCTTAGATTGTATATAAGAGCATCACAATGCTCAGTCATCTGGCATAATTAGAGTATTGTTCAGTTGGAGGTTTAGTACTGATCATGTCACTAACAAGGAGCATGGAAGTCTAACCAACTATGTAAGCAACTATATTGCAAAATTGGGCTCTACCGTTCACACAACAAGATGTGCATGGCATTTTACATTTATGTAAACAAACAAGACCATACGTGAACAATTTCAAATAGAGAAAGACCATTACTAGTATGAGACACTAACAAAGTATCACGAGTGAGTACTAAACTGCTGAGTGCCGATGCGGTCACCAATAACACAACTCATAAGAGAAGAGCACAATTCATTAATGCAAGAGGTCTACTAGTATTCTATTTATGCGATGTAGTGAAGGAATTATATCTGCAACCATTCAAATGGTACAAATGAAATTTGATGATGTCAAAAATTAGCACAAAATAGGCCGTGTGCAATTATATAGAAATTAGTCAAGATTAAGACAAACCCATTGTACAATTGTTATTTGATGTAAAAATATTAAAAACGATATCAAATACAAAAACATATATAAAGAAACATAGATGGACAATTTTAAGACAACCACGGAAGAATGTGAGAAAGAAAATAACAAAATCGAATCATCAATATTAAGAGTTATCCGCCCATAGGATGGGCAATCAGAAATGTGGGAATATCAAACAATCTATAAAGTCATCAACCATATAAAAATTACACTTGTGCTTATCTCCTTCACATCACCAGCCCCTACCACTTTACATGACAACCTTCTTCTTATCCATTGTTTCTGGATAGATAAATTTACCTTTATTTATTTTTAGCTGTATATTCATATTTAATCCATGGACATGTATTCATCTCCAACTAAATTTCAGCCCATACTTAAAAAAATTATGTGACCAGCCCATTGAAAAATAATGATGATGATTGTAATCACATAAGAAAATGAGTGGGGATTTTTGCACTTTTAGCCTATTATATTCACCCCCATCCTCCCTGCCTCCCCCTTTCTCTTCATCGTGTTACCAACTACTTTGCATACATCCTCCTCCCAGATCCTGTCATTTCATTTGTGCACCCATACGCCACCACACTCCCTTTTCCATATCTGCCCAGTTCATCCTTTCTCTCCTACAGAACACTTCACCCTCCAAGAATGTGAACCTCTATCTCCTAATTCCAGATCTAATATGATATTAGTGAGATTACAATCAAGCCCTTTCTCATTATTTTCTATAACATCAAAATATGTAATACTTTAATAATTAATACGGAGTAATAACTAGTAAATCTAAATCCAAAGTAAACAAACCATTTAAATACTAAACTTTACATTAGGAATTAGTGAATTATGAACACAATTAACAAATCACAAATACACAATATGCCAATTCCCAACTCATGAACTAATTACAAATTAGTAAACTACGAACTAATTAAAAATTAGTAAATTATTTATTTATATAAGAGTCCTATTCAAATACGTTCATAAGGAGGTAGTTACTGGCAGTAGGCATGAAGTCATGAACACATTCAATTTATTAGGAATTAGGAATACAATTAACAATTCACAAATACACAATATCCCAAATAATGAACGAATTACAAATTAGTAAATTATTAATTTAAGAAATTAGGGTAAGAAAAATACCTAAAAATTGCAGATTTGACGGAGGATGGCCGAGAGTGGCGCTGATGGCGGACAGGCCGGAATCCTAGTTGCCTAGATGGAGGACGGCGGTCGTTTCTACCTCGGGATCCAGCGGCGCTGCTACGGCGAATTCCCTCTTCTCTGGACAGCGTCACAGGCTCACAACGGCTTCTGTTCATACTCCCGTAGGCCCTGGCCGATTAACGCAACACTTCTCCGTTGAAATTAGCCGGTTGGCTTTAAGTTGAATAAGATCTGGGCTGGAGTGTTTTTATGGTAATTATTTATACACCGGCCCATTACTAACTTTTTTTAGAGAGATTTTCCTAAATAAGACTAAAAGAATGTATAATCGCAAAAACAGGACTACTATGTTTTATTGGACAAAAATAGGACTAAAAAGAGTTAAACTGACGAAAATACCCCTAATGAAAAAATTACGCACACCAGGTCTCTGCTGCGCAGGTTTCCCCTTCCCTTTGCTGCGCAGGTTTCCCCTTCCCCTTGTTGCGCAGGTGTGCCGTATGCGCATGTTTGGAGTCGACGCCTCCACCATTGGCACCTCTTCCACCATCCATGAAGTCTGCCACCACCGCCACCACTCAGCTAGTACGCTGTCATGACTCTCCAACAAAGATTTGCCCTCCGGTGAGTCAGTGCAGACCTCCATGAGGAATGACACTTCATATGCGAGAATGCCACTCAATATGCATAATGACACAATGATGACAATTTCGTATAGAGAAATGACATTCTCAATATGACATTTTCAAATACCGTAATGACATAAAAGTGACATTTTTTAAAAATACCCAATAATAATGACATTCTACTATTCAAAAGTGGCATTTTCTGGAATAGTATGTATGTATGTATGTATGTATGTATGTATGTATGTCCCGTTCTCGTCATGACATCCTGATCGGAACCCCGTGTGCACAACACCATCAGAGGGGTTCATGGTGGATTTTTTTGATGAAATGTTTTGAGCATGTTCATCACCAAGTCTAGTTTATGCATACCAAATTTTAGCTCAAAATTCAATCGGGAAGACAGTTAAACAAATTCTTAAAACATATTGTGTTTTATATATGTACAAAATGTGCTGTAAGAGAAGAGACACCACTTGGAGTGGCGGCTTTTGTATTGTAAGAGAAGAGCCATCACTTCAAGCGAAGGCTTCCTTAACCATGGTTACCCCAACAATATTTTGAGAATTAACTTTAATCTAACAATATTTTAAAAATTATTTATTTAATTAGCATTATTCAAAAAAACCTTTCATTTAGGATTGACCGGTCCGACCCGGAACCCGGTCAACCGGTCAATTATACGGTCCGGTTGGGCATCAAACCGTAAATATGGTCAAAACCGGATTCAACCGGTGAGACCCGCGACGGACCCAACCCGTTCCAAACTTGGAAAATGCCAAAAACCTGAGAAACACGTAGGCTGCAGGATTTGAACTCACGCCAACCGCAACACATCTATGTTCCCAAGTCCCAACCAATGAACTATGCTACTTGGTTATACTAAGTCGTGTCGCTATTGTTATAGAGTCTGAATCTGTAGCATTATAAATGCCTTAATTAATTAGTTTGCAAATGAACTAATTTATAATACAGAGTACAATTTATAATACATACAAACAAATGCAATTTATATAATTCCTCAATCCTCATTATGTATTTCATCTTTATTTTTCCTTTTTTATTTATTTTATAATTGGTATAATGTTTCATACTTATCATCCACCTATACACACATGTATTCTAAATTTTAAATTATGTATTAAAATGAATACACTTTAATGCAATAATTTTTTTTACGTTACTTACATTGTATTATAAATATTTAATTATGGAGGGATGTAAGTTTTCTATTCATGAATTTAATTATTTACCCAGTATATAATAATATGTATTTGCGTTGACCGGATTTGCCGGTTATTGACCGGTTGACTCACAGGTCCGGGTTGACCCGTGAACCCATCATTTATCGGGGTCACTCATAGTTCCTGTTCTTAGAAGTTACTCCGTATAGGTTTACACTTCACTCATAAATTGCAAATACTAGATGAGTGGAATGGAATAAACTTTCGTGTTTTCGCTGAGCTCAGGTCATAATCAATCGACTGATATCCCTAGTTTTTTTCAGACAAGATTAGTAGCCGGAGGAAGGAGAAGTAGAAGATGCCTCTGAGCGCAACGGCGGTGGGAGCCCTGCTGGGATTGGGCACCCAGATGTACTCCAACGCCCTCCGCAAACTCCCTTACATGCGCCGTATGTATCTATTCCGCACTCTCTCTCTCTCGCTTACCAACGATTCTTCACTTTTGCTGATTCCATTCCCTCGAATTTTATTCCATAGCTGATTCATTCTTTGATGAGTTTGCTGAATTTTCATTTTGCAGATCCATGGGAGCATTTGTTAGGGATGGGAATTGGAATTGTTTTCGCCAACCAGATGGTCAAATGGGATGCCAAATCTCAAGAAGACCTCGACAAGTTGCTTGCTAAAGCCAAGGAAGCTAATGAGCGCCGCTATTTCGGTACCTTCTTTTGTTAATCAGCATACTTAAATTAAGGCTGTTCGGTCTGTTCCTATGTCCCCCTATCTGCTGTTATAATACTGACTTCATGTGAAGACTGAACAAAGTTGTCTGTCTGGTCGGATTAAGTCTTCAAGCATTGTGCATATCATATCAAGTTGCAATTGTAGAAGCTCTTTAGCAGTTGATTACTTCTGAAGTTGTTCAGTGCTACCTGAAGCATAAAAAGGGGGACCTGACTTTGCACCACAATTTTTCATTCAAGTTTGAGTTTGCACCGCATTTGCACCCTGATGTGCAAACCTTGATGTTCAAAAGACCAGTAAAAACTGGGGGTATAAACTCTAATTCAGAAGAAAATTGTGGTATAAACTTTAATGTTTAGTGTAAATATTAACGATTTTGAAAACAGGGTGCAAACTCATATTTCAAAGATAAATTGGTGTGCAAAATCCAATTCCCTCATCATCATTGCCCAGTGCCGCAAAGGCTCCGACCTATGATAGGGGTAAGGCGGGTCGGATGTACGCTGTGTTACCCATAGTGAAGACCGCGTTGAAAAATTGCATGAACTGACCGCTGCTTCATACCAAAGAAGCGCAGACAGTTTAGTAAGCCATTTTGCTTTATTTCATCATATTCCCAAGCCAAAAAATAGTGAGTCTTTGGCTCTATTGTAAATGATAGAAAGGCAAAATTCAATTCCCTGAATAATAAAATTACAATAATCAGTATATCACTTCGGTAGGGAATGAAATGAAAAACATGAGTGTATGGGATTTTCATGGGATTGGATTTGCTAATTGATGATTCTCTTTCATTTTCTACTGTCTGTGGAAAGATGAGTGTAAAGCTTTTGTGTTGCAACTTGCCTTCAAGGTTAAAAATTGGACAGCAGAATACTGAAATATGGGTTTAGTTTAATTGTCGCATAAGCGTCACTTCATCTCAATGATGAGTGTAAGCCTTATTATTGTCCATATAGTTAAAGGTTTACATGCAGTAATGGACTAAAGAACTCATGTCCAAACCTTTACAACGCCAATGAATTGGAACTTCACCAAACTTGATAGTTGTGTGTGTTTATTCTTTTACAAGGATCGGTAGCGACATCCAACTTACTAAAGCTGCATTTTCAATTTCAACTTATGAACTATGAAGTGTTTTTTTGTTTTGTTTTTTTGAGGTAACTTATGAAGTGTGTTAAGACTTGGTTTTCATGAGGTCAATTTGATAGAAGAAGCATTTCAATGTTTTAAATAAGTTTGTATCTTTATTTTGAGTCATTGTAAGATGACCAAACATGCTCTGCAAGATAGTGGGCTTATTGGTACATGCTAATTTTATAGTCTGTGTGATTGATATAGAGGTTTAATAGGATGTCTTATCAAGATTGGTACCATATTAGGAAATTACTATAAAGTTCCATCCATGAAAACATCCTCATAGGAGTAGTTGAAGATGTTAAATAAATATATGTTGGTTTAGTCGAAGTAAGACAATCATTTCAATATGTCGATTAACCCATTTCCAGTTAGGTGATTTAAGGGGTGAATAAATGGATGAAACTCACTTCTAAGAGGGTATTTGAAGTACTTATAGTCTTAGGTGCATTTTATGCACCACGTAATTATGTGATTTTAAAGGGAATCTCCCTACTCCCTACTCCTCAAGATGTAATTTCTCTCTACTCTAAATAAAAATATTTACTTTCGTTGTCCTGGAAAATGATGAAATGGCAAAATAGTGTAAAGTTGATCACATAACTCTCAAGATGGCCGCTGCCAATATATGTTTTTCAAGTTTCTTCCTATCCTAACTGCTGGAATGTGTATTGTACTGTTGCAAGTATAGAAGAGTCTAGACAGCTCCAGAGAACCGTTACATAAGTTACACAAAAAGGTTTCTTGAATCCCAGTTACATATCTGCAGAAACGCTACCCACGCATAATTACATAAAATGCATAAAATGCACCAAAGACTAGACCATAGCTATTTTAAGGGTGCAGATTTTAAAACTTAGGGTGCATATCTTCATCCGTACCTTATTGTCTTTCATGCACCAAAATAAGAGTCTAGACCATAGCTGCAGAAACGCTACCATCACTCTTGTACTTTGTATTTAATATTATAAATTAGTTACATATCTTTGTATTTAATATTATTATTAGTAGCCTACCTTATTAGTCTCAAAAAGGTTGTATAAATAGGATATTATATTCGGGAATGAATCAAGCTTTTCAGTCTCAATCTATTCCTACTCTAAAATCTATTATGGTATCAGAGCCTCTAGAGCTCTAACCGGCTAGTTTTATCATAGGAGTGTCTGCCATGGCTACTGAAGAAAACAGAGAAGATTCTGGTAACTCAAACCCACCACTCTCAGTCAACAACCCCATAACCCCAGATGGCCTTATCATGCTTAACCCTAGTCATTTCCCAGAAAAATTAGATGGATCCAATTACCTTGTATGGAGAGACCAGGTGATGGACCTTCTGTCTGGTGCTCACCTGGATCAGTACATAGATGAAAACACCAATCCCCTTCCAAAAAATGAAGCAAACAACCTTCTCCGGTGGAACAGATATGATCGTCTGTTGCGGCATGCCCTGGTCTCATCTCTCAGCTCAGCTTGCAAGCCCCTGGTTGTATCTTCCAAGACCTCTGCCTCCGTATGGAAGACCCTGGAGCGTTTATACGAGACTCGGTCTGCCTCCAAAATCCAAAGTCTCAAAGATCAGTTCCGCCATATGAAACAAGGCTCCCAACCTGTCAACGAATACCTTCATCACCTTCGCACACTTGCGGATGAACTCGCCATGGCCGGCCGACCAATTGACGACGAGGATTTTGCCATTCAAGCAAAATCTGGAAGGTCTTCATCCCGAATTTGAAGCTATGGAGAATTCCATTCGTCCAGATGGTGTTACGTTTGAAGATCTGCACTCGCTACTCGTTGGTTTCGAAGATAAGATGTGCAGGAAAGAAACCTTGAATCCCACTGCTGTTGTAACTGCGAACGCAACTGTTGTTGAATAGAAGAGCGAGGGTAGCGTTTCTGCAGCTATGGTCGTTTGCAGGACTCCAGATCAGCGCACATCTATTTTAGGCCCAGGTCCGGTAACTCAAGTTGAGCATCTACCCAACAAGCCCAATACTCAGATTCAAAATTTTGGCAGAAGTCAGAATAGAGGTCATCGCCTCAACAATTTTTACAATTCCGGTCGGCGTGGAAACAGTAATCCCGGTGGCATTAATAATCACCTGGGCGGGCGTACCAATTTTGGGGTTAATACCAAGTCAAGTTCGGTTATTATATGTCAAATTTGTGGCAAACCGAACCATCTGGCTATTAATTGTTGGCACAGGTTTGAACAACAAAATTACCTGCCCCAAGCCAATACTGCCACGACCAGGAAAAATGGATGGTTACTTGATTCGGGGGCAACTAATCATGTCACCAATAATTTAAATAACCTCTCCTTGGCGTCCGATTACACCGGAACAGACTCCCTAATTATTGGTAACAGTAAAAGTCTTGCGATTGCACAAGTTGAAAATATGACCCTTCATTCTCTATCCTTACCTAATACTCTTTTTGTCCCTTCTATTCATACTAACTTAATTTCTGTTGCTAAATCATGTCGTGATAATGATGTACTAATCGAATTTCACCCTTGTTTTTGTCTTGTTAAGGTCCGGAAAACGGGAGCAATTTTGTTACGGGGTATTAATAACAGTGACGTCTACAGCTTGCTTGATGTTCCAGTTCCTGCGTCTCCAAGTGGTAACATTACTACAAAATTTTCTCTAAATAAATGGCATTGCCATTTAGGACATCTTGCCCTTCCTGTCACTAATTATTTGCTCACCAGGTATTAATTTTAAAGATGTTAGTAAGGATCTATCTCTTTGCACTTCGGGTACGAGTAATAAAAGTCACCGGTTACCTTTTGCTAAATCTTCTCTTTCCAGTTCTGCACCTCTTGACTTAATTTATAAAGATGTTCGGGGTCCTTCTCGTATTAGTTCTGTAGATGGTTTCCGTTACTATGTTATTTTTGTTGATCGCTACACAAAATACATTTGGTTTTACACTCTCACCCACAAATCGGAGGTAACCTCAATTTTTCAACAATTTAAAAAAATTGTAGAAAACTTTTTTCAAAAATCCATTAAAACGGTGTACTCCGATGGAGGAGACGAATATATTTCTCTAGGGAAATTCCTGGCCTCCTGTGGCATTTTTCACTTACTTAACCCTCCATATACCCTGAACATAACGGCTTTGCTGAACGCTGACATAGGCATATTGTAGAAACAAACATTACTTTACTTCACCATGCTTCTATGCCACTTAAATATTGGTCATACGCCTTTTTGACCGTAATTTATTTAATTAATAGACAATCGGCAGCTTCTCTAGGTTTTTGTACTCCATATGAAAAACTTTTTCAAAAACCTCCCAACTACACAAAACTTGCTATTTTTGGGTGTCAATGTTTTCCATGACTTCGTCCTTACATGGCCCATAAGTTAGAACCCCGGTCCCGACCTTGTATTTTCCTTGGCTATTGTGACCAGCAAAGTGCTTATCGCTGCCTTGATCCTATTTCTAATAAAATCTTTATTAGTCGGCATGTGGTGTTCAATGAGTCTGTCTTTCCTTTTTCTAATAGTCCAACAACTGCTGCAACCACCTATTTCATATCTCCCTATTTCAGGTACATCACTAGCAAAGGCGTCTCCTGTTACTCATACCTCGGCACAACAAGACTCCCCTAATATGTCTAACTCCACCTCATTTTCACCTCCTACCAATCCACCTGCCTCTCACCCACCGGTTCTTGTCACTTACCAACGCCGGCCCAAACAAAAACCAACTACCCCATCCTTGCCAATTACACCCAACACCACCACCTCAACAGTTATTCCCACTCCCAATAGTTCTGTATCGACCTTGGATCACCATCATGATCCACACCCCTCCCCTCCCAAACGTACCCACCCAATGACCCTTCGTCCTCGTAAGCAAGCTAATGTTGTTACCCACTCATCATTATCTCATCATATTATTCCTACTTGTGCTTCTCAAGCTTTACAGGTACCTGAATGGAGAAAGGCTATTTCTGTGGAATTTGATGCCTTGGTTCAACAAGGAACTTGGGAGCTTGTACCTGCTCATCCTGATCAAAACATTGTTGGTTGCAAATGAGTCTATACTGTGAAATATAAGCCCGATGGATCCTTGGACCGTTTCAAAGATCGACAGGTGGCTAAGGGCTTTCACCAACGTCCAGGGATTGATTACTCTGAGACCTTTAGCCCAACTATCAAACCAGTTACTATTCGGGTTGTTCTAACCATTGCTCTCTCTCATGGCTGACAGGTCAATCAGCTCGATGTCAATAATGCATTTCTACATGGAGCTCTCCAAGAGGAAGTTTACATGAAACAACCTCCTGGTTTCAATGATGGCTCTGGGAGAGCATGTCGCATTAAGAAATCCATCTACGGGCTTAAACAAGCCCCTCGAGTGTGGTACCAGTCTCTCAGTGGATTTCTTTTATCCCTTGGTTTTTTCATCAATCCGTTTCTGATGCCAGTCTCTTCATATTATCTTCTTGTCCCTCTTATATCTATGTGTTAGTATATGTGGATGATACTATTGTCACTGGCTCTACACTAGCTTTAATTCATCGGACTATTGACTTATTGGCACAAAAATTCTCCATTAAGGATTTAGGATCCTTACATTATTTCTTGGACATCCAGGTCACCCCTACACAAGATGGTCTTTTTCTTGATCAACACAAGTATATTACAGATTTATTACAGGTGCTGAATATGCATGAGGCGAATCCAGTATCCACACCTCTAGCATCTTCAACTTCCTTGACTCTGTTTGATAGTTCGGGTTCTGACACTGCCTTTGCCATCAACAAGCTAGCTCAGTTTATGCACAAACCCACAGTGAATCATTGACAACTCATGAAACGCCTCTTGCGTTATCTTCAAGGAACTGCCTCTCATGGTTTATATTTTCGACGGAGTTCTTCCCTCTCCTTATGTGCTTATGCTGATGCCGATTGGGCAGGCAATCTTGATGACCGCTCCTCTACCAGTGCCTATGCTATTTTTCTCGGAGAGTCACTTATTTCCTGGAAATCATCCAAGCAACGAACAATTGCCAAATCCTCTACCGAAGCAGAGTATCAGGCTCTTTCCACTGCTGCATCCGAAACACTCTAGATTGAGTCACTTCTTCATGAGCTCCGACATTCACCTACTTCCCCTCCGGTTCTTCTATGTGATAATAAAGGCGCTACCACTTCTTCTGCCAATCCTGTATTTCATTCCCGCATGAAGCATGTTGCCATTGATTTCCATTTTGTCCGTCAACATGTGCAACGTGGTCTTCTTCGAGTCCTCCATATCCCCTCACATGATCAACTAGCTGACATTCTCACCAAACCCCTTTCACGGCAATCGGTTTGTTTTTCTACGTGACAAGCTCAGGATTCTCAACACTGATAGAATACCTGGCTTGCGGAGGCATATAGAAGAGTCTAGACAGCTTCAGAGAACCGTTACATAAGTTACACAATATTTGTATTTAATAAATATTATAAATTAGTTACATATCTTTGTATTTAATATTATTATTAGTAGCCTACCTTATTAGTCTCAAAAAGGTTTCATAAATAGGATATCATATTCTGGAATGAATCAAGCTTTTCAGTCTCAATCTATTAGCAAGGAGTATCTACTTGACATATTAGCTTTTATTTTCTTGACATATTGGAGTGTTTGTTGCAGCTGATGATGAGGATTGATGCTCGAGAGGCACTTAACACAGAATAAGGTTATGTGTAGCGGTGTGAGCCGTGTTTTGGACCTTTTTTCTATTTTGGCTTGATCAGTGTCACTGCTTTATTTGTAACATTGCTTTTTAATGCAGTTATTATTTTGAAATGATTTTTTTTAATCGATGCTGGAATAATAAAAGATGCATGCCATTCTCTTCAACTGGAAACTCTTTCGAACATCTTTCTCTTTAAACAACTTTAGAAGTTGGATTACGTGTGATGATGACTGACAACAACATTAAGCACACGTTTACTTCACGGTTTAGTAAACAGTGCTTATTAAGATTCGCGTTAATAAGCGACACATAAAATAAGCAATGTTGTAAGCTCATGTTTACTTCAAAGGATTTAAAACACCGTTTAACTTAATGTCCAAAATAATATAATGTGGGATATACACACACAAACATTCATTAACACAAGTATATAATATAATGTGGGATCACCTTGTACGCTTAGTCGCTTACCTAGACCCCTAATCCCTACCTGTCCTGTACCCCACCCCTCACCCTACTCCCAATTCCACACCCTTGACCCCCACCTCTTCCCTACCCCTACCCTTACCACGACCTCCACCCCTACTCCCACCCATACCAACCCCCCACCCTACTCGTAGGGGTTGGGTCGAGGTAGGGGTAGGTAATATGGGGGTAAAGGGATAGGGGTCAGGGTATGGTAATGGGAGTGGGTGGGGTTGAGGTAGGGGCAAGTCAGCAGGTGGTAAGGGTAAAAAGGTAGGATCGAGGTATGAGGTACAAGTGGGGGTAAGGGGTAGGGTCGGGGTAGGGAAGAGGTGGGGGCGGGGTAGGGGTGGGGTCGGGTCAAGGTAGGGGAAAGTGGTAGGGGTAAAGGGGTAGGGTAAGGGGTGGGGGTGGGGTTGGGTCAAGGTAGGGGAAGGGTGAGGGTGGGGGTGGGGGTCGGGGTCGAGGTAGGGGTAGGGTAAAGGTACAAGTGGGGTAAGGGGTGGGGGTGGGGGTAGGGGTAAAGGGGTAGTAAAGGGGGCGGGGGTAGGGGGTGGAGTTGGGGATTAGTGTTGAGAATCCTATACACGAGCATAAAATTTTCTTACTAAAACTTTAAAACAAATTAGAGACAAATAGTAACAACCTGTGACGCTATATTTAGAGAACTTTGCGAGTAGGAACAAAATAATGTAAAAGTAAAAAATTAGGAATTAGGAGTTTGGTAGAAGTATTGTTTGTCGACGAAACTGCTCTTTTATCATTAAAGCTCCGCTAACCGTCATTGCTGGCCACCAGAAGTTGCCGCTCACCATCGTACATTCAGACTTCGTCCAGGGATAATCACCGTACATTTAGAAGTCGTCGTTGCATGAAAACTGCTTCTGTTCTTCTAAGAAATAAAAACAAATATTGAAATGTTTGTGAGGAAATGCAAAAGTATTTTCAAGTGTTTCAAATTGCTCTTAAAATCAATATTTTAGAAGTCGAAGAAGATCGATTTCTAAAAAACTGTTACTGACTTTGCTTTCATTTTTAAAATAGAAACAAAACTAGAATCATTTCCAAATACCTTGTAGCTTTAAAATACATATTTGTTTATTGTTCGGACTCACTAGGTACAACATTTAAATTTAAACAAGAGTTGTGATGTTGGGTGGCCCGTTGCGATGGTTTTTGCCATTGATGGACGTCGCCGCCGCAGTGTTGGATATACCGGATTACTTCCACCGCGTTTCCATGAACTCCACAAAGCTGACAACCTACACAACTCGGTGATTTTTTCGGACTTGCCAAACTTGCGAACATCTTCTTCGTAAGTTGTCGAAGATATTCCTTCATCGAATCCGTATCTTCACCTTTCCAAAGACGCAAGAGCCGAATCCTCTGTGGAAAAGTCAAACAACGGTCTTTGCTCTACGAATTGCGGGGGCTCCGACGAAGACGGCTGACCAGAGTCCGGCGAACGGGCTCTGCGTTTCGTGCGGGCTCGACGGGCCCTCTTTTTGGGCTTCGGGAACCACATGGGCCGTTGGGCTTCCAGTAAAGCGAGGATCTCAGTCTCCGTCAAATATGTGTTCCCGTCGACTCTGTACAGCCGAACCGACCGGAGATAGACTTCGTCGATCGTCGTTTCAGAGTATTCGCTCTGAAATTCCCGATTCACGTCGAGGCCATAACGAGTCTCGAGAATCCAGCTTATTAACATCCCGTAAGGAAGATTGGATTTCTTCACGGATGAGATCATGTGCTGAATCATAACATACGGCCAATTGACGAGGATCCGGTTCTTAATGAAATAGGTGAATGAGCTTTCCAGCTTCCCGAGACAATCACTGTTGTTTCTCACCGGAAGAATGCATTTCATGATGAGTAGCGAGATGAGCCTCACTTCCCCCGACAGCGATTGCTTGATGACGCGTTCGCTGCTTCCGTCGACGGGTTCGTCGGACAAATCGTCGATGATAGTTGACGGCGGAGTGGGGAGATCTTTAGCCCAATGATCGCGAGAATACGCTGAAATGCCATGGAGAGGCAGAGAGAGCCATTCTTCGAGATTTCGAGCTGAAAGGAGGATTTCTTCAGATTTTCGTAAAATTCTCTTACCAGATTAGGGTATGTGGGGTTCTTAAGAACAAGAAATTGCGTTAGAAGATGCTGGATGGGGAGGAGTTGCAGAAAACCTGCGGAGAAATGTTTTGGGTTGATCGCTTTTCCTTCTAAAATCCTAGAAGATGATGAAGATGACATACAGGACCGGTCCTGTCCAGTTTTGGGCCTATGGGTGATATACTATTTTGGTCTTATTTCCAAGACAAACATGAAATTATACTTACTTAAAGTAAAAATTACATAGTATAATAAAATTATGAGAAATTACTCTAAATAGGACTAAAAACATGTGTATATTGCAAACTAAGATTATCATGTTTTTATTGCCTAAATAGAAGTAATTACTGCCATATTTTGACACTATCATACTCCTATTCGGAAAATAAACACATGCCTAAATATAAGTATTTTCTGAACATAACAGTAATTACTCTTATTCGGAAAATAAACACATGACAAACTTTTTTTGGAATTCTTAAAAAAAAATTACTCCTATTTCAGGAATTCTCCCTACAACTATCTAATACAGGTTTTAAAATAAAGAGAAATTCACCTTCATATTATTTGAAATACATATTTGGACAAAAGTAACAACACAAGTATCACAAAAAAACATTGTGAAGTAAAATCATCAATAATTGTTTTATAATCAATCTTTTCCAAGATCACATGTGCAATGTTTAAAATTGCTAATTCATTTAATTTTTTGAGGCATACTAGATAATTGGGATGATGTTTGAGAATTGGGAGGCGCTTGCAGTCCAAAGACAATAATATAAATTGGTAATTTTGTAATAAAAAATAATAAAAAGTTTTAAAGGCTAAAAAGACGTGAAAAGACATGCTTTTATTGATTCAACAAAAAATGTGTTGACTGACAACCAACTTTATTTAAAACTCAAAACTAAATTTACATTCTTTTTTAAAACTTGTCTAGCTCCATTCAAGACTTTTTACTTATGTTTTAAAAGTTTGAAATTGTCAACAAAAATTACACATTAGGCCTAATCAATTAATTGAAATTATAAATAAAAAAGAAGCCTACTCAAATTTCATACAAAGAAAAAAATTTGGGCCTAATTTTTTTTATAGTTTTTTTCGGGCCTAGGGCGGTCGCTCCTGCTGCCCTCCCCCTAAGACCGGCCCTGATGACATGTTCGACAATAAACCTGTGAGAGAACCGGGAGTTGGGATTAATGGGTTGATCGCAGCCACCATCTTTACTTAGCAGTAGCTCAGAGCTTCTTAGTCAAATCTCACTGTTTTCTTTATCCAGATCTTCATCTTCCTTATTCTTCTTTATTCGGTTAGTTTCAGATATATGGGGTGTTTGAATCTGATTCTTAAAACTGGTTCTGCTCCTTCAAGGAGCAGAAACAGAAGTTGGAGTGTTTGGGTGAAAGTGCAGAAGTGATTCTAGTGCTCTAATTTACTCTTAGAATCAGTTTTTTTAGAAGTTGGGGTGACCATCTTCTGAAAACTGATTCTGATTCTGCTTCTGCTTAAAAAAAGCAGAATCATAATCAGTTCCAAACACCCCCATACTCCGTATGAGATTAGGGATAAAATAGAACTTTTCTATTTATTTAATTGTTCCGGTGACTATATATAGCAAATAAGTGGTTGCATTTAGAAATTCCCCTGTTTTAAATGCCTTCAAAACTTAAAAACTCAGTTCTTTGGACAAAAATACATTTTTTGTATAGAAAAGTAAAAATATACAAGTATAACCAACAAGACAACCACCCAAAAAGTACAACACCATGCCCCACCATAGGTCTGTCAACGGGTCGGGTCCGGGTCGGAATGTAGTGTTTCGAACCCGGACCCTCTAAGTTAATAAATGATTCGGACCCGACCCGTATATCTGACGGGTCTAAAAATTTGTACCCAGATCCGGACCCAACGAGTCTCCGAATTGGGTCGTGTATGATATGCACAATATTCTAAATTTTGCGAAAATAACAAGACATGTATATGAAATGTAAATCCTTTTTTAATGTAAATCAAAATACACAAACTTAAAAGCAAAATATATTTTCACTTTTAAAAAAATCAATAAAGTATCGGTTCTTGTAGAGACGTATAACTCCACACTCTATGACTCTTTCTCTCGCACAGAAAGCTCGTAGATTAGATTAGAAATTAGGTTACAAGAAGGTCTCTTGGACTACTAAGAATATAAAAGTACATTATATATAAAAGTGGTATAATAATATTAATAATGCTAAATTTTGAGCTTTGCCTACGAGCTCAGTATCTATAAACGGCCAAATTGGGTATCGGTGTTATGCAGGGGCGGAGCTAGGACACTGGGCCAGACTGGGCCGATACAAAGAGAATTTTTGGAATTTTTTTTGCCCGAAATTTTTTACACTAAATACTAAGGCATTTTTTAAATTTGAGTTGGGCCAGGGCCAGGGTTGCCCCTCCCCTGTCCCCGCCCCTGGTATTAGGGTAAATGTCACTATGTCGATCAGTGTCACTATACAGTAGGCATGTGTGTGTATACTAATAAGAAGTTTTAAACAGCTCCGGGTCCTTAACGGATTGTATCATACATGACGACCCGTTTATTAAAATTACTAAGGAGTCATGGCAAACAAAATAAAATATAGACTCATACCTGTTTAAAACGGTCGGGTCCGGGTCTAGACTAGACTCATTGACAAGCCTACCCCACCATAAGGCTTTCTTATTTTTTTATGAAAGGATAATAATATAAATGTAGAAATTAAATGCAAAAGAAAAAAATGCAGAAAGTAAGTACACGGTATAAAGATGTATACCCCTTTCCAGCAAACAACGCCACGATCAATCAATTAAAATAATCAAGTAGTGAGGAAGAAGAAGGATTTGCCAAAAAAAAGTAGTGAGGAAGGACTTCATCAAGACTGCACCTTTTTTTAACCTTCAGCCATTTTTTAACTTCCATCGAGACTGCACCTGTGAATGGGCAATTAAAGAACAAGTGAGTAGCTGATTTCATGTGGTTGTTACAAACTTACAAACATAACAAGTATGATCCATGTCAATAAAAAGCTATGTTGTCAAAACCAGACTAGAAGGTGACGTTGAAGCAGGGCCGATCCTAACATTTTTTGGCCCGAGTCGAATTTTTGTAAAATGCCTTTGAATAATGTAAAATTTGGATGTTAAGATTTATAAGCAGCAATTTAATTTAGATGTCTACATCAAATAATTAATCTCATATAGTTGCATGATATTATTTTGATTGATATTATTTGTATTGTTGTTATTTTAATAAAATAGAAAAAATTGTACATATATATATATATAATACTAGAATACAATTATTTATGGGCCCTTATTCTTTACCAAATTTTTGGGGTCTGGGGCAGTTACCTCTTTGCCTCAACAGAGCCCACAGAGGGTTCGACCCTCCGGTGAAGAGATATCGGTCAAGGGTCAACCAGGACCCAAGAAGGCTAGCCCGGTCAACGGTGGATCAATATAAAATGTTTTTCATAAAAGTCAAGATGTATTTGAAATTAAATGGATAATATGGAATATAATATTTATATAAAAATTATAACTATGAATCTATGATTGATAGTAGGGTTGGACCGGGACCGGGATTTGGGCGGGACTGTGTTTGGGAAATGAAGGCCCGGTACCGGCCCATGTTGGTTCCGGGACCGAGCCGGGTCTAGTTTTGTTTTTAAAATTTGGTTTTTCTTATTTATTCCTACCCCAGCCCCACCCCCAAACCTCCCCAAAGTTCCCAGCCCCACCCGCCTAACAGCCTATTAATTGCGAAAAATTAAAAAAAATTGGGCCCGGACCAGTCACCCATTTGATAGACCCGTAGCCCACCCTACCCTATACTCGATTCAGGCCCCAGTCCCGATCCCGGTACTGCCCGACCGGGCCGGGCCTAAACAGTGGCAGGACCGGGCCGTGCTCGGGCAGGGCCGACCTGTCCCAGACTCCCAGTCCATCCCTAATTGATAGATTTAACGAATACTTCATAAATATGCAGTAGTTTTTTTACGAGAAAATGGTCACAATGGTACATGAAGTCGTTTCGACAGGAGTAAGTAGTACTTCACCTTGCATTTGAAATTTTAAAGTACATGAACTTGTATTTTTATAGTCAATCAAATACATTTTCTCTGTCAGAACATTAGAATAGCTGATCTGACTAAACTATCCATTTGTATTGTACAATTGCAATCCTTGTCATCAAATAATTAATCTATAAACTCTATTTTCCTCCAGTTCACTCGTTTTCACCTTCGCTATTCATCTTATATTTTTCTCGTGTGCTCTCCTTTCTCTTCGCTCAACATCTTATATTTCTCTCGTCTACTCTCCTTGATATTTCGTCGGTCTTTTCTTTTTGGTCTATTTTATTTTCTTCTTCTCTTGCTATAATAAAAATGGGCCGATAGCAAATAAAAGAAGAAGCCAGCGGGATAGCAGGGAGAGAAGATGAAAGAGAAGGAGAGAAGCACAGGCGGAGCTAGAGGGGGCCAACCTAGGCCCTGTCCCACCTCAAATTTAAAAAATGCTTTAATTTTAAAGAAAAAAATATGTATAATTTTTTTACCAAAAATATTCTTTTTACTGCTTCAATCCGGCCCAGTGCTCTGGCTCCGCCCCTGAAGAGGAGACGAGAAAAATATAAGATGAAGAGCGAGAGAAGGGAGAGCAAATGTGAGATATATAAAATGAAGAGCGAAGGTGGAAACGAGTGAACTGAAGGAAATTAGAGTTTATAGATTAATTATTTGATGACTTGGACTGCAACGATGTATTACAAACAGTTAGTTTTGCCAAGTCAGTTATTTTAACGTTTTAACGAGACAAATGTACTTAATCGACTATAAAAATGCAAGTTCATGTACTTTATAGTTTCAAGTGTAAAATGGAGTACTACTTACTAGGTTACTCCACTTGAAACAAATTCATGTACTATTTTGACCATTATCACCTTTTTTTTTATACCTTTTTAGTATAATAACATTGTGCATTAGCAAATACTCCGTAACAGGAATAGTTATTATTATGATTACCAATTAATAATGAAAAATCGTAGTGTTAGCTTATGGAAGTATAGTATAAAATCGTAAAAATAAACTATTTACACAACTATGAATTGGATGAGTTAGTTTGACGTGTTACCTACTTAACTAGATGTCTAGATGTTTAGATCTACTTATGAAGTTCTGGCTGAAGTGGTTGCATTGGCTAGTTTGACTGATTTAAGAAAAAATTATTTTTAAAATATATTTTATTAATATAATAAAGAAAAAATTATATGTTAAAATGGTAATCTACGGTAACTTCAACCAATACAGTCAGAAAAACAATTTCAACCTTACTTTTTCTTATTATTACAAAATTGAGCGGCGAAAACTAAAGTTACGTGTTTGGTGAAAAGTATGTTGATAAACCTGATAAGCCGAAAAATAGTGTTACCAAACGGCCTCTAAATCCTAAATGAAGTGATGCGTTGAACTTGTGGTTTGCACTCGAACCGACTGATTTTGGGACTGGGTGCTCAGGTTCTGGGTCGGACCGCCCGATCCAGTCCGGTTCTCATTACACAGATAAAAAGAAAGATTATCACATCTAGCTATTTCTAAGTACGATCCATGCCAATAAAATGAAGTATATCGTGTTGTCTATTTGCAAGTCCTAATCACACGTTAAAAGAAATTTAGGAGGTATATAATTCTTTATATGAGTGTTATCCGCGAATTCAAAGAACGAATGACAATACTACTCTAAACAAAGTATGACCAATAAACATAACATAATCAATGCTAAGCGTATTGTTTTACTTCCTTTCCTTGACCGTCCATAATCATCCTTACACTTTTCACAACACCGATAATAGTATATATAAGTATTCCTTTTAAAATTCAGCTAACTGCCCCACACCTTTCTAGACCTTACCAATAGAAGACTTGAATCTTTGAACATTTTTCATATTATACATTTCTTGTTTGGGTCAAATATTTTTTTTGTCTGTGAAATTGAACATCCTTCTAGCGGATACTTTTATAGTTTTATGTGATGCCTAATTTAACATACAAAATATTCTATGTAGATTTTGAAATGTGTGAACAAAATTGTACACCTTTGTATACATCATATTGTTAAAAAAAGTGCAGTCGTCCTCAATACATATGAGAATAAACTATATTACTAAAGTATGGCGACTTTCCACTTTTGTTTGTTTGAAGAATTCAATTTCTTCAATTTAGTTGTTTAATATTTCTTTTTCACAAGCTTCTCCCATCCTCAACGGTTTTATTCTTCACATCGTTTGTTTTCATTTAAATTTTCTTTTTTCTTCATTAATTTGTCTTGTAATTTTAAAATTCATCTTTCTCGTGATCGTCAGATTCAAATATCAAGGTTTTTCTTCAGGTTTTTAATCATTATTGATTTTCAGGCAAGATATTAGTCATTAATCCTTATCAATCTTTTAACCATTATTTAAATCAAGAAACAATCATAATCCAAAAACAAATTCGGAGTATTGCAATGTTCAAAAACTCAGGTGCGTCATGCATCATCTTACGGTCACGTGAAACTAGGGATGGACTCGGGTCCGGGCCGGGTCCGGGCCGGCGGGTCAGAAATGGTGGACCCGGGACCGGCCCGGGTAACCACCGGGCCGGGCCCATTATATTTTTTTTTTGTTTTCCTCTTCCTAATTAACCCCCTCCCACCCCCAACCCCCCAAACCACCCCAAATGGCCCAAAATACCCAGCCCAACCCGAAAACTTAAAAAAAAATTGAAAAAAAAGAAAAAAAAATAGTTTTTGACCCGAACCGGGCCCGGGCCCGGCCGGGTCGGGCCTTGTTTTGGGTGACCCGAGCCCGGACCGGAAAACCCACGGGCCGGGCCTACCCGGACCGGTCACTGACCGGGCCACCGGATCGGGCCGGGCCGGAACAGTACCGGTCCCGGGCCGGTTCCGGGTCGGGCCACCCGGCCCGAGTCCATCCCTACGTGAAACTCGGGCAGTTTGATCTAAAAGAGTTGCACACAAGTTCAGTACATAACCCATCCAAGCGATACTGATTAATCCTTAAACAAATAAGCAGACTGTAAAACGAAGTAGCCGGATATAATAAGGGCCTTTCTGAAGCACATACATTTCAACAGTAGCTTTTATAGTTTTATACATATCAAGCATTCCAATGATGTGATTTTATAAGAAAAAAGAATATAAGTTTATAAACCCATTATTAATTCACAATACAATAATGTATAGAAGTCAGAAAAAGAAGAATACATATAAGTTAATAAACCCATTTTAAGTTTGCGCAAGGGCAAACTACTACTGGTATCCGGACATAATATTCTTAACTGCATCTAAAATCCGGATGTACTCAAAGAACAGTGAGCTCTCTTTACCCTCAAGCCCATCCCGGCTAACCCTATTGCTCCCCGCCAAGTTGTTGCAGGGGCTTCCCCCAATCACCAGATCAAACCCGCCCACGGAATGAATCAGCTTCTCGAGCCGGTCTGCATTCAGCAGCTGCACATCGTCGAAGTCAATCAGGTTCCCGGTTTGATTAGTCTGCTCCCACCAGGACCTCACGATATTCCTGTTGACTTCAGACTTCTCAACGGAGACCACGGTCTTCAGCCGAATCCCAAGCTTGTGCAGGGCCACTTCGCCACCTCCAATCCCAGAGAACAGCGACAGCACATTCATCCCGTCCGGATACAAGTCCTTCAATACTGACAAATGGTACGCCACAGTATCGACCTGTCGAGAAATATTGACATTTGGACATGTTATTTACTGCCAACATTCAGAAACAAGCTAATGTCCACTTAAACATAGCAAGAAGTATTAACATGCATGCACATGCCACCTCCATCCATGTTTAATCTTCTTGTATGTCTTTTTGAGACATCCCTAAATAAACCTTCTTTCTTTGTTTGGTAAAAGGATCTTATTAGTCTGATATACTCTGATCTGGTATCAATACTGTAGTATAAAGACAGTACATTCTACTGTTATATTCATCCTCCCTAAAAAGGACAATTATGGAAGTTACAGAAAGTTCTGACTACCTTAAAACAAGTGAAAGTCAAGCTAGAACTTTTTACGAGGACAAACAGAGTAATACGAAGAAGGAGAAATATAGACACTTGTAATTGTTCTGGAATCCTCATTATGAGATTATATAGGGATGAGGTGGGGATTTGATAGGATTCTAGGCTGAAGAAAATAATAATTAGAATATTATTATAATAATAATATTTTGTGATAGTGTATTAGAGGGTCCTGAGCCTGGTATTAGTTAACTTTGGGCGGCCCATAAGTAAGGGTATAAATAGAAGGTAGGGAGTAAGAAGAAGGCAGGCAGAAATTTGGGAATTAGACTTGGGAGAGGGGACTGCTCGAAGTGTCTCGCCTGTATCTCTTTCTTTTCCGTTCTCTTCTTTCTCTATATACGCCCAATTTTACCGGTTCCTATCATTGGTATCAGAGCACTCACTCTCCTGGAGACACAGACTGAATCGGATCATCACCAGAGTACTGATGGAGCAGCGAATGGAGAAATTGGAACTGACTTGCTGAGACTCGATCGCGGATAGTCAGGACGATGGCTGAGGCGCAAACGAGTTTGATCGACCTATGTAACCGGCTGAAGGACCAAAATCGCCCGCGACCTAGAGGACGTTCCAGAACCGTGAAACGTTGTAGGAACTCTGGAAGCACAGTTTCATCAACGTCGATCGTCAATCCTCACAGTTCGTCGCAAGCAGCATATTCCAGTATGCAGGTGTTGAAGCGAGCAGATGTTCCCTGTTCGCAGATGGTGTCGTGGACAGTTTCTCTCAGTTCTCCTCCAAGTGAGGCGAGGTCAACAGGAGGTTTCAAGTCGCAAGCTTCGTCATTCACAGCTCTACCAGCGTCGCCGCAAACTGATCTACTTTGTTCGCAGATTTCATCGCATATTTCTGCTTCTCACATTGGGCAAGTTGAGTCAGTTTCAATCCCGCAGCAGTCTGTGAGTCAGGGACAGCCCTCATATGAAGATACGTTCACCATTGGTGACGAGGAACGAGAGGAGAAATTTTCTGTGGTGACTCAATCCTGGATTTCCAAGGTATATGAATCTGCCGTTGATAAAATTGCTGGTTATGAATTGGAGAACCAAGTGATTCCTGAAAACTTTATAGGTACGGATTATACAGAGTCACCTACTAGTATTGGAGACCCTGTTACATCTGCAGCTCTTGTGGCTAGAACTCAAGGTTCTAAAATTGTAGATTATTACAGATAATTACTCATCCGATTTAGCATTTATGAGGAGATATCTTAGAGATCTCAGAATCTCTAAATATCCCCAATTATCTTGTCTTTATTAAGGAATCTTAATTAGGAGGATTCCTTCCTTATTCCACTTTTCTCTAGCTATATATATTCTGTATTCATCTCATTGTATTACACAGAATAAGAGAAATAAAATACATTTTACTTTCTCAAGTTATTTCTACATGGTATCAGAGCCAGGTTATTCTCTAAAATGATTAAGTTCGGATCCTATGGGATGACCACCGAGAGAGATGGATCTATCCCAGTCACCTCTGAACATTCAGAGGTTGTCCCAACCGGAGATGGCAGCAACCAGAATATCAATGGAAGCACAGTCACCACTCCTAATCAGTCAGATTCGATTATTACTTGCCATAAACTGAATGGTAGTAATTATCTACAATGGTCTCAGTCCGTTATGATGTATGTGTGTGGAAAAGACAAGGAGGACTATTTGACAGGTGATGCACCTGCTCCAGATCAAGGAGATCCAGGCTACAAGAAGTGGAAAAAGGAGAATTATACTGTGATGTCATGGCTCATCAATTCCATGACAACCAGTATAGGAGAAAATTTCCTACTATACAAAACAGCTCAAGAGATCTGGGAGGCTGTGAAAGAAACATACTCAACTTCAGATAACACTTCTGAATTATTTGAGGTTGAATCTGATAGGATTGGGCATATTATTAGAAATAATAATAAGTAGGCTTGTATTATAAACATAAGTACTATAAATAGAAGTGGGGAGTCTAAGAATGGTAGACTGTTATTGAATTAGAAAAGAGAACTTTGGAGAGCTCTGACACTCTCGAATTTGCTCAGAACTATTACTATACTCTTCCTTCTGTTAATAAACATTCAGTTTTCTTGATTGATCTGCTCCATTCTTGATTGTCTGGTTAATTCAAGAATCTAGAAATTGTCAGTATCTATCATTGGTATCAGAGCATTACATTCCTGGTGATCGTAGCTTTGATCGGAAACTTACTCAGATTTCCAGAAATTTTCGTCGCAAGTTGTGAATGGTTAGAGCGATGGAAAAAATGGAGAACCGACTGGAAACACTGGAACACAATTATCAGGAGATGAAATCTACGCAAAAAAAAAAACATAGCAGCGAAAATGGCGACGAGGAATGAACAACTTCATAGCAGGGGAAGATCGCGAACATCGCAACAACCTCATACGCGAACAATTACTCTTAGTTCACAATCGCTAACAGATTCGCGCAGGTCGCAGGGGTCCTCGCTAAGCGCACAACTTACGTTGCACAATTCGCATCGCGCTTTTCATCGCACTTCTCTAAGCAGAAGAAAGTCGCGAACACCTCCGCCACAGCAGATGCGAACTTCGAACAGTCCTGTTGTTTACAGAGGTAATTCCGCTTACTCAAATGTCCATGGTCATCGACGTAGTGATGAACAAATGAGAGTACCTGTGTATTCTGGTAGAAAGGTAGATTTACCAATGGTGAAGGAGCCAATAACTGGATTATACAAATAGAGAGGTATTTTCGACTAAATGACATTGAAGAGGAAGAAAAGGTTGAAGTTTCTAGGGTTGCTATGAAAGATAGGGCTTTGACTTGGTTTCATTCGTGGGAATACAAGACTGAAGAAACTAATTGGGACACTCTAAAAAAATCTATCATTCGCAGATTTCAACCTGAGTTGATTTCTTCTCACAGTTCGAAATCACGAACTTCATCATCCACCAGCAGTTCACAACCAAGTAAGACTCTATCGAGAGAAGCTTCCCGTTCACAGATGTCATCGCAAACTGTTTCAGCTTTGTCGCGAACAATAGCTTCCAGTTCCCAGGCATCAACAGTCCTACAGGAGTCTGTGAGGGAGCAGCAACCATCCTTTGATGGTAGGAGTGCTTCTTTTGTTAGAGAAAATGCAGAGAAGGATACCAAGGGCGGTGATGAAAGCGAGAAAAAGGCATCAGATGCTGCTGAACCTAAAGGTGAATCACATGCCATTTTTTCAGGAGGACCTTCCAGTGATTGCACTTTTTCTGAAAGAAATAGAAGGAAATACATGTCAGATGCTACAATTTCAAAGAATGAAGCAACTGAAACCCAAGGGCTTGGGTTATATCCTGAAGCAAGAGCTATTGGCTCTCGTATAGGGGATAGGAAAGAAGAAAACTTCCAAGACCTGGGACTTTGGCGGTTAGAGAATCTGAAATCGCATGGCAGAGCTGTCGTGCACCATTTTTGTTGGTTGTTGAAGTTTTACAAGACAAATCCTGCTATAACGAAGATTGATTTGAAGCCAATGGATGAGGACATTGAGAAAATAGGTGAGGGGAACATTCTGAATAAGTATGCAGAGCATGAGACGTGTTTATGTTCTGGGGATAAAGTTGTTGAGGTTCTGGAAATTCCAAACCAACAGTTAGGTCGCTACTTTGAGAATTGTAAAGTGTTGGTTGACAGGAGGCCACTATCAGAATGCCAATGTGATGAAAAGAAAGAATCTGCAGCAATCTATGCTGTCTCGAAAACCACTATTGATGCCAGAAAGGCTGCTGAAATTGCTAGGGGAATGAAACGGGGAGGGATGAAGATTGAAAACCAGGGTTGCTTTGTTCCAATCTACAATGGAGGGCAAGGTTTGGGTCCACGGTCTGAGTTTGGAGTAGATCCTAGCTCTGCAATAAACTCAAGGTATCATGTTGAGCAAGTTGTTAAATGCAGAGAGGTCAGTTCTATTCCTACAGCAAGACGAGTCAACTGCAGTACAAGACCGATAAGGTTGTCAGAACAGAAGGAATTAACAATGACCATATCTTTTTCGGATGAAGGAAATGATTGCATGCAAGCAGACCACTTTTGCAAGCTTTATATGGAAGATATGCTTTCATGTTCCATAGTTATGAGAACTGCTGCAGTGTTGACAGTTGAAGGGGTTGAATGGTATCTAGAATTTCTGCAAGAAAATCAACTGTGGGATTCTTACATTGAAGATAGGAATTCCTGTTCCATACTTGAGAGAACTCCTGCTGGTATAGGGGATCTCCTGGCTTGCTTGCTAAAACCTTTTATGCCTTCTTTTTCACATGAGATAGGCCAAGAATGGAAAGAGGAAGAAGCTGAAAGATACAAAGAAAAGTTTGCATCGAGTACAGAAACATGTGTTGTGTTGTGATTGAGTGCTTGAAAGTTACTGAAGAGAATGAACCTTCATTAGATACATCTTATGCTGGGGAAATGTCTGTGATATCAAACGATTTGGTATTCAAATTCCTAGTCCCGCAATCAGTCAAGTACTGGGAGGGAAGAGGTGCAAGAATAAAGTGGAAGTGGAAAATCATGGCTGATTCCTATCACCCACCTTGAGGACAAGGTGGTTGTTTAGGGGGGGAGTAGTGATAGGATTGGGCATATTATTAGAAATAATAATAAGTAGGCTTGTATTATAAACATAAGTACTATAAATAGAAGTGGGGAGTCTAAGAATGGTAGGCTGTTATTGAATTAGAAAAGAGAACTTTGGAGAGCTCTGGCACTCTCGAATTTGCCCAGAACTATTACTGTACTCTTCCTTCTGTTAATAAACATTCAGTTTTCTTGATTGATCTGCTCCATTCTTGATTGTCTGGTTAATTCAAGAATCTAGAAATTGTCGGTATCTATCAGAATCAATGCTACATAACCTTAAGCAGGGAGAATTGAGTGTAACTCAATACTTCAACAACCTTGTGAGACTCTGGCAGCATCTTGATGTGTTTGAGACATACAATTGGTCATGTTCTAAGGAAGAGAGTCTTCAAATTCCTGTCAGGTTTAGACAAGAGTCTAGATGAGGTTAGGGGCAGAATAATGGGAAAGAAACTCACCCTTAGAGAAGCCTTCTCAGAAGTCAGAAGAGAAGAAAGCAGAAGGAAGGTAATGATGGGTCTGAAATCTCAAGGCCAACAACAAAATATTGAAGGGTCAGCCTTATATACCTCTTCCAGACAGAATGAAAACAAGAAAAAAGGGAGGCCATGGTGTGATCACTGTAAGAAACCAGGCCATACCAAAGAAACATGCTGGAATTTGCATGGTAAACCTAAAGATTTCAAACCAAGCAAAGGGAAAGGAGCCTATGTAGCTACTGGAGATAAAGAAGATATGGGCACTTCTAATCTTGCTGCATTTACCAATGTGCAGATTGAGGTTCTTCAACATCTAATAAGTCAGAGCAAGGGGCCTGCACCATCAACTAGCCTTACTGCTCAGACAGGTAATGCCCTAACAACCCTAGTTGCACACAATCAGCCCTATTGGATTGTTGATTCAGGGGCATCAGATCACATGACTGGAGACAGTAAGTTTTTTGCTGAATTGATCCCTATGAAGAATAAGGTAACTGTGAAGATTGCTGATGGAACTACTTCAGCAATAAAAGGGACTGGAAGAGTCAAAATTTCTGACAAGATAGTGCTTAACAATGTGTTATATGTTCCAGATTTAAAGTTTAACCTCTTATCAGTCAGTAAACTGAATAGTGATACACATTGCCTAACTAAATTCTCTTCACAATTGTGTGAATTTCAGGATTTGGATTCGGGGAGGATGATTGGCAGTGCTAAGCAAAGTGGTGGACTCTATCTTCTGGAACATTCACCACATTCACCCAACTCCACCAACAAGACAACTTCCGGTGAGAGTCAATTCAACCATAAGTTCTTAGGGAGTCTTAGTAGGAGTCAATTTGATACTCAAATTCAGTTATGGCATTATCGTCTTGGTCATCCTAATGTCTTGTACTTAGAAAAAATATTTCCTTCATTATTCATAAATAAAAGTTCTGCCTTTGATTGTGAATTTTGTCAACTTGCTAAACATACTAAAAGTCACTATCCCAGTCTACCTTACAAACCATCTAAACCTTTTTCTCTCATCCACAGTGATGTTTGGGGCCCATCTAAGGTCAAAAATCTCACTGGCTCAAGGTGGTTTGTTTTGTTTATTGATGATCATACACGTCTATCCTGGGTCTTCCTCATGAAAGATAAGTCAGAAGTCAATATTATCTTTCAAAAATTCTATTCTATGATCAAAACTCAGTTTCAAACCAAGATTCAGGTTTTTAAAACTGATAATGCCAAAGAATATTTCTCATCCAATTTAGGAGAGTTTCTGTCAAAAAGGGGGATTATACACATTAGCTCCTGTGTTGACACCCCACAACAGAATGGGGTGGCAGAAAGGAAGAATAGACACTTACTGGAAGTTGCTAGAGCCCTTATGTTCACCACTCACACTCCTAAACACTACTGGGGAGAGGCTGTCCTAACTGCAGCTTACCTGATAAATAGGATGCCCTCCAAAACTCACAAATTTAAAACACCATACCAAATCCTACTTATCTACATCCTCACATCCCTATTACCAATCTTCCACCAAAGGTCTTTGGTTGCAAAGCATTTGTTCACAACCATTCTCCAGTTAGGTCAAAACTGGATCCTAAATCCTTACCTTGTATATTCATAGGATATGCTGCCAACCAGAAAGGATATAAATGTTATTCTCCTGCCAACAAAAAGGTCTACATCACAATGGATGTAACCTTTTTGAAAATCAGCCTTTCTATTCCAAAACTGAATTTCAGGGGGAGAACCACAATGAAATCCAGTCTTTGAATCCTATTTCAGACACTATTCCAGACCTCCAAGAATCTGAATCTAACCACACTGAATCCATACTCCCAGACAGACCTGAATCAAACCCTCCAGACAATACAGTCTCTCCACCAACCACACCATTTCAGCCACCAACTTTATCACCCCAATCATTACCCCAAAATCCTACACTAAATCAAAATTCCCCATTCTACAAGAATACCTATAAGCGGAAACCTAGAACCAGAGTTCCAGAAGAAGCTAGTGATTCAAACCTAGAACCAGAGTTCCAGAAGATACGTTCACCATTGGTGACGAGGAACGAGAGGAGAAATTTTCTGTGGTGACTCAATCCTGGATTTCCAAGGTATATGAATCTGCCGTTGATAAAATTGCTGGTTATGAATTGGAGAACCAAGTGATTCCTGAAAACTTTATAGGTACGGATTATACAGAGTCACCTACTAGTATTGGAGACCCTGTTACATCTGCAGCTCTTGTGGCTAGAACTCAAGGTTCTAAAATTGTAGATTATTACAGATAATTACTCATCCGATTTAGCATTTATGAGGAGATATCTTAGAGATCTCAGAATCTCTAAATATCCCCAATTATCTTGTCTTTATTAAGGAATCTTAATTAGGAGGATTCCTTCCTTATTCCACTTTTCTCTAGCTATATATATTCTGTATTCATCTCATTGTATTACACAGAATAAGAGAAATAAAATACATTTTACTTTCTCAAGTTATTTCTACAAAAATAGATGCAGCTAATTTCACAAACCGTGCTTGGCAGAAAATCATTACTGACACTGGACAAGTAGATGATTCTCAATACCTCGTATACTGCCGCTATTAAGGAAATTAATAGCAAAGCAAGAGATGCAGCATTCATCGGTATCCTAGAAAATGGAATACAATCAGATATTAAACATGATACTGCCACAATGCATTGGCCAGTAGATGATTCTGTAGTATCTCATGAAGATGGACTATTAGAGAACCTTGTGAGAACCAATTCTGTAGAATTTGGGGCATGGACTGCACAAATAGAGGAACCGCAGAAGGTAGGAGAGAAAAACATTATGAAGATGTATGCATTTTTGGTTTACTGGAAGAAAGATGCAGACCACGCTGATCCTGATTCCAGCTCTCCTTCAATCGATGTCTGGCGTGAAAGGGTAACTATTACTCAGGGACCAACAAACATGATACATTCAGGGAAAAAGATAGATAACCGCAGAGCGTTTTTTGTTAAGGTCCCACCTGGGATTGCTATTAATCAGCATGGGGTGAATGGTGACATCCATGCCATATCTCCAGGCGGAGTTTCAGCTGCGGAAACAGATAAAAATTTCTTATTCATTGGTGTTGATCTTACCGGTATAAATCCAAACCTATTACTTAATGATTTTGAGATAGGAAGATTGTGTGGGGTAGCAAGTGCCCTTGCAAGTAGTGGGCAGGCTTCCTTTGATGAGAAACTCACTGCATATAATCGGGTTTGTTACCTTGGTCAACAGTTCTCAGCCATTGGGACCACAAATGGTAGGCTGAAAGTTATGGGAGGGAAGTGGGAGCTGGAGAACAAACACTTATCTTCTATATTAAAAAGGAAGTCAAGCCTACCCACATCCTCTGCTATCTGTGGCACTCATTACATGTTTTTGGGGAAGGAATATGATTCTGTGTCTATGTGGAAATATGATGCCCGAAAGAGACAGATTGTTCATTTGTATCAGCAGGATTCTAATGCAGACTGCCTGGATGTTTCAACTCATGGTCATGGGGTGATTGAGCAAGGGGTAGGAATAAAGGAAGCTGCTGGGGTTAGGTACTTCACTGGCACATTTGACAGCCCCTTGGAGTCTCACCTTGATTGTTCTAAACAGTTCCCTGTAATGAACTTTACTCCAGAAATACTGCTAATATTGACACAGGGGATGGGAAAACAGTTGGTTGTGCTTGACCATCAGATGCATATGATTGTTGACATGTTTGATTCATTGCTTTCACCTCCCAAAATCCCAGTTTTTGCCTTGCCTGATGGAAACTTCAGCATACATTTGCATGAGCAACCAACCCCAATGATTATTCCAATGCTCAAAAGGTTCCAACTGGAAAAGCCAGAGATAACGCCAGTCAAAGCACCACAGGGGAATACAACCTTATATGGGACTCTATATAAACCATATGAAGCAAGGTTGGGACCTCGTCCATATAAACCTTATATGGGGGTCCTGGTGTCACACGCATCAGTGACTCATGGGAAACCACAGTAGAAGGGAGAGCTCGGTTTCTAAGAAGTAAAGGCATCTTAGTTTGGAGGTTCAAGGGTACAGGGGGGCCTATGCTAATGACTTGTGGGAAAGGGGTCTGTTATGGGGTTCATGTGTTGGAAACACACTTGGACAGTGACCAAAACTGCCGTACAGAAAAGTGGATGGTAATTGGAGAAGTTTGCATGGGGCTGTTTGCAGACCATGAGTTGAGCTACCTCAAACCTGCATCCAGCACACTGATAGTTTCAGAAGAGAGAACCTCGGAGGAGCCTCAAGAAAGCAAGGAATATTTTGTGGCTAATGAAGGCTTGAAGGTTAATGAAGAGAATGAAACTTCACCAGATAGATCCTATGCTGCAGAAACATATGTCAATTGGAAAGATCAAGTGCTGAAGCTCCCCGCTCAGAAATCAGTGAGGTATTGGGAAGGGAGAGGCACAAGGATAAAGATGAAGCGGAAGGTCAAGGCTATTTCCTATCACCCACCTTGAGGACAAGGTGGTTGTTCAAGGGGGGAGATACGATAGGACTCTAGGCTGAAGAAAATAATAATTAGAATATTATTATAATAATAATATTTTGTGATAGTGTATTAGAGGGTCCTGGGCCTGGTATTAGTTAACTTTGGGCGGCCCATAAGTAAGGGTATAAATAAAAGGTAGGGAGTAAGAAGAAGGCAGGCAGAAATTTGGGAATTAGACTTGGGAGAGGGGAGTGCTCGAAGTGTCTCGCCTGTATCTCTTTCTTTTCCGTTCTCTTCTTTCTCTATATACGCCCAATTTTACCGGTTCCTATCAGGATTATTTGCTAAAATCATCCAAGAGTAAAATATGAATCCATTTTATCTGTGGTAATGGTAGGTGGGAACGATCCAAAAAATCATAGATGATGGTTGAGGAAGATTTAGAGACAGATTAACATAAAGGGAGATACAGCCCTTAGTTGATTTAAAAAATATATGTGATAATGATTTAAAAGTGGGGACCATATTAATTGAAAAACATCGAGGTGCATGCTCAATACGTTAACATTCACAACTATACTTATTGTACATCGTAAGGGACTAAGGGGAATATAAACTAAGTCCTATATCTCCTTTTATGTTACTGTGTATGTATAAATCTTAGAGGAGTAGATGAAGGAATGGATACTGACTTGGAATGAGTTTCCAAGAGATTTGTATCTGTCAGTCCTGCTTATCCCACCACCTCTCGTGTGGTTCTTTGGGAAGCCAAGAAGGTATTCAATCTCATCTGGCTCAAGAGGGGCTACCTTGTTTCTTCCCACCCACACTAGATTCCATTTCCTACACTCATCAAGCACATACTTTTGCACCTTCGAAGGCGGCTCCCCATCATAGGCTTCGACAGCCTTGCGAATTCGATCGGACAGCCGAGCACTGCCGATAGCAGTTTGTAAGCAATTGAGCTTGGTGCGCTGATCCCATGAGGGCCACCACTTCTTGGTTAACGGCAAGGCTTCATGTATGGTGCGTGGTGGAATGGGAAGGAGAGGGAACCGATTCTCAACGGGTAGGTTATGAATATACCCCCTTTTCCTTGCAGCAGCACAAAAGTACTTCGAGTCTACAAACTCAGGTTCCACTTCATAGAGAAATCTAGAGATAGTGTCCCAGACACCTTTGGGAGCTAGTGCAACATTCTCATAGTAGAAGTAGGGAGGGCCAACTGCCTGCTCTGGAAGAGTTCTCCCTTGAAACACTGGGCATATCTCTGTGGGCACACCAAATCCCACCATTGGTTTTGGCAGCCGAATTGTCTCAACCTCTTCATCGAACATACCCCTCTGTTTTTTCTTCTTATACATCTCATATGCGTAAAGTTTCCTCTTATGTTTACTGTTCTCACCTGATAAACTCTTGATTTTTGGCTGCAACAACAATAATAAGGATGAATAGCCAGTTACGTATAAGTACCACGACACACCATTTCATTCGAAGGACTGAAGAAGTTAAAAAGAAAAAACTAAAAAAATTACTTGATTCTTGGTTGAACATTATAAAGAAACATACTTTGATATCATCTTCTTGCCAATATGTAGCTTCTGATCTTGCCATTTCAGCAGCACATATGAAATCTGTCAATTCCGCAATTGTGGCTCCTGGCCCTAAAATTTACGTGAATAGATTAATTAGTTTCATATAATGAACAACAACTATTAAAACGAAACAGTGAAACACACATTAGATAAAAAGAAACACCCAGAAAGAATCACTAGTGCATTGATGGAAACAAAAACACCAAAACATCACAGTTAATAAATTAGTCTTTAGATACACAAGTACATTGGACTCAAGTTATTTAAACCCTCCTTAACTATTAACACTTCAAAGTTCATAATGGGAGGTGGAATTCTCAGTAAGGAAGTGAAATTGTATGGTTGAAATTTTAGGAAAAAGGAAAGAAAAATGTCATCCATGCCATTCTTTCCTGAAAAGGGAAAGGTTAAGTTTATTGTGAAGAAGCCAACAAGATAATAGTGAAGCTTTATGGGGATGGAGGGAGCACAATATTTTTTTCTAACTTCTAGTATATATAAATGCATATATTTAAATAATTCTGAATATTTCTATCAAGTCCAAATTCAATATTATAAAATATGGTTAAACATATAACTGAAGAAAGAAGAGCGAGTTAGGGACTGATAAATAGCAACATAACATGCCAAATACGACAGAGGGCATTTTTGAATAACAGAGTCCAGGGAACTGGTCAAGTACAACCATCCGCATACCATAATCATTATAGGGAACTCCCTAAATAAGAGTAAAGCATAAATTTTTTCCCCTACTTAGGAGTATTATGTTTTGTAAGAGTAAATGTTGTATAGATGGACAAAAAATACACTAACCTATATACTTTAAATTCTACAGTGAAAAGTTAAAATAAAATGAACCACCACTGGTCTCTGACAGCTGCTGCCAGTCTCTGGCCAAATACTACTATCCTCACACCCTATCTTGAAGCCATATTATCACCCTAGATTCTGATGACTGCCGGCCAAATACAATCATCTAGAAAGCATAGTCATCTTGAAACTATACTGCCATTATGAACTCCGACCACCCTGGGCCAAAATCTGTCATCCCAAATTTCGACGACCATTGGCCAAGTATTGCTATCCTGAAATTGGCTAACAGCAGCGACAGTCAATCTGCGATTGGACGCGGTGACTGGGCAATGAAATTGAACTTTCATGGTGGAAACAAGAAGAAAAAGAAAAGAATGGTTATATTTGATGGAGCTGCCGTGGTAATCTCTTCAATTGCAAAGAGAGTGAGACGATGTTCGCGGGTAGTTTTCACAATATGGGAGAGAGGGGGAGATGCTCTGATAAGTACTATCTCAAATCACCCGGAAAATATAGCGTATAGTATCACCAAACACCCTTACAATATCCGGAAGAGTTCTTAGGAGAATAAAAGACAACAAAGAGGAATAAAATTGCAGAAAACAAAGAAAGATAGGTGAGACACTTCGAGCAGTCTCTCTCTCCTAAGCCAAGAGAATTCCAGCCTGCCTCTTACTTGCTTCCCACGCTCATTTTATTCCCTTTTCTGTCTGACAACGCCACCTTAGCCGATTAGTTACTCCTGCCACTTCCTTGCCTTACTATTAATTTACTTTTCTGCCCCTTCGTATGTAAACATTAGAGAAATCCCGATTGGGATTTATTTGTAAAGTGTTGGGGTTCTCATCATCACCTCCCCCTTTAAAACTCACCTTGTCCTCAAGGTGGAATTCCGGGAACATCTTTTGGAACTATGACAAGTCTTCCCAGGAATCTTCACAATCCGGCAGTTGCTTCCAGTGAACTAGTATTTCCTTGCCCCCATCTACACCATCTCTGATGTTCAAAACTCTCTCCGGTTGAGCTTGCAGTTCCCAGTCTTCAGACAAACAGCTTGGCAATGGTTGGCTGGGGATGTTAGGAGCTACAGCCTTCTTTAATAAGGATACATGGAATACCGGATGCACTGCACAGTCAGCTGGTAACTTCAACTTATAGGCCACTGAACTGATCTTTTCTTCTACTTCAAAAGGTCCATAGAACCTAGGACTTAATTTCTGATTGATCTTTTTGCTAAGCTTTTCAACTTGTACGGCTGTATCTTCAAGAACACCATATCCCCCACTTCGAACTGAACATCCCTTCTGTTTTTGTTAGCTTGTTGTCTCATTCTGTTCTGCGTTGTAGCCAAGTTGTTTTTAAGCTCTCTAATCATCTCATTCCTCTCAGCAGTAAGTTTATTCACTTCTTCCAACGCAGTGAGAGTCACATCACCTGTTATCAATGCTGGAGGATCCTGCCCATACAAAGCTCTGAAAGGAGTAGTCTTTAGCGAAGCCTGGTAATTTGTATTGTACCAATACTCCGCCCAAGCCAACCATTTAGATCATTGTTTCGATTTGCTGGCCGTCAAGCACCTCAAATAAGTCTCCAGGCATTTGTTTACCACCTCTGTCTGCCCATCAGTTTGGGGGTGGTATGCTGTACTATACTTCAGCTTGGTGCCCGCTAACTTGAACATTTCAGTCCAGAAGGAGCTCAAGAATATGGTATCCCTGTCTGAAACTATGGATTTTGGAAATCCATGTAGCCTTACAACCTCTTGAATGAACACTTCCGCTATTCCTTTGGCTGTATAAGGGTGGGCTAATGCAATAAAATGGACAAATTTAGTCAACCTGTCTACCACCACCAAGATTGTATATTTGCCCAACGATTTGGGTAACCCCCCTATAAAATCCATACTGACATCAACCCAACCTTGCTCAGGAATGGATAAGGGCTGCAGCAGACCTGCTGGGTTTAGAGCCTGATACTTGTTCTTTTGACAAACTGCACAGCTTTTTACATATTCCTGTATTTCAGACCTCATTCCTTCCCAATACAACACACTGGTAATCCTTTTGAGTGTTCTGAGATACCCAGAATGGCCCCCAATGGCTGAATCATGGAATTCTTGCATTACTTCTGGGATTTTGGGGGATCCTCTAGGTAGCACGAGTCTCCCTTTGTTATACAACATCCCTTTCCTCAACACAAACCCTGGATGAGACGCCGGTTGGATTACCAGATCTTGAATTATTTGGTTACACTTGGGATTTTTTAATGATTCTTCTTCCAACCCTTCCCAAGCTTGGCAACTGACCACTGAAAGAGCTTGGTAGCTTCCCTTCCTAGAGAGGGCATCAGCAGCCTTATTTTCCAATCCCAGTTTGTATTTGATAATGAAGTTGTAGCCTAAAAGCTTGGTAATCCATTTCTGTTGTTCCTCACCCATTATTCTTTGTTCTGACAAGAATCTAAGACTTTTCTGGTCCGTATGAACCTCAAAACGTCTTCCCAACAAGTATGGTCTCCATTTTTGCACTGCTACTACAATAGCCATCAATTCCATTTCATATACAGATTTATTTTGGTTTCGGGCTGAAAGTACTTTACTCATGTAGGCTACAGGTCTGCCTTCCTGTATTAAAACAGCCCCAAGACCTTGCCCTGAAGCATCTGTTTCTATTATAAAGGGTTTGTCAAAGTCGGGATTAGCTAGCACTGGCAGTGAAATCATGGTGTTCTTTAATTCTTCAAAAGCTTTGGTGGCCTCCATGGACCATTTGAACCCCTCTTTTTTCAACAACTCAGTGAGAGGCTTGGCTATTCTACTATAGCCCTTCACGAATCTTCTATAGTAGCCCGTCAATCCCAAGAACCCCCTCAATACTTTCACATTCTTCGGGATAGGCCAATCCATCATATCTTGTACCTTGCTAGGGTCAGCAGATACTCCTTGGCCCGAGATGATATGCCCTAAGTAAACCAGCTGGTTCTGCCCAAACTTGCACTTCTTCCTATTGATCACCAATTGATTAGGGGTGGGCACGGCCGGTTAACCAGATTTTGGTTAACCAAATTTGCGGTTAACCGATATACCCGGTTATTAAATTTTCAATATCGTACCCATATCATAGCATTGGTTAACCGCGTATCGGTTAACCAAATTTTCGGTTAACCGCTAATCGGTTAACCAATAAACCAGAAAAGCAAAAGATAAAGGCTTGATTATTCTAATTGTTTGTAAATGTTGAACATATATTTTTTTTAATTGGGCATGATAACACTTCCACTGATAAAAAAAATAAATAAATTGAGAAGTAAAATGAAGAGTATTATTTTATGTGTATAGTTTTGGACATCTCGCATGATTCATCTAAGCATATATACATACGTACGGTGCTAAGCAAAGTAAAAGAAGGAATGAATAATTATAATTACTAAATAAATAAGGGAATGATTAATAACACCTATAGAAAAATCTAGAAATATCTCCTTGACCATAATATTGCTCCACGTAAAAGATGCCTGCATATCCAGATATCCTCTTGGTAATGGTACGGTCATCTTCAACTCTTCAACGAAGTATGGACTAACTGGAAAGCAAGAGCATAACTATAGAGGAAATCAGTATCACACCGTATGATACAATACATATATTATTTGAAATTTTAGTTATTGGTTAACCGATTGTTCTTAACGGTCAATTAACCGTACCGTGACTTTTTACAAAATCGGTACGGTTAACCGAAAAATACACCGGTTTTTCGGTTTTTTTATTCGGTTAAGCGGTTACGGTATTTTGTGCCCACCCCTACAATTGATTATCTTAAAGAAGCTGCAATACTGCCCTTAAATGCCCTTTGTGCTCCTCCACATTTCTGCTGTAAATCAAGATATCATCAAAAACACCAAGACGAACTTCCTCAAATAGGGTTTCAAGATCTGATTCATCAATGTCTGGAAGGTAGATGGTGCATTGGTCAACCCAAAGGGCATCACCACGTACTCGTAATGTCTTTCATGTGTTCTTATAGCAGTCTTAGGTATGTCTGATTCCTTCATCCTTATCTGGTGATACTCAGATTTTAAGTCCAGCTTAGAAAAATCTCCGCCTTGCCCAGTTCATCCAACAGTTCTTCGATCACCAGAATGGGGAATTTATCAGGTACCGTGATCTTATTTAGAGCCCTGTAATCCCCACATATCCTCCAGCCCCCTTCTTTCTTTTCCACCATAAGTACTGGACTGCTGTAAGGACTAGTACTAGGTCTAATAATTCCAATATTCAACATTTCATGTACCAGCTTTTCTATTTCGTTCTTTTGATAGTGCGGATACCTGTATGGTCTTGCATTTGGAATATGAACTCCTTCCTGTAAGTTTATTGCATGGTCACAGGATTGTTTGGGAGGTAATCTGTTGGTGTTTTGTAAACTCCTGGGAATTCTGTCAGCAACTCCTCCCACTCTTTCCCCGGGTCTTCCTCCTCGTTAATCTTTTCTATCTTTTGGCAGTAGATGTAGTAGCCCTCCTCCTGATCCCGTAATGATTTCTTGAGTGTTTTCAAAGAAACCAAAGTTTGATTCAATTCTACACACCCTTTTAGACACTTCTCTTGTCCACCTTCCATCCAACTAATGGATAAGTCTCGGAAGTTTGCCTTTATCTCTCCCAGAGTTGCCAGCCATTCCACACCAAGTACCAGATCAGTTTCACCAAGGTCTAACAGATAGAAGTCTTGATTAATTTCCATGCCTTGCACCCATATTTGGAGTTGTTCACATTTCCCTGCATTGTTTATGGAATTTCCATTCCCCAGTTCAACTTGGAATCTGGTATTGGCATTATAGTTCAAGCCTAGCTCCTGTACAAGTGTTTGAGAAATAAAATTATTGGTTGCTCCGGAGTCAATGAGTACTATCACAGCTCTGTCCCCTTCACCCCCTTCACACTCCCTTTAATCTTGAACGTGTTTTGAGTATTTATTCCCTCTTTGCTCAAAGAGGACAGATGCATCAGGGTTGCCTCTTCATGGCCCTCTACTTCTTCAGTTTCTGGACTAGGATCTTCTTCTGTGTCAGATGCATCAGATTCTTCCATCAATCTCAGCTTGTAGTTTTTTAGCTTGCACACATGCTCCTTATTCCATTTTTCCCCACATTTGAAACACAACCTACGCCTAGTTCTGTCCTCAAAGTCAGCTTGAGATAACCTGGGTCCTTCCTTCCAAATTTTATTGGATCCAGCTGACCCTTCTGTTCTGTGGTCAGGTCCTTTTACCAACAAAGGAACCTTAGTTGAAAAAAAACACTTCTGGTGTTCTGTGGCTCCGTACTGAGATTTAGATGAATGGACCCCCTTGTCCTTTCATCCACGCTTGTCAATCTCCATGTTCTTATCCTTCTTCCATGCCACATACTTTCCTTCTACCAACAAGGCCTTATCCATCAGATCAATCAATCCCTTTGATTTGTATAGCTTCAATTCTGCCTTCAGTCCATCCTTCCATTTAGAAATACCCCTTTTAAGACTTCTGGATCAGTGTTTCTCAGAGGTGCCACCACCGACTCAAACAGATCCCTGTACTCCATTATTGACCCGGTTTGTTTAATGCTAAGCATTGGGCCAAAGGGATCCTGGACCAGATCTGGTTGAAACCTACGGATCAGAGCCCCTTTAAAGTTCTCCCAGGAATGATCAGCGGTGTTTTCCTCCCACGACTGATACCAGTTGAGCGCCTTATCCACCATGGCTACATGGCTATTAGAACTATTTCCACTCTGTCCGCCTCATTCACCCTGTTCAGCCTAAAATACCGTTCTACTTTGACAATCCACCCGTAGGCATCGTTTCCACTAAACAGGGGTAAATCCACCTTCCGACCCGTGTGTATGCGATCATGGATTACGGCTGGGTCAGATGCGATTGAAACAGATCTGGAATCGTTGGACATACCTCTGGAACGAGAAGAACTCTCGCTGTTACTCCTGCCACTTCCTTGCATTACTATTAATTTACTTTTCTGCCCCTTCGTATGTAAACCTTAGAGAAATCCCGATTGGGATTTATTTGTAAAGTGTTGGGTTTCTCATCATGCTCGCCGCTGCCGTTATTGCCGTTATAATCTGCAGTCGGTGTTGGTGTTGGAGGAGATGTGAGATGAAGTGGGATGCAGTGGTGTAGGAGAAGGAGAACAAGAGGGAGAAAATAAGATGGGGGAAGAAAAGTTAGATCAACAGAGGGAGGAGGAGGAAGGGGGAAAGGGAAAAGGTGGGGAAGGGTAGAAAAAAATAGGAACTACTACTTTGAGAATTTAAAATATGTAGCCCTGTTTCTGAATTTGTCCTATGTTGTACTCCTGTTTGAGGTATTCTTATAATACATGCATATAATAGCAAAGCATAAAAAGGTTTTTTTTTACATAGTGCATACCACATCTCTCCATAGCCATGGAAGCCTCTTCTTCAGGATATCCCATCTTTGTGAGGGATAACAGTGTTCTCTCTCTGTTAGGCAAGGAAACAATGGCTTCCTGAAAGCAATAGTAATCAGTTCATCCATATCAGTTCGGCACTAGTTCCCAAAAGCTTTCTTTCTCAATGTACTAGCAAAACTGTTTGAAATGGTGCACCCCTGGCATGCATAGGCCATCCGCCACAATAACTTTAACTAATAGTTTGCATATTCAGTCCATAACTGCTCTTCTGTTTTATACTTTATATTATGCATATTCTCTCACTACACCCTAGATTGTTGGATACTCCACTACTCCTATCTTTTTATACACGTTTGATATTGATCTATAGCTTTAGTGAGTTCGTTTTGTTTTATCATGGTACATTTGCCAACGACTGATCGGCTTATTGAGTTAGATGAAATTTTTTCATAACATCACACATTGAAAATGAGTCAAGCCTGTATTGGTAACTTCTATTTGAGAGTAAACTGAGAAATTGATGCTAAACTCAACAGTCGCAAGAATCTCTATAATATCATTATAAATAACATCTCAATATTAAATATGCATTTGGCATGTTACATTGAGTAAGAATAAGTGTTTCATTTGTGCCAAAGCAATAAAAATGAAACAACACACAAAAGATGGGATATTAGTAACCTATCTTATATTATGACTTGGGAGTTGGGGTTCCATTCAAAAAGGTTAGTCTAATAAAACAAGTAACCCAAAATCTTATATGTTAGTTTATTATTTCATATTTATCTGAGGTGAGACAAATACTTGAAACACTCAGCTCAAACCGGAACAAATTGAAGGTGAATGTGAGTCAAACCGACCCCAATGAGGCTACCACAAACCATGTGGGCCAAAAACACAAACAAGCAACAAAAGCACCAAAATTTTATACCAAATTAAATATTGATTTTCATCCAAAAAGATTGAACTGATAAAAGGAATACAACAAGATCTTATAGTTGGTTTATTATTTTACATTTTACTGATATGAGACGCATTCACAACACCATATTTATCATGTTTTACAAAGAATGTATAGCATTAATGATTCAAGGACGTAGTAAAGGTTGACATGAGATCGTTATTAGGAATGACTAGTATATATAATACCATAGAATTTTATAAACATGGAAAAACATACCACATCATCATCAGACCAACTATTATCACTTAAGTCACCCAATATACCCTCATCATAGCCTGAAGAGCTATTATCGTCATTAACACAAGGCTGTTCTTGAGGACATCTGTCATATGGTTGTTCACAAGGAGAAGTCTCAAGAACCTGAACAGTAAGTGAATACAAATATGGAATAAGAAAGCTACCTCAATAATCAAACCCTAGATTAAGCATGACTAAGAAGTAGACTTACTAATGTAAAAGAACAAGAGATTGTACAATAAACTCTCATTTCCATAATAGTCATTAAATAATAGCAATTTAGCATAATAGCAAAGCAAATAGTCATTAAATAGTCATCATAAATTTACAATCTAGACGTATAAGCAATGTTTTTGTTATCAAATAATAAGCAACACAAGGAGCTAATAAATAAAGTCTGGATAACACATAGCAAACTAGAATCATTCTTAACCGGCAAAGACAAATGCAATTGACACAATGCTCCGATTATGTGAAAACATTTAATCAAATATAGGTACAAGAGTTGGAATCCTCTATAGAGCAGACTTGAGACAGGGTGGCAGATATTTATCTAAAAAACAGCAACCATGTTTAACCACGGAGTGAAAATGGAAAAAAACACCATTGTAGTCAGAAACTTTAGTTTTTGGGAAAATTGTCAAACAAGTTCATGCACTTTTACCAAAAAGTCAATCAAGTCCACATTGATAAAATTGATCATTTCATTTCATTTTCATTTACCCCAGTGCCGCAAAGGCTCCCACCTACAGTGGGGTAAGGGGGGGTCGGATGTACGCAGTCTTACCCCTGTATTAAAGCACAGAGAGACTGTTTCCGGATGACCCATAGTGAAAATCCCGTCCAAAATTGCATGGACTGACTGCTACTTCATAACAAAGAAGCGCAGACAGTTTAGTGAGCCATTTTGCTTTATTCCATCATAATCTCAAGCCAAATAATAATAAATCTTTGGCTCCATTGCAAATGATGGAAAAATTGATACTGTAATAAATATTACTCCCTCCGTCCCGAAATAAATGTCCCAGTTTCCTTTTCGGTCCGTCCCGAAATAATTGTCCCGTTTCTATTTTAGGCAACCTAATACTCCAATACTCCCTAAAATACCCTCACCCACAAATACCCATCATTTCATCCTTATACGGAGTACCTCTCTCCTCTCTCCCACTTTACCCGTCGCTTCTCCTTTCCTCTCGTCTGACCCTTCATCTCTCATCCCACCTTCCTCAAGCCAACCGCTCATCTCACTCTGTGTAACCCTTGAGAAAAATCATCTGAATTCTCCCTCGAACCTTCAGGTGTGGCTGAATATGAAATCTGTCCAAACCCTAATCTTCATCTGTACGACACTTGTCAGGTTTTTGAGGCTTCATCTCCGACCTCCGTCACTGTCATATCCATGGACTCGTCTGAGCCAAAGGTTTGCTCCGTCGTTGCCGATACTTCTGATGATTTGTTCATGCAACCCTTTGCACCCAACCAATCTAATTCGTCTGTCAAAATCAACGAATCTAGGGTATTCGAAGGCTCAGATCTGACTAATTTCTCCATGCATGTTGAACCAGTGATGGCTGCGGAGTACTCTGATGTCTCGGACACGTATGACAGTGTTGAGGAGGAAGATGAAGGGGAGGAAGTCATCTTTGGGGTTCGGGCGGAAAGGATACAAGGGTTTCGAACAGATGAAGAAGAGCTAGGTGAGGGGACAGAGGAAGGCGATGGCGTTGTAGCAACCTGTGCTCGTTACCCACCCTTGGTGCTTCGCCTTACTATCAGTGGCCGCCTGAACAAAAAGCTTCATTTGATAGCTGGCTGAAGCTGTTTATGCCTAAGTGGGATCCTAAGCTTTTGGACAAGCAGTTTCCCTAGGGGAGTACTCTTTATAATCGTATGTTGTTTATTTTGTGGATTTAACATGCATTCTGAGTGCTTTCCTTTAGTTGTTATGTATGTTTTGGTAATGATGAATGGCTAATTCTGTAAAGGGAGTTCAATTCAGTGTTCGTGTGTAAGCCACCCCCAATTCCATTGGGTTATGACGACTTACATTCCTTCACTTAAGTGTGGTTTGGTAATGATGAATGGTTAATTCTGTAAATGGAGTTCAATGCAGTGTTGGTGTGTAAGCCACCCCCAATTCCACTAGGTTATGGCGGCTTACATTCCTACACTTAAGTGTGGTTTGGTAATGATGAATGCCTTTAGTGTATTCTCGAATAGTGGAGTTTTATACAGTCTTGGGGTGCACAGCCTATACTTTTCATGGCTAAGTGGAATAGGAAATAAAATAAGCAATACACTTTAATATAGGCATACAAAAATTTGTGTTTGACTGATTACAACACATATTTCAGTCTTGCACACACAACACCCTATACCTCTGTCAGAAATGTGTACTGAAGCAAAAAAAAAAAACAAATGACATGTATAGCATGAGGTAAGGTGCCTAACATTTACACAAAAAATAATGAACTGGACCCTTGTTCAGTGATGAAGGTGTGGATCCTCCTCCTCAACTTCACCAGTGAACAGGTTATTAGCAATGTCTCCTGTAGATGGTCCAATATGTGTTGTCCTTAGCTGGAGTTCTGCAATTGCATCATCATACACTACTTTGTCTAAAACCACTGACCTTGGTAGTTGTCCTTGTGCTGCTAGGTGATCTTTCCCAATGTGTGGCACCTTGTAGTTATTTCCCCCCTTCACCTTAAGTATTTCTTGCATGACTGTTTGGTAGGTGACCCATACTTTGTCCAATTTTTCTGCACTTAAGTCATCATAAGCTTGATGAACAGCTTCAATTAGTTGAGGTACTGTTTTAGGGGCTGCCTGGTCCTTTAGAGACTGTAAAGCCCTAAAAACCCCAAGTCAAGAATGTTAAGGTCAGGGGAATTAGGAGGTTGATTGACTAACTCTATTATGAAGTTGTCTGATGTGGCTGCCAATCCAAACTCATCATCATTCCCATCAATGTGGGGTATAGCATTATCTTGTTGTATGATGATGTGTTTGTTACCAAACTGTGGCCACTTCTGCTTAATAGTAGGGATAATCTGATGGATTAACATGTCTTTAACAACTGTTTTGGTAATACGGTTAAGTTGCTTAGTCTCCAATACCCCTGCATCCCTATTCTTTGACTTTCTTTGTGCTGGCTTACTTTCTGTGAAGGGGAAAATTCCAATTTTTCCATCCCTGGTCTGCCTACAACACACATAAACATGATTTTTGTAATGAATCTTTTTTATTTGCAAAACCTGTATGGATCTTGTTCTTGGGCACCCAAATAAAACCTTTGTGTTGTATTTGTCATGAAAAACCATTTTTCATCAATATGAATAACATTTGAGAATTCCTGAAACCTGGGATTGTTGGGAATAGAGTATGGTTGGAGCTGTTTTAGACAGAACTCCATCCTCTTCAGTTTATTCCCATCATTCAGTAGTGGCTTAATGGCATTTGTATGACTTCTAACCCTACCTTTCTGAACCAGTCTATGTGCTATGTTCTTGGACAACCCTAAGGCCAAACCCAGAGACCTGATGGTTGTTCTTTTGTGTAAAGGGATGCCTAGAATTAAATCATCATCATAGTGTATGCTTTTCCTTCCCACTTTACCTGTCATCTGGCTTAGCACATCTATAGGCAGCTCCAACTGTATTTGCTTCTTTGCCATGTTCCAGATTCTGCTCACAGTTCTTCTTGTTACATTGAACTCCACAGCAAGTTTGCTGATTAAGCCTCTCTGAACCTGAGTAGTTGTTGTAGCAGTCCCTTTTTTTATTGTGAGCACAAGTTTTTGGACTATCATGTCCCTTTCTGCTTTACTCAAATGTTTCCTTCTCTTTCCTGCCGCATCTGCATTTATTTCATCTGTTGATGGCTCATGTGCATTGAATAACACAATTTCTTGGTTATTTGTAGTATTATGTGTTGTAGCTTCCATGTGGAAAGGTCTTCCACACGTGAGGGGAGAGGAAGGTAGAAGAGAAATAAAGGCCTGGTGCAGACATAAAGCCTACGTTGGACTGTTGTGGATTGTTATGTAGTGTAAAGGAGTAAAAAAATTGGGGGGAAGTTAAAATTTCCCTCCATTTTGTAGCTTAGTTGTTATTGGAAGATTTTTCTAATTTGTGTTCGGATGAACTACTGTAGCAACGAATGTATGTGTGGATTTGGGAGTTGTAAAATAAATCAATCATTTCTTGCTTTTGCTTTAGACCGTACATACCTTTTTGCTTTATACGGATGTACTGTACATTAGCCGCAAGTCCAACGCCTTCCCAGAATTAAACTCAAGGGCATTATAGGAATTTCATTTACAAAATTCCACTTTTCTTAATAACCTTGAAAAGTCAAACGAGACGTTTATTTCGGGACGGAGGGAGTATTAATTAATACTCCATTATTACATATCTCAATACACATACTTCAAAATGAATCAATCCAGTCCACGAAGTGTTAAAAAATAGCCAAATTGGCTTTCGATTTTTTTTGGATGAAATGTAAATATATATTAACACCCAAGAAAATAACAAGTCAATGTTAAAGCAAAGTGCATATCCTAGTACATAGGATACCACAAAATCAAGATTCACTCCCGCCCAAGTCAACTGTCCGAACCCAAATATAAAATATGGTTCAAATCAAAATCAAACTAGCTCAACAAAAAAAATTAGGTATCCCTAATTTAAACTCCAAAGAAAGCTCGGAAAGGAGTAGAAAACTTTGAGTCAAAGCAAATCTCCCCTCTCTTTTTAGCAACTCCCGGCATCCCCTCGAGGCATTTGGCGGTGAAGGTAAGTCCCTTTTTATCCAAATCATCTGTAAGTCTAAGAGAAGTATCAACTCGAATCACGCTCGCATGGACAAATCTAAACGGTTTGACAGCCAACTTGAATGTCTTACCGTTTAGTACCTCACATTTGATAACCACATCATTTAGCTTCAAATCTTTTTCTTCCACCACACACCTTTCAATATCTTCCCCTGCAAGCTCAAGGTCATTATCAGCAGCTTTGGAATGTCCCTGGGCAGTTGGAATAGTCACAGCGGCTCTCTGGACACCTTCATCAACCATGGCAGCAGTCTGTCCATTATACCCGGTCGGGTCAGGGAGAAGCCCGGTCGGGCAGACAGCCGCAGCAGTGGCCTGGACAACAACTTCAGCTCCTGGCGAAATGTTAGCAGTCCCTGCTTTGTCCCTCTTCCCATTTCCTTGCTCATTACCTTGCTCATTCTCTTTTCCCTTACCACAATTTTCCCCATCATCCCGTTTGGCTAGCTTTTTACATATAAATGGGTGATGCCCAAAATCTTTGCAATGAAAACAATAACTAGGAAAAGTTTCATAAACCACACTTTGCTTAAATACCTTTTGGGAAGGTAGTCGTATAGGAAACGAGAGTGGCGGTGGCTTCGAGATGTCAACCTCTATCAAAACTCTAGCATAATCATTGTTAATCCTCTCTTGGGTGATTTTATCTGTAGTTATTGAAACCCCAACCATGGACGCTACCTCACTCATGGCCTCATCATTCCATAGTTGCATAGGTAGATCATGGAACTTAACCCAAATCGGTACTTTTAGAAACTCTTCATTCTCAAAAGAAAAATTTTCCGAAAGTTCCTTAAGCATAAGGAGTTTCCCAAACACGGTGTATGGTCCTCCATGTAGTACTTTAGATCTATCCTGATTCCTCCTCATTTTGAAACTTAAAAATCATCCAACCCTTTTTGTGGGACCTCACAAGGCATTTAACACCCCATGAAGCTTTAAGATCATGAACCGCTTTGAGTCCGGGGAATTTCCCGGTGAAGTGTCCAACTAAGCAATAACCCCACATTTCAACCATGGAAGGTAAAATACGATCACCAAAATCCAAAGTTTCGCCTTTAGGAGGTACATACCTCAATTTGATGCCATGCCGAGGGTCGCGGTTGTCTTTAAACAGAGCATTCCAAGGTTCGGGGGTTGCTGCACGTGCCGTTGATTTGTCAAACTGCTGTCCACCTTCATTTACTACCGCAGCAGGGTTCCCTCCCTTAGCCTCCTTTACTGTCTTATTGGGGTCATCCGCATTCATTGTCAGAGCAGGTGCCTTAACCGCAGGGGTTATTGCAGTTATTGCAGCAGGGGTTTTAGCCACATGTATATCAATACCCGCAGGTGGCTTAACCGCAGCAGAAGCTGCAACTCTCCTGTTCTTCTTCGCAGTAGCACCGGCCAGCAGAGCTGGAAAATCACCATCCGAATCTTCTAGCACCGCGAAACTGGACCTCGTGACCGGCCCCTGCATCTTCTTGGTACTCATAGCAGACTGTTCGCAGCCCCTGTACTGGGGAAAATTCGCATAGTTACAAGCTACGTTTATCACCAATTCAGGACGGGATTAGAAGAATCTGACCCAGGTACAAACAGTTAGCAACGGTAAAAGCCACAAAACAGATTCAGAAATCGATTTACGCGTCTGAACAAACGCGTATGAACAGGTGCCGCAAAACCTTCGTTAGTATTATTTTAACCGTATTTTTTCGTCCAGGCTTGAATCCGAGGTCGGAATAAGCAGTAGGGGAAGGAACCGGTTCAGAATAATCGTCAACGAAGAAGAACAGCCTCGAATCGAGCCAATACCAGGTGCATGAACAGTAAAACGACGAACTTGTAAACCTCAAAACCTGAGTTTTCCGGCCATCAATCGACTTGCAAAACCAAATTCAAGGAAGAAATTGGGTTAGAAGAGACATCCGACCAAGAAACACAAGATTAACATACATCAAAATCCGAAAATAAATCACAGCGCAGAGTTCTCATCGGAAAAGAGCTGGGCGAAAAACCCCAGGAGAGAGAAGCTCTCAACTTTTCCTGATCTTGGCGCTCAGGAGCTGGTTTCAAAATTAAAAACTAAGGTATGGGTAAACTTTTTATAGTGACTAGCTCCACCGCTTTCACGGCCCCTTACCCCAGAAACCCAACTTTGGCTTGGCCCTACGGGTTAGTATACATCGCTTGACCCTACCACTTGAAGGGTTTTTTGGGGGAGCATAGTACCACTGGTGCTAGTGGGACTCGAACACGAGACCTCTCCTATGCAAGGGTAACCTCACAACCAGCTAAGCTGGAATTTCTGGTTGCCAAATTGGCTTTGAGATTCTATGGGTGGTGGTGCATGGCCGTTCTTAGTTGGTGGAGTGATTTGTCTGGTTAATTCTGTTAACGAACGAGACCTCAGCCTGCTAATTAGCTATGCGGAGGTATCCCTTCGTGGCCAGCTTCTTAGAGGGACTACGGCCTTTTAGGCCACGGAAGTTTGAGGCAATAACAGGTTTGTGATGCCCTTAGATGTTCTGGTCCGCACGCGCGCTACACTGATGTATTCAACGAGCATATAGCCTTGGCCGATAGGCCCGGGTAATCTTTGAAATTTCATCGTGATGGGGATAGATCATTGCAATTGTTGGTCTTCAACGAGGAATTCCTAGTAAGCGCGAGTCATCAGCTCGCGTTGACTACGTCCCTGCCCTTTGTACACACCGCCCGTCGCTCCTACCGATTGAATGATCAAGTGAAGTGCTCGGATCGTGGCGACGTGGGCGGTTCGCTGCCTTCGACGTTGCGAGAAGTCCACTGAACCTTATCATTTAGAGGAAGGAGAAGTCGTAACAAGGTTTCCGTAGGTGAACCTGCGGAAGGATCATTGCTGAAACGTGCCAAGCAGTTTGACTTGAGAACTTGTGCCAAAATACCAATGCAATCTCGTTGTGGTTGTGCTTTTGGGTGCTATTGGCATTTTTTACTGTTTTCCATTTTTTACTTTTTCTTTTCTATTTGCTTTACTCTTTCTTTCTTAATTTCTCTTTCTTCCTCTCTCCATAGTATCGTACAACTCCAGGCCTCCACTCCTTTCCCATTTGGGTCTCTTTCACCAGACAATATGAAAAATTGTCTGAGGCTTCATCGATGCAGAATTGACGCCATAGAGTGAACATGACAAGAAATTGAAAGCCGTCTGATTGTTGGCTCAAGTGTGAAAAATTGATTTTGGCACTCGGTGATTGCAATAATAACAAAGTGTCAGCGATCCTCATCTTCTTGAAGTATCTAAGAATTTAATGATAAAGGGCACTTTGACGGTGTATAGTAGTGTATACAAGCGAGAGGTAAAGGGCCTAATTAATTGGACCACAAGTTATCCTAGTTTACATGTAATTAGCTTTCATTAACCTAGTTGTTTTCTACTGTTTAGCTTTCCGTATTTTAGCCAATCGCTTATTTCTGAGTTTGTAATATTTAAGATCTTCCCGATTTTATTTTAGAAAGAAAGGAATCCTGACATATCAATTAAAAATAAACACAAGCTAATGATGGAATTGAAATCAAATTAAAATAATATCAATCGACCATTTTTGGGAAAATCAAACAGCCATATTCTCTCCTCAATCTTTTCTTTTGTCTCTATTTTATGATCTTATAATGTAGCATGTGTCAAAAACTTAATAGATTTTGTCCTGCAACTATTCAGGAAGACCACTGAAAGCAAAGCAAATTATACTAAAAGTTTCAGACATTCATTCTTCTTAGTTCTTAAGATCTAAAACAGATACATTTCATGCCAACCCGTGCTTTCTATTTTATATAGATAATTTATGAACAAAATCAGATGGATAGAAATTTCCTAGAATGAGGGAAAATTACTAACCGAGAACGTCAGAAGAGTTTCCAATATAGATTCCGAGTCTTCTCCTGTGTCATGAAGTAAGGATATCAAATGATAGTTTCAAAAGTAGTAATAATTGTTGCTCAAGGATAAATGATCATATACCATTTTGCTCTATGGCCTTTTCAACTAATTCTCTAGAAAATCCCATCCCAACAAAATTCTGAATCAACTTGGAGCATGGATTAACTGATGATGAGCTTGCCTTTGAAAACAAAACAAAAACTGTTTATTATAGTGATAAGAAAAGGACACCGACCCCCTCATAATTGGGATAAAGGTGTGGATGATAATGAACAAATAGAAACAAGATATATGAAACCAACATCCTGGGAAGAAAAAATCAATTGTCTTATATGTATAACACTCCAACAGTAACTCTTAGGTAACATCTTGCACTATGAAAATGGGGGTCTCATTAACTAAACAAATTAGGTAGACTATTAGAAATTGCAAGCGGGCGAGGTGGAACATTATTCCATAGGAACTTGAGTAAAAAATACATGTAGTACTTTCTCCACCTTATTGCAACTGTAAGTGGAAAAGTTTTGGTTCCAAGATGGCACAAGAAATAAATATGAAACCTTTGCTTCTGATTTTCCACTATTTATAGTTTTACGTTATTCTTCTATTTAAAACAAACCAGCATAAATTTTTATTTGAAAAATATTAACTTAACAAACAAATAAATTACACCATATGAGAAGTGCCCGATCATGAAATGAAATGGATAACCTTTATCTCACATGAATGTATTAACTTAATAACTTTATCATTCTTATTTAACTAATGAGTGGTGACATTGTGACATGTACTTTACCATTAACTAGCGAGCATATCTTATGCTGAGCAGGCAGTGAAATTTAACTATTAAATATTTCAGGTCTGCAAATAGTACAACTAAAAGTTCAAGATCTCTAAGTAGTTTTCACTATATGTTGAGGACCAAAACAGGAATTCATAACAAGGTTATATGATTTTTCATCTTTCCCTTCTGAATGAAATAAAGACGGAATCTTAGATGCTTATTTCAAATACTGGCTTCATCTAAAGTACCATTACAAACACATGCTTCATTTTGTGAATTATCAATTATGATGCACTTAGAGCTCCAAAAGAAATGGCCCAACCATATCATTCATCTTAATTAACAAAACTGAATTTTTTTATCTTTCAATGTGATGGTTTTCCTGAAACTGACAACTTTTGAGAACATTAGCTCACAACTTTAGAGGACATTAGAAATGAATCAAGTGAGATTGCACAGAGTAGCTAACAAATACCTCAGTCAGCTTACAGAGAATGAGAGGATGAATGAATAAACACGCACAGGCCCACAGGTACCCAAACACAGTAAAAGTTGAATGACTCATTGACTTGAAGTCACAAAATGAATAGACTTTTTCATCACTAAAAGCTTTTAGATTTTTAGTTGTACCTCATTGTTGGCAGTAGCTGCCTGCACTACAGGTATGCCCTCAATTTCTTGCTCATCTTCAGAGGTCCAGTCAATGGCATCCATATCTAACAAAGGGTCTGCCATTTCGTGAGGTAATTTGACAGAAAAATATCAAGCTCTCCAACTAGTAAGAAAAACCAACAAGAACAACCTGCATTGCCATATCAGGAAAGTAAGAACCAAAAAGTTCGATGCAAACAAGACATAGATGAACTTGAATGCTGTTTTCACAAAGTAATATGGAGGCCTGCATTTTTTCCCAATGCATGATGTTGTAACGCATTGCATGGCTTCAGAGAAGCAATAGTGAAGATACTTGAGGAATCTTAAGCAATGACAAACTCAAGGCATCAGACCAACAACAAAAAAAAATACAGTTTATGCGGTCCCATGAAATGCAACACAAGCAACTAAACTAAACCAAACCAAACCTTTCCCACTAAATGGGACCATCTATATGTGGATCAAGTAACACCATTTATTGTTGAGAAGATTCATCTCCTCTAGAATCTCCATGGTGATGAGGACTCATCATCTAATTCTATGTACAAAACCAACTACTAAACAAGCTTTTAAATAGCTTTTGAACTTACCAGGTCCTTGTGGCCTTGCTGGTAAGACTTAATATGAAAATTGAATACGTCAGGTCACAGATATGAAGGCTGTGTGTGTAGCTTCTCCTGTTAAACCTAACCCCAATGATTATAGCAATAGTAGCAGTAGTAATAGTAACAACAAAAATAATAATAGACTAATAACAAATCTCCATATTTACTTTTTTAATACGGTACCTTTAGCTAAACATCACACCATAAAAGTCACTTTTACAGATCAGTTTTTTTAATTGGGGGTAGGCATTTTTAAGACCATAAACTTGATTGAATGCATAGTAAATTCCAGTCCTAGTACGTACCTAATTCAACTCCGTGCAGTTGGGTGTAAATCTGTTACAACATTCACAAGCAATTTACCATGTGTGCAAATTAATTCTTTGATAAGTCTGATCACATTTTTTATTTCTTGCAATCAATGTTGTGAACCATTGAGTCTAACATTGGCAAAGCTCAATCCATTGTACATGAACTTAGACAATGTACAATGTGATGCTTGTAAAGAAGGTTCGAGCCTAGTTAAACTAATAATCACAACAGATTCTGCAAGAGCCATGTTCCAACTGATATGATGTTATCAACCTAAGTCAAAACTCAAAACCAGATGTCAACCACCCTATTCAAGTACAACCTTCTCCAAATTCACAACTATAAAATGTGTGTAACATCATTGTATCCTTGTTAGTTGCCTGAATTTCACCCTGCGCTAATTTTTTTTGGAAAAAGATGCAAAGATGTATTCTATATATCTCCCCACAGGACGCCCAAGAGCTATATATTAATCACATAAAAGTTTGTTACTTTCAGAAAAATTAATGAATCTGTAGCCCTGACAACAAAAACTCCAGAGATGTTCAAGCACAGAATGCCAGCTGTCATCACATATTCACTCTAATCTTCACTACGGCGGAATCAAGCATATGTGTAGAAAAGTAATCAATGAATCGAAAATGAAAAAACTTTATAGCTTATGATCAACCGCTCCATGCAAACAAGGATTAGGGTTTTACACCTAAGATACGAACCAGAAAAGCATATAATCGTACAGATTGACGAAATCGCACTGAAACCCACCTAACAATTTTGAGAACCCCAGCCCAAATTTGACGGCGTAGATAAAATGTAGCTTCAGCTGTTCCTGTAATCATGAAAAAAACAAAGAAAATCGTAGAGTGATTCACTATAACAAATGCGTCCA